>CM061131.1:132749961-133349961 GCA_030789695.1 Scilla litardierei
AGGGCAAGAAGAGACAAGCACGCACGATGTAGCAAAAGCTACCAAATCACTAATTCACGAATCACTTATCACAATTTTCACTTATCACGAATCACTTGTCACGATTTTCACTTTGTGCTCAGAGTTTCCGTCTTTTGGCTGAAGTGGCTGTACGGGCTCACTTCTACGCTCAAGTGACCGTTTAACCCTACCCCTCCATGTGTATCGAGCGTTGGGATTAGCAACACACTATCTCGCTTTTGGATCACGAGCCAGGAAGTGTATTTGGCATAGGGGTGCACCTAGCCTCAAGTCACGATGTAGGAGTCAAAATCCTACTCGCCGCAGCTTACATTTTAAAGTAGCGTGTGCTACACAACATGATGAACAAGCAAGTATGCAATGACATGAACAGATATTTGCGTACCGTTAATTGAAATTAAACATGACATGCAAGCAAGATGAAGGTGACGGATCTAGCTTCGTTGTCAAGCTAGATCAGGGGCGTCTAGGCAGCTATCCTTTTCAGTGCCTAGTCTCTTTTACGCTAAAACAAGTAAATGGCCCAGAACATGGCCTAAAACCCTAAGTGGCAAGTTTCACTTGCCTATCACCGAGGATGACGATCACGAAGGTTCGTCTCACAATCGCTAATCTACGGGGAAAAGTCGCTGTTATGGAGAAACAACCATCAAAACAACATCCATTTTTATTAGGGTTTTACAAAATCACAAATGGGTTATGAGAATATTATAGGATCGATTTATTACCGTATCGTTAGCGGAAGAACGATCCGAGTAAGCACGGAAACGGAAGAATGATCCGAAGAACTAGGGCTCAGATCTGGAAATGGGGAGAAAATCTGGAGAAAACGAGATTTGGGGGGTTTGGGGGTTTGCCGACGACCTAGAGGAGATGGCCGGCCTAAATGGAGGATGAAAGGGGCTCCGGGGATGAAGGGGAAAGGCTAGGGGAAGATGGATGATGATTTGGGGAAGAAGGAGGCTCAGGAGAAATGAAAGAAGAAAGAAAAACGATTGGGAGTTTAAATAGGATTCGTGCGGCGGCTGGGCAAACCCTAGGTTTACGACAGCGATTAGTCGGTCAAAGAAGGTTGGCTGACCGACTAGTTTAAGAACTAGTCGGTCGGTCGTTCTACTGTGACCGACTAAGAGCAAGCAGCGAAAAAGGAATAAAATCTGGGAAATTGAATTAGTCGGTCCGTGAAGGCCCGTCGACCGACTAGTTTGCAACCTAGTCGGTCGGTGAGTGTTCATAAACCGACTAACGATAAATAGTAACTCAGGTAAAATTTATCAAAGGAACTAGTTGGTCTGAGAGCAAGTTCTGACCGACTAGTTGCGCATCTAGTCGGTCGGTGGTTGTTCTTAGACCGACTAAGAGTAAACAGTAACTTGGCTAAAAATGACTGACGTAAACTAGTCGGTTGGTTCCCCTTCTTGAACCAACTAATGTGCACGAAAAGTACCGAAATGAAGCGCGACGCTTCGGGAAGATTTCTATGGCTTCTAAGATCACTCTAACTCTAAAATATGAGCGATTTGAAGTTCGTCATGAGTGACTTACTCCAAGATCAACGATTTAAGGAAAAGGCTAGAAAATCACGACGAAACGATCGAAAACGAAAGCTACGGAGATGGAAACCACACATAAGGAGAAATCCACCAAAACATATATATAATATAGATAATCCAAATACAAGAAAAACCAGTCGTTACATCCTCCCAACTTAAGAAAAATTCCGTCCTCGGAATTTCCCAACACTCACGTGTCCGGGAACAAAAGTAGGTAACGCTCTCGCATCTCATCCTCATTCTCCCAAGTAGACTCTCCTGGCGAGCCGTGTCGCCACATCACCCTCACAAGATTGACAACCTTGTTCCGAAGTGACTTCTGATGCCTGTCCAAAATCTGCACTGGCTGCTGGTCATACGTCATATCAGGGCAAACGGTAATCTCCGAGAAATCCACAGCATGAGATGGATCGCTAATGTATCGACGAAGCTGCGACACATGGAAAACATTGTGAACTCCTTCCAAAGATGGCGGCAAGGCTAAGCGGTAGGCTACCTCGCCAACTCTCTCCAGAATGTCAAACGGTCCAACGTATCGCGGGCTCAACTTCCCTCGCTTTCCAAAGCGAATCACTCCTCGATTCGAGGAAATCTTCAGAAACACATGGTCGCCCGGCTGAAACTCCAAAGGACGGCGTTTAGCATCCGCCCAATGCTTAAAAAGATCCTGAGCAATCCTCAGCCTCTCCCAAATGTTCCTGACAACATCCACAGCCTCCACAATCATCTCAAGTCCCAACAGCTCCCGATCACCAACGTCATCCCAACTCAATGGCGATCGACATTTCCTTCCATAAAGCGCGTCGAAAGGCGCCATGCCAATACTCGCCTGGAAGCTGTTGTTGTAAGAGAACTCCACCAGATGTAGATGGTCCTCCCACGAACCCTTGAAATCCAACATGCACGCCCTCAGCATGTCCTCTAAGATTTGAATCGTCCTCTCGGACTGGCCATCCGTCTGCGGATGGTACGCCGTGCTGAAACTCAGAAGCGTACCCAAACTCTTCTGCAAACTCTGCCAGAACTGAGATGTGAACCTCGTGTCTCTGTCCGACACGATACTCACGGGGACTCCGTGAAGTCGTACGATCTCCTGCACGATTCACGTTACATCACTATCTAAACTAGGAAAAGGAAATAGAAACAGAGAGTAAAAGAATTACCTCCATGTATCTCCTCGCTAGCGCCTCAGTGGACTGTCCCACTCGGAATGGAATAAAGTGCGCAGATTTGGTCAATCGATCTACGATCACCCAAATCGCGTCATTCTGCTTCGGACTCCGAGGTAGTCCAGTCACGAAATCCATAGGGATGTGTTGCCACTTCCACTCTGGAATCAGAAGCGGTTGTAGCAACCCTGTCGTACGCTGATGCTCCGCCTTTACCTGCTGGCAAACCAGACACTTGGCTACACTCCGAGCCACACTCCTCTTCATACCATGCCACCAAAAGTTCAGACGAAGATCCTTGTATATCTTGGTGCCACCAGGATGCACAGAAAATGGCGAACTGTGCGCCTCCACCAACAACTCCTCTCTAATATCCCCAGCTGGCACACACTGTTGGATATGGAAGCCGTTAGTACACCCTTGTAGGGGATGTACGAGGGAGTACAGACCTCGAACATCACGTACACGAAGTCGTGTGCAAATGGAATATGTTCCCTTGCGGAGAGTATCTCTAGATTGATGGGAAAGTCGCATTATATATGCATAAGTGCATGCGACATATGGCTAATAAAGGGGTAATATCTTAAGCTTATGTTGTACCATGCATATGGTACAACTTAAGCTTATAATGTGCCATGTATCATGGTACACCTTAGTTAAATTGTTCCTAAGGAACAATTACTCCTAAAATAACTACCATGGGGGCTATAAATAAGACCCAAGGGTAAGCCATTTCTTTACACTTTTGCATGGCATTCTTGCATGCATTTCATTCTAGCGAAGCTCTGCCGAAATCCTTCCTCTCTCTTTATTCAAGTTCTTAAATCTAAAAGTAGAGATTTAGATTGTGGATTTAGTAGCCTTACTCCGTTCGTGAGAAGACTCGATCCGTCGTGGCGAATCCGAAGGCAAAGTTCCGAGACTACCGTGCCGCATACGCAAGCGCAAGTCTCAACTTTATTTATCGATCCTAACTCTGTTTTGACAGGATCCAACATTGGTATCAAAGCCATACGGGTTCGCCCCGGTCAAACCGCCGCCCCGTCGAAACCATGAACGAGTCGTTGTCTTTTTCACGAATGGGTATCCCACCATTACGGATATGGTAGGAACGCTTCGTGACAGAGAGAACGCAGCGGTTGTTCTTTTCACGTTAGGGTCTCCTATCATTACGGATATGGTAGGAACTCTCCGTGACGGGAAGAACCGACCGTTCACGTAGTATGTTATTTTTCATTTTTGGCACACGGCCATTAGAAAATAACCACTTTCTCGACGAACGGGTGCTTCACCGAAGAAGAAGGTGGTAGTTATTTCCATCGGAGAAGATGAAATTTGGTGCATGTGCACCATGGCCAAATGGGCTATGAAGGCCATGCACCCCCCTCCCCATGCGGAGGGGGTTGGCTACGGCCAATAACCACCACGGCCACCCTCTGGCGGGGTGTGCGGCAACCCCATTCAAAGGGGGTGGCCGGCCATGGCCAAAGGGGCCATGGCCGGCCAATGCAAAAATAGCCTTGGCCATGACCGGCCATGGCCAAGCCATGGCCGGCCATGGCCAGGCCGGCAGTGGCCGGCCTCGGCCACGGCCAGGGGGCCATGGCCGTGGCCAAGGCCAGGCCTGGGCCGGCCTGGCCGGCCCTGGCAGTGGCCAGGGCCGGCGCCCTGGCCACTGCCAGGGCCTGGCCGGCCCTGGCCGGCCAGGGCAGAGGCCCTGGCCGGCCAATCATGGCCACTGGCCGGTCAAGGCACTAGCCCTGGCCGGCCAGGAGGGTGCAAATCCATACGGGGTTTTTTTTGGTCGACCAATCTTAGTGTTTTGGTCGACCAATTCGGCAAAGGCCTTGGTCGCACATGAACATGTCGATTAGCCCATACGGGGTGTCTAAAGGCTCTACTCCTTGAAGATTAGCCTAAGTGCTCTACTTCATGCGAGATTAGCCGTAGTGCTCTACTCCTTGAAGATTAGCCGTAATGCTCTACTTCATGCGAGATTAGCCATGTCATTGTGCTCTACTCTACGGAGATTAGCCAATGTACTTATGACGTTGTGCTCTACTCTACGGAGATTAGCCAATGTATTTCAAATTTTTTGAAAAAGATGTTTTCAAATAGGTTATGTCCCGTCCTTAAATCGGGATAGCGCAATTTAGAATTCCAAGTCCTACCACGATCCGGCCATGGTTATCCAACCCATGGGTGTGTAGAACAGGTCTCGTGGCTTGGCAATTGTTGCGCTAAAATTCTTTGCGCAAACTCTCACCTATTCCATTTTGAAAGATATGTTTTTTCAAAAATATTTTTCCGCTGCTGGTACCATACGGGTATCATTTCTGATTTCTTTTTACTTGAGATAAGTAAGAGGGATACTTTGAAAGTTACTTCTAGATGGTAGTTGGGAACGTAGTGAACTTCTCGATTCTAGAGTAACATTTCAACGCATCCAAGGAACTTATCAAGTGTTTAAAGAATCGAAACTATATGCATAGAATTTTGATCGTGTTTTTCATTCTCTTTGCAGTTTTTTGAATCGAATATGTCTACCGCTTCTAAGAACATTGTCGCAGAGCTTAACAAAGGTGAAAAGCTCAACGGCGACAATTATAAACTTTGGTCAATAAAAATCCAATATGTTTTGGAGGAGCAAGATGTGCTTGAAACACTCCAAAACATAATGGAAGAACCTGAGTTGGGCAATACGGCCCAACACAAGAGGGACCGGGAAGCTTATGATACTTGGACTCGAAAGAACAAAATAGCACGTATTACGTTACTGTCCGCAATGGACAATGACATAATGCGTCTATTTCGGGAATTCGACCTAGCCAAAGACATATGGTCTGAGCTAGAAATAAAGTTTGGTGGAACTTCGGTTACCAAACTCCGCTCCTTAAATATTCAATTTGATTCGTACAAGATGCGGCGAGATCATTCTATGAAAAAGCATCTCCGCCACATGGCGAATCTCATATCTGAATTGAAGGATGCGGGTGTTACGCTGTCTGACGAACAGTAGATCCAAGCAGTAATTCGTTCACTCCCAGATAGCTGGGATAACATGAAAATGCACCTCACTCATAATGAGTGCATTAAAACTTTAAGCGATGTATCAAAACACCTCGAACTCGAGGAAGAGCGGATTCAAGCCGCAAAACCTAGTGCAGAAGTGCACGTGGTCGCTAGTTCCTCACATGGAGGAAATAAGCGTAAGAATAAACGCTTAAGGTTTGTGAACGAACGAAAGCAAGAACCGGAAACCTCAAAGAAGACTAAGAACAAAAAGTGGCAAAAGAATGTGCACTCAAAGAAGAAAAACTTGAAAAAGATCAAGTGCTTTAAGTGCAACAAGTACGGTCACTTCGCCCGTACGTGTACGGATGGAAGTGATAAGGTAACTTGTAGGGCTAGTTACATATGTGTTTCTAGTTCCGTGTTTCTTGCTGAATCTAACTATTTTTGGTTGATTGATTCAGGGGCCACAGACCACGTATCGAAGGACAGAAGGTTCTTCGTAGAGTATCGAAAGATAACTCAAGGAACAAAGTGGATATACGTCGGTAACAACACTCGTGTTGAAGTCAAAGGCGTCGGAACATGCAAGCTAGTTCTCGACAACGGCCGGACTCTATTATTGCACGACGTCCTCTTTGCTCCAGATATTAGAAGGAATATCGTTTCCGTGGTCATGTTAATGTCTTTAGATTATGAATGGAGGTTCTATAAACAAAATGTTGACCTTGTTTGTAATAGTTCTTTAGTTGGGTCGGGTAATGTTTGTAATGGATTAATTGTTTTAAACACAATGTATGATGATTCTTCTTCTATTAATGAAAGTTTCCATTTGACAAATGCTTCTAACTCTGAATCTGAGATCATTTGTTGGCATGTAAGACTTGGTCATATTGGACCAACTAGAATGGATAGACTTGCCAAAAGTGGCTTGCTATCTAATGTTTCAAAAGTTGAAATGTCAACTTGAGAACATTGTCTTGTAGGGAAAACTTGTCGCAAGCCGTTTGGAACTGGCACAAGGGCCGAAGTTCCATTACAGCTTATCCATTCGGACATTTGCGGTCCAATGAATGTTAAGACAAGACGCGGGAAGTCCTATTTCATCACATTCATTGATGACTTCACCCGTTTCGGTCACATTTATTTGATTTCCCACAAATATGAAGCTTTATCTTGCTTCAAAAACTATATGAGTTTAGTGGAAAATCAACTAGATCGCAAGATAAAGGTCTTGCGAACTGATCGGGGTGGAGAATATCAATCAATGAGTTTTAATGAACTCTGTGATGAAAAAGGCATAGTTCATCAAATAACTATGCCTTATACTCCGCAACAAAACGGTGTTGCGGAAAGAAGAAATAGGACATTGATGGAAATGGTCCGATCAATGATGTCTCAGGCAAATTTTCCCATCACCTTTTGGGGTGATGCATTATTGACGGCAGCATTCATCTTAAACCGTGTACCCTCGAAGTCGGTAAGTTCTACTCCTTATGAGTTGTGGAACAATAGAACTCCAGACTTGAGCATTCTAAAACCTTGGGGTTGTGCATCTTACGCACATTTATCCTCTCACAAATATGGCAAACTTGGGCCACGTGGGAGGAAGTGTATCTTCATCCGATACGCTGAAAACTCCAAAGGATATGTTTTCGTCGGTCAAGAGGACAATGGGGGTCTAATAGAATTCGAATCGAGGGATGTTGTCTTCTTCGAAAACGAGTTTCCAAGACAGGGTGAGATAAGTCAAGACTTATCCTTGTTTGAGACTTGGGATCAAGTAGGATCGGAACGTTCGAGTGGGAGAATTCTTGGTGAAGAAGAAAATACGTTTCAAACTTCACCAACGGATGATACGAACGATACCAATCCTATTCCGAGTGGGAGTGATATTATTCCAAGTGGGAGTGATGTCATTCCAAGTGGGAGTGATCAAACTCAAGCAAGACGTAGTAATCGAACGAGGCTAACACCTCTGAGATTTGAGGATGAATTTCCTCAAACATTCATGACATTACTACAAGATGATGACGAACCTGCAAATTTCAAACATGCCGTCACATGCCCTGCTAAAGATAAATAGATAGCGGCAATGGAAGAAGAACTTCAATCCATGAAAACAAACCAAGTCTGGGACTTGGTTGATTTACCTAAGGGACGTAGAGCCATTGGGAACAAGTGGGTTCTCAAAATCAAGCATAAGGCTGATGGCTCCATCGAGAAATATAAAGCTCGCCTTGTTGCGAAAGGTTTCACGCAACAGGAAGGAATAGACTACGAAGAGACTTTCTCTCCTGTCGTGCATTTTACCTCCATTCGCTTAATTCTGGCAATGGTGGCTTGTTTGGACCTCGAGTTACATCAAATGGATGTAAAGACTGCTTTTCTTAACGGAGAACTAGATGAGGAGATCTACATGGAACAACCAAACAGGTTCGTACAAGAAGAAAACAAACATAAGGTTTGTAAACTTCGTAAATCCATATATGGTCTTAAACAATCCTCAAGACAATGGTATATGCGCTTTCAAGAAGTCGTTTTGTCGTATGGTTTCTCCATGCTCGACGAAGACAACTGCGTATACATTAAGAGGATTAAGAACAAGTATGTAATTATGTCTCTTTATGTAGATGACATACTTATAGCCGGAAATGATAAGCGTCTTATCATGGATATTAAAGCTTGGCTTTCATCCGTCTTTGAAATGAAAGACATGGATGAAGCTGCATATATCCTTGGGGTTAAGATCTCAAGGAATTGTTCCAAGAAACTTCTTTCTCTCTCTCAAGAGACATATATAAAGAAAGTTTTAGAACGATTTAATATGCAGGACTGCAAGCCAATTGATACTCCAATAAACAAAGGCGAGGGTCTATGTTTGGAAATGTGTCCCAAAGATCCAAAAGAAAAGAAAGCTATGGAAAAGGTTCCATACTCCAGTGCTGTCGGGAGTCTGATGTACGCCATGATGTGTACCAGACCGGACATTTGCTATGCTGTTGGTATGGTAAGCCGTTACCAATCCAACCCAGGACATGCACACTGGAAAGCGGTGAAGAGGATATTAAGGTACCTCAAAGGGACTGCGGACTATGCGTTGTGCTATCAAGGCAATACCTTGAGACTCGAAGGCTATACCGATGCTGATTGGGCAGGTGATCTCGACGAGCGAAGATCTACCTCAGGCTTTGTTTTCTTGCTCGGAAATGGTGCAATATCCTGGAGCAGCAAGAAGCAAACCTGCATCGCCTTATCAACCATGGAAGCCGAATTCGTAGCATTCAGCATGGCGGTCCAAGAAGCTGTTTGGCTTAGGAAATTCTTAGACAGGCTGACGAATGCCTCTGACTCGAGCACTGTTCCTATATACAGTGATAGTCAAGCCTCGATTGCCTATGTCAAAGATCCTAAATTTCATTGTAAGACCAAACACATTGATATTCGATTCAAGTTTGCGAAAGACTATGACAAACGGAAGGAAGTAGACATAGGATACATATGCACGCATGAGATGATAGCGGATCCCCTTACTAAGGCGATCCCCAAAGATGTGTTCTACAAACACTTATCATCTATGGGAATGCGTAGGTGCTGAGCTGTATCATGTAATATTTCCCATGTCTATAGAAGATCAAAATTTAATAAAAGAAAGAAGTTCTTTTATATATTGCATACAAGTTTCTTACAAATGATTTTATACATTTGTGTTTAAGTCTCAGCTATTTTATTGTGTGTATGTCGGACAGATTAAGGTTGGCTCTCTCACATGAGCAACCGCCTTATCTTATCAGATGGATAAGATAGAGATGAGACTAGTTTAAAGTCAAAATCATTAGACAAATGATTTAGAGTCGTGACTTAAACAAGATAGTCGAACGAAAGATCTGCATCATATGGATGCTTACAAAAGATCTGAGATCTGTATCACAACGATATTTAAAAAGAGATCTCATAGGATTTTAAATCCTATCTGTCTTATGCAGGATGAGAGTCCGGGAATATTTCATGAGTAGTAAGGGGACTCAAAAGATAGGCACTGTGGTGTCTGATCTTTCATCCGTACAACATCATTAAGACATACTCTCCCCTGGGAAAGGAGTGATGTTGTAATACGTGTTCATACCACGTATGCATTTCGACCACTGAGTTAGTAGCAATAGTGTTTGCTATTATGTGAGACTCAAAGGCCATACGGGTCTTAACTCTTACCCTCAAGGACTCCAATTGGTTCCTTTAGATTTGACGAGATGATCGCTATCTTAGCGTGTTGCTAATGGGCTATGATAATTCGGCTCGGCGGGGCACGTTAGAAAAGCGAATCAAGTCAAGATCAGAAGGTTCGCAAGAAGAGGAAGATTGATTTCATATTCACATTTGGACTTTAAATGATTCAAAGCTGGCCAGCCAATTGTAATCCAGATGGGATTCAATTGTTGAATATAAAGTATAAGAAATGTGAAGAAATAATCTAGGGTAAAGCATGCGTTGAACTACTCAACTTTGCACCTTCGAGGTCGTTGTGTATCTCTAACAAGTGCACAACAACAGACTCTACGCGCATGACGGTCGCACGGTCTATTTCTAGGTATAATAGATGAAAGAACTAAGAGAAAGACGTTCTCTTACAATCCCCTCAAGTGTGAGTGGGAGATGTTGGATATGGAAGACGTTAGTACACCCTTGTAGGGGATGTACAAGGGAATACGGACCTCGAATGTCGCGTACACGAAGCCGTGTGCAAAGGGAATATGTTCCCTTGCGGAGAGGATCTCTAGATTGATGGGAAAGTCACATTATATATGCATAAGTGCATGCGACATATGGCTAATAAAGGGGTAATATCTTAAGCTTATGTTGTACCATGCATATGGTACAACTTAAGCTTATAATGTGCCATGTATCATGGTACACCTTAGTTAAATTGTTCCTACGGAACAATTACTCCTAAAATAACTACCTTGGGGGCTATAAATAAGACCCAAGTGTAAGCCATTTCTTTACACTTTTGCATGTCATTCTTGCATGCATTTCATTCTAGCGAAGCTCTGCCGAAATCCTTCCTCTCTCTTTATCCAAGTTCTTAAATCTAAAAGTAGAGATTTAGATTGTGGATTTAGTAGCCTTACTCCGTTCGTGAGAAGACTCGATCCGTCGTGGCGAATCCGAAGGCAAAGTTCCGAGACTACCGTGCCGCATACGCAAGCATAAGTCTCAACTTTATTTATCGATCCTAACTCTGTTTTGACAGGATCCAACACACACACCCTAGCTCCATATCTCAGCGAGCCATCCTCATGAATCAAAAAGTCAGTCCGCAGACCGGCTTCTACCAACTCCCGAATCTTCACTAAATTCGGGTCTCCAGCCTGGCCAGCCTAGATCCTATCCACAATCGACGACTGAATCTGCATACTCATCAACGAAGAGGCCTCTCCAGGAAGAACAATCTCCACACCAGACTCGCAAAAATCCTGCCGCAATCTCCACTGCGAAGTCAACATCATCACCGCTGGAAGCCTACTCAGCGCGTCCGGAACCACATTCACCTTGTCGGGGTGATATTGCAAATCAATCTCATAATCCGCCATGAGCTCCAACCATCGACGATGTCGCATGTTGAGCTCCTTCTGATTAAAAATATACTTCAAGCTTTTGTGATCGGTGAAGATCTTCACTTTCTCACTCAGCAAGAAGTGCCTCCAAATCTTGAGCGCAAACACGACAGCAGCCAACTCCAAGTCATGCGTCGGGTAATTCTTTTCATGAGTCTTGAGCTGACGTGAAGCATACGCCACAACATGCCCGTGCTGATGCAACACACAACCGAGACCCTTGCCAGAAGCATCGCAAAAGATCTCGAATCCTCCACTGCGATCAGGCACAACAAGAATAGGGGCAGTCGTCAATCTCTCCCTCAGAACACCAAAGGCATTCTCACAATCACCCGACCAAACAAAAGGCACATCCTTCCGCGTCAATCTGGTCATCGGCTCAGCAATACGGGAAAAGTCCTTAATGAAGCGCCGATAATAACCAGCAAGTCCAAGGAAACTCCGGATCTCAAATGCTGACTACGGAACAGGCCACTCTCTGATGGCCTTAATCTTCTCGGGATCCACTGAAATACCATCTCCAGTCACCACATGCCCGAGAAAAGCAACTCTGTCCAGCCAAAACTCGTACTTCGAAAACTTGGCATACAAACGATGCTTCCTCAAAATCTCCAACACCGTCCTCAAGTGCGATGCATGCTCCTCCTCCAACTTAGAATAGATCAGAATGTCGTCAATAAAGATAACGACAAACTTATCTAAAAATTCATAGAAGATCAGATTCATCAGATTCATGAAAACTGCGGGTGCATTGGTTACACCGAAGGGCATCACCACAAACTCGTAGTGTCCATACTTCGTCCTGAATGTTGTCTTCGGAACATCTTCCTTCTTCACCTTCAGCTGATGATAACCACTCCTCAGATCCAACTTCGAAAACACCCTCGAACCTCCAAGCTGATCAAAAATATCATCGATGCGAGGCAACGGGTATTTATTCTTGATGGTCACCGCATTCAGCTCCCGATAGTCCACACACATGCGACGTGAACCATCCTTCTTCTTTACCAGCAGCACCGGTGCTCCCCACGGAGACACACTAGGATTGATATAACCCTTCTACAAAAGCTCAGCCAGCCGCTTCCGCAATTCCTCCAACTCTGCTGGAGCCATACGATACGGCGCCTCGAAATCAGCTGCGCTCCCAGAATAAGATCAATTGAAAACTCGAGAGCTCGATCAGGTGGCAATCCAGACATCTCCTCGGGGAAGACGTCATCGAAGTCCCGCACAACCGCTGGCCTCTCCAGCTCCATATGCATAGCCACAAACTCCATCGGTCTGGCCCGAAATCTGACAGGGCCAAGCGAACTGCTACCTCGACTGAACTCAAATACTGGATGTCCGGGAATCTCAAACACCACCTTCTTCCTCCGACAGTCGATCGTAGCATAGAAGCTCGCAAGCCAATCCATCCCAAGGACCGCATCGTAGTTGATGATGTCGTAGACAATGAAATCAGCGTAAAGCTCATGTCCACAGACCACCAACGAGCAAGAATTGCAACCACGATGCACCGAGACCACGCCATTTCCTGTAACGATATTCCAACTCTTGAAAAGAGGGGATGTCGACAAGGAATGCTTCTCCACGAAGCTCCGAGAAATAATGTACATCGATGCACCAGAGTCAAAGAGGACTCGTGCAGGAAATGTGCAAACCAAAACCACACCTAACAAGCAATTTAACAATCAAACCCTATTCTAGCAACCAATCATATGCAATCAACCAAACATGACCTAACAATTAAAACTAACTAAGGAAAGAAAACAGCTAGATTGAGGATTACCTGCGATAACCTCATCCACTGCCTCGCTCTCCACATCGGTCATCAGAAAAGCCTGCCTCCTCGGCTGCATGGCCCGCTGAAAAGCCTGCCTCTGTGGCACGAGAGCTGCTCCACGACCAGCAGGAACAGACGCTCTCTGCTGCAACGGCTGAGCTGCAACAGGTGCCCTCCAAGGCTGCTTGATACTCGGACAATCCTTCAGAGAATGTGAAGCATCACCACAGCCCAAACACTGACCCAAAAGCCTCCGGCACTGGTCCTTCACATGACCCGGCTTGCCACAATGATTGCAAACCTTCAGAACAGGCCCACCTGGCCTCTTGAACTGAGCCGGCTGGTTGGGCCTGAATCCTGGTCTCGTCACTGCCCTGGCCTGCTCCATATGCCTCTTCCCAGTTCCAGCAACATGTCCTCTCCTCTGGTTCGGGTTCAGCTCCTGCCTCCTCGCAGCCACCAGAACCTTTTGGTAAGACTCCAGATCAGAGGAAGACACAAAACTCTGAAGCTCCAAAGCAAGTCCCTGCAGGAACCTCTGAGCCCGCTCATCAGCTTCCTACACCATCTTCGGTGCGAACCAACTCAGCCTAGTGAACTCTTGGTAGTACTGGTCCGCCGTCAAGCTCCCTTGCTTCAGCTCAATAAAGCACTGCAGCATCTCCTTCCTAGCAGCCTTCGGAAAGAACTCCTCATCGAACCTGGACTTGAAGGTAGCCCAAGCTATCGACTCCACCAACATCTTCTCTTCCGCATCCCACCAGTTCCGAGCATTATCCTTGAGTTGCCTCTTCGCCAGATCAACCCATCCAGCCGGGCTGATCTTCGCCATCTTCAAATTATCCTTAATGTTCTGAATCCACTCATCGGAAGCTAGAGGACCCTTAGACCCATCAAAATAAGCGGGACCCAGCTCCCGAAATTGCTTCGCTCCCGGCTCGGAGCGAGGGGCATCTTGGATTGCCCGAGCAGCTCGAGCAACTGGAGCATTCTGGACTTGCAGGAGCACGCCCTGCTGCACCTGCATCATCTGAAGCATCATCCGCATCATCTCCCCATTGGTGGGCTCCCGCTCAGGCTCCTCGTCATGAGGGGGCGCGCTACCACCACCACTGGTAAATCGCCTTCCTGCCATCTAATGACGCAGAAAACGAAAAAATTAGACTCATAGCTTAGGACTCGGATGTCGAATTCTAGTTGTTGGACAATCTAATATTACTATCATTGATCCGATAATTCACAGTTACAGAAAGTGTGACCTGCATGGGCCACCAACAAAACCTGTCACGCCCCGCTTCCCAAAGATATGGAGGCGAGACGTGAGAAGGTCCGCACAGACGTGGAGCGGTGAAGCCACACGCCTGATAAGCGTCAATCTGAAATTTAATGCAGGTCCCTGTAACTGCAAACGGAACAACAATAATAATAACAAGAAAGAGAGACTGATATAAAAATAACCCAATCTCAGAAATTGTCCACAATAATATTCAACATCCAGAAAAGCCACCAGGCTAAAGGAAAGAGTCTAAAGGCCCAAAACATGGCCAACAAAACGTCAACATAACAAGTATTGGTGTTGCGCACCGACAACTACAGCAGTCTAAAATAAAAGGGAAAGCTCAACGAAGACACTAGGACTGGTCCCCGATGTCCACGTACTCCTCCTCAGCAAACGCGGGTCCTGACTCGGCGTCAGCAAACACCACGTCCTCTCCAACGAACTCTGGCTCAGGATCTAACATGTGTCACCCAAAAGAGAGAGGGGCACATGTCAGCAAGTCTAAAAGACTTGGGCAAGGAAACTGAAAGTAAACTAACAACCTAACAGTTCAAGTAAGATGCAATGACATGACATTTAAGTATGATGCAACGGTTAAAAAGGGCAAGAAGAGACAAGCACGCACGATGTAGCAAAAGCTACCAAATCACTAATTCACGAATCACTTATCACAATTTTCACTTATCACGAATCACTTGTCACGATTTTCACTTTGTGCTCAGAGTTTCCGTCTTTTGGCTGAAGTGGCTGTACGGGCTCACTTCTACGCTCAAGTGACCGTTTAACCCTACCCCTCCATGTGTATCGAGCGTTGGGATTAGCAACACACTATCTCGCTTTTGGATCACGAGCCAGGAAGTGTATTTGGCATAGGGGTGCACCTAGCCTCAAGTCACGATGTAGGAGTCAAAATCCTACTCGCCGCAGCTTACATTTTAAAGTAGCGTGTGCTACACAACATGATGAACAAGCAAGTATGCAATGACATGAACAGATATTTGCGTACCGTTAATTGAAATTAAACATGACATGCAAGCAAGATGAAGGTGACGGATCTAGCTTCGTTGTCAAGCTAGATCAGGGGCGTCTAGGCAGCTATCCTTTTCACTGCCTAGTCTCTTTTACGCTAAAACAAGTAAATGGCCCAGAACATGGCCTAAAACCCTAAGTGGCAAGTTTCACTTGCCTAGCACCGAGGATGACGATCACGAAGGTTCGTCTCACAATCGCTAATCTACGGGGAAAAGTCGCTGTTATGGAGAAACAACCATCAAAACAACATCCATTTTTATTAGGGTTTTACAAAATCAAAAATGGGTTATGAGAATATTATAGGATCGATTTATTACCGTATCGTTAGCGGAAGAATGATCCGAGCAAGCACGGCAACGGAAGAACGATCCGAAGAACTAGGGCTCAGATCTGGAAATGGGGAGAAAATCTGGAGAAAACGAGATTTGGGGGGTTTGGGGGTTTGCCGACGACCTAGAGGAGATGGCCGGCCTAAATGGAGGATGAAAGGGGCTCCGGGGATGAATGGGAAAGGCTAGGGGAAGATGGATGATGATTTGGGGAAGAAGGAGGCTCAGGAGAAATGAAAGAAGAAAGAAAAACGATTGGGGGGTTTAAATAGGATTCGTGCGGCGGCTGGGCAAACCCTAGGTTTACGACAGCGATTAGTCGGTCAAAGAAGGTTGGCTGACCGACTAGTTTAAGAACTAGTCGGTCGGTCGTTCTACTGTGACCGACTAAGAGCAAGCAGCAAAAAAGGAATAAAATCTGGGAAATTGAATTAGTCGGTCTGTGAAGGCCCGTCGACCGACTAGTTTGTAACCTAGTCAGTCGGTGAGTGTTCATAAACCGACTAACGATAAACAGTAACTCAGGTAAAATTTATCAAAGGAACTAGTCGGTCTGAGAGCAAGTTCTGACCGACTAGTTGCGCATCTAGTCGGTCGGTGGTTGTTCTTAGACCGACTAAGAGTAAACAGTAACTTGGCTAAAAACGACTGACGTAAGCTAGTCGGTTCGAGAAGAGTTGCCGACCGACTAGATCTCAATCTAGTCGGTTGGTTCCCCTTCTTGAACCAACTAATGTGCACGAAAAGTGCCGAAATGAAGCGCGAAGCTTCGGGAAGATTTCTATGGCTTCTAAGATCACTCTAACTCTATAATATGAGCGATTTGAAGTTCGTCATGAGTGACTTGCTCCAAGATCAACAATTTAATGAAGAGGCTAGAAAATCATGACGAAACGATCGAAAACGAAAGCTACGGAGATGGAAACCACACATAAGGAGAAAATCCACCAAAACATATATATAATATAGATAATCCAAATACAAGAAAAACCAGTCGTTACACTAACTCTCACAAAGAAAGTTAGGATAAAACTCTCACAAAGAGAGAAACTAACTTTCACAAAGAAAGTCAGGGTTTCAAGAAACGAAACAAAACAACACTTACCTATGCCTTGATATGATCTTACCAATGTGAAGAAGAAGTCATGCAAGTGAAACCCAAGTGCTTGAGATGAGGCTTTGATTGCACTTGATGATCTTTCTCTCTTTTAGAAATGAATCCTAACGCTTCTCACTTGAGTGTATGAATTAAGAGAAGAAAGATGTTCTTCAAGAAAGGAATGACATTGAAATCCCTTGGAGAAATTCACTAGAGCTTAGATGCTATAGCATAAGTTTGAAGCTCTATGAAGGGAATGACGGAGGAGTGGCTTAGAGAAGACATGAAATGATCTTCAATGTTTTCCTAATATTTCCCAGAGTTCTAAGTGAACTAAGCCCACTCATATATATAGGAAGCCAAGAAAACCCCAAAAACCTAATCAAAATGCAAAGAGAAACAATTCCACAATGTCTAGATCTTGGCAGTTTACTGCACAGACATGCGACTGATGAAGGAATATCAGTCGACTGATTAACAGCTAGATTTTCTCTAACGGCTATAATCTGAGCCAGGACAGGCGACTGTAGAAGACTACACAGGCGCCTGAATATCCTTCATTAGGCGGCTTTCACATGGGCTCGAATGGAGCAGGAAAAACATAACATTTGCATTTGTGCATTCAGACGACTGATGACCAAAGTCCAGGCACCGGAAGATAGACATGTGACTGTAAACTCTACATTAGTCAGCTGTCACACAAAGTGGATTGGTGCCCAGAAAAGACAAGATACGCACATTGGCACTCAGACGACTGAAGAACAAAGTTCAGGCACCTGATGGTAGACATGCATCTGACAAATGAACTTAGTCGCCTGCACCAAAAACTCAAGCAAAGAGTCAAGAAAAATTGACTTGAGCTGTGCATAACAGTCGCATGTAGAAGGCTGACCAGGCACCTGGTGATCACCAGTCACATATCCTGCCTTCAGCAATCGCTTGTTAGAAAGCCAGAAACATCAATTGAGTTCTAAGCAAGGGAGAATTTATTGGGTTGGATTCTAATATGATCCTAAGTTTCACTAAGATGGTTATATGCATATGCATGCGAATGAGTATACCATCTATCGAGGCATTACAAGATCACATGATTCAAAAAGAGAAATACAAGTAATAAACTTTACACGGATTACATTTTGCATCTCCTAGAGTCTAAGGCTTCAAGCCATTGATGCCTTGAACTCCCCACCATCTTCCAAGCTTTGGCACCTCTTGATGAGCTTTCCTTCATCAAGTTCCAAGCTTTGGCAATGCTCCTCTTGATATACATCCTTATGCTCCAAGCTTTGGCTTCATGACTTCATCCAAGCTTGATCAATTCATCACTCTTGGAGGTCTTTAAGATATCCATTGCATCATCCTCCAAGCATTATGCTTTTTCTCATCAACATATAATCATTAAGATAAACTGAGACTAAAACATAAGATTGATTAACACAATAATATAATGTATTGATCTTCATCAAAACAATGTTAGTTTTGAACCCAAGAACTAACAAAATATGGGTGAAATAACCGTTGAAAACTATTCCAAAAACACCACTCCAACAAATTAAAAAAACAACTTTCCGAAAATCATGAAACTGTGTTTTGCTCTCGTTGGGCTGTCGGTAGTCGGCTATCAAAACAACTATAGTCAGCTACTAAAACAACTGTAGTCGATTATATTTGGGGGCAGAGAAATTCAACAGAAAGCAGTCGACTCCTATAATAGTTGTGGTCGACTATTTTGTCTGATACATACGGTACTAAGTTAAAAAAAACCTTATAAAACATTTTATAACATTTTTAAAATATTTTTAAAGTTATCTTATTTGTGTGTGAGCTTCTTACAAGACTTTAACAAGTTAAGACAAAATAAATAAAAATACATCATTAATATTATTACATTGAATTCATTGCGATGCATTTTTCATTCTTCAAGCTTATTGTCTTGCTCCATTTGGTCTATGGTATTGATTTCTCATCACCTAATCCACTGAGTGCTTTATTATATTATCCTTAAGCTCTTGCACTCAAAGATGTTAGATGCAAATGTTGCTCATCATCAAAACCACACATAGTGAGACTCAATATCTCAACAGAGATTTATTTGGTTTTTGGTTTTGCTTTAGGTGAATAGGTACTAGTCAAGAGATTCTTCCTATAATCCGCACATTAAAAACAAAGTATTAGCATGCTGAATCAAGTGAGTCTCATAGATTCAACTCATAGAAGCTCAATTTAGGATCTCGATGAGCATAAATCATAATATAAAAGCAAGAAATAGATTTCTAATCTCTAATAAAATGGTATCACTATTTTCTATTTGTTGAAGTATGTATGTATTTCTCTCTCTTTAAACACACACAGAGGTTTTGTTAGCGGTATTATAGTAATTCACATTTGCCTATTGTTTACCTTATGGGTCTCGATATATCCATAATAAAAAAGAAATATTCACACGTTAACTTCATTATTAAAACTTCCCATCTTTTCTCTCTTATATCATAAAAACAAATAGCAAAGTTGACATCCATCTTCTACTCATTTGAAATCATCAAAAGAATAATATGGTATGCAAAAATGAAACTAATTGTCGAGAAAAGTAAATCTAAATACCAATGGAAAAAATAGATAAATCATGATATCAATTGTGAAATAAAATAAATCATGATACCAATTGTTGTATACCATAATACAAGAAATAAATTTTTAAATACACGCCAAATGTTTTGAATAATCGGAAAAATACATAGAGACGACTTGAAGTAAGTTGAACCAATCAATGGATGGTTTGGAATATATATGACATGCATATACAAAATGATTAAGTTTGAGGTTTAAACCTTTCAGCTAAGGATAATGGTTCAAGACTATGTCTTTTGTAAGGTTATAAGACTTAAGTGAAGGTTGAGGTTTTAGGAACCATATATTTCAAGAAGAAGAGTAAGGTTTTAGGTTTTTGGTTTTCTGTCTACTTCTTGCCACTATTCAAATAGTTACACTGAGGTGTTGTAAGCATGACTCAAGCTGAGTGGAATATGATTTGAACTACTATATATGCCATTGAACTATTATGTAGCAACGTACAATTCATATCTGTTATATATTTGAGGACCTTTGTCCTACTAGGACACACCCAATAGGACAAAAGATTGGCATAGGATTTGCCACCTCATCATGTTGGGGGCCACTTGGGGTTGGGTGGGATTTTGGGCGTGCTTTGATGTTTGGCTTTGGGCAGTTGGTATAAATCCCTACCATTCTCTTTTTCTGCAAGCTTGTCATTGCTTCATCATCAAACCCAAATGCCCCTCTCCATCCACATATTTATGTGTTTGCCATTAGTATTGTTGCACTTTGCCTCCATGATTTTTTTTGCAATTTAGCCCCTGATTTTCCTCCTTTTACCGCCTGACGATTCCCACACACACTCTCTATCATACATCTCTCTCCTTCTCGGTGTCACGCGTGCACCAAATCCTTTTTGTGGTTGTTGTTTTTTGACGCCGTGCACTGTGTGCACGTGTTATTTCGTGTGTGTGTTTTTTTTCAAATTTTATTTCCTCCTTCACTTCATGTTGTTATACACACTTCAAAAAATAATGGTTAAAAGATAATGTGATTTGGCCTTTGATCAATGTATTACAAAAAGTTCTATTATTCTGAAATTGTTAAATTTTGTAACGGGTGGATCGGTGCTCAAATCTCCATAGGGTTCACCCATTATTTTCCACGTAGTATATAATTGTATGGATTAAAGATAAAAAAATTCCATTACTAAAAAAATTTCAAATTTTTTTCTAAAAAAGGTAAAAATATTTTCGCATGGGCTTTTGCACCAGAATATTACTATATATATATATATATATATATATCTATATTATAAAAGAGGGATGTTATCAAGAGAAATTGGATAAGAGATATTGGACAAGAGAAATTGGATAAGATATATCTATATTATAAAAGAGGGATGTTATCAAGAGAAATTGGATAAGAGATATTGGACAAGAGAAATTGGACAAGAGATGAGATTTTGAGTGATATCTATTATATAATGCATGACCTTTGTCCTATATGGCAGTTTTGTCCTACGTGTCTCAATTTTGTCCTACGTGTCTCCAAAATTATGACTAGGATAATCTACTCACACACAATTATTTACAACTGAGTTTTGAAAAAAACGGTTCTAACTTTGGATCCTACGACTGTTTTGAAAAGGAACGGTTCTAAAAAATAAAAACCTGTTGTCTTCAATTCCCGTGCCCTCATTTACAAGTTCTTAACAATTCCCAACAACAACCTGTTGTCTTCAATTCCCACTAACAAACTGTTCTCTTCATCCTTCAACATTCATCCCACAAACGTAACTCATCTGCGACGTCCTTGATTCAAGACGTCCTCTGGTACTCTCCTCTCTGTCTCTCTCTCTCTCTCTCTCTCTCTCTCTCTCTCTCAATTTCATTCATTAATTTCTGATCCCTAGGGTTTCGGTTAATTTTTGACATTTTGTGGTTAATTTTTGACATTTGAAATCAATGTTTGGCATTTGTTTTTCATGTTCGAAATCAACGCTTTCTTAAAGTAACTGACCTTTTGAGTGTTTGGGTTTCATTTTTTGGCATTTGTCTGTTTAGGTGAATTACTCTACATTTTTTTGGGTAGAGGAAATGTCATTTTTATGTAGTTCCCCAGTAGTTCCCCAGTTAATTTCATTCTTAAAGTTACTGACCTTATTTAGGACCGTGCCGATGAATTATTTGAAACTTTTTACCAGTTTAGCATTAATTTAATAAGCACCAGTTCAGCATTAATTAATTTAATAAGCACTTTATTTATGATGGTTCCTCAGCATTAATTTAATTATTTGAATCATTTATGATGGTCCTCATTGAATTATTCACTGTGTTGATTTGCATGGTCCTCATTTAATAATGCTAATGAAAAGTGCCCTTTGATTACCAGTTTAGCATTATTCGTTTAGGACCGTGCAAATGAACACGATCCAATTATTTTTTTAGGATTAGCCCAGGTGAACACGGTCTAATTTGTTAAACAGTTTAGCATTATCATTATCATTATCATTATAATAAACTGTTTAGGATTAGCAGCTTACCATTATCATTAGCATTATGACTGTGCATGGGTTACCCTATCTAAAGTACACAGACTTCGACAAATTGAGTTTCAATAGGCAGATTGAGTTTCAAATTTTTGATGATTGAGTTCCAAAGGGCACTTTTCATTTAACTGATTGAGTTCCAACTGATTTTTTTCCAAAGTGAACTATTCCAAAGGGATTAAAATCAACTAAACATAAAAAATTTCCATTTCATGTCAACTAAACATAAAAATGCGACAAAAAACTTCTTGCTGGAGGTTATTTTTAATTGATAGAGATTGTGACAGACTACTCACACTTATATCCAGATTAGACATGCAACCAAGAACAAAGATAATTCAACAAGCTTGATGCCAAAGAGGACACAATTCTTTCCAATTCTAATTGGGAGTTGTGAGTGGGGATATCGCTCAATTTTTTTAATTGTGAGTTGTACGTGGGGATTTCACATTATTCTAATTCTAATTGATGCCAAACATGCCACGATTTGATATCGCTCAATTAAGAGGACACACGCTTAATTGATATAATTTCTTTCCAATCCTGTTTTAATGGTAGTTTACAGTAAACGTTGGGCGGAAACATACAGATAGCAACACAATTCCCTAAGGTTAGATTTTCTTTGATATGGTTGTATAGGAAAGATAACAAGCTACCTTTCTGAATGCCATAAATAATGATCTCCCATTTGAAAAAAAAATGTCTTCATTGGAGGAATAAAAATGCATTTGGGAGATGATTATCATGTCACCATTTCATCCGTGCACTGACTGTCCTCCTCGGTTTCACACTCGGGAGACGACCTTCGCCGTGGCATATGGGCACGGGTTATGACTAGTATATATATATATAGCATGGGTCAGCTTTGATAAGTATGCCCACCATCATAACAATCGCATTGTAGTGCTTCTGGCCCCAAAAGTCTGGAAATGCTCGATACATTCTTCCTCTTATCAACACTTCACGCTCATATGCTCCAATATTGTGGGGTTCAATAGGGCTCTCTCTGTAGTCTATGCCCTCAACATCCCCTCTGATCATCATGCTCTTTGGAAGTCCATCATGGCTGATCATGCTCAGCTCCTCTCCTTGCCATGGGCTATTTGTGGAGACTTCAATTGCGTCTGATTCATTAAGGACAAGCTTGGGGGTATGACTCTTGATCCCCATGTGGTTAATGATTTCAATGGGTGCATCGAACGTTTCGCTCTAATGGATCTCAAAAGTATTGTTAATCGCTTCAGGTAGACAAATGTTGGACGCAACGATCTAGGAACTCTAGTTTGATGATGACAAACGTGTGCGAACTATTTAGCGTGTGTGCTAAGTGTGTTTCAGGAATGACAAAGTCGTTAATCTAAGCGTTGGAGGAATTGCCATCCACATAGCCAATAGACTTGGTCAAAGTGTCATACACAAAGCAAATTGGACTTGGTCCAATTCATATCTATTGGGATTGAATCAAATCAATTAGAGATTGAGCCAAAATATGTTTTCCCAATTCATATCATATTCAAAATTCTATCTTATTTTGACTCCAAATTCAAATCATTTTTGTCCTCTAAATTGAACCCCAAATCCCTTATATTGTGGGATTCTTTTTGAGGCAAATTTATTCTCCAAAATTCCTATATAAACTCTCCTCTTCAACCCTAATAAGGGGTGTACGACAATCACCAAAAGGAGGGGGTTTACCAAAATACCAAGTGCGGCATACAAATAATTTTCCAAGGACGCCGTCATCAAAGTCAAGCAGCTAGACATTATAATTCTTCTCCAAGCCCTTCCTTCACATCGAAAAACAAGCCCCACAAAAGAGCTCAGCTTCCCAATACTTTTGCGTGCGAAATCCCTCCTCAAAGCAAAATTCTCAAAGAATCAAACCGCAGCCTTCAAACAAAAGAACCCTACAAGCCACGCAAAAGTTTTTACGAGCCCATCACCTCGCAAGGGAAGCTACTGCAGCCCAAGGAAGATCTCAAGTCACGCAAGGATTCAAAAAAACCAAGGTTTAACATCTTCATCTTCCAAATACCAACTCCATCCACGCAAGCCCTCTCACACACCAACACAGACCATCTTCAGGCCAAGATCGTCGACCTACGGTGCCGCCACCAACGATACTGTATGCCCTAGAACGACGCCTCCGTTCTAACCCTCGTGCTGCAACCAAGGAGCGCCACTGCATACCCTATATCATCGTCGTAGAACGAAGTAAGTACTCGCCACCGTGAAAGATCGAAGAAATCCGTGTCCAAGAAGTCCACGCCGACGAGAGATCGCCGCTGCTGCAAGTCGAAGTCGGCAAGATCTTCGAAGCTACCAAGAACATCGCCGAGCTGCCCGATCGGAGTCAACATTGCAGCAATCGGAGAAGAGTCATTGCCGCACGTCGAAGTTGCCGGTGAGCGAAGCGAGGGAGCCCGTCGAAGACTGCTGCTGCTGTCGTCGCCCGTGGAGAAAACGCCGTTGCCGTCGAGTGCACACTGTTGAAGAGAAATCGTTCGCTGCATGCCCTATGGTTCCGAGGTGACGATCTGACGTGGGGTTGAGTGCGATCGAACGGAAGCAAGGGAAAGGGAAGGCGTGGCAACCGCATCAAATCTTATAGCAAAACAAACCAACAGCGGAGATTAAACCAAGTAATCGAATCGGAGTTTTGCTGACGTGTGCGTCCCCGAGCGAAAACGAAGGCAGAATTATTCATGCTGACGTGGCCTAGTTAAAGGGATTGCTCTGCGCACAGACCGCTTATAAATCAGTTTGAACTGGGATTACTTTACGCACAGACCAGTGTGCTATTTGAGATCCAGGAGTCGGATCGAGACACCGTTTGCGTCAGATTGGAGCTGACGACATGCTGATTGACAGAGACGCCTACACGGACACTAAATGAGCATTTCTAAACCCTTAACTCTTTGTTATTCGTGTCTTAGTGTAACGTTCTCTGTAGGAGAAACTTTACCTATTTTATGACTATTTGGGACTTGTCTAGTTGGGGCTAGACAAGAGGGTCTTGACGTGTTGTAGCAGTCAAGATACGCATTTACTAGGTTGATAGTGTTCTGCACTTTGTTGAGTGTGGTACAGCCTAGGTGGGGAGTTGGAGCTAGAACCCCATTGTAGGTGTACGGAAGGAACTTATTAATGCTAGTATTTGCTTGGGGCTGGACGTAGGTCGTTGGTGCGACCGAACCAGGGTATATCTGTGCGTACTCTGTGATTGTCTCTTATTTACTCTTGTTGTGGCTTTAACTGAGTGTGTTTTCTCGTGGGTTGTGCGAGAATTTTTTTATTAGCCTATTCACCCCCCTCTAGGCTAGGATCCAGATCCAGCAACAAATTGTAGCCTTGGGTGCGGTAGGATTACGGCTCAGCTTGACCGTGCCCTCTGTAATTTGCATTGGATTGACATGCTTACTGATTCTTACTATGAATACATATCCATGTGCACTATGGACCATGCATCCATGTGTTTACATCTCCTCACTTAGGTAAACCTTGGCCCCAAGCACTTTAAGTTCTTCAACTGTTGGGTGTAAGCTCCTGTTTTCTTTGATATGCTCAATGCCACTTGGTCTCTATATCTGGTTGGCTCTCCTCTGAAACGACTCACCAACAAGATCAAGCTCCTCAAACTAGAGCTTGTAACGGTCTGGTTTCACGTGCACAATTTTCCGTATTCACGATAGTATCAAATACGTTCAAAATGAGGAAATAATTTTTTTCGTCACTCAAACGTTAAATTTGACTTTATTTTCGTTATCTTCGTAACGATACGATCCCGTGGCTATTTTTTCGTAATTTTTCAAAGTCGTTTGTATAGAAAAAATGATATTTCAATATTATCGTTACTAATAACCTTAACTTATTTACTAACTACTATAACCTAATTGCATTAACCTACTCGATTTTTACCCTAACCATGACTAACACATGGAGGGAGAAACGTTTAAGATTTTCTTAACTTAGTCTAAAGTTATACCTAATATCATTTACCTTCCTAATGCATTAATTAATTTTGACTAAGAATACTTATTAATAATTAATTTCTTTTAACTATAAATAACCACCCTAAGCCCTCTCTCTCTCTCTCAGCCCGTTTCTCTCCCCCAAGCTCCCGACGCAGGCTCCCCTCTCCCCTACCTCTCTCTCCCCTCTGGCGGGCTGCCGTCGCCTGCTCCTGCCTCCGACCACTCACCGCCTGCTCCTAGTAGCCCCTGCCAACGCCTCCGCCATGCCATAGAAGCCCCGCCATCGCAAACACCCTGCATTCCCCCCGCTCGACACTCTGCTGCCCTCGCCGCCGTATGTCGTTGCCAACGCCACCGTCGCCAACACTTCCTCCGCCTCCACGACGCTATCTCGACGTAATCGAGCTCCGCCGTAGGTGACGCCACAACAGCCCGCAAAGCTTGCTACCCCTCTCCCTCACTTCGCGTTGCTCACCGGCGTTGTCGCCGCCGCTGCTGCCGCTGCTCGCCGTCAGTCGCCGAAGTGCTCTGCCACCATCGAACATCGGACACCCCTAGCCTGCCTGCGTAAGGAAGAAGAGGGTGGGGTTTTAAGTAATTTATACGAAAATACGTATTTTCGTACGTATTTATAATTATATAAATAGGTTTTCTGATGTAAAATTCATACCTAATTCTATAGGTCTCAAAAAAATACAAGACCAGCTCCAGCTAATTTCATCTTGATCTGGCAAGTAGATTTTTCACAGCAAATTTTTAAGCCTATAATTTAAATATATTGTTTTCACTTACTAATTAATAACTTCATATTTTCACATAAACTGATATATGGAAAAATTATATGTTGTACTATTCAACGAGAAGGTCGTTTTGACAGCTTACTTGAAGCATTCTGATGCGTAGTTCATCCAGAAGAAATTATTGAACAATTAGAAAAACTAATTAAAAATTAGTGTTTAAATTCATTTTGAGCTTTTAAAAAATTATTAAAAATACCCATAGGCTTCAGAAAAATATTTTCTTCTTAGGTAAAATTATATTCCTTATATCTAGCCCGTATAAAATTTTAGAACGTTTTTCGACACCGTTTCAGTCTATTAAAATACAAAAACGATCGAGATAAATAGGTAAAAAATGGTACGACTTATAACCGGTGAATTCTTGTGAATGCAGGTACATATTCTCTCGTATCAGCATCCTTGGAAGCTTTAGCTCTAGCCCCAGCTTGCTACAACAACCTCAAAACCAGTAAGTCACAATGAATTCTAGATTTAGAAAATTAGACAGTGTACTCGTACGAACTTAGAACATCACATAAAGCCTCAGAACTGCTATTGACTTAAACCAAAAACTAGAGATCTAATCTAATAGGAAACTAATCAACTGCAGAATGACTATCTAATTAAGTATACGACATTGCCAACTTTCAACTTTGGTGGTCGTAATACACGACCATCAACTTAGGTGAATTGTGTACTATTCGAAACATCACATGCTCGAAGTATGGAATCAACTTCATCGCTGTTGGACTTGTCTTTATCCTCAAATTTCCTAGCATCTGCTTTGCTTTGGTCCAGTCTACTTTAAAATGGGTCCCTAACTTTCTGGTTTTCAATCAGAAAGTCAACCAGTGGTCCTGGTTTAACTATCATTGTAAATAAGAAACTAATAATATCATGTGGTATATCGTATGGAACATCTTGTGAAACATCTCGTATGAAACATGTACATTGAACACTTGACACTTCACTGGGATTTGGGGTAACTCATAGTTTGAGAGAGTGTGGGAGTGACTGTTGTTCATCTTCCCGTACCGCTACCTGTGTTTCGACATCTCGTCCCGTTGCCTACGTTTCAGCAAATACATGTACCGCTGTCTGTGTTTCGGCATTCATCTGGGTAAGCGCACCCAGACAAGAGATGAACTCAATGGTTGCATATTGTACTCTCCAACTTGAGTCAAGTAGTTCTAGTGTAGCTATTACTTGCACGATCACCTCTACTTTATGCATGCACTTTACCTACCACTCCTGTGTAGTCACCAGTACTTTACTTGTCGCACTTATAGCTACAGCGGTAGCATGCTTTACTTGCTTAGCCTGCTTTACACTTGCACTACCACAGTACAATTTGTTGTTTTCTTTCAGTTCTGTTTACATGTACTACTCAGTTATATATGCCTTGTCACAATTGTTGCTCGGAACTTTACTTTTCGCTCTGGTTTACTTGTACGTAGTTACTTTCTATCACCTGCTTTAGTCATACTTTTGCACTGCTTCTTTTCTATATTTAGAATTATTGTGACTTACCTACGGTTCCATTTATGGCACCTGTAGACGATGAATAGATCGAAGAAGCGGCCCCTGAGTTTGAGGAGCCAGAGTTTGATCCAGAGACTGCTGATTTCTAGATACTTGAGTTGGTGTGTGTATTGTATGCTATTATGTATTTCCTTTTCGCATTTTCTTTTATATACTCAGTGTGAGAGTGTTGTGGTGTGTTGTATTTCAAATATGGACTGTAATAATGTACGCGGGTTGAGTATTGGTACATCTCTGTATTGTAACTATATTGATTTCACTGGTAATTTACAGACCTGTAAATGTAATCAAATAAGTAATGGCCCCCTGAGAGCGGGTCGTTACAAGTTTGGTGGCCCATACAGGTCCGCGCAAATACCTCGTGAACAGTATAGTAAAATTAGGATGTAATGTATACTATACTCAATGAAGCTGACATTTTTCTATGTATGTAGGTGCGATACGCAAACAATGGACGAAAATACTTCTGAGAGCCCCAACGGAGCTGATGTGTTCGGAGCCAGCAATCAAACTAATCCCAACAACGGACCACCTCCGACGGTGCACAAAATATCTAATGTCCCACTACAAGAGCTTGTTCACGCCTTACGAGGGGAACAAAAGCGCGAAGGAGGAGTGCAACAATTCAGGTCGCTCCACACAAAACCTTGGAATGGTTTGGATGGTCCTCTGAAGGCTGAAGAGTGGTTGCGAAGACTGAGGATGACTTAAGAGCAGCCCAGATCGCGAAATACGCATGTGTGGATACTGCTAAATTGCAACTGACTGACAGAGCTCGGATTTGGTGGAATTCAGCTGAACGTCGCCAGCAACGACCAATTGATTGGGCGACATTCACTGATCACTTCAACACCCAATACTTCTCGCCCGAAGCACAGATGAAACTGCAAGCCCCGTTCGTCGGTTTGAGCAAGGTTCCATGACTGTGGAACAATATGATGCTCAGTTCACTATACTTAGCCGATTTGCTCCAGGGATGGTTGACACCCCTTTGACTCGAGCTCAACGCTTTAAGCAAGAACTAAACATCGGGATTCGACGGAGCTTGGTCGGATGCCAACTGTATACTCATACTGAGGTCCTAGCAGCAGCTCGCGAGCATGAATTCATCGAAAGAGAGGAAAAACGAGAGCAATCCATAGCTGCCCCTCCTAGAAGGCCACTACCTCCAACGTCTGCTGCTGGATCCAACCATCAACCTCCATCCAACCAGATGTACAGGCCTACACAACAAACTCAATTCAAGAGACAAGCTCTACCACTACGACCGATGTTCATCATTATGGAAAGACATGACACTTACGATCTGAATGTTGATCATATCTTAACCTTTGCTTGGTTTGTGGGTCAAAGGACCATGGCGCAAGGGGACATGGCAAGGTTGTCGGAGGGGAGGAGGGGCTAAGGAGGTTGGAGGAGGGGTTAATGGAGGGGGACATGGCTGGTGAGGTTGGCAGATGGGGCGGCGTTTCCGTCCGCTGGCGATCGACCGTTTTACTCACTGTGCACAACCGGGTCATTTTCGGAATTTTTGAATGTTTGTGGGCGGTGAATAGATTTGAGTGGAAAATTTGTAAATAAATGGTTTATGCACGGGAGTAAATGGCAAACTTGTAAACAAGCGGTTGTGCGCATGAGTAAAATTGCGAGTGCGCGAAACAACTCCCATAAGCCAAACATAACTGTAGTAAATCGTAAGAAACATGTCTGCCTGAAGCAGGAGCAAGTAATAAGGGACGCACTAGTATATAATTGAGCCGTGCACACAAAAGAACAACTAATACAGGAAGGATTGGGCTCCATAGTATTTCCCAGCTTCTTCCGGTTCCATGAGAACTCCGGAGTTAAGTGTTTGGGGGCAAGAGCAGTACCAGAATGAGTGACCTCCTGGACAGTCTTCGTGTTTCCATGGCACATCTGTTTTTTCTTGCACTGTGTGAGGTCAATGGTTCTTTACTGCTTTCTGATGAATCAAAAAATGTATATGGAATGCCGGTTAGCCTAGGCATTCGGGTCGGATCGGGTCGGGGTTCTGTGCACTAACGGATCGGGTATGGATAATCGGGTGATTTTGGCGGCCAACGCCTGGGCGAAGGTTGTCGGGGGCTGTCACGCGCGGATCATGTGCTCAGATTTGGGTGGGTAGAGCAGGGAACGAAGATCAAAACACATACAAACTCAACAGAGCTAAAGCGGCATTTTTAAGCAGAAGGAGACGGAAAGGGAATGGCGAGCGGCGGCGGAAGCGTAGGAGGCGGAGGAGCAAGCGGCGGCAGTCAGGTAAAGCATCTGGAGGACTGCACCGTTGCCAAGTAAGCTTCACTTGTCTTCTGTTTTTGTTATTATGTAGTTTCTTTATAAAAGGAACTTAATTATTTTGGTTATTGATGTATTTTTTTGTGCTATGATTATTGTTACAATATTTGAAATGATCGAAAGGGAGGGCTCAGAGGGTGAGCGGTGGTGGCATGTTGAATATTGATTCGTAGGGTTTTGTTTTGTTTTTGAGTTGAGAAAGATTTGGGGATAGTTGGTGACGGTGTTTTTATTGTGAAACTGGGAATTACGTTTCTTGTTTTAATCCCATTACGATTTATATCATGCAATAAGACGTTAGTCAGTGTTCATAAAATTCTATAAAATTGATTGCCTATGTTTAGCTGGCCATCAAATTGACATCAATGCTTCATATGCCGGTGAAGCAAATTCATTGACTAGGCAATTTCACAAATTACATAAAGAAATTTAAATGTCCTTATTGCACGGTAAAAATAATTAGAAATTACGAAATAACACATGCTGTTATGAAAGCAAAACGTATCAAACTTTGCCATACCCCATTTTTAATTCTTTTCAATTTGATATAAACTTAGTATTCAAGTGGAATGTACCTCTCCCTACTGATGTTGTTCTGTTTCTAACATTGTAGTTATACTCCGGAACATACATGATTATCCATTGACACTTTCTGGATCACATAGAACCTGAGAACCTATAGGTTTCATGAACATACCGTAAGTGCTGGTAGCCTTGTACTCATGCCTAACATATTTTCAACATCGTTTCATGTAAGAGCAAGCTAGATACATGCCTGATAATGATCTGAGATGTTTCGGCGCGTCAAACTGTTAAGAGTGATTGATCACTATGCGATCCATCTTCCTGTTGATGACCATCTAATTAAATGGATAAGGGAATTATCTATGTCAACCAATCGAAAAGAAATACATACAGATAGAATGCTTCATCGTAACAACCAATGTCTATTACTATACATGAAAATTACATGAATGGCGACACACATACCCACATGTCCACACACTACGACTAGCCACACACCACCGCGGCGCTTATAGCGCTGAATGAATGATATAAATAAAACATAGCTTTAAGCATGTGGCTTCATATAATAACCGAACACTTGATATCAAATTACATTATTCAAGAAGCATTTAAACTGTTGTTCTTTTTTTTGAAAATTTATGAGCTTAGATATAAACTTTGTATGCAAACCCTTCCAGCCCGTAAGTTGCGAGTGCATGTAGATTAATTACATATTTACATTCAGTATTGACGTAGAACATAGACGGGAAGGGGTGTGGTGGAAATTTGGAGAAGAAGAAACTTCGAAAATTGATAACTTTTCGGATCTCATACCACAGAAATCCGACCGTCACCGACTCGCACTCCTCGCACGTGAAGTGAAGAGTTTTCAGACCTCTCGCCGAGGCAACCAAGCTCACTTTCGCACACTAATGCAAAATATTTATTTTTTTGGAATGAAAGTTTGCATCGAAATTTCTTTTCATTGGTCTTCTTCCCAAAATAATTAAGTCTGTGACCTTTAAATAGGCTTATAACTTGATTCTTAAAAACCCAATCCGATATGTCACTAGAACTCTAGAATAAATAAAACACTTAAAATAAATAAAAGACTCAAAACAAGTAAAAGATTCATAGAACTCAAACTCTAGAGAATAACCAAAATATTCAAAATAAGTATAAGACTTAAAAGACTCAACCTCTATCTTCATCTCCAATATAAAATTAAAAAGGATTCTCTTTGAAATTTAATTGGATCTCTATCATTCTCACTGATTTAAAACTTCACCACCTGGTGAACGACGACAGGAATATCATAATCAAGCAGAAATCAATAGTCTCATGTAGCTAGATAAGATGCATCCATGAACTTTGAAGTATAATATGATGTATATCCTTAAATGAATATCTTCTGAAAAATTCTTCCAAATAACAAACGAAGTGAAAGCATATATAACCTTCTTGTAGGTAGGATGTGGAGCGGTCTGTGATATGATAAATTCGATGTGCTCAATCTTCTCACGCTGTTGTGAAATACTCGACTCTGTCACATCAGGATTATTACTCGATAAAGCTCATTGGGAACCTGTATGATGTATGCAAAGCCTATCATCTCGTCTTCCATAACTACAAATTATTGTAAATTTCTCTTTGATTCTACATCAAACTTGTAAGTATCATTTTATATTGTAAGAGTTTCATAAGTCTCGATATGCAAGGCACTCAAATCATATGCGAAATGCTCACAAAATGTATTAGGAATAAGGTCAAAGCTAAACTCTGAGGAACGGAGGTTCACATAATGATGTATTAGAGTTAGTGATTTTTAAGGATTAATCCATTCTTTTGATTTTCAATTATGTTCTTGGGTCTACAATAGGTAAAACACAAAATTTTTCTTGTAAATATAAATATGTATGTGTTGTATCTCTCAGAATATGCAATGTTTAAGTTATACAGCCAAGGCTTACCTAGCAAAATATGCGTATCATCCATATGTATAACATCACATCAAATGCCATTGTGATAGCTTGAAAAATGGATAGTCAGTAAACATCGTTGGATAACAGAGTACGACTTATCATCAATCCATGTAATTTTATAAGGCTGCGGTTGCGGTTCAGCTTTTAGTCCTATTTTTTCAATAGCTGATTTGGTGACTAAATTAGTATTTACGTCTGTCAATTGTCACTTTGAAAGATCCATCCCTACTTTTAACATATGTAAAGAAAACATTAGTTATTCGTCAATCAACCTCACTCCTTAGTGTAGTAACTAGACACTTAATGACTTTTAATCGGGCACTAGAATCATCTTCATCATTATCTGTAATATTAATAACATTAGGAATATACTCTTTTCAATTAATTCATCATCATTATTGTTATATGTCATACGTAGGTTTTTAGGACACTGACTAGTAAAATGACCAAAGCCATGACATTTGAAACATTGTATTTCTTTAGATGTTTGTTGTAATGTTTATATAACCTTAGCATTTTTATTTATCTCTTTAGCTGAATTATTTTCTGATTTAATCATGTTTTCACTTGGCCACTCAAATTACCACTGGCTTTAAAAGTAGGATTCTTGTCTCATGGATACCAAATTTAAGGTTATGTTAAATGCTTGTTACACATTGTCTACTGTATGGGGAAGCTTCTCACACCTAATATCTGCTCTCAATATAGAACGAAACATAGCAAGTGTATATCATGGATATTTTTGTAGCTCAATCCTTACAAATATGTCATTGAACTTAGTTATGTATTCTTCAATAGACGTATGTCGTTTAGTTTTTCTAGTAAGCGATCTCTATAGGTACAAGGAAAATATTTTTAGTTGGATTTTCATTTCATTCCAATTTTGTATAGCACTCAGATGCTCTCTCTTGTTGTCTCTCTATGGATATTTAGAAAATTTTGGCAGATCTTCCCAATTTGGATGTTTAGAAAATTTTGGCAGATCTTAGCAAATTGGACATTTCACTCGTTAGATTACTGGTACTATTCAAACAAATACTTCATCTTTGCTTACCAATTTTTGAAGGCGTGAGGATTATAAAATCTAACAATATTGAGAGCATTTACCCTAACCCATCGTGTAATATTATCTCGCCCAAAGTTAATCTTAAAATTCTCATCTCGTCTCTTATTATTTTGATTATTCTCATTTTTTGATCATTCTAGGTTCATCATCAAATGTACTCTGTGCTTTATCCTCAAAATTTTGTTCTTTGGCCTGCATATTTTCTATTGTTTCTAGGAGATATATTGTTCAATTTTTGTTGGCTTTAGTTTTAGATAAATCTTTTGAAGTTGATTTTCTAGCCTTTGAATTGCATTATCATTCATGTCGAATCCTAGGGTTTTGCCACTACACAATAACATGCAATACCAACTAATCACACAAATGCAGATGCATGACCCTAAACGCCAACTAAATGCGTGCACTATTTATGTTAATAAACTAAAATCTTAAGGTCCAATTTTATGTCAAAATGCAATCCTCAATATACTAATGTGGTACACAGATGGAGACTTTAAAAATATGCAGTACCAATCATATTGATTAATCTGAACAAAATCAAATAAAGATTTTTTTGAATTTAGCAATTAAGGATTTGATCAAATTAGAGGTTACTTGGAGTGAATACCAGCTTTTTAATATCACAGAAGGCCTTCAGAACTGGTAGAGCTTTAATCAAGACGATCATGGTCAAAAATTTCGTGCAAAAAGCTTGAGAAATTGCCAAAATATGTTAAAATACGGCAAAGATATGGTTGAAATTTCAGCAAAAATCCAAAGAAACCTCGAAGTCACACTTTAGTAGTCGTCTCAACTCTGCTCCAGTCAGCGCAGGTCGCCTGAGTCGGCTCGGTCGGCTTGGCGGAGCCAATGAACCAGTATGACGTAGTCGATGGTGCAGCTCGTCAGCGTGGCTCGACCAGGGGAACGGCTTTCTGGAGCCGTTACTACAGCAGCTTGGCGCCAGTGAATTTTTCGGCTGATTTCAGCAGTGATCTCCCACGATCTTTGTTGATGTGGGTTCGCCTTGACCATGCACACACTTGATGGAAGGGTCAGTGGCTGCTGTTGTCGACAGAGATGGTGACGGTGTCGATGTGCAAGATACTTGAAGCCGGCGGGCTCCTCTTTTGACATAAGAGGCGATGGCGAAGGCTTCAGGGGGACTGCGGGAGAGGCGGCTGGATGCGGCACAGGTGGCTGTTGGCGAAGGTGTCGGTGGATACGGCAATGGCGGGCGCGATACATGTGGGTTAGTGTTAGGGTTTTGTCGATTTTTTGCTTGCGTTTCCTCTCACTTTCTCTCTCTGTTTCTCTGAAACTTTTTTGTTCTTGTTGGTTTTGTTTCTCTCTCATTTTTCTCTTCAATTTTTTTGTTTTGATCTCTCTGTTTTTTTGGATCTAACTAATTTTTTTAAAACATAATAAAAGACTCTTTTTAATGGTGGAAAAGAGAAGAAAAGAAATAAGATTTGCTTTGATACAAAGTTGATGCAGAACGAAGGCTGAACGGGGTGTGGTGGGAATTTGGAGAAGAAGAAAACTCAAAAATTGATAATTTTTCGGATCTCACACCCGGAAATCTGACGATCGCACGCGTCGCACATGGAGATTTTTTGGACCTCACATACACAACCAAGTCCACACGCATACACCAATGCAAAAGAGTTATTTGTTTTAGAGAAATTGAAAGTTTGCACCAAAATTTCTATTCATTGATCGTCTATCCAAAATAATTAAGTTTCTGACCTTAAATTGGCTTACAAATTGATTCTGAAAAAACCAATCCAATATAGGACCAGAACTCTTGAATAACTAAAATACTTAAAATAAATAAAAGACACCAAACTACTAAAAGATTCATAGAACTTAAACACTATAACATTAACCAAAATACTGAAAATAAATAGAAGGCGTAAAAGACTCGAACTCTATCTCTAGCTCAAATATAAAATGAAAAAGGATTCTCTTTGAAATTTATTTGGATCTCTATCACCTATTTCCATTGCAACATGGCCCATATGTTACATGGCTAATTGAGTTTCCATTTCATCATTCAACACCAATATTCACTACACTAGCAAAGAGTTATCTAATGGCAGCAATCTCCACGGTCTTGTCATCATCAAAGTTGGTAATTTCCACTTGGCTATAGACAAAGACTTAATGGATGGAAGAAAACTTCTCTCATCCTTTCTCTAGAAATGGCACTTGACTGGAGGTTGATGGCATGTCACAAGCAATGAGATGCTGACCTGCGTTTCAGACACGTACAAACAGATGGAGTAAAGTAGGGATTAGCTAGAAGATAGAAATGATAAAATTGTTTGGTGTTGTGTTTTATGGTCTTGTTGGATAGATGCATCTGGAGGTTAATTGAGAAGAGATTCCAACTTTGAAAATAAAATTTGGAAATAAATTTGATCAAACAATGAATTTGGTTGAACATAGAGAACTTGAATGCGATAGCAGAGGAAGGACATTAATGACCTACGAAACTAATATCTATAAATTTTCATATTTTTTTCTTTTATTCTTAGACAAAGCAAGATGTTTCTCTTCTTGAAACCAGTTTTGCTTATTGCAATAGAGTATATGTCAGAGTTACATTTATATACGAAGCAAATGAAAGCTTGATTGTAATGGCGACTTGCCCACAATATTTAGCTTTCTGTTTAACGTGTACTCTATTTTTTGCACTTGCTATTGATCAAAAGAGGTCAAAATGAATGTTTTCATTCTCTTTCTTTTTGTTTATGAATGCATATGAAAACAAATAATGTTCTAGAAAGTGTTGGACAATTTTAGGTGCTGAGGGCGGCATCTTCCTCCTAGAGCCACAAAGGCATCAATCTAGGTCCACTTGGACAGCCTAGGATCTTGCTCAATCAAAGTGGCTTGAAAGCCATATTGTTTAAGCGGCTGTATTGCCTGCCTTTTTTGACAAGAAAACAGTAATGCTTTTATGAAGTAACTTTAGACAATAAATTGTCTTTGATGAGATTTAATATCATGAAATGCTAGCTACCGGGGTGGAGTAGGAATCTCAAACAGGTGGGGTACCATTACCATGGTAAAAAAAGAAAACATTTTTAAGAAATTAGCAAAAGTAAAATATAGATCAAGTATTTAATGATAAATGAAAATAACAGTTAAGCTAATTTTCTTGAAAGAATATTATTGCTTACAAAATAGTATTATCAAAGAAATATGACTTTGTTAGTTATAGTAAACCAAAGCTCGAAGGCCTGAAACCTTTTATTAATAGACACGGACCAGGTGTCATGCTTTGACGTACACAAAAATGTTATGTCAGTTACGTCAGTCCTCCAAAGTTTTGACACGACGACATGGTTACATACACATGTTTTTTGTACATTGATGTACACTTAACTAATAAACATATGCAGTTAGTTATTATTCTTAAACGAAGGTATCTGAAATAGTAAATGGTCCAGGAACGATTACATTTTGCTTAAACGGGCGCCACTTAACTTTGTACAAAAAATTTGAGGTTAACAAAGGATGTCACATTTAGAGGTGTCCAACACTAAAGGGCACGTCTTGTGTCTGACCGTGTGAGGCATGCCAATTTTTTGTTGGGGAAGTATCCTATGTATCATAGCCGAAATCTTGATTAATGTCGATTTGAATTGTAATATAAGTCCTTACCCTTCTCTTGTACTTCAAGGTACTTATTTTAAATAATTTAGTGTTAAACAAATTTAGAGATAGAAACTGAACTATAACTTAAAGAATAAAATTCACCCTCATTTTAGTTTCATAATTTTGTCTGCTGAATTTAACTGTATGAGAAATTTTAGAGCTCATGTGTCAATTCAATTTTTTTACACAGCGTACTGTATCTGGCAAAAATAGTAGTTGCTATTTCAATAAAACGTTTACATTTAGTTAATAAATATTGTTAACAAGATGACGATCCACTATTAAATCAATCAATAAACATTAGTTCTTAGTGGTTATTTTAGTTTTATGCAGGTCTTCAAATCTTGTTTTGTTTCCTATACTTAGTTGGGAAACCAACTTAATTTGTTGGGAAAGGATGACAAAATAAGGTTATGTTTGAAAATAATTATATATATTTAGATTATAAGCCATGAATACATTTAGAAGTTTCCCAAAAGCCAAAACATTATCATCTATATTACAAGGTAAAATATGCTCGAAGGCTACCATTAAAGTAGGATGTTCCAGTCTTAGCTTAAACATAGAATTAGCATTTTATTTATTTTCTCTCAGGGTAGTTGTATGTTACTACAAGTTAAGAAAATCCAAAAATTTGTGCCAATCTGGAGAACACTTGGCTTCGCTTATAGCCGACTACAAAGGAATCAGTTAAGGCCCGCAAAATTCAAAAGCAATGGATTTTATTGTATAAAAGGCTTGTGGTAGCTAACATAAGCAAAAACATAGACACAACAATATGGATTCAATGCTCTTTGACACACAACAATGAAATAGGATACACTTGAAAAAGTATGCCATGTCATAGGGGCATAAGGATAAATACATGCTATCAATATATGAAAATAAGGCATTGGCATCAACTCTGGTCAGTGACCTTATTATTGGTGTTGGCTATATGGAAATTTGGGAAGATGAATTTAAGAGGAATTGGGGTTATTATAAAATTAATTAAAATATTAAAAAATTTAAGGGTAGTTAGGTTCATTGTCACAAATTTTTGGGCCAACAAATGGACATTTCTTCATGTTTGGATGCAATATTGTGAAACATGGTATTTGGTAGAAATACCAATTGTTTGTTGTACAGTAGAAATAAGTGGTTATGGCATAATAATTCAACATGATGTACTCTGAATAAATTGTTTGAGAGTTGAATGCATTCTATTTTTGCTATAATTTCTTGTTCAGACTCTAAGCATTAATATTATAAAATATATTTTACATCTACTAATGCATTAATTCTAATTGGTAGCTTAAAATAAGGTTATTTTCGTAGCTTAAAAATAAGGTTATTTCCATATAGATAATACAAGTATCATAGAATAAACGCATGATGGTTTAAGTGGCGAACCACAATAGAAGTGTTTGCGATCAAAATGTACCATTACGATCAATGGTAAGTTTTATATGGCAATAATTAGACCAGCTTTGTTATATGGTAGAAAATGTTAGATTATCACCAAGAAGTATGAACCGACTTTGATGCGAATGTTACTGTGGATGTGTGAAAATATTAAAAAGGATATGGTAAGAAATGAGGATATTCGAATGAATGTAGGGTCGATCCCTATAGAGAATAAGATGTGAGAACATCACTTGTGATGGTTTGATCATATACACCATCTATTGATGCATCAGGGATGCGTCTTTTAGAAACATATGAATGTTAAGATCAAGAGAAAGAGGTAGGTCGAAGAAGATATGGATGGAAGTGATAAAGAGGGATATGAGCGATCTTGGTTTGATAGAAGAGAAAGCTTTAGATTGTATGCGTGGAAAAAAGCATCCGACATCACGATCAGATGTAATTATGATCTAACATTCTTTCTGTTGAGTCTATGAAGTCGACCCTATTTTTTGGGATTAAGGCTATAATGATAATGATTAATGTAATGCGGATCATTAGTTCTTTCAAATAAGATTAACATTAATATTATTACTAAAGTTTGGGGTTGAGTTGACTCAAACGCCCTTAAATGCAACCCAAGTATTCGAATTCAGTGCAAGCCGTATTAAGATTGCTCAGGCTAACTCACCAATCCAACACAACTCTGCAAAGCCCAAATCCGAACCCTTCCACAGAGTTCTAGATATGCTTCCGCTAAAGTCGGCTCAACACTGAGCCCAAATCCAAACTCTTCCATAAAGTTTTTGATATATTTTATCAAATATATTTAATATTTCAAAATAAAAATAAAAATAATATACATCATGATCTTATTACCTCCCCGTACTTTTCCCTTCATCAATCTTTGATCCTCAATCGATGCTTCTAAGCAACCTCTTCGCCTAGAGCATTGTTTTATCATTGTCTTTGTTTTCTCATTGTAAGCTTTGTTGCCTCTGCCTCATGTCATATCTATCCTCAAGCGACGTCTATAAATGTTATTCGATAATTGCTACTCTGCCTCGACTTAGATTTCAGTTAATGAAAGAAATTAATGCAGGGTTTGTTAAATATTTTGCATTATGTTCACCTTATTATTGAGTGGCGGGGTAGCATGGATGGAGTCTTCATTATCTTGCTTTTTCTTCTTCAATTTTATCTTGATTTCTTTGCAACACAAAATTTTGGTTTTGTATTGGGGGGATAGTATTAGGTAGAAACTATTGATACTAATCCAAAATTAGCCAAAATGTTAAGTTCTTGGTATCGTTTTTAATGGCCTGCTATGACTCTACCAAGCAATCGTAATGATGGATGGTCACCCAACCTTTGGCCATGACTGCAACAAGTGACGGCCTCCCACCACGCCTAGCCATGGTAGGCTTTGTCAGCTAAGGCTAGCCACCTTCCAAGCTAGGTTGGACTGCCAACTTCTTTTTTACCCAAACTTCTTTATTTTTGGGTTTAAGTTTGAGTTATTGGGTAAACGTTAAGGTAAAATATATTGAACCATGAATTAAATTTTTATGAAATATGAATCGTGGATAAATAAATTAATCAAAATATGGTTTAAAGGTATACATTATCACTTATTTTATTTGTTTAAATTGTTTAAATTGCTTGATAGTAGGCGAAAACGAAAGAAGAGTGATGAATATGGTTCTATAAATTTAATTTGATTTTTTGAAAATTTTCTAGAATTGGTGTTAATTTGTCTTAATGTTCTTTTTCTAGCCATGGCATCTTATGCCATCATGCTGTTGGCACCATTTGCAACATTGGTTTTCGGTAATATGCCAGCAATATCGGCCTATTCCGATAAATGGATGCCTTTTGTATCACTGTCGATGCATATGATATTGGCTAAATTTTCAAACTTCGATTTTATTTGTTAATTTTTTCAAGATCATAGACAACAAACATCATTTCTTTTCTTTACTTGAATGGTAAAGTATTTAGATTGCCATACACATTACTCTCTAATATATGGATGTGGTTCTTTTTACTAGGACAAAATTTTGTTCTTCATATTCCTTAACTTTTCATAAAGCATGGTAAAATACTCTATACTAATCTCACTAAACAAACCTTTAACTTTCATACGATTTTGAGAGAACTACCCTCAACTTCGTAAATTACAAAAAACTGTCTCACACAATTTATTTCTTAGTTAGGTGACGTCTCCTAACGACATTAACATTATTTGTAAAATGACTTTTTTGTCATAATCACGTGCTTTTTGATTAAATTTTACAATACTACCTTAACTTTCATGCTTTCCCCCGTAAAAAAACTACCTTTAATTTTGTCAATTACAAAAAACTAACTTGAACTTTTTCAAATAAGTATCCTCTATTAGTTCATCATTAATTTTTTAACTAGTATGTGATAATCACTCACATAAGAATGATAAATAAATAAAATTCTTAAACTTCGTAACCCAGATTTCTTGAGTTTTTCCTTTTTATTTCATTTTCTAAACCCACATTATAGGTCCATGGGAGGAGGCCTAGGCTATTTGGTCAATAGGGTGTGGTGTGATGATGTCTCTCTGCCTCATATCTCACTGTTACCTACCGGGTTTGCCTTGTTCACCTCATATTTTCTGCGGACTCCGTCACATGCGGAATCCCCAATCGGAGGATAAGAATGAAGAATCAGGGAGAGAGAGAGGAGAGAGAGGAGAGAGAGGAGAGAGAGGGCAATTGGAGGAAGAGGAGAATATTGGAAGAAGAAGATGCATGAGGAAAAAAGGAGAAATTTAATGATGTTTGAATGGAACCCTATTTAACAATAAATATTTTTTTGGATTTTTATCGGATTCAAATCAATTTTTTGTTAGGTTTTTGACCTAAACCCGAACAATGAAATGCTCGATTCAATCAAATGCTTCATTTTGATCTGAACTCGATCAAACAATGCTTTTTTGTTCATTTTAACAATTATTTTTAAAGATTTTTGAACATAACCCGATTTAACAATAAAATAATTTTTGGATTTTTATTGGATTCAAATCAATTTTTTGTTAGTTTTTTTGACCTAAACCTGAACAGTGAAATGCTCGATTCAATCAAATGCTTCATTTTGATCTGAACTTGATCAAACAATGATTTTTTGTTCATTTAAACAATTTTTTATTTTTTTATTTTTTAAAAAATGGGATGGCCTATATGTCTGTCTTTTATATGTAAATGGGCTAAAAAGTTATTTACAAATACTGTTAATGCTATTCGAAGACCAAATTAGGAAATAGATTTTGAGGTAGTTTTTTGTCAATTATGAAGGTAAATGTAGTTTTTTTGGAAATCTTGTGAAAGTTAGAGATAGTTTTGTGAACTTTTAATTTTTTATTCAATGACTTTTTTTTTTATTCTTAGGCATGTATTATCACATGTAAACTTTATACCGGTGAACTAACTGAAGGTAGTTATTTAGGAAAAAAATTCAGGGTAGTTTTTTTTGTAATTTACAAAATTAAAGGTGGTTTTCTAGCAAAAGCAGGAAAGTTAAATGTAGTTTTATGGAATTTAGCTTAATCGTATTTTTGTATAAAATATCATCATGGTATATTATCCTTTAAAGTTATTATCTATTCCATGAATGTGGTAAGAACTGTTTTAAACATCATGTGCACCTAACATGCATTAAAAAAGCAGTAAACATTTGGCGCAGTGGCATAAATTGTTTGAAAATGTTAGCTATATAACAGTGTTGAGGTCCACAACAAGTCGCAATGGTTTACTATGCCTGATTTCTTTGGTCAATAGATATATGGCCTCCAGTAGCACTCTCCATGGCATATAAATTATAAAGCACTAGAATGTTTGAAAGTAATACACCATATTCATAGGTTTTTTCTTTGTTCTTTATTTTCTTATTTCTTTTCTACTGTTCTATGTGCTAAGATTCTACAGGTGTGGGGTAAATAGTCAATTGAAAGGATCTTGAATACTTTTGATACTTCAAACGTATATGTGGAGATAGAAGTGGGCAGGATCCATGAACAATCAATGTTTACTTTTATCATTGATCAAGGGTCTTAGATGGTGGACATGTGTGGAGAGTAAATAATCTGGTAAAAGTACCTTAAATGATCTTGAAACTTCAAATGTGTATGTTGAGATAGAAGTTGGCAAGCTCCAGTGGCCATCATGATGGATGTTTACTTTGATCTTTAATTAATGAACCTTGATTGCTTTTTGGTGCACTTGATTTCTATCACATTTTTTGACTATTTACCCACAAGCCAGGTCTTTCATATAACAATACTCCACTAAGCCAAGAACTAAGGAAGTTAAGTATAATCGTGTGGTAAGTATGTTGCAGATGTATTGTCAAAACTTGAATCGAGGTTGACATTGAATGATCTCGAGGTTCTCCAAATTTGGATAGTCTTTAATTTATTATAAGTGCATCTAAGTTGCCCAAATCTTTATATTTCGAGAGAGCTTCCTGTTGTCTATTTTCAATGGTGGATTATCCGCAAACTCATGCTTACACCACTTCATAGTTTACAGAGAAAAGTTCAGGAGCTAAGATTAAATGTTTATCTGAATTATGTTTCATTTTATTTCTCTCTTACCATTATATTTCTGCCAAACGAATGGTTTCCCCTGGACAAAGTCTTAGCATCTTTCATGTTATTCTGGGAGCTGGTCATAAAAAATTGGCCTTGTAACGGCTAACTAGGGTTGGATGTCTTACAGCAAGATAATCTATTGTTCAATAGTTGCTGTGGAAATCAGAGATTGAGAGTTTTGGTGGAAGGGTTTGAAAGAGTTAGTCAATCTTGCTCAACTTAAATACTTTATTATTTATAGAAATCTTTTAGTACAATTTTACACCAAACACCTTACATAAATATATTCTAACGAGCTCTTAAGCCGACATGTATTTGTTATACATACCCAGTTTACTGTAAATAAACTGGATACGAGCGTTCGAACCGTTTTGATGAACAAGTCTGCCAACTGATACATTTTTAATCTATCATCTTTTTCCGAACTAGGCAACAATCAACCTTATTTTACTTAATGTGTGTATGACAAATATGGTTCTTCGGAATGTAGATGGCTAACATATTATTACAATATAACTGCATAGGTAGAGAGGAACTTTCTTGATTCATACTAACTCACATGTGATATTTATCGTAGCTCGGAATTTGAATTTTGCACTAGATTATGAATCCAACAATTGTTTCTTACTTTTTCATGCCATATGATTTTCTTCAAAAAATACATAATATCTTGTAATACATATTATGTCAATGGACGATGTTGCTGATTCAACATTAGAAAATGCATACACTCAACAATTTTCAGAATATATGTGTAATGCACCCTTATATATAGTGTACTATTCAAAATACATCTTACTAATGGTCTCTATGTGGGCAGACATGAACCGGCTATCAACCCTTACTGGATACATGATATTGAGCTGAGTTATGGTTGAGTAATTAACTTTCTTTACAGATTTCTTGTATCGTTCATGATCATCTAGTGGGGCTTCCGGATTTTAAAGTAACTTTGAATTATCTATGTGAGAGCTGACTGGTCTGCACTCCGATAGCCCGGTCTCTACAAGAATATCCACTACATTTTCTGTGACAACATAATCCTTTCAACTGGTCTAGCTACATCCATACCAAGGAAGTCATGTAGCAATCCAATATCCTTTAGTTGAAAATATCACTCTAAGTATGCCTTCAAAGCTCTAATCTTTTTAACATTGTTTCTGATGATCACTATGTTATCAGTATAAACTACTAGCAAGATACGTCTTTCCAGATGCACCTGAAAGAATCTAGGGTAATCTTTCTTTGCTCGGTGCATTTCAAAATCCTAAGCATCAGTAGCAAATATTCCAAACCATGCTCACAGATATTGCCTCAGGTTATACCAAGATCGCTTCAACCGATGGATTTTTCCGAACTTCCTCTGGGCAACAAACACTGGTTGTGCTCCTTACAAACTTCGTCGTCAAGAATATCCTTGAAAAATGCATTCTTGATGTTTAGCTAATGTAACTGTTGGTGATATGTTGTAGCAAGATAAGGAGCCAAACTGAAGTTATTATAGCAACATGATAGAAATTATCCAAATAATCAATACCATATACCTGAAAGATCCCTTGAATTTGGCTATTAATCTGGTCAATATCCCATCATGATTGAGCTTCATCGTAAAAACTCATTTACATCCTACTGTAGTCTTACCAGGAGAGAGGCGAACTATATCCTAAGTATCATTTCCTCTAATGATGTCATTTTCTCTTTTATTTGCATTTACCAGTGATGACAAAGAATACAGGAAGGAAGCGATGGGATTGGGATGACATCGAAGCAAGTATGTAGGCTATAACGGTGAAGAGGATGTGACGACATGGTTGATGAGGTGGTGGTGAGGTTAATGTGATGACACGGGTTGAAGATGAAATAGTGGCGACGGTGTTAGTTATGGAGTTGATGACAATGATCTAACATCGATGGTGATCGGGCGACAGTTAAAATTGGGATGTGGATGTCGATGATGATGGCGGTGCCGATGTAGCATGGATGTCAGGTGACGCTAACATGCTGGAGTTGAGAAAAGTGAATGGTTGCTGCGGTGATGATGTCGGTAGGATGAATCAAGGTAAGAAGATGAACAATGGGTTCTAAATAAGATTATTGAAACCATGTGAAAAATTGAGATTGAGGTTTTCATTGAAGGGTGAGAGAGAGTTAATCTCTCTCAGCTTAAATACTTTATTAATTATATAAACACAATTCAATTTTACACAAAAAACCCTACATAATTATATTTTACACAATACCATACATTCTAACCGTTGCTAAATGTGGCTCCAACATATAGATAATTAAGTAGTCAAATAACAGTCATAAACACTTAGGTCAATTTTTTGTAGATATTTATGCACGTCAAGTTGTGCTCTAAGTTTTGAACGTTCATAGTGTTTGAAAAAACATGTTACATAACTTGAAATAACTCACTACGTAACCTAACTCAGCTATTTTGTTATGTAACATACATGTATAACCTAAAATCAGCGTAACTACGTTTTAATGGTAATATGAGTTACGCTATGTTAAACTGCAGCATAGTGTAAGCATAGTGTAATTACGTTACAACCAAAAAAGTAAAAACATTAAAAGACATCGATTTCTTTTTTAATGTGAACTTAGATGCATATTTTCTAAGGTTCTAAATGGCGTGAGGCGTAGCGTGTCGGCAAGGTCAAGCCTCAAGCCTTAAGAGCCTTGGCGGAGCCACGTCGTTTTTCAAGGCGTGGCTTAAGGCGACAACTGTGTGTATATATTATATAATATATATAGGTAGACAGTAGACTATGCTCCACTTAGATGGATTAGTTTCCAAATCCTACCAAATCCATAGCATTCCCTCTACATTGAGATGTGTGCTTACAATTAACTAAAGTGTTACTTTACTAAAAAGCAATTGTTAGATAACTAAAAAGCATGTGATCTCAATACGTCATCAATATCAAAGCAATTGATTAACACAGTTGTGAAAGCTATTTGGATAATTGGATCTGAGCGAAATTTACTGATACGTGAAGGAACATTGATTTTTGCATGTTCTGGTTCAACATCTTGAATAAACTTTGTTCACACGTGCTGTCTAAAGCTAGGAAAGGAATAATAACATAATATTGATACAACATATGGACATATTTCAGCTAAGCAAGTAAACAAACACCATACTATGCATAATGCATATAATCATTAAATGAAGCTGATTTGTGTTGCAGTTTGAGCTCATTAACATTCTTCTCAGATTTGATGTAGACGCCAGATATTTGACGAAATCATCATCAAAGTATCAGTGCATAGCTTCTGCCCTAAACCATGCATTTTAAGCTCACTAACCTTCTTCTCACCAACCTTACCTCCTCAAAAAGGTAATGAATGCTTCTGTAAATATCAAAGGCAAACATCAAATATGGACGTATAATGAGTCTTGCAATAAGCAATATTAAAAGAGTTTTACATGCCAAATTATTTATTGGTTCCAGAGTCAGAAGTAGAGCATATTGACGCGTGTTCATATTTCACCTTTTGCACGCGCTCTTCATTGTGTTTTCATATGTGTTTCATCTCATTCTATGTTGTATATATCACATTTTGGTTCATATTGACTATTGGGTGTATTGGAGATAAATGTCAGGCATTTTGGTGTCATCTGGAGTCAACATTGCATGTCGGGACCAAAGCGCGGTTATACGGCAAAGATCCGATGGCCAAAGATGAGGATTTGAAGTTTTGGAGCTTCACCCGGTCGTGTGGACGAGCCACCCGATTGGTTCGTATCATGGTATCAGTCCTGTGCTTCACCCGGGCAACACAATGCGCCACCCGATCGGGTGGATGACTGGATGGTGAGGAGACAGAGTGGCATTCATGGGAGAGCTTCCCAACCGATTGGGTCATCTCCTCGGGTCATTTTGGGAAAGAACTCACCCAACCGGTTGACACTTCAACCGATCGGGTGGCCTTTTCTTCCCCTTTCGTGCACTGCTGCTGCATTCATTGAAGATCTGCTATCATTCCAATGGAAGTTTGGGTGATCTCTTATTTTTCTAGCGTCGGCATCGTCGTCAGCTTTCCAACGATAGGTCGCATGCCCAAATCTGATTTTTCTACATTTTTCTGGAATTTTCTGAGTGTAGCTGGGTGCTGAAATTCTGGGCTGTCTGGAATTTGATTTCTTACCGATCGGGTGGGCTATCCAACCGACCGGGTGTGCCTATTTTCAGCAGTTCAGTGTCTCTGTTTGTTTCCACCCGATCGGGTGAACTTCCAACCGATCGGGTGGCCCTTTTTCAGCAGTTTTAGTGAGTATTTGTACCCGAACTATTAGGGTTTTGTGGGGGCCTATAAATATGAGATTTTGAACGACTTGTAAGGGGTTCTCTCTATTTTTCAGGAGCTTTCAGCCCCTTTGATGGGAGCCTTAGATTAGTTTAGATTATGGTTTGTCTTTCAATAAATCTTGTAATGGATTGATGGATTCTAATGCAAGATAAGTATTTTTTCTTATTTCCATTGCTTTGTGTTATTTTCATTGTGCTTGATGATGAATGTTTGTTTGCATTTATTATTGCTTGCTGTCATGTTCTTCATCATTGAGTAGTTCTTGATGAACCATAATATGGGTTAGAGTAGGATTGATGCTTGGGATATGTCATTTGACTTGATTGCATGTCAAGTGTTTGATGGAATGTGTCAATGTGGATGTCTAGCAATCTGAGACCAACCCGTATGGTAACACACTAGATGGAGTTGGGGGTTGGGCTCCGTATGCTTGTCCCGTCAAGATCCTCTTTGATGTATTGCTAGAAATCACATTCGACCTATTAGGCCATTAGGGTTACGCTCGGGCGTTTCATTGTCATCGGCGGAAAAAGACCGTCTTTGACCGTTGGGCCAAGAGTAAATAAAATGGGAGTTTGATTTTCTAGTCATAGCTCACGCCCTAGCGTTGACATTAAGTCCTTGCGCGTGGGAACGGTTTGGACGAAATGTTGGGAGCTAAATTGTGGCCTTAATGCTCTCGGTTGCAGAGGGTGTTGGACATGGGAATGCCCACCGTCCGAAACCGGGTAGACATAGCGTATCATCCTGGGCACCGACCGGAATATCGGGCCCACGAGGCACTAGGTACCACCTTTTGGGGCAATGTCTCACCCTGGGTCGAGTCGAATACCAAGTGTTATGAGTGCTCTAGCCCGTGTTAGCGGGGATTCATTTCTTGTCTTTTACATTTTTTTTCCTTTATTTCTACACTATCCACTCATATCATCCGTGTAGCTCTCACACAATCTAGGCGAGGCTAGTAGCCTTCAAGCCATTCACCTCCCTGTGTTCGATATACCCGCACCTTACACTAACCGTGTACTTGCGGTAAAACGACACCGCGCCCTAATCATAAACGGGGCGCCGGTCACATATTTCAATGTTTCATACACTCCACAGTGTCATGTGCTAGTGTTCATCAACTCGCAAAGTGGAGGCCAGCTCGATGGTGATTTGCTTGTAACATATCGTCAGCTTCTCAACATCGCCCAGGTAGCCTGATCTGCATGAATATAATGCAAAGCCTTAACTACAACGAATTGATGCCAATAGGCCACACCACAACATAAAATCCATCATTTCTATCTAAAATTTGTACATATTTAATAATGCTATGGGGATACCAAGTATGAGCTCTAAGTTCACTTTGCTTATACAAGCTCGTGAGAGTAGTGGTGAGGGGCTCACTACATTTTAATGAAATGAGCTTACAACTCAAACTTCTCTTGCCCTAATACTTTATTTAATAGCAATCCTATATGCAAAAGGTACTATAGATTTACAGAACTCAAAATAAGAACCATATGGATACTGAACCACAATTCCATGAATTATGGTTACCATTTCTTAAGTTTCTTGCTATTATATTCCAGCACACAAAAGAGCATATTTCAACAGAGATCATTTTCATGCACGGGTCCAACAAAAGCAAGTATTATATAGAGCTAACAAAAAGTGTCATATCAAGAGTTCATAACAAAAAACTGTTCTACTAATGGTTACATATACTTCTAATCTAAGACCATTACAAGTATAAGAATGTAGGTCATATATAAAGAGCTAACAAAAAGTGACGTATATAAGCTCATTTCAAAAAGTATGTTAGATTAGATGTATGAGATGAAGAAGCTATCCTTCCATGCCATCCTCTCCATTTCTCTCCAAAAGTCATTCATCTTCAGAGTTGAATTCATAATCTTCCTCGCCTTTAACTTGAGGTTCTTCATCCGACTCAAAATCATCCTCGTGAAGTTCTTTAGCCTCTTGGTTTCTATCCCCCGTTGCTTCTTCAACTACCTCCAAGCTATCACCCTCCTCCATTTCGTCCTCCTCATTACTAATAGCAACAATCCATGCTTGCGCTTTACTAGCATCAAAAGAACGTAATACATCCATATTTTGATTCTTCACTCTTGCCCATTTGTTGATGAGTTTGGCATTGAATTGAACAAATACAAGATCGTTCCATCTTTCACTATAAAGCCTATTCCTTTTCTTTGTATGTATCTAAGTAAAAAAAGGTTAAAATAAAATTAGCTAAAATAAAAATATGTATAAATATTAGACTATTATACTTATTATTTATTTTAGTTTATAATCACTTACCCCCTCAAAAGCACTCCAATTTTTTTCACATTCCGAGGAGCTAGTGGTTAATGAAAGGAACTTTATGGCCATCCTTTGCAAAGTTGGTGTTGCATTCCCATAAATCATCCACTAAGTAACTACTCAAATAAAAATAAGCTCATATCGGAAATTAAATAGTTTAAGTTAAGATCAAACAAATCTAAATTAGTAATCGATTTATACCTGGATCATAAGTACTATTATTTTCTGAACACCCTTTTGCGGCTAACATTCTTCCAAAATCTCCTTCCTTTTGATTGTACTTTGGGAGCTCCATATTTATCACTAGGTCTTGCTTCTTAAATTCATCTTGGAAATACTTCTCAACACGTGTGAAAATTGCATCCGAGACTACAGGATCATCTTTTACGCCGTGATCTTTGAAGAAGTAATATGGATTCAACAAGTAGGCCGCCATGTGCAATAGATTATCAAGTCGATCTTTTGCTTTTCCCTCAATAATGTCTATAATAGGACGGTAGTTAATCTCCACATTGTTGTAAGCCAATTTGATATCTTACTTTTCTTGTTCGAGCTCTCCATACAAGAAGCCCATTGATGGCTTTTGATCTCCATCAACAAGTCGAAGAACTCTCACTAAAGGAGAAAACACCTTCAAGCACAAGCTCACACCATTCCAAAAGGATGGATTCATCACGATTGCATATGCCACTTTTTCTTTTTTAGTTCTGGGCCATTTGGATTGTGTCCAATCATCACTATTAAACATACGCCTTAACTTTTCCTTCGTCACCACCAAGCTTTGCAAAGTGAGAAATGATGTAGCAAATCTAGTAACTTCCGGCCTCACAATGTCCTTTGACTTTGTAAACTTTCTCATCATTGCCAATGTCCTATGATGTGCATAAATGAAAATAGTTAAATTCTTTGCATTAGCAATCCAACCTGTGAATTTAACTTCTTTACCATTTGCTTCAAGTATGAGGTCGATGTGTGCGGCACAAAAGGTCTAAAACATGTGTGGCCTCTTCTCTTTCAACAATTGGGCGGCCGCCATATTAGTAGAAGCATTGTCCGTCACAACTTGTATTACATTTTGTGGCCCAATATCTTCAATGCATTTGTCAACATAATCGAAGATGTACTTCCCCGTATGTGCATCTTTGGAACATTCAATGGAAGAAAGAAAAGTTGTACCTTCCCTAGAATTCACACATGAATTCATTATGCTTCTTTGTTTTCGATCCGTCCAACCATCCGTCACAATTGAACAACCATTTGCCCACTCTTCTTCTTGCTTCTTGAGAAGCCCTGTAGTCCTCTCAGCTTCTTCTTTCAATATTGGTTCCCTAAGTTGATATTGACTTGGAGGACAATAACCTGGGCCATATTGTCCAACTGCTTCAACAAACTTCTTAAATCCATCATTATCGATGTCATGAAAAGGAATACCCGATTCATATACCCATCGAGCACAATATTGATGTACACTATGTGTTCTTTGTTTGCCAAGTGCATCTTTAAGACTTTGCACTTTAAGAGATGGAGCATCTGGATTAATAGCATTAGCAAACTTGTCCATCTGCCCTAAATAATCTGCCTTCTTTCTCTTTGACCGCATATTCACCTCGTTTTCTTCATTTTCAATTTCAACCTCCGCCCTCGTTTCTTCTTCCCGGATGCTTTTCTCTTTCTTCTTTTCTTTCGGCTTCTCAAGTAACGCGGCACACACAGCCTTATCTTCTTTGCTTGCCTTCTTACATATGGCGACACCCTTTCCTTTTATTCCCGCAATGTGATACTTTAGCCTAGTGACTCATGCTCTATATATAAACATGCACAAATTGCATTTGACCACATCTCTATTTGTAGGATCACCCAAAGTACCATAATTCCATCCCGGATCACCCGAATTCTTTTTCAAGAGTGCCTCCGTACCTGTTGTTGATTCGAGTGTTACCGTCGGTCTGGCCAAACCATCCAAATTAGAAGCCCAACTATTCAGTAGACTCCTATTTGATTACAATCAATGAATCATTAGATAAATATAATACAAAATTATAACTATTAGTAATAATTTAAAACTCGTACATTTCTATACAAAAAACTTCCAAAATTCACACTTTCAGTATCCAAAAAGAGGAAATTTCAATAAGAGGAAATTTTAAAATTATCATTAGGATTGGGTTGTCTACTACTTCCGATAAATTACAATTGCGTCAGCATCTTCCCCCATCATTAACTCATCTTCTTCGTCAACATCTTCCAAAAAACCGCCTCCCTTACCTCCTCCGTCACCTGTGACCCAACACCACACTCCTCAGCTTCGTCCCCCCATCAACATCAACATCATTATCATCTTCCTCAAAAAACATCTTCCTTCTAAAAAAAATTCTGCCTCACATCCCACCCACCCATCCACCCAAACAAACACAAACACAAAGAAACCACCCTGTGGCTCCTTTTCATCCTGTCCATCATCTTCTTTCTCCTCAACATCATCTCATCTTCCTCCTCAATGTCATCTTTCTCCTTAATAAAAAAATACACTCTCCCCCTGCTAGCCTGCCTGACTACCAGCCGACACTGATCCACCTTCAAGCCCCCTTGAATGGTTGCAACAATCCAAAGGGCCAAATCTTAACATGAACATCTCAAAAAGGTGACATTTTAAAGCAATACACCTTCCAAAGATTGAAACTTTTCAAGTTTATCTCTGAGATCACCGATCGATGACTAAGAAGACGTGGAGATCTCCGGCCAGAGTCACCAGTCGTGGTGGAGGGATTTGGTGTCGTCGAGGTCGGTGCGGGTGGTGCTGACGTGGCCGCGGTCGGAGACCCATCGGCCGTCGGCCTGATGATGGAGACGAGGGCGGCCGGCGACGCTGATGCTGCTCAGAGGAAGGACTGGAGGAATCGATCGTCGAGGGCGAATGGTGGAATTGTGGAATCGATACTCGAATTGATACGATGCCTTTAGGCGGCTGTGGTCAGGCAGAAATAATAGAGAACGGGACAGGTTCTCTTAGTCCTAATAATGCAGACCAGGGATCCAAATTTTTTATTTTTTTGTTTTTGTGGCCCGCCTTGCGTTTTTGTGGCGCGCCACAACACGCCATGGCGCGCCATGGCGGCGTGCCACCTCAAACAGCCTACATGGGCATAAACAGGGCGTGAGGGTCGCGTCTTGCCGTCATGGTGTCGCCGTGGTGAGTTTTTTAGAACCTTGAGATTTTCTTTGTTCGTCTAATATGCAAGGTATGGTACTCTAGTTATTAACCTCTTTAGTTTGTGATTTGAATAAGACTTTATGTTAGTGAAGTGTTTGATTTACATTGTTTATTGTACTTCTATGACTTCTTTTGTATTTTGTATTGTTACTTCATATATTCGGTGATATTAATGCATTGCTAGCTGTTAGTGAATGTTGATATTATATGTTATTTGCTATTGCCATTATTATTATTATTATTATTTTAGATTTTTAGATTTTTTATAATGTTTATCCTATTGGTTAAAAACATATTAGAATAATTTTCATATTTTTAAATTAAAAATAAAAATCATGTGATTTACGTTGCACGTTATGTTATATACGTTATGTGCTATTCTGTGGTCTAGCATTACGTTTGATGTTACATTATTGTCAACATTGGATGATCAGAATGATTGGGAGTTAAAATCTTCCAACTTTGAATTTCAGGCAGAAAAAAATCAATGAATGTCAAAGAAGACCTTTTCATTTCATTTCATTTTTAATTAAAAAGTACATTCAATTTGTAGAAAGTTTGAATAGAGTTTCCCAATTCATATTATTCGTGATTCAGTCCCTCTAGTAAATTGTTTGAAATTGGTCCCTTTGGTTAACATGACCTCATTAATGTGCTTTTTGTTTAACAACCTGTTAAAATATTCTTCTGGTGTTTCCCTTGCACTTTCTCCAAGTTCTTCACATAATTTCGTTTTCCTCCATGTTTGTAAATTTGAACCCATACATGGAACATCCCTCATGTTAAGTTTTATGGGTTCAAATGCATAACCATTTGGAAATCCCTCATGTTAAGTTTTATGGGTTCAAATGCATAACCATTTGGAAAACAAAAAGATATCTGGAAAGAGGATGTATATAGACAGGTGAAGATAAAATAAGAAAGAAATTCTACGTTAGTACGTTTAATGGAATATTCTTGAGTGAAAGACGCATGCTAACCAGAGAAAACAATTGCAAATTTTTATTAAAATTTTAGGAACGTCATTTGGAACGATATGATTCTGATGGACCCTTTTCAAAATTTGGGTGATTGGGGGACCGATATAAAATAATAAAAATAATAATAAAATAATAAAAAACACCAAAATGAATATATGACAAAACTTTGAAAACTAAAAGTTACTACATGCTAGATGAGATGCAGATGGCTAGAAGAGTACTATGCAGGGAAGAAAACCAGGAAGATGAAATGTTAGTGATACAACCCAAAGCTGAGGATACTTATTGCATTTCATAACCCCAATAATTTTTGTTGCATTTTTGCATACTTTTAGAGCCGATGAAGCAGAAGCAGGGCTGTAAAAGAAGATAACATTCGACAATTACTCGTGAACAAGCTCGCTACATGTACGTTTACGTTCGTTCGGAAAGCTTAATGAACAAGCTTGAATAGATTTTTAGAGCTCGGTTACTAACCGAACAGAGCTTGAACATAACTGTGTTCGTTCATTTATATTCATGAACAAGCTCGATAAGTGTTCGTAAACAATCTCGTTAAGTGATGTTCATGAGCAATCTCGTTAAGTGTTCGTGAACAAGCTCGTTAAGTATTCATTTAGATCTCGTTTACTGGGGTGTACTGTGTTAGAGATGGCTACATCAAAACCACCTTGTAGCCAAAACGATCGAGGGGGTTCATATTTTGAATTTTGGTGTTGCATCATAGAATTTCTTATCCATTCTGCACAATTACACATGGACAAACATTCAAGCACAAGACATGCTTAAAGACAAGTATTTGTTCTCATCTTAAGGTGAACATAGTATTCATACGATAAAAATCCGGTGGTCTTTTGGTATGGTCATTATAATACATTGATGGTGGAATTGTGTAGGGCAGTTGACGAACAAAACATTCGACGGACTACTCGTGAACAAGCTTGGTGCATGTTCGTTTACGTTCGTTCAGGAAGCTTAATGAACAAGCTTAAACAGATTTTTAGAGCTCGGTTAGTAAACGAACAGAGCTTGAACATAACTGTGTTCGTTCATTTATGTTCATGAACAAGCTCGTTAAGTGTTCATGAACAAGCTCGTTACATTGTATTGCATTTAGACAAATACTATATTTTTTACTATGCTGGGAATGGATGATTGTAATGGAATTTATGGAGCTATTATGCTGGATATGTTTTTTTTGTCCTGCAAATATTTAATTCTTTTATTTAATTGATTTAGTCATTGTCAATTATGGTTAAATATTATTATTTTTGATTAAAAAATTGACGTTCGTTCATTTGTTTAAAAATCTATTCATGAACAAGATTGGTTGTGGTCACGAACATCTTCCTGAACATGTTCACGAACATCTTCCTGAACATGTTCACTAACAAGCTCGATAAGTCTTGTTAACAAACAGAACGTTTGATGCGTGAACATGCTCGGTAAATGTTCGTTTACGTTCGTTCGGCAAGCTTAACGAACAAGCTTGAACAGGTTTTTAGAGCTCGGTTAGTAAATGAACAGAGCTTGAACATGGATTTTGTTCATGAACAAAACCAAGCTACATGTTCAAGCTCGTTTGTCAACAGCCCTTTATTATTGGAATATTGGGTTCTTACATTGTATTGCATTTAGACAAATACTATATTTTTTACTATGCTTGGAATGGATGTTTGTAATGAGATTTATGGAGCTATTATGATGGATTTGTTTGGTTTTGTTCTGCAAATATTTAATCCTTTTATTTAATTGATTTAGTCATTGACAATTATGATTAAACATTATTATTCCTAATTAAAAAGTTACGTTCGTTCGTTTGTTTGAAAATATGTTCATGAACAAGATTGATTGTGTGTTCACGAACATGTTCACGAACAAGCTCAATAAGTCTTGTTAACGAAGAGAACGTTCGATGAACTACTCGTGAACGAGCTCGGTAAATGTTTGTTTACGTTCGTTTGGTAAGCTTAACGAACAAGCTTGAATACGTTTTTAGAACTCGGTTAGTAAACGAACAAAGCTAAACATGGATTTTGTTCATGAACAAAACCAAGTTCCCTGTTGAAGCTCGTTCAAGCTCGTTCATCAACAGCCCTAAGCAGAAGAGACTACTATCAACAATGAAATAGATGCTTTGTTCATTATTCAATTATTTTCCTAATTTCCATGTTTTTTGCACCTGATTTTTGTAGCTTTGTGGGTTCCATACAGTTGCAAACGTCAGCAGGTCTAACCTCTCATTTTCCTCACCTAGTTCTAATCATATTTGCTTGAAGCCTCTTTTTGAATGTTACACCCAAGATAATTGCAAAAGCTCAAACTAGAAATTAAAGAATAACAAAGCATGTTCCTCTCACTAATTGGGTATATTTGACTTATTGGACTCAGATGTGTCCATATTCTCCATTATTTTCATAATCAACAAGCGTTATCAATAGCTTCTCCTACACTAAAGTCATCTATGAACCAATGATTCTGTGTCGAATGGAAAGTTGTAAGTGATGTCATGGATGTTGAATTGGCAATCTAGCCATGTTGACATAATATTGCATGTCATAAATCTTGCTAGGGCAATTACTTTTAAATGTGTGGTGCGGTAAAGCTTATTAGATTTGGTCCACTTCAGATACTGTCAATTCCTTAATTTGTCACTACTCACAAGATCTGATTGAAGTTGCCTTGATTCATCATTTGTAGGGCTGTAATTCAAGCCAAACGAGCCAAGGTTTAGGCGGCTCATGTTTTTTCATTTATCTAATCAAGCTTAAAATTTTGTTCAAGTTAGGTTTATTTAATAAATTAACGAGCTTGAGTGAGCATGCGGTGAGCTCGAGCAGATCTTTAAGCTTTCATGAGCCCTATAATAGGGAGGAGCTACATGAGAAAGATGATTTTCATTGCAAAATAGTTTGTTATTTGTCTTACCCATTAGAAAGAGAATTATTTAGTTATGTTTATTAATTTAATCGAGTTCAAAATTGTGGTCAAGATTGGCTCGTTTACGTTATCAACATAGTTTGAACAACCTTACAAAGAGTCAATTTGAGCCGGGTGATGGGCTTCTCAAGCTTACTTACATCCCTACCTAATAATCTATTGTAAATCAATCACCAATTCACCATACGTGAGTTGAGCTCGAACATGAACCTATCCGAGCCTATTTGAGCCAAGTTTGAACAAGATATGTTCATGTTAAGTTCGTTTATTTTCTCGAACATAATTTTATGTTCAAGCTTATTTGTTTAGTTGTTGAACGAACACAAACGAAACTTTTACTGAACTTGAGCCGAGGTTCAAGCTTGCTTTTTTACAGCCTTAATCATCTGTACTATGTGTATTGAAGGGATGAATTACATTATCTTTATTCATCCTTTACCCTTTTTAATATATATGGATGATTGAATATACAGCCTGATGTTTCATAAGTTATAAATGAACTAGCATTAGGTACTGTCCTTTATTTGTGCTATGGCCTTCTCAGGATATGCTCGTACAATTTTCATACTTGCATTGTTCAGGAAGCATGGCATAAATTGAGGATTGAATTGGGCACAGACTATATTATAGAAAATTTTGTGGGTTCAAGCGGTGGTCCACGAAGTATGTCATCCTTCAGTATTTTGATGTCCGGTATCTAGGACATGAGGCACTGGAAATGAGTTTAATTGTTGTAAATTTAACGGAGAGATAGCACTGGAAGTTGAGTGTACAAAAAGGTGTGTAGCTGAACGTTAAAGTTGTTTGGTTACATGTATAGAATTTCTGTTGGTGCTGCTGCTGCCTTTCTCCATAAATTGGGAGCAAACATGAAGAAAGTGAAATTGTATTAAAGAAATACACATTACAAAAGGTCTACTAATTAAATAACTTTTTGTAATAAAATTTCAAGTCTGCATGTAAAAGGTATAAGAATTGGAGAGAATGCTTTATACATGTGTGAAAGGCGGATGTGATCTACTTGATGCATAAAAAAGTTGCTGTGAAACCATGAGCCCAAAAGTATTGCTTGTAATATATGCTTACTCAAATACAAAAAAGTTGTATGTGAACCTTGTTCCTTCTGCCATCCGCTTTATCTAATCTTTCACAAGTTTAGCTCTAGTTCAATTGCATTTTTTGTATACTCTATTGCTATTTGAACACCATATAATTCCATTTTTTCATGATGAGGGTTTACAGTCCATGTATTTAAATCTTTGTGTACTTATTGTGATTATCTATATACTACTATAAAAAGAGCGAGTTTGGGTTATCTTTGTCTCTCAATAGGTGATCCAGGCCACCAATTTTGTAAATAAATTTAGGGATAAATTTTGACCGTTGATTATTTGTTATAAATCATGAATTATATAAATTACTAATACTTTAGCAAAACAACAAACATCTAATGTGGTGTCGTGATTTCGGTTATTGTGTGCGAATTTGAGGCGGGTGATCAGATCATGTCCTTGTTTGATGAATGGTGGGGCCATAATTTATTTTCTGATATTTTCTATTTCTTTCGTTGTTTTAGCCTTTCACTCTCGCCATCCCTCTCTGGTTCCTTTTCCTATTTCATTTTAAATCATCGCTTCCCCTTTTGGATCTAAGAGGACCTCCTTGACGTTTTTTCTTTTTCCTCCGTGTTATTTCCTTCAAACTTTTTAATTTAAGACTTTTTTCCCATACATAACCTATTATTAAATGAAAACTTTAAAATTAGAATTTAGTTACGAACTCTTAACTAATAATATTGACTACTAACATAAAGTATTCCAAAAAAACATTCTTCAACAGTTATTTAATATGCTTTCATTCTTATTTTTCATGATTCCCATTAGTAAAATTTAGTTACTATACTTATTTAATTACGATTAACTGCATACTTTCAACTATTTCATGACAAAGACAACCATTATAATCCGAAACGTTTATTTTAGAATTGCAAATATTTACGAATTCTTACTCAATTAGGAAGCAAGATAAAGTAGAAAGTATGTATGATTAATAATCCTTGAGATATTCTACTAAAATAATCCAAGATTGATTAATTAGTTAATTAAAATAATTAAACTATATGATTAAGAATCCTTGAGTCATTCTGCTAAAATAATCCTAAATTGATTAAATAGTAAATTAAAATTATTAATTTATTAGAAAACAAATCTTAACCATTTCTATTAATTAATTTTACTAATGAAATTCTTATTTAATTAGAACTAAGTAATTAATCAAGAATCCTTGATTGAAATTAAGTTATTGATGTTAAATACAAATGATTTAGGGATTTGAGGGGAATGTTGGGAAGAACGATATGAAATTAGGGTTCATTGGCTTCTCGCCAAGGAGTCGAGGCTTCTCGCCACGCTCGTAGACCTTTCTCAGGTTGGATGAAATTTTATTTGCTTAAAGTTTTTCATTGATTTAAATAGTCCAATTTTGGGACCTTTATGTTAACTTTTACAATTTTCTTAACCCGATTTGGATTCCTAAAAAAATAAAATATAATATGAATACAGAAACCAAACATCAAATACAAAATATGAGTCCCAATCAGATACAAAATTGAGTTCCAATCAAATATAAAAATATACTCTGACTTAAACTTTAATTGGACTCGAACCTAATCACAATGAACTAGGGTTAGATTCGTATTGCCTTCTATGCGTGTAGACTTTGATGCCCTCATTAACTCTTTCCGAGTAGGAAGAACTCGGCCTCGATGAGTGTAGGGCCTGATGTCTATTATATTATTCGAGCAAATCTGCATCTAACCTTTAAAGCTCTGCTCTGATAGTTAAAGTACAATCTGATTCTAGTCTACCTTTTCAACTCACAAAGTAACATTGATAACCATCCTACTTGGTTGATATTATATGCTCATCTAGAATGTGATTAATCTGCTCTCTATGTAGATGTATAGGTGGTAAATTTATTGGAGGTGAAATATCAGGGGCACTCATCTCATCCTGGGATGGCTAAAAGAATGAATATATGGGTATTGTGGGTATTGTACTGGACCCTTATTAGCCATTAAATATCAATATTAAAGTATAGCTTATACTATAATAACAGATTTTCCCATGCGGAAGGTAAACGTGTCCAAAAAGGACAGCATCACATTCGTGATTGAGTTAGTTAGGTATTGGCGCTAACAACATTGAATTTGTACTCCAAACGGACCCGAAATTGTTGAAATAGCAGAGTTATGCAAAATTCTAGGAAAAATCAGAAAAAAATCCTCGAAAAATAACACGACATACTGTAGCACAACGGCTCGCAGGTCGGCTTGGCTCTGGCGGCCCGAGGTCAGCTCGGGGTGCGTCGATGAATAATATCGACGCGTCAGCTCGAGACTGGCTCGGGTCAAGCCACTTAACACAACGACGACCTGGCTCGGCTGCGTATCAAGGTCGGCTCGGATGAGCTGTTATTGTAGCTCGTCGGCTCAGTTAAGCTGATATTGATTTCTTCAGCAAAACGGCGGCGTTTCGCCGTCGCCTCCATGTGGTGTGTTCGCCTGAGGGTTGTGTAGTCTCTGGTGGGGTTAGCTCATCTGAACGATGCCAGTGAGCGTTGACACTTGCGACGATCGTAGATTGATGAGTTGACGGTGGCGGAGTGTTGGCGGGAGATCGGAGTGGCGGTGAAGGTGGGAGTGTGCAGCGGTGGTGTTAGAGATGGAGTGAACTTGAATGTGACGGTTTGACGGGGTTGCGTCAGGCAGCGCTGGCGGTGGAAGCTTTTTTTTGTTTTTTGAAAAATTAGAAGAGAAACAGAGAATCGTTAGGCTCTAATATCAAATTTGATGTAGAACTCAAATGATTTAGGGATTTAAGAAGAATTTGGAGAAGAATGATGTGAAATTAGGGTTCCTTGGCTTCTCGCCAAGGAGTTGTCACGTCTCACAATGCTCGTAGACCTTTCTCAGGTTGGCGGAAATTTTATTTGCTCATAGTTTTTCATTGATTTCAATAGTCTAATCTTGGGGCCTTTATATAGGCTTTTACAATTTTCCTAACCTGATTCGTATTCCTAAAAAAGTAAAATAAAATAAAATAAAAATACCAAAACCTAAACCTAATCAAATACAAAAATATGAGTCCTAGTCAGATACAAAATTGAGGCCCAATCAAATACAAAAATCTACTCCAACCCAAACTCCAATTGGACTCGAACCTAGCCACAACGAACTAGGGTTGGATTCGCGTCGCCTTCTACGCGTGTAGACTTTGATGCCCTCATCAGTTAACTTCATTATTGTCATCAACAAGCAACTAACTTGAGTGATTGGACAATAATATGTATAAAGCTGAAAACTAGGCTATAATCAATATCAGTTAACCACTAATTTTAATCTATTTCATCGAAAAGAAAACAAGTATAATGAAAAGATACTTATTTAAGAACTGCAAAACAAATCTAATTTTATTAGCATTGATTAACTCATTACAAATGTGTTTCTACTTGATTCACACAAATCCAGTAAAGAACTAGGAGCAACTATATCTATGAATTCTCACTTGATTCTGGAACCGGTTATAAATTAGAAGTCAGAATCCTTGAATTATTCTACTAACATAATCCTAATTTGAGTAATTAGTTAATTAAAATTATTCATGAATTAGAAAAGCAATCTAACTAACAGTTTCGATTAATTTGTTTTATTAACGAACTCCTTATTTAATTAGGACTAATTAATTAAATAATAATCCTGGGTTAAAACTAAGTTATCATCCTCATCATCAGCAAGCAACTGAGTGAACCGACTACGATACCTATAAAGCTGAGAACCGGACTAGTATTAATATCCAAACATTATGTAGAAACCATCTATGTCCAATATATGGTTAAGTTATTATTGCACATGTGCATTGCACGTGCCTTAAGGCTAGTACGATGGATGACTTTAGCTTCCTCAGATCAATTAATTAGAGATTGTGTAATAAGTTATGGTATTAAATATAAATGAAAATTGTTGCAGTGCGCTTGGTACGTGGGTGTTCTCAGTGCTAGGGGCTTTGGTTGCAATTCCAGTAGGGATACGGAGGAAGTCATTGGCACCGCTTGTCTTCTTTGGAACAACCGGCACCATGCTTGACATCATCTTGGGGATCAGCCAGTGCGAAAGAGAACATGCAGAACGCCAGATGAAGCTTATGGAAGAGCAGAACATCGCAATGGAAGGAGGGCAGAGCCTGGCAACAAACGAATCAGCCGAGCCTGGAGGTTAAAAACATTGGCCTGAGAACAATGTCTGCATGAGACCCGCAGAGTCCTTGGCTGAGGTCCTGGTTCATTTTATGTCCTTTTTAAAGCCCGACCATTTGATATGAATGATCTTAAGGGCAAAAGTTGTTTCTCCTCCCGTTACAGTAGTTTACTGCAATCTTTCAGCTGGTACATGTGAGACCCCGTTCTTTTCCTAAATGTAGTGCGGAAGAGAGATTGCACTTTCAGATACATTTGGCTACTTCATGCGCTTGCCGAGCAATCCAGGAGACGGATTGATTGTTGGGTTTATTCTTGGGCTATATGTTGCCCTTTTTTGAAGTCTCTGTTTTCGGTGAATCCATCTTGTTTGCATTCAAAAAAGGCATGGTCTTGTTGGGTTGAGCTAACTTGTTCATCTTGCTCTAGTCGCGGTCCCGGTGCAGTTCATCTGTAGGGACCGTTCATTGTCCTAGTTTTGCTGAAGCCTGCCAAATTGATTTGGACCCTTTTGACCTCGGGAGGTTATGCTGTTAAAATTGCACGTCTTCAGCCTAATTATCGGACCATCTCTGTCTCCAGAGGCCCAAGCTGGAGGTAAGATGAGATGGTTGGGACTGGAAGTCGCTGCTCTATTGTGGGGTGTCTTAAACTCAATTTGCAATCATTATAATGGGCACATGGTGCTCGGATGGAGATTCACGGATTACCATCTGGTCCCATCGTATCATTGGTAGTGATGGGAGATGGTCTTGTTGAAGTTTTGCTGAATGAGATTTCATGGATTCTTGTACGCATGCAATATTCGCAGGCATAGTATGTTATACATTAACTAAAAATTACATGTGCACGTGTACCCAAGAAAATCCCACCTGTGTGCAGATGGAAATGAGAGGTTAGTGTGGGTGTGTGTGGTAGCGTCTGGAGGTAAAAGGGAGAAACATGGGTGTAAGTGCAAAAAATGTGGGGACAAAGTGGGAAAAAGCTAGATGGATATGGCAAGGCTGTAAATAGGAGAAATGGGAGGGTTTTTTTTTGGGTGTTATGAAAAAGGAATGTTGAGGATGTAAATAATTGAAAAGTGACGGCTTTTCTTAAGGTATTCCAAAAAAAAACACAGGGTACACCCAAGTCCCCACCCAACCCCAAGTGGACCCCAACATGTTGATGTGGCCAAACCTGGGCCACATCCTCCCTATCAAACTCTTTGTACTAATAGGACAATGGCTTCCCCCTCATTTATAGAATAGATAGTAAATAGGTGGTATCCAATAAAAAATGATCACGTGTTAATATGAGGTGTTCCCATTGATCAAAGAAAAAACAAACACACACATCAGTTGTACTTGTTTTTATTTTTTGCTCCGCCGATATAAACATATTGTTGTGAACGGATGTTGATGATAGATTTGTATTAGGATTGTGTCTTATCTTATTGATAAGACCGTATCTATTGTATCCTATCTTTGTACGCTCCTCCATTTGCTATAAATAAAGAGCTGGGACTCTTCCCCAGATGATTCATAACACGTTACCGGTATGAGCCTTTAAATAAATTTTCACACAAAAACCGATCGTTGCAAAAGCGAAGGTAAGGCGGGAGATCCACGCGCGCGGCTTCGTCTACCTCAAACGGGCGTCGTCATCCATGTGTAGGCATTGTCAACCGTTTCTAGATATGGAGAACAGATCTAGAGGTATTATCGCTAAACATTTAATTTTTAATCATGCGCATGATTGTTTTCTCCATAGATCTCGCAAGATCGGAGTGGAAATAAGGTTAATTGCCTATATCGACGATTTTTTCGTCCAAAAATCACGTTTTTATCATGTTTAAACAGAAATAATAATAATAATAATATGACCCCCCACAGCATCGCCGGCGGCCTTGCCGCCAGCTGCCGTTGTTTCCTAATCGCCCCGAAGGCGGGTTTTCCCCCCTCCACGGCAGATCTGCCGTTGACATGCCCCCCCGTCCCACGGCGGGGGGTTGCCGTCGCCTGCGTGCCCCCCACTGCAGCGGGGGCTGCCGTCCCCAACCCCTGCCCTCGGTGGGGGGTACTATTGTCCCCAACCCCACTCCCCCTCCCCCCTCACGGTGGGAGGTACTACAAGCTGCGGGCCCACATGCCAAAATTTTCAAGGAAAAAAACAAACAAAGTTGGGGCCTCAGGCTCGCAGGCTGAAAAAAACCAGAAAGGGATAAATAGGAGAGCGGGCTAAAATAAGATTTAAAGGTTTTCGGGGGCCTAAAAATTAAAGAAAAATTATAATAAAATGTGGGTGTGAAATGGGACATTAAGGGGACTTTTGGGGACTTTTGGGGGGTTAATTGAGGGTATATAAAGGAAATTTTTTTCCTTTTTCATGAAGAACATGTAATTTTGGGCTCTTTTCAAATTCTTTTGAATAATCCCATCATGCACAATATTTTGCATTCTATGATACCTTAAAAGGATCATACTTATATGCTCTGCATCACTGTTTAAAGGCTCATTCTGTGGATAAACTTATATTCTGTTGTGCAATATTAACTTAATAATTAGGAAGATCCTGCGACCGCTTTGCCGTTAGTTACCTAACCTAATGGTGTATGGTGTTGCCTAGTGGTCCAATAATTTTTAACTACTTAAATTGTCTATCCTTCTATGAATTTGTGATGCCTCTGATGAAAATGTCTGATGAAAATATTTGATGCACACAAATTTTTGCATGAATGGCTAATTGTGGTTTTGGATGGCTGTTTAAGTCCCATATTTTACTTTTCCTACACTTTTCTTTTCTTTTTGAGAGAAATTATAGTGAGGAAATTGTGTAATGTCCAAGACCGATGACTACTTTCCATAGAGACGGAGGCCACTCTTAAAGCTGCAGATTTTATATGGGACCTACGGGGTTTCCAAAGTTGTAATTTCTTTTTTTGCTTTCATTTATATAATATGGACTGTAATATGGCATTTGGACTATTTTATTTATGTGGGACTGGCCGATCCACACAATTAGCTCTTCATTTAAAAATTACCTCCGCATGAAAATGTTTGATGTATTATTATTAATTCATGCAAATTTGTGCTCTGCTAGATAAAATGACAATAATTGCAAGTGTCGATTTTGAAGTGCTGGATGCATCAGGGAGAAATTATCTGAGATGGCAGCTCGATGTCAAATTTAACCTGCAGGCTAAATCCCTTAAATCTGTTATGGTAATGCAAATGATATAGAAAAGGCTTCAAGCCATTATCTATATTCGTCTCCATGTGGACAAGACCTTAAAGGCTAAATACCTTACGATCGAAGATCTACTTGAGCTGTGGACTGCCTTTGAGGATAGATATAAACATCAGAAAGATGTTATACTATCAGGGGCACGATATGAGTGGGAGAACCAGAGACTATAGGACTTTAAGTCCATAGCTAAGTACAACTCAGCTCTCTTTAGCATCACCTCATGCCTGAAGTTGTGTGGTAAAAAGGTCTCAGAAGATCGCATGCTGGAATAGGCGTACACGTCTTTCGATGAAAATGATGCGATACTAATGCAGCAATACTGTGAACGCAAATTCACCAAGTATTCTGAACTGCTGTCATGTTTACTCGTGGCTGAACAAAATAGAGAGCTTCTTCTCGTCACTCACAACATGCGCCCCTGGCACTGCCCCTACCAGAAGCTCACAATGCATCTTCTTTTTCCAAAAAGAAGAGAGACAACAAAAGAAAAGAAACACCACAGAAAGGGGGACAGAATAAAAAGGCCAGATGCCAAGTCCAACAGCGAAGAAATGAAGGGATGCGAAAGTTCACCTGGCGCAAAAATGACAACAAGAGAAATGATGCACCCCACCCAAGAGGGAATGGGAAGACCAGTGCCATAGATGTGGCATGAAAGGCCACTGTTCCATAGTGTGTCGAACTCCACAGCATCTCCAAGATCTATATAAAGAGAACAAGAAAAAGAAAGCTAAAACAAACATGGTGACTACAAATGCTCCAGTAAATTTTACAGCTGACGACTTCGAAAGAGATAACCTGCTTGATTAGCAACAATTTTTATCTTTGCAATTTGTTTTGAGAACAATTTATGTTATGAGAGCAATTTGAATTATGTATTTGTTTTGAATGAAAATTTGAGTATGTTCCTGAAATGCAAATGTTTTATTCATCTTTAATAGATGGATCGCTCTCATGACTGCTTAGTAAATAGTGCTTCAACACATACGGTCCTTCAGTATAAATGCTATTGCCATAGCATTATACCATATAAAAGCCCGGTAAATACAATTTCAAGGTCATCGAATATTATTGAAGGGTCTGGAAATGCAATTTTGATGCTCCCAAACGGAACAGAAATAAAAATATTGGATGCACTATTCTCTCCGAATTCCAGTAGAAACTTACTAAGTATCAAGGACATCCGCTCAAATGGATTCCATCTCGAAACAACAAATGCAAACAAAAAAGAACTTCTGTATGTAATGTCTCAAGAAAAAGGAGTAAAATCCATACTTGACTTTTTGAGAGCCTTTCATCAGGCCACTAACATACAAAGATTCGGAGAGAGGAAGCTGTAAGGATCGTCGATATGGGTATTTCAATACTAAACATCGGAAATGATTAGTATTGTCAACAACTAGGAGATATACAAAGTAACTAGTGTATTCCTTTAAATATTATAACTTGCAGTGAAAGAATCAACACAATTAATGAAACAAAACAAATTAGCAGACCAGCCAAGTGAACGCAAACACCGAGAATTTATCCTGGTTCGGATCCTCGTGATCCTACGTCCAGTCCTGTACCCAGTAGAGATTTTAAATCCACTATAACACTTGCACCGCAAGCAATAACATACAAAAATGGCGACACTTCAAGTGCCTCAAACTTTGTACAATCTCTACACCAAGAGATTCAACTTATAAAAGAAAGAAAGAAACAACACCTAAAGCCTTGATGTGAATTTCAAATGGAATTCAAAGAAAAGGTGTAAATGAAATTTCAAGCTTTCTAGATTTTGGATGGAAGAAACACTTTTGAAGATTTCAGTTTTCAAATAAAGAAAATATCAGAATTTTATTTCTTTAAATGAAAACAATGGTAGGACTTTCTCTTGAAGAATATAGAAGATCTAAAGAGGAAAGTTGGAAAAGGAAGTGAATGGAAGAGAAGGGGGTACTCATCTATTTACAGATCTGAAAGGAAGTTATAAAGGACATATTTCAACAGTCAGAAACTGTCCCCAATGGATGGAACAAACCGGTTGCAAAAAACGGTCAAAAACAGACTTGATCGGCCAATGAATTTTTGTTGGTCGGCTAATTTTGAAATGACAAACATTTGACCTTTAGAAGTTACAGACATGGAACTGATATGAAGAGGAAGTTGACCACCAAATTTCAAGGTCAAATTCGAAATGAAAAAATTAGATTGCTAACAAAAATAAATTGGTCGGCTAATTTTTTAAAGAGGAATTTTGGGATTCTGAAAAGCCTAGGTTGTAGATAAATGTTAGGAGAGACCCTAGTCATCTAAGATAAGTCATCATCAGTCTTAAAAAGTTATAAATTAAAAAAATACATTGATTACATAAAAGCCGTAGATATGATTACATCTGAATTTGAGAAGTCTTTGTGCAGGAAGCAATAACTAGTGATTATATCCTAGATGTAAATATTGAGTAGCCAGTTATCTGCACAGAAAGAGTTAGTAACAGTAATATGTTTGTCATATCAAAACCATATGTAATAGAGATATGGAATTATGTAATTCCAACATTCTCCCCCTTTTTGATGATGCCAAACATTTAATAATATGAATTAAGTATACTCTTATAACTCCTCCTGAGTAAATGCCATATTATGGTGTTTCTCCCCCTTTGTCATTGTCAAAAAGTGTATTGGCGTAAATGACCTTCTTTTCTTTTGGATACCTGAAAAATAAACATTGAAGCAATGATGCCCTCTACAATGCAGGGACCGGTGGATTAGTCCTTAGGAAACCAAACCCATGTAGAATTTGGTTTTCCTACATAATCATGTGAATAAACAATATTATTCATATATGAATCAACATATAAATCTCTATCATGCAGACATAAGTCCTTAGGAACCCAAATATGCAAATGAGTGGGTTTCCTAGGCACAAAATGAGTATGAGCATAGATGGATGCATGATACTTCTTAGGTACATTAACAATCTTATGTTTAATATCCAAAGAAGGTGAGACATTGGGTTTGGTAACATTCTTCTTTGAGTAACCTAACCCATGCCAATGATTTGTAGGATATTGAAATGAGAGCAAATCATTAAGATGATCCTTTCCTTTGTTGAACTTTCAACATTAGAAGATATCTCGTTGTATTACATCTTGAGTGATGAAATATTTGTATCCATTTCGGATATGCTTGCATGCAAGTCACAGACTTCTAATTTTAGAATTTCATTCTCTTTGCTCAAGGCCAAATTCTGAATAAGAAGTTCTTTTTCACAAGATAACATATCATGCGATGCAAGTTTTGAAACAAGTGCCTCGTGTTCAACAATCAAAGTGTCATTGTAACGTTTCAAAGATTTGTGCATAGAAATTAATCTCTTAAAGCACATATACAAATCATTGAATGCATCTAACAATTCTTCATTATATAAACTACTTACTTGATTGTTGTCATCTTGAGGCATGAAACACACATGTGCACTTTGTTCTTTTTCTTTATCGTCTTCATATGAAGATTCGTCCTATGTTGTCGCATATGCCTTCTTCTTCTTATATACTTTGTCGAAGATCTCAGCATTCTTTGACTTTGAAAGTAAGGGACAATCCTTCTTGAAGTGTCCTGTCTTATTACAATGATAACACAAAGAAGAATTCTCATTAGTACTCATAAAATTCTTATTTTTGAACTTACCTTTGAGATACTTCTTGAACTTTCTTGTTAAGTATTCCAAAGCATCATCATTATCTGAATCATCGTTGTCTGATGACGCATGAAAGGCAAGGTCCGTCTTGTGGGTGCTTTCTTATTTTCTATCTTCAAGTTGGACTTCATATGCCATAAGATTTGAGATTTCCAATAAGGCTTTCGACTGTGAGAGTGGATAGGTCGTTGGCTTCTTAGATTACGTGGTCTTCTTCTCCCATTCTGGGGTTAACGCACGAAGAATCTTCCTGATTTGTTCAGTTTGAGTATATACTTTACCAAGAGCAATTAGAGAGTTGGTGATGTCGATGAATCTAGTGATCATCTCTCCAATTGTCTCGTTGTCCTTCATCTTAAATAACTCAAACATGTGAACAAGAACAGAAATTTTAGTTTCCTTAACTTTATTTGTGCCTTCATGTGTTACCTCGAGTGTATGCCAGATATCATATGCTGATGTGGCCTAGGAGACTTTATTGAATTCATTCTTATCCATTGCACAGAATAATGCATTCATCGCCTTAGAATTCAATGTTGCATTGGCGTTCTCTACAGTGGTCCATTCACCATAAGAGGTTGTTGGCTTGGTGTAAGATGTCTCCACAATGTTCCAAAGTTGGAAGTCGATTGACTGGAGGTCGATCATCATTCACCGCTTCCAATATGAGTAGTTGGAGCCCGTGAAAAATGGAGGCCTTACGGTAGAATGCCCTTCGAGAAATTGTGTTGTACTTGTTGTTGAAGCCATCAATCACCAAAGATACCAATTGTTAGATTGGAAATAAACACGTCTCTTGAACCAGGCTTTGATACCAATTGTAAGGATCGTCGATATGGGTATTTCAATACTAAACAGCAGAAATGATTAGTATTGTCAACAATTAGGAGATATACAAAGTAACCTGTATATTCCTTTAAATATAAATAACTTGCAGTAAAATAATCAACATAATTAATGAAACAAAACAAATTAGCAAACCAGCCAAGCGAACGCAAACACCAAGAATTTATCCTGGTTCAGTCCTCGTGATCCTACGTCCAGTTCTCTACCCCGTAGAGATTTTCAATCCACTATAACAGTTGTCCCGCAAGCAACAACATACAAAAATGTCGACACTCCCAGTGTCGCAAACTTTGTACAATCTCTACACCAAGAGATTTAACTTATAAAGGAAAGAACAAAACAACACCTAAAGCCTTGATGTAAATTTCAAAATGGAATTCTAAGGAAAGGTGTAAATGAAATTTCAAGTTTTCTAGATTTTGATGGAAGAAACACTCTTGATGATTTCAGTTTTCAAATGAAGAAAATATCAGAATTTTATTTCTCCAAATGAAAACAATGGCAGAACTTTCTCTTGAAGAAGATAGAATTAAAGTTCTAAAGAGGAAAGTTGGAAAAAGAAGTGAATGGAAGAGAATGGGGGTATTCATCTATTTATAGATCTGAAAGAAGTTATAACGGATATATTTCAACAGTAAGAAACCATCTCCAACGGATAGAACAAAGGGTTGCAAAAAACGGTCAAAAACGGAATTGGTCGGCCAATGATTTTTTGTTGGTCGGCTAATTTTGAAACGACAAAATTTGACCGTTAGAAGTTACGGATGTGGAACTGATATGAAGAGGAAGTTAACCACCAAATTTCAAGGTCAAATTCGAAAAGAAAAAATTAGCCTGCTAACAAAAATAAATTGGTCGGCTAATTTTTTAAAGAGGAATTTTGGGATTCTGAAAACCCTAGGTTGTAGATAAATGTTAGGAGAGACCCTAGCCAATTAAGATAAGTCATCATCATGCTTAAAAGCTATAAAATGAAAAATACATTGATTACATAAAAGCCGTAGATATGACTTCATCTGAATTTGAGAAGTCTTTGTGTAAGACGCATTAACTAGTGATTATGTCCAAGATGTAAATGTTGAGTAGCCAGTTTTCCGCACAGAAAGATTTAGTAACAGTAATATGTTTGTCATATCAAAACCATATGGAATAGAGATATGGAATTATGGAATTCCAACAGAAGCTAATTTGACGGAGCACCTGAAGTCCCTGCCATCAGCCAAGTTTTTTACTTTGGCATGATAGACTTGGCCACCCTAGATCAGTAATGATGCACTGCATCTTATCTCAATCCCATGGGCATGACCTGAAGAACCAGAAGATTCTTCAGAAGGGAGAATTCCCTTGCATTACCTGCTTCAAGGGAAAATTAATAACAAGGCCATCATAACTAAAAGTGGATATTGAATCTTCAAGTTTCCTCGAAAGAAATCCCAGTTGCCGGTAGATGCATGAGGACATGCAATTTTTTCATGCGGCATCGTTAATAAAAATAAGACCCTCTGAAGGTCAGAGTCTCTCTCTCCAATGCAACTTGCATATGAAATGCCACCGAACATTTCTCATTTGAGAATCTTCGGTTGCGCAGTTTACATCCCCATTGCACCACCACAGAGGACAAAAATGGGTCATCAACGTCGCCTAGGTATCTATGTAGGGTTTGACTCACCCTCTATTATAAGATACCTAGAATCCCAAACGGGGGATGCATTTAAGGCACGTCTTGAAGACTGTCATTTTGATGAGACAAGTTGTAACGACCCGCTCTCGGGGGCTCGTTACTTATTTGATTATTTCACAGGTCTGCAGGTTACCAGTGAATTCTAAATAGCCACGATGCAGAGTGTACAAAAATACCCAAATAGTGTCCAATTATTACAATCCATACTGTACAATACACTCCAACAAATATACATGAAAGAAGAAAGCACATAAAAATAATTCTGAAAGGTGCGGTATCAGGGTCGAACTCTGGTGTTATCAACTCAAGAGCATCTACCTCCAAATGTACATCGTCTGCGGTGCCATAAAGATGGAACCGTAGGTAAGTCACAACAATTCTAAATATAGAAAAGAAGCAGTGCACAAGTATGACAAAAGTAACTACGTACAAGCAACCCAGAGTGAAAGTAAAGTACTAAGCAATAACTGTACACAACTGACTAATAAAGGTAAACTGAACTGAGAGAACAAACTGTACTGTGGTAGTAACAAGTGTAAAGCAGGCTGAGCAAGTGAAACGTGCTACTGCTGTAGCTAAAAGTATGACAAGTAAAGTACTGTGACTGCACAGGTGTGGTAAGTAATGTGCATGTAAGTAAAGTTGACTGTGGAAAAGTAACTAAACAACGTGACTCAAGTCGAAGAGTACAATATGTGACCATTGAGTTCATCTCTTGCCTGGGTGTGCTTACCCAGACGAATGTCGAAACACAGGCACGGTACATGTATTTTACCGAAACTCAGGCAGCGGAATGGGATGCCGAAACACAGGCAGCGGAACGGGAAGATTGAACTCCAGTCATTCCCACACTCTCTCAAACTATGAGTTACCCCAAAACCCCCCAGTGAAGTGTCAAGTGTTCTATGTACATGTTTTATATGGGATGTTTAACAAGATGTTCCATACGGTGTATCACACGATGCTAGTCAACCCAAGTCCACTGGTTGACTTTCTTATTGAAAACCAGAAAGTTGGAAGTTCTTTTCAAAGCAGACTGTGCCAAAGCGAACTAAGGATAAAAACAAGTCCAACAACTGTAATACTGATTCCATGCTTCGAGCATGTAGTAGTATTGTTTAAGACACAATTTACCTAAGTTGATGGTTGTGTGCTATAACCACCAAGGTTGAAAGTTGGCAAAATAATCTATAGTTGATTACTTTCCTAATAGAATAGGTTTATAGTTTGGTTCAGGGCGGATTGCCGTTCTGAGGCTATAAGTAGTGTTCTTAAGTTCGTACGAGGACACTAACTAATTTTCTAATTTTAGAATTAGTCGTGACTTACAGTCTCCAAGGTTGTGGTAGTAAGTTAGGACTAGATCTATAGCTTCCATGGATGTTGGTGCACAAGAATTGGTACCTGCAAACACAAGAGTACTCAGTTAATGAATACACTCATTTTCTATTTAATTAAGTGATCGTTTTGATTTTTATAACCGACTGAAACTTTGTCGAAAAACGTTCGAAATTTTTATATAGGCTAGATATGATGAAAATAATTTTACTATAAGAGGAGATATTTTTCTAAAGCTTATAGTAATTTTTATAATTTTTAAAAGCTCAAAAATTAATTTAAAAACTAATTTTAATTAGGTAACGTAATTATTCAATAATTTATTCTGGATGCAATACTAAGCGGAATGGTTCAAGTGAGGTGTTAAAATGACAGTCTCGAAGAGTACTACAACACATATTTTTCTCACGTATCAGTTTACATGAAAATAAGAAGTTACAGATTTTTAAGAGAAATTTACGTATTTAAGTTTTTAGGCTTAAAAATTTTTTGTGAAAAAACTAAGCGTCCGATTAAGATGAAACTAGCGCCATTGGGTCCAGAACGTCATTTCTGATTTTCTGGAGTTGGCCTTGCATTTTTCCGATCCCTTTATTATTTATTATTAATTATTTATCAAAAACACATATTATCTAATTATAATAATACGTTTATACACGTATTTATACGAAAATACGGATTTTTATACGTTTATTAAAACAAACCTCCGCTCGTTCTCGTGCGTGCATGTGCTAAGGGGGAGGGGGGCGTTCGCTCTCGTCGGCGGCGGCTGACGTCCGTTTATATTTCATATATTCACGCACGTCTTCTTTTGTGTTTCTCCGTTATTTTCCACCGTCTCGTATCCGTTTTCTCGTATTTTCTTGTTTTCTTTCACTTCTCCGTGTTTTTACGTGTTTGCAGGAGTTTGCCAGCGTAGGGGATATATAACGACGATATCATAAGTCCCCGGAGCAACGGGAGGAGTCACACGTGATCTATGGGGTCAAACGACAAAAATCTCCATCTTTCAGCCCCCACCCGATTGGTTGGATACGCCAACCGATTAGGTGATGCACGCGTGCACCACCCGGACAGCTGCTGAAGCGATGTGGGCATCAAGAGACCAGGTCACCGACCGGTTCAACCCGACGAACTTCTCGGGAAATTGGAGCTGAAATCCAACTGATCGGGTGATCTTCACCCGATCGGTTCATCTGTAGCCATTTCCTCGAGGACACGACCCGGACAGCTCCCCCGATCGCTAGCAGACCGTGCCAAAACGTCCGAAGTGACTGTCTTTTGGGCGACAATTCCAACCGATCGGTTGATTTATCAACCGATCGGTTCACCCGACGACGCCAAGATCCAAACGGCTAGAAGCTTCTGCCAACCGACCGTGTCGCCTGACCAGGTGAAGTCCCGAAGATCGCTGTCGATTAACGAAGCAGGTCACCCGATCGGGTGATTCTTCACCCGATCGGGTGATCTCGTTTTCTATATATATAAGCCCTAGGTTTCCAGAAACGAGGGTTGTAATTTTTTACTGTTTTTCTCTCTTTTGACGGCTGTAATTTCTTTGTTATTTGTAAGTGTTCTGATATTAACCAAACTTTGATATTATCTTAATTGCATTACTACTACCGCATTTCTATTGCCCGATTATGTTTTTAACGGTCGATTTTCATTTAGATTGTTTTTTAGCAAATATGTGGAGTAGTTCCCAAATATGGGATTTTGGTGGAAACCCCTTCGTGGGTTCTCCCTAATGCGTCCATAGGACTAGGAAATCGATAGGGATTAGGAATCTATCGGTTATGCGGGGTGTTTCATTGTCATCGGCGGGAAAAAGACCGCCTTTGACCGTTGGGCCAAGGGGGAATAAACTTGGCGGTTGACTCCCTAGCCATAGCTCACGCCCTTAGCGTAGATGTCAAATCCTTGCACGCGGGAGCGGCATGATGAGACGTTGGGAGTTGCCATTGCGAGCTTAATGCTTCCGGAGTCGGTCAGTGTTAATGGACATGGGAATGCCCACTGACAAAACCCGGCCCATGGGACGCTGGTATCACTCTTAGAGGCAACGTCTCACCATTAGACCCTAATTTCGATCGTTATCCCATCCGTCGGTCGTATTGGCGAGAATCGCACGATAGGGTGGAAACCGAAGTCCTGGGTTTTCCTTTATATTGTTTATCCCTCGCATTCTATTTCTGTGACAACCCATCTGCCGATTCGGGCTAGTTCACTCATGGGGTGAATTTGGTCCCTTCTGACACAAGCACAACCACGCCTCCCTGAGTTCGACCCCCAAGCCACACTACAACACCGTGCGCTTGCGGTTATAAATATTTAAATCTCACGCCCCCAATCACATACTATTGCACACTTGCACAAAACAAACGCGGGGGACGTCAAGCTTTATGGCTCCATTACCGGGGAGGCAACGTGCTTGTTATTTTAGGATCTCATGAACCCTTGAGTCTGGCTCATATCCCTACCTCGCGATAATTTTCGCATTCTTATTTTTCATCTTTCATTTTTTGTTTTCTTATCTTTATTTTCTATTTTATCTGTTTCTTTCCCACTTTTCGCTTCACGGGTGTTTGTTGCTTTGAATGCGCAGGAACACAAGTAGTCTTGACGACTTGATTCCTGTTGATCCTGAGATAAACGCCACCCTAAGGCATCTGGCCGTAGAGAAGCGAAGAAGAGAAGGGTCCGAAGCCATGGGGAGAACACCCCACCTCACAAGTCCCTGCTGGAATACTCGATGCCATCCATCGAGTCCACCTCCGCCATCCGACCTCCTGCTATTACGGCGCAGAGCTTCGAGCTCAAGCCGTCCTTAGTGACGTGGATCCAGCAGGATCAATTCTCGGGGGCACCCATGGAGAGCCCCATCGAACATTTGGACTCCTTCTTAGAGAAATGTGACACCTTCCGAATAAATGGTGTCACAGCTGAAGCTATCCGTCTGAAATTATTCCCCTTCTCTCTGCGGGATAAAGCCAAGCCGTGGCTAAGGGGGAAGGACCCAAATACGTTCAACACTTGGGAGAAGCTTTCAAATGCTTTTCTGACGAATTTCTTTCCTCCGGGGAAGACCATGAAGCTGAGGAGTGAGATCTCCACCTTCTTACAGGCCAGCCACGAGTCCCTGCATGAAGCTTGGACGAGATTCAAAGAAATGTAGCGAAGATGCCCTCATCACGAGCTTCCCAAGTGGCAGATAATTAATCTGTTCTACAACGGATTGAGGGATGATTTAAAATATTCGATGGACGCCACGGCTGGGGGTCCTTCATGTCTAGAAGTGAAGAAGTTACCGGGAACATATTAGAAAACATGGCATCGAACAATGAGCGATGGTGTGACGAGAGAGCCACACCCAGATCTGGGGGTATCCACAGGGTCAAGGACGTCGACAAATTATCCAACAAGTTTGACTTGTCGTCGACCTAGATCTCAGCGCTGATGGTAGGAGCCGGTGGTACCGGTACACAACATATTGCGGCGGTGGAATCTGAAGTCATTGGAGACTTAGAGGGTGGTGACATCTCACCTCCGTTGGACCAAGCGAGCGCACTATTCTACAATCCTACGGAAAATGCGACGTACCCTCCACAGACTAGCTCCAACCCGGCCTACTCTCCAAACAACCAGAATCACCCCAACCTTAGCTACCGGGCACCGTATCAGCCGCCGCCGCCTCAGCAGCAGCAACAACAGATATATCCATCGGGTAGGCCTCAGCAACAGCAGTTTCAACCGCAGCAGGAATTTCAACAGCAGTAACCTCCACAACAATATCAGCAGTACCCCCAAGGAACCATTAGCCCATTCAGCAGCAGCAGTATGGCCAGCAGAGGGCCATCTCTCCGGTTGAGTCCCTCTTGACTCAATACATTACCAACCAGGAGAAGATCAATTTGAAGCTGGAGATGGTCAGCGGGCTCTAACTGACCAAGTAACCCAGCTGGGGTTACAAGTGGCGAACATTCAAAGGTCGCAGAATCTATTGCCGCCACAACCGGAAGTGAACCCGAGGGGAGCAAATCAGACTTTGGCACTCACTCACGAGAATACGAATGTGTCCGCTATCGTATTGAGAAGCGGAACACAAATCCCCACAAGAGTGCCCACCAAGGAACCGGAAGCACCGTTGGTCGTAGATCGACCAATTGAAAAATTGAATGACAACGGTGCTTCGTCGCCAAAGCCAACGACTCCGGAGGGAGTCCCTAAAGAGGAGAAGAAGAGAGACGAGGAAGGGTGACTCAAAGTGTTCAAGCCCGTTGTGTCTTTTTCACAACGGCTTGCCCAAGCCAAGATAGACAAGAAGTATGGCAAATTCTTTGCCATGGTCAAGGATCTAAGCTTGCAAATCTCCTTCCTTGAAGCTATCGAGACGATTCCCTCCTACGCAAAATTTCTAATGGATTTGGTGACAAGAGGGTCGAGAAAGGAGAAGGTCGTATTGACGGCGGAATGCAGCGATCTCATTCAGAGAGCAAATCCGCCTAAGCTTAAAGACCCGGGGAGCTTCTTTATCCCTTGTGCGATCGGGGAGGTAAAGATCCATAGCGCGCTCGTCGATCTTGGAGTGAGCGTCAGTTTGATGCCCCTATCATTGTATAAGAGGATAGGGATGGGCGACTTGGAGCCCACCGGTATGACCTTACAGCTTGCAGAACGATCGGTCAAATATCTGGTGGGTGTTGTAGATGACCTCCCGGTCAACGTGAGTGGGGTGCATGTGCAAGTGGACTTCGTCGTCATGGACATGCCTGAAGATGCGCACAACCCCATCATCCTTGGACGGCCTTTCATGGCCACTGCCGGTGTTTTAATAGATGTGAAGAATGAGAAGCTTTCCTTTAACGTCGGCAACGAAAAAGTCGAGTTTGACTTGGGGTTGTCAATAAAGCACCCCAGTCTCCCGGATGATCCAAGATGCAATATGCTGGAGTTAGAAGAAGAGAGAGTTGTGGAAGCAAGCTCCTGGGAAATTCTTTCAAGAAATCCCCCCGATAGCCTGGGGGACTTAGAAGACATATCGGCCCGAGGGAAGATGATGTTGCTGGGAAGGCGGATGCGGCACATACGGTCCCTCCCGGATTTCAAAAAGCTCCTCCGATGAGGAGGAAAGGGAAAGAGCCCATGTGGCTCACCGGAGATGAGATCCGGATCCTGAAACGAGTGGCGGTAGACGCCAATATAAGGGAGAGGCCTCCAGATTCCATCAACGGAGGTAGAGTCATCGAGCAAGTTTTCTTATCACCACCGACGACACCGAAGGTCGCCAACTCTAAATCTGAAGCGATGCCGACTTTAGGGCATCACCCCCGACCGCCTTGAATATCATCTACGGGTGTCGAGCAAACGACGTTAAACAAAAGCGCTTCATGGGAGGCAACCCATGCTCTAAACTTTTATCTTCGTTTTTAGGATTATTGTTATCTTTATTTTTTCTATTTTAATAATTAAATCCAGCCGCGGGATCGTCCGTCGAGAAACTTAGGCCATTCGTGAATTTTCACAGGATACAAGCCCTCACCCGATCGGGTGACCAATCAATCGATCGGGTGAGACGTATCAGACAATGGCCGTATCTGTTCTCCAACGAACCGATCGGGTGAAGCAATGTGAGACCGGGTGGCAGACCGTGTGAGCTGGGCCGAAGTCTCGAAATTTTTTGGGAATTGATCAACCGATCGGTTGATACAAAGCATGGTCGGGTGATCGACCGGGTGAGCAACACTTAATTCTCAGGAAAAAAGTGTGAAGCGGCCACCCGATCGGTTGAGTTCTCAACCGATCGGGTCGCCTGTAGCCAATTTTCAGCAATATTTTCGACCTAATTATCAACCGATCGGGTGAGTTTTCACCCGATCGGTTCGACTTAAACCCTATAAATAACTCGACTCCACCCGTTCATTTCCCCTTCACCCGACTTCGAATTTTCGTCGCCGTTTCGCCTTCTCCAAGCTTCAACCGGCCTTGATCTCCCCCCCAAACGACCGCAAAACCCCCTAGATCGATCCCTCCACTCTCCATCTCCATCTCTCCATCGATCTCTCTCTCTTTCTCTTCGATTTCACACCATCAAAAACCCTAATTTCCGCCCAACCCCCCCCCCCCCTTTCGAAAATTTGCTGAAAATAGTCGCCACGGCTTCACACTCCCTCTATTTGCGCTGCGTTGGGACATCTACGAGCAAGGATCCTCGACTCTACTAGGTAACTTCGCTCCTTATCTTAATTTTATATTTTGCCCTAGAATTTCAATTTGCTCGATTGCTTGTGTGTGTGTGCATTCATCACAATTCCGCATCCACTCACACACGCACACTCTCACATGGACCGGGATCAAGATAAGGGGAATGGTATCATGCGAGAGGATGGGTCGTCTCGCAAGAGACGCAAGACCACACACCCACCACACTCATGTCCTCCTCCCGCACAGCCTGCACAGCCCCAACCCCAACCCCAACCTATCGTCCCAGTTGAGGACCCACTGATGGGCCCACGTGGCTGCCGCTTTAGGAACCAGGAGCATAAAGATTTTTATTTTAGACTTGATGCACGGGGGCATCTTTCGACCAAATTTGCCCACACCCAATCGCTTATCGATCTCGGTGTATTCACCGAGGTCGAGACACTCTTCGCAAATTTAGGTTGGCTAGCTTTCCTAAATGCCACGTCGGTGTCCTACCCCTCCCTCACACTCGAATTTTTATCCACACTTGTCTGTGAGTCGGGGTCGGTCGTCATCTTCTGCGTCTGTAACAGAACCATTCGCACCAACCTCGATGCAATCAATAACATCTTTGGTTTCCCCATCCTTGGGGACGACACTATCCGTCCCTACGGGTATCCCCCCAAATTTGACGTCGATCGGTTTTGGTTCCGTCTCACCCTACACCCTCACTATCCCCGAGGTAAGGCCAAGGCCTCCTCCATCATTCACCCCATCTTCCGTCTGGCCCACCGAATCATTTCTTGCACGTTTTTCCCCAGGGATGAGTCCGGCACCGTGACTATCCTTGATCTTTTTATTTTGTGGGCCATGACCTTTCCTTTCGTTCGGGGGTGATGACGGGATTTCTTTTAGGGCCCCTACCGTTCCCGTCCATGCCGGTGCTTGGCTTGTCTCCAAGCTTCTTGAGATTAGCCATGCAGGCAAGGGCAAGCTTTGCTGCGGGGCCTTATCACGATCATAGCTATGGCTCCCCAGTTCAACATTGTCATCCCCAGAGATCTCCCTACTGCCGCATGACCCTCACGTCTAGATCTAGATGTCATGCGACATATTCACATGATTAAGCCCCGCCCCGATAGTCGCTTCACCTTCCATTGCAGGCACCCCTAGCTCCATATACCATTCTGCCCAACCCCGCTCGCATGACCATCCATTTTGTGGCAGATTGGACTTTCCCACCTGATGCTGAGTTTCTTAGGGGGTTGCGCCTTCCATTCATCCCCGGCGCACCTAGACCACCTTCCACTGCCGCCCACTTAGGCGTGCAGGATATCCCTGCGTCCCGGGGAGATTCTGAGGCTGGACCTAGTAGTGCCGTCCCGGCTTCCCTTCCCACCACCACTGTCGCCACCTCTCCAATCCGTACCACCACCATGCCCACCTTTCGTCGAGCCGCCTCTACTCGCATCCATCTCGAGGCTGAGTTAGCTGCCTTGCGCGCTGCCGCTTCTTCTTCCAACTCCTCGGTCCCATCCTCTTCCGTCTTCACTCACCCACGTTTCCTCGCACTTGAGAGGAATGTGGCCGCCATCCTCTGCCTTCTCGCACACGTCCACAGACCACCTCCACCCACACCACACCCCTCACCACCACCTTCACCCCCTCGATGATTTTCACCTCCCCCATCACATTCCTCACCTCCACCATCACCCCCTAGGCGACCATCCCCTCCTATCACTACTTCCATTCCCACCACCTCATCCACTCCCACCGTTTCCATTCCCTCCACTGTCGCCCCCACAGCTCCACTACCCTCCACTTCCGTCACTCCATATGTGCGCCGCAAGAAATTACAAGTGCGATCGTGATCACTTCCCCCCACCATCCTCTTCTATTGCCGTATCCACCCCATTCACCGCCGTTTCTACCCCATATACCACCGCCTTGGTCTCCCTTTCACTCCCACTCACCATCACCACCACCACTCCACCTATCATTCACACCTCCACACCCACCGATCCATCACGTCGCCCACTTTCTCCACTTCTCCGCACACCAGTCGCCTCTCCCACCCACTCCCCCGCATCCCCCACAGCTTCCACCGAGGAGGACACGGATGATTCCTCTCCTGCTTTTTGATTTCACTTTTGTTTTCTGACCTCCCCTTGCATATCTCTGCATTTTCACGATCATATCATTCGCTAGCATTGTCACGTCTAGCTTGGGGGAAGTCAATTTTTCTGTGTGCTGTCGTGTGATGTTTTCTTTGTGTGTTTGTTTATATATGTTGTGTCGTGTGATTTTCTATTTTTTTCCGTTTATATGTCGTGTGGTGTGATCTTTATCTTTATTTTTATTTTCAGTTTCGTATGTGTGTTTTTTCTAGTTTTTCGTGTCTTTTTGTGTCGGTGCGTTTTCCCCCTTCATTTTCTTTGCCCTCCCGTATTCACTTTTATTGCATTGAGGGCTATGCAAGTTTCAGCTTGGGGGAGTCGCACTTCGTGCGTCATTTGTGTCTTTTTCTTCATTTTTGAGTCATTTTCATCGTGTTTTTATTTTTCATTTTCTTCTTTTTATCTCTTTCTCCTAAGATGAACCCTATGATGAATTGCCACAAAAATCACACACACATAGCATGGCTTCGATAATTACATTCACTAACCCTAGGAAGTCGTTTCCTCTTGCATTTCATGCATCGTGGGTCCACTTTGCTTTAGTATGAGTCGTATGTCATGCCTAGCTGTTTGGTGTGCTTCTACTTTGTGATTGAGTTTTATATACCTGTCCAGGAATGACCCCTAGATTATCATGCTTCGATTTGAATATGCGGTATTTGCCTCTCTTATATGCTTCTGTATGCATGAATATATATATCGTATGCTTCATTTTGCATGTGTCGGGATTCCACAATTAGGACTAGGATAACCCATTTTAGCGTATGCTCTGATTAGCAAAATATCTCCTTTGCCCAAATGTTTAGAATCCGATTTCTTTTTTATTTTACTTGGTGCAAATCCCCTCGTCGTGTACCGTTCTCCCACTTGGGAGAGTACACACGTGTATATACCCCAAAATCCAAAAATTAAAAAAAAGGAGAAAAGAAAAACAAAAAAAAGAGAACAGAGAACAGAAAGAAAAAAATACATATATATAGCCAAAAATCCAAAAAAATTCATATATCCTAAACCCAAAAAAATGTGTGTGAATATTTTCCTACCTGCCGAGAATTAAGGGAAGGCGAGAATTTGCACCGAGTGTTCTACTCCACATCATCTCAACCCCCATCGCTTTCGAAAACACTTGGAATAGGGAATTTCTAGCTATTATCTAAGCGATATTGTGGTGATGTCCGAGTCCCTAGCTGTGGAGTCTCTGACACATGATACGTTTCTATTCTCATACTCTTCTCATGCATGTTGAGCTATATATTCACCGCCTATTTCGAATCGAATCGATATTTGGGTCTTTTCTTGGATTTGTGTATATGGAGCTTATAGCACAATGTAGATAGCGACACCGTCTGCTAGCTCACGACCACACTTACTCGCGCTTCACCGCGTGGGCCCACGACACTTGCCTGGACTCGTATTCCTTGGTTTAGTGATGTGATTTGGCGTTTGCTTGCTTGGTGTGTCGTTTATGATTTTGTTGGCCCTGACGGGCGATTTAGGATTTAGAGTTCTCTTTTTCTCTCTTTCTCTCTATTTTCTTCCTCCGAGCTCCTACTCTCACTCGTCTTCCTTGAGGACGAGAAATGGTTCAGCTTGGGGGATTTTGACGTGCGTTTATATTTCATATATTCACGCACGTCTTCTTTTGTGTTTTTCCGTTATTTTTCGCCGTCTCGTATCCGTTTTCTCGTATTTTCTTGTTTTCTTTCACTTCTCCGTGTTTTTAGTGTTTGCAGGAGTTTGCCAGTGTAGGGGACATATAACGACGATATCATAAGTCCCCGGAGCAACGGGAGGAGTCGCGCGTGATCCAAGGGATCAAACGACAAAGATCTACATCTTTCAGCCCCCACCCGATCGGTTGGATACGCCAACCAATTGGGTGATGCACGCGTGCACCACCCAGACAGCTACTGAAGCGATGTGGGCATCAAGAGACCGGGTCGTCGATCGGTTCAACCCGATGAACTTCTCGGGAAATTGAAGCTGAAATCCAACCGAGCGGGTGATCTTCACCCGATCGGTTCATCTATAGCCGTTTCCTCGAAGACACGACCCGGACAGCTCACCTGATCGCCAGCAGACCGTGCCAAAATGTCCGAAGTTACTGTCTTTTGGGCGACAATTCCAACCGATCGGTTGATTTATCAACCGATCGATTCACCCGACGACGCCAAGATCCAAACGGCTAGAAGCTTCTGCCAACCGACCGTGTCACCTGACCGGGTGAAGTCCTGAAGATCGCTGCCGATTAACGAAGCAGGTCACTCGATCGGGTGATTCTTCACCCGATCGGGTGATCTCGTTTTCTATATATATAAGCCCTAGGTTTCCAGAAACGAGGGTTGTAATTTTTTACTGTTTTTCTCTCTTGTGACGGCTGTAATTTCTTTGTTATTTGTAAGTGTTCTGATATTAACCAAACTTTGATATTATCTTAATTGCATTACTACTACCGCATTTCTATTGCCCGATTATATTTTTAACGGTCGATTTTCATTTAGATTGTTTTTTACCAAATATGTGTGAGTAGTTTCCAAATCTGGGATTTTGGTGGAAACCCCTTCGTGGGTTCTCCCTAATACGTCCATAGGACTAGGAAATCGATAGGGATTAGGAATCTATCGGTTACGCGGGGTGTTTCATTGTCATCGGCGGGAAAAAGACCGCCTTTGACCGTTGGGCCAAGGGGGAATAAACTTGGCGGTTGACTCCCTAGCCATAGCTCACGCCCATAGCGTAGACGTCGAATCCTTGCGCGCGGAAGCGGCAGGATGAGATGTTGGGAGTTACCGTTGCGAGCTTAGTGCTCCCGGAGTCGGTCAGTGTTAATGGACATGGGAATGCCCACTGACAGAACCCGGGAAGTCCGGCGTATCATCATGTGCACCGACCAGAATATCGGGCCCATGGGATGCTGGTATCACTCTTAGAGGCAACGTCTCACCATTAGACCCTAATTTCGATCGTTATCCCATCCGTTGGCCGTATTGGCGAGAATCGCACGATAGGGTGGAAACCGAAGTCCTGGGTTTTCCTTTATATTGTTTATCCCTCGCTTTCTTTTTCCGTGACAACCCATCTACCGATTCGGGTTAGTTCACCCTTGGGGGAATTTGGTCCCTTCTGACACAAGCACAACCATGCCTCCCTGAGTTCGACCCCCAAGCCACACTACAACACCGTGCGCTTGCGGTTATAAATATTTAAATCTCACGCCCCCAATCACATACTATTGCACACTTGTATAAAACAAACGTGGGGGACGTCAGCGGCGAGGCTCGACGTCGGAGCGGGCAGATCGGCGGTCGGAGGGGACGGCTTCACGAGCAGAAGTCGACGACGATGTGGTGAGGTCACCGGTTGGTGGCGGAGGAGCCTCGGGCTCTCGACGGAGGGTGAGCGGAGTTGAGGCAAGGGACGGAGTGGCAGACTGGGTTTCGAACGAGAGAGCATGGGCAGTTGCGAGGCGGGGTCGGTGCCGTGTGTGGGGGTCACGGCGAGGCAGAGAGAGAGAGAGAGAGAGAGAGAGAGAGAGAGAGAGAGAGAGAGAGAGAGAGAGAGAGAGAGAGAGAGAGAGAGAGAGACGAATGGGGTATGGGTTGCCGTGGGTGGAGCAGCGAGGGAGGAGGGCTGTGCGGGCTTCGTCGGAGCACGGCGAGGCGTTGGCGTTGTTGTGAGAGCTCCGAGCGGTGGTGGAGACGGGCTGACGGTGAGAGAGTGGAGTCGAGTTGAAGGTAGTGAATGGCGATGACATCATCAGGGGAGGGTTACAGCGATGGGTCGAGCTGTCGGAGCTCAGGCAGGGTGTGTGGCTGACGACGGTAGGTTGCATGCGTGAGTTAGGGTTCGGGCTGAGATGGGTTCGAAGGTTGAGGGAGGAGAGATGATGATGGGTATGTGTTTCGACGTGAAGGAGAAGAGAGAGAGGGTCGGGCCTGGGTGATTTTGTGAGGAAGATGGGTTTAGAGGGGGGTTTATATAGGATAATTAAATTAATTAATTAGTTTAACCTCATTAATACTTGGTCAAAGTATTAAATAGATTGGGTGTGTGTCTATAGGGGGGACAAACTAGAAGTGGAAGAGAAAAATGTTTTCCATAGGAAAAGCTAAAAAAACGTGATTAGCTAAGTTTTTGGAAGGTAATTATTTAAGTAAAACAAAATTAGCAAAACATCATTAGTAAATAATAACTTGAACTTACGATTTTGTCCCTGTGACTAAGCGACTCTGAAAAATTACGAAAACATAGCCACGAGATCGTATCGTCGCGAGGATTGCGAATACGAGATCCATTTTAGGGTTTGAGCTATGGAGATACGAGTTTTGGCCAAAACATTTAGGAAGTGGGTTTGCGGGTTCTCTATTGATTTGACTTCAGAAAATTACGAAATAAATATGAAAAGCCCTAAATGATCATAGGATGATACTGTAGAAGTTTGAAAATATTTTGATGATGTTTGTATAAAAAATAAATTCATCAAGCCAAAAAAGTAATAATTGAAAATGAATTTTATCACAGTTTTTAGAGGTGTTTGGTGAAACCCAAACTTACTAGAATACTTCATAATTAATCTGATACTTCAAAATATTTTTATAAGAAATTTTTGAAATCGTAAAACTCCTGACGAACCATTATAAAATAGTTTACAAAAAATTGAAAATAGGTTAAATACGTAAATAGATGTGTTGAAAAATATGAGTCGTTACATCCTACCCTCCTTAAAATAATTCCGTCCTCGAATTAAGAAGATCGATAATTGTCTAGGCAATTTAACCGATCGAAAGGAAGGTTTGATGAACGATCACGATATAGGAAAATAAGTGGTTAATGTGCTATTGACATCACCATAGTTTATATAGCTAATCTCAAGTCAAAATAGGCTCAGATAGAAGAAGACGACGAGTTCAAGAAAGATGAAGAAATCAGCTTACACGTCTCGGTTTGGTTCGTCTCATCTCCAATACTTCTGAGCGTCCTTCGATTCGCTTCCGTTGTCGAACTCGAACTTCTGGTGATCGAATATTGAATGCTACCCTCCTTTAAATAGACATAGCTAGCGAAAAAATAGAAAGATTCTAAGAAGGTCAATCGAAAGATCATTAAGCTAAAGGAAGGGTGATGATGTTGAAGTGAGTAGATAGTTCATCCTATGAAAAATCAATCTAACTGCTAGAAAAGGAGGTTACTAGGGAAGGTATATCTAAAGAATGGACCACAAATTCTTAGACAAGGTTAAGAGTTCAAAGAAGATGATGGGAATCAAGGAAGACCTAATGAAGATGGGTAATAAGGACGCTTCACCCGTATATCCATTACAGGTGAACACTCGAGACAACCAGTACTCAAGAGTTCAATTTGAGTATTTTAAACTGTACATCCTGATCTTGTTATATTGTTCACAAGGTAGTTAGCGCGGACCTGCGTGGGCCACCAAACTTGTAACGACCCGCTCTCGGGGCCCCGTTACATATTTGATTATTTCACAGGTCTGCAGGTTACCAGTGAATTCAAAATAGCCATGATGCAGAGATGTACAAAAATACCCAAATAGTGTCTAATTATTACAATACATACTGTACAATACACTCCAACAAATATATATGAAAAAAGAAAGTACATAAAAGTAAATCTGAAAGCTGCGGTCTCAGGGTCGAACTCTGGTGTTGTCAACTCAAGAGCATCTACCTCCAAATGTACGTCGTCTGCAGTGCTATGAAGATGGAACCGTAAGTAAGTCACAACAATTCAAAATATAGAAAAGAAGCAGTGCACAAGTATGACAAAAGTAACTACGTAAAAGCAACCCAAAGTGAAAGTAAAGTACTGAGCAACAACTGTACATAACTGAGTAGAAAAGGTAAACTGAACTGAGAGAACAAACTGTACTGTGGTAGTGCAAGTGTAAAGCAGGTTGAGCAAGTGAAACGTGCTACTGCTGTAGCTAAAAGTACGACAAGTAAAGTATGATAGGTAGTTTACTTTATCTTACGACTACGCATCTTGACAAGGATACGTGCGGTAAGGATGCAGACATTCGTCTATATCGAGGTATGATAGGTAGTTTACTTTATCTTACCGCAAGTAGGCCCGATATTATGTTTACCGTATGCATATGTGCTCGTTATCAGTCTCAACCTAAGGAGTCTCACTTAGTAGCGGTAAAACGTATTTTCCGTTATCTAAATTATACACTTGATTTTGGATTACTTTATCCAAAATCTAGCACATATGAGTTAGTCTCATACAGTGATGCCGATTATGCGGGATGCAAATCTGACAGGAAAAGTACTAGTGGCACTTGCCATTTTCTAGAAAATTCTCTTGTCTCTTGGTTTTCCAAGAAGCAAAATTCCGTATCACTTTCAACCACCGAGGCGGAATATATTGCCGCCGGTGCCGCTTGTGCCCAGGTTCTTTGGATGAGACACACACTGAAGGATTTTGGTATTCACTGTGATACTAGCCCTATCATGGTGGATAACCAAAGTGCTATCTGTCTTTCAAAGAATCCGGTGCACCATTCCCGATCAAAACACATAGATGTCCGACACCATTTTTTAGATGATCATGTTGCTAAAAAGGACATCATTTTAGTGTACGTTGAAACCCAAAAGCAAATCACCGATATTTTCACGAAACCCCTAAAGGAGGACTCCTTTGTGCAGTTGCGTCGAGAATTGGGGATTATGGGTGAATCCGAGATATAGGATTCATATTTCATTCAATTATCTTGCATGCTATTTGATTTCGCGATATTTCGTTCATGCTAGATTTATTGAATTTTTGGGATTTTATGTGATATGTTTGAATTTGTGCTCGAAATCGTATTTGTATGTCGTATTTAAAATTTCGACGTTTTATGGGGTAATTTAGATGACTAATGAGAGTGTTAAGATGTTTCATCCAAGTGGTTTGTGAAGAGAAATCATTTATCAATGTTTGGACTCTTCTAGTCGGTTTCAGTTCATTAGTCAACCGACTAGATGCTCATCTAGTCGGTCAGCTAGTGAACTCAGACCGACTAGTTCAAGCTTTCATCCATCTCTTATCATTTTCTTTCCTTAGTCGGTCACAGTACACTTACCGACCGACTAGATTGAAAACTAGTCGGTCAGTGAGTATACTGCGACCGACTAATTCTAGCCCTAAAAATTCCCTGTTTGCCTCTGTTTCGACTTAGTCGGTTCAAGCTCATTGACCGACCGACTAGATCGTAATCTAGTCGGTCAGTGCTTGAACTGTGACCGACTAAGTGTGTTAGGGCAAACTTGTCTTTTCGTTGTTCCGATCGACTTAATCTCCTCCTATCCGACTATTTTTGGTTTTAGTCGGTTGTCTAAGTCTCTCCAGCCCGAAAATTCCCAAACCCCTCATGAGCCCCTTCGACTTCCGACGTCTCTCCCGTCGATTCCGGCCATCTTTCCGTCCATCCGCCGCCACCGATCGCTCCCCTAGGTATCTCCCACCTCCTCCTCCTAGGTCGTTTTCCTATTCTAGGGTTCGATCTTGGCCGATCTCTCATCTAGGTGTTCTAGGGTTTCGGATTTTTCACTCTTAGGGCTTGGTGCTTGCTTGATCTCGATTTTTAGGTGTGTGCTTAGGGTATTTGAACCTATCCTTTCGGTTGCTTGTACTCGTCGTGCCACGATCATTGCAAAGACGAGGATTCCTATCACTTCATCTGTGGCTTCCCCAATGAGTGTAGAGCCTTCCAACCCTAGGAATCCATCTAAGCCCAAGCGTCGTGCTAAATCTACCCAAGCTTCTCTGTCTTCGCCTCCTCTGAAGAAGCCGAGGACGACGTCGGTCAAACCCCGAAAATCTAAGACTAAAAAGCCCATTCTCCACACTCCTGCTACCCCTCCTGATTCCGACACTGAGTTTGTCCCTGAGGATGAGTCTGGCCATAAGGAACCTACTCCTCCACTTCGTCCTAGGACTCGCCAGCCTAAGGGAAAGGGCCCAATGCCAGCGGGTGGTGTTGACATATCGTTGTGTCGCGACGACCCTCTGTGTCTCGCGGCCTACAACCGTATTGAACACTGCCCGATGCTATTGGAGCACTATGTTCAGTTTTTAGATTTCCTTGGCTTAGCTGACCTCCTCTCCTATAGTGGCCTACTTGATTATCTTCGCTATGACCCCAAGGCGAATCCTAGACCATATCCTCGTCTGGTCAAATTATTCTACGCCAATCGTGTCCGAGGCCTGTACGATGAGAGTCACTCCATCGAGACTACTGTCTTGGGAACTCCTATAGTTCTCACGGCAGAAATCTTGGGGGAGATTCTTGGTTGTTCATCGTCCGGTCTCCTTCCGTCGGATATCTCTGTTGATGATATCGATTCCTTGGATCAGTCCGTTCTTTCTGATATCTTCCATGTGATCCCTTCTGCCTTCATTGGTGTTCCTTCGAAGTCTTTCAAACCTAATGCATGGGTACTTAATCTCATTCTGAAGTCGTGCTTGCTTCCCAAGTACGGCTCATCTTCTCTGCCATCCCAGCCTTTTCTCAAGCTGATTTACGCTCTTTTCTTGGGATGCGAGATTAATTGGGCTCGCGTTATACTCGATAAGATGGACTCTTTCGAGTGTATACGCAAGACCAATAAATCTGCGCATATCCCTTACCCGTGTCTGTTGACCCTGGTTTTCCGTCATTTCCGAGTTCCTCTCCCTCCTGACGATGAGCGTCCTTTGGGTCCTCCTCTGAACACGACGGCCGTTAAGAAATCTCTTGCGGCGCTTCGTCACGTGCAGAGGTCGACCACATCTGCTTCCCAGGCTACTCCCTCAGCTGCTGCAGCCCCCACTCCTCCTGCTTCATTAGATGATGTCGTACGCCTTCTTCGTCGGCACGAGTCACGTTTGGCTCGTACCGAGGAGGTCGTCTGCCGTATGGCTCGTATGATGGGGATTGATCTTCCTCCTTCAGTTTCTGAGGCCGAGGAGATGGACGATGAGGAGATTGACGAGCTTGTCACTTCCTTGGCTCGTGGCGATGATGCCACTGCTGCTGCTGCTGCTACCACTTCTGCTCCTGGAGTTGGCACCACTTCCGGTGCTCCAGAGACTTCTGCTTCAGTAGTTCAGACTTCTGAGCCTGCTGCTGATCCTGTTGCCGAGCCTGCTGATACTCCTGCTGAGACCCCTGCTGTTGAGCCAGTTGTTTCCACACCTGCCCCGACGATCCCATCTGTTGAGACGCCTCTACTCCCTGTAGAGCCTGAGTCCACTCCGTCGACTGGACCCACGAATACTGCAGATCCAGCCACTTCCTCATGATCGTCTGTTCCGAGGACTCTCCACTACTCTTTGGATGATATACCTTATTGAGAGTATTTTGGGTTAGGATGGAGTTTGAGGGTTGTTTTGATGTATTTTTGAGTTTTCTGGATGTCGGTGTTGGATATTTTGATGTACTTTGGATGATGTTGATGTTGGTGTTATATTTTAATGTGGATGATAATGTTGTACTTTTTGATGTTTATATAGATGATGTGTCGTACTTGATATGATGTACTTCTTGTATTCGATATCTTTTTGGATGTACTCATGATGTTTCTATCTATATATACATCGATGTTCATATTGTGATATTTACTTCGTCGTGCACATTAATTCTCATTCAATGTCCATGCTATGTAAAATCGTCGCTCGACGATTGAAAAACTTGGTTAAATAGATTGAAATTCTATAATTGTATAGAATTGTTTTCCATGCACAAATTTAACCAAGAATATTGAATATTGAAGAGTATGTTTCTTTATTCATGAAATGAATAATTATTTGGTATTTTTGATGATTTTGATTATTTTTTTTGATAATGGACATTTTGTCACACCTTGATTTGATTTCCACATTTTTCCCTTGGTGTCAATTTGGTCCATCGTCATTGTCTACGACTCCCGTTGTTGGATTTTCCATTTCCTAGTTGTTGTCGTTGTATGCCCCCCATTTTTGGGATAATGCCAAAGGGGGAGAGATAATGATAATAAATAGGTCAAATGAAAATTTAACTCATTTTCCAAGAATCTAATTTGATGTGTTAGATTCAGGGGGAGTTAAGATATATATAAGGATTTTCAAAATCCGATATTTCAAAAATCGATTCTCTTTATTTATCTTACTCGTCTGATTGATGCAATTCATATATATTCATTTTGGAATTAACGTGTCATCAATGCAGGGGGAGTAAGTATTTTTCATTTGAATCATTATTTTTGATTATTATTTATGTTGGTTTGTCATCACCAAAAAGGGGGAGAATGTTGAATATTGGACTCCCCGGATTTGGTTTTGATGATGAGCAAACATAAATAATTCATGAACTAACAATTTGTGAGCGCAGTATTAGAGATCGTCGCCAAATTCACGAGAACAATTAAAGCGACATCTCAACACTTCCCAAAGCTCGTATTCATGCCTAAAGCTTCGTTGAAGCTCTTGCGCCGTTTTGGAAGTAATGAAGATTTAATCGAAGCTCTCGAAGACCGTTCTTTAAGGTTTATTTATAGTCTTTTAAGCTTCGATCAATAGAATGTTAAGCCTTGAGTATATCTTACGTTTCTATCTTCATTACGCTCATATCGTAGCTCTAGGATCCTAGTACAAGTTCATTCTAACTTCCTCGAAGCGTCGCGCTTCGATTCGGACTTATTTGTGCATGTTAGTTGGTACAAGAAGAAGTACTGACCGACTAGATGGTGATCTAGTCGGTCAGCAACTCTTCTTGGACCGACTAGTTTGATTCCTTAATTTCTTGGACTTTACTGTTTACAGTTAGTCGGTCTACGTTGACTCACCGACCGACTAGTTTGTGAACTAGTCGGTCAGTGATGCTTCTTTGACCGACTAGTTGTGACTTACTGTTCATACTAAATTTCTCCTAAGCTACTGTTTATCGTTAGTCGGTCTAAGAACGTTTGGTGACCGACTAGTTGACAATCTAGTCGGTCAACTTTTGTTCTTGGACCGACTAAATCAATTTGTATTCAGACTATTTCACTTTGCCTCTTAGTCGGTCTACGTTCACTGACTGACCGACTAGTTGTGAAACTAGTCGGTCAGAAAGTCTTCTTGGACCGACTAGATTTCTAGGTCTGAAATTCTATCTCTTCTCAGTTCCTCACTTAGTCGGTCCATGTTGATTGACTGACCGACTAGTTGATGAACTAGTCGGTCAGTGGTTGTTCTTTGACCGACTAGTTTTCTCAGATTTCTATCCGTTGGAAATTGACCTAACTTGTTTTTATGGGACCCTATAAATACGAACCTAGGTCATTTCTATCTAGGTTAGAGCTGCCATTAAGAGATTCATTGAGATCAAAAGAGATAGCCATTCTCACTCTTTTCCAAAGCTCTCTTCCTCACAAGAAACCCATTCTCTCACATTCTAGATCTAGAATCCATCTTGAGAGAAGCTTGTTCTTGGTGAGCCCTTCAAGCCCTAGCTTGAATCAAGTCTCCAAATCTCTCCTAGGCACCTATTGCTGGTCATTTCCTTGGTGCTAGGTCTTGGTGACTTCATCTTCCTCAAATCCTTCATTTCACCTATTGGGTAAGAAAAACTCAAGGTATATGATTTTGTGGTAAGATTGTTTATTTCATATAAACTCTTTTATATTGCTTATTGGTTCTCTCGATTGTGAGAGAAGGTTGTGATCCCGGGTTGTGGGATTCACTATTGCCATTGCATGTATGATTTGATCTTGTGAAGGTTTTTCACAAGATATTCATAGTGGAAATCTTGGGTTAGGGTTTCTAACCTAAGTATCCGGAGGGGATCCGGGTGGTTGGGACGTAGGATCACCGGGAACAAGTCGGGGAGACTTGGGTGGATCCGAACCCATTAACATCATTTGTTAGCATTGTTAATTTTGTTGTTGTCATTCAATTTAAGCTTCCGCAAATTGATTTGGTAGTTGTTTGCACTATAATTTGGAATTATACTCCTTGTTATTTTTAAAGTACTATTCACCCCCCCTCTAGTACTTGTGCAGTAGCTTGTAGGGCATTACATTTGGTATCAGAGCCAGATACTTAGCTATGTCTGCCAACGACAACAAGACCGTGCGTCCACCTTCCAACTATGACACCTTCAAGAACCGTGAAGGAGCATCTTCGGTGATGGAAGGACATTCCTCCACGAGGCCTCCATTCTTCAACGGTACCAACTACGGGTACTGGAAATGCCGGATGGAAACCTTCCTCTGGAGTGCATCTTTATGGAGGACTACAATGAAGGAATACATCGAGCCCGAAGAAGAAGACTTTGAGAAATGGACTACCGCGGAGGTCGCCGCGGAGGTAAGCAATGCCAAGGCAATGAACGCCTTGCAATGCGCATTGGAGCCCGAGGACTTCAATAAGATATGCACATGTAAGAGTGCATATCAAATTTGAAACTCTCTTCTAATACTACATGAAGGGACGAGTAGGGTAAGAGACTCTAAACTCGTAGTCGTAAACAAAGATTACGAAATGTTTCATATGCAACAGGGCGAGACGATGAAGGAATATTACACTCGCTTCGTTGACATAATAAACGAGTTAGAGGCCCTCGACAAGTCCTACACTCAAAAGGAGAAGTGCTCAAAGTTTATCGAAGGACTTCCTTCTTCTTGGGAGAAACGTACCTTCGCCATCGAGGAAGGTAATGACATGAATAAGTATACCGTAGTTCAATTGATGGGTACTTTGATGTCATACGAGGTACGCAAAGATAGCAAGGTGAAGTTACAAGAAAAGATGAAGTCCTATTTGAACCAAGACGTGCCTAAGAAAAAGGCAATTGCATTCAAGGCGGCTTCATCCACCTCTACCGATGATGAGGACTCGGAAGAAGAAATGGACATGGAATCCGTTGCACTCATGGCAAAGAAGTTCAATCGCTTCTTCCGAAAGGATAACTTCAAACAAAAATCTAAATTTACTTCTACTAACGCCTCTCCACCTTTGTGCTTTAAATGCAATAAGCCAGGACACATCAAAGCGGATTGTCCTCAAAACAAGCAAAAGGAGAAGTGGAAGGCGCCGAAGTTCGACAAGTCAAAGAAGTACAAAAAGGGGTACAAAAAGGGACTTGTCAAAACAACATTCACCGACTCCGAGGATTCCTCAAGCGGAGAGTCGGACGATGAGAAAGTGGAGCAAGCGCACATGTGCTTCATGGCAAGAGAGGAGCATGATCAAGGATCTTCCTCCTCCGATGATAGCGACGACGAAGGCGATGAGGTAACTATGGATGATCTTAGGGATGCTAACTCTCATTTATGGTCTAAATACACTAAGTTAGTAAATAGATATACTAAAGTAAAAGATGACCTAGCTAGCATTCAAACCTCGCCTAAGACTATCATCACCAACAACGACACCGTTGTTGAAGAGTTAAGAAATGAGATTGTTAATCTCAAATCTAAACTTGAACATGTTAGCATTGATGATCCGGAAGAACATAGGATAGCGGATTTAACTTCTCAAAACTCGACTTTGAGTATTGAGAACGAGAATCTTAAATCTCGTGTTTATGTGCTCACATCGCAAGTATCCACATTAGATACTTCTATGCGTTCTCTCAAAGAGAAATATGAGAACACATTAGGCCGAATCAATAGATTCAATAAGGGTAAGGACCATTTGGATAAAATCCTAAGTGACTTACTTCCGGCCAATCACCACATTGGTTTGGGGTATATGATGGGATGTCCATCCAAAGCGGCCACTACTTTTGTTAGGCCAACTTCCGGTGACTCTACGAGTGGTAGCAAACACTCTATTGGTAGTTCATCTACCAATGGTGCTTCCACCTCGTCCACACCCTCTTTTGGAAAGAAACCCACTTTGGGTGGACCTCCAAAGAAGGGGCATGCTTATATGTACACCAATACCATGCCACGTAGGAACACACGTCCTACTCCACCGTCTCACACATATGATGATTTTTATGCAACACATTCTCGGGCACGTGCACACCATGTGAGACACCCTCACGCACGTGTTCCCACACATGCATATGTTCACCCACCTCATCATATGAATAATTCTCGTCGTGCACCATTCCATCATGTTCCTTATGCCTATCCACGACATGCATCACGTAGAAATCAACGTCGCATGCATGCACCCAATAGGATGATGGCTCCCAAAATTTTCACTATTTGGAGCCCAAAGGACACAAGCATGGATGAAAAACAAGTGTATATGAATGCTTATTTTTCGGATGTTGTGCATAGTAGAAATTATGTGGGGAAGTCTAAGTCCAATTGGACTTGGCTTCCAAAGGTCTAACCTTTGAGGACCCATTGACCTTGGGTACCATGATATGAATGTTTCTATCTTTAGGTACTCAAGGAAAAGAAAAAGAAAAGGAGCAACAAATTTAAATTTAGCTCCAAAGGGAATTGGATACTCGATAGCGGGTGTTCAAAACACATGACGGGTGACACTCAATTGCTCTCCGGAGTGGTTCCCATTACAAATGGAAATCGCGTCGTATTTGGAGGCAATGAGAGCGGAACAATCGTCGGTGTTGGTAAAGTGGGTAACCCTTCTAAACCCTTAATTAGTGATGTTTATCTAGTTGATGGTTTAAATCGTAATCTTATTTCAATAAGCCAACTTTGCGACAAAGGTTACAAAGTTAGCTTTGCGAAAGGATTGTGTCATATTTCAAATGATAATAATAAATTATTATTTTCCGGCACACGCCATAAAGGTATTTATATTTTGGATCTTCCTAAGTCATATGAACAATGTCTCGTTGCCAACACAAGTGAACAACACTTATGGCATCGACGCTTTGGACATGTGAACTTTGGAACACTCTATAAGCTTTCGAAATTAAATTCCATTAAAGGTTTTCCGAAACTCGTTTTTGAAAAGAAAAGTTTTTGTGATTCTTGTCAACGTGGCAAGCTTCCTAAATCTTCATTTAAACCTAAGAAAAGCATTTCTACGAAACGGCCACTAGAGCTATTACATCTAGATTTATTTGGGCCAACTAGAGTTGCTTCCTTAGGAAATGCAAGATATGGACTAGTCATCGTTGATGATTATTCAAGATTTACATGGGTATTTTTCTTATGTAATAAAAATGAAGCTTTTGAAAACTTCACAATATTTGTGAAGAAAGTACAAAATCTCATCGGAACCACCATTGTCACTATTCGTAGTGATCATGGGGGTGAATTTGAGAATGAGTCTTTCTCAAATTTTTGTGATGATCTTGGAATTACTCACACGTTTTCTTTCCCTCGCGCACCTCCTCAAAATGGTGTTGTTGAGAGGAAGAATAGAACGCTTGTGGAGTGTGCTCGCACTATGCTCGAAGATAGTCAACTTGGTTATCAATTTTGGGCGGAAGCGGTACACACCGCTTGCTATGTGTTTAATAGAATACTTTTGAGGCCCGGCACCAAACAAACTTGCTATGAATTGTTGTTTGGTAGATTGCCTCAAGTTAAACATTTTCGTGTTTTCGGCGCAAAATGTTTTATTAAAAACACATATGATAATTTGGACAAGTTTGATCCGAGATCGGATGAGGGGATATTTGTTGGGTATTCCTCACGTAGCAAAGCCTATCGGATATACAACAAAAGATCCTCTACGATCGAGGAATCACTTCATGTCTCTTTTAATGAGAATTTTACTACTTCTAGAATTTCAAATGATAATGATTCTATGGATGTTTTATGTGATTCGTTTGAAAATTCTAAGTCTATTGATTCAATTGATTCTATTGAGACTAACCCGACTAATGAAGTTGTTGAGAATGTGCCTAGTGATCAAGGTATTCCCAAGCGGCTTCATACCGTCCGCGACCATCCCCATGAGCAAGTCATTGGCAATATTCATGATAGTGTCAAGACGAGATCGTAAGTCCACCACTTCACCAATAGTGCCTTTGTCTCATCAATAGAGCCAAAGAATATAGTTGAAGCGTGCGAAGATAGTGCTTGGATCCTTGCCATGGAGGAGGAATTCATTCAATTCGAGAGGAATGAGGTATAGGAGCTTGTTCCTTTGCCATCGAAGAACCACACCGTCATAGGGACAAAGTGGATCTTCAAAAACAAATCCGACGAAAATCAAGTCGTCGTCCGGAACAAAGCTCGGTTAGTTGCTCAAGGCTATCACCAAGAGGAAGGTATCGATTTCGAAGAATCCTTCGCTCCGGTAGCTAGATTAGAATCAATTAGACTTTTATTGTCGTATGCATGCCATAAAAATTTTAAGTTATTTCAAATGGATGTTAAAAGTGCATTTTTAAACAGAGATGTTGTTGAGGAAGTTTACGTTTCTCAACCTCCGGGCTTCATAAATGAAAAATTTCCAAATCATGTTTTTAAACTAAAGAAAGCTCTTTATGGTTTGAGACAAGCTCCTCGAGCTTGGTATGATCGCCTAAAGAATTTTCTTTTGGATTTGAATTTTAAAATGGGCGAAGCCGATTCTACACTTTTTGTTAAGCATGCGAATAATGATATTTTATTAGTTCAAATTTATATTGATGATATCATTTTCGGTGCTACTAACTTCACTCTTTGCGAAGAGTTTTCTAATGTTATGAAGGAATAATTTGAGATGAGCCACATGGGCGAACTCAAATATTTCTTAGGTCTCCAAATTCGCCAAATGAACGATGCAATCTTCCTCCACCAAACGAAGTACACGGTGGAGTTGCTAAAGCGATTTGGAATGGAAAGTGCTTCCGGGAAAAAGACTCCAATGAGCACGACTACGCATCTTGACAAGGATACGGGCGGTAAGGATGTAGACATTCGTCTATATCGAGGTATGATAGGTAGTTTACTTTATCTTACCGCAAGTAGGCCCGATATTATGTTTGCCGTATGCATATGTGCTCGTTATCAGTCTCAACCTAAGGAGTCTCACTTAGTAGCGGTAAAACGTATTTTCCGTTATCTAAGTTATACACTTGATTTTGGATTACTTTATCCAAAATCTAGCACATATGAGTTAGTCTCATACAGTGATGCCGATTATGCGGGATGCAAATCCGACAGGAAAAGTACTAGTGGCACTTGCCATTTTCTAGGAAATTCTCTTGTCTCTTGGTTTTCCAAGAAGCAAAATTCCGTATCACTTTCAACCACCGAGGCGGAATATATTGCCGCCGGTGCCGCTTGTGCCCAGGTTCTTTGGATGAGACACACACTGAAGGAATTTGGTATTCACTGTGATACTAGCCCTATCATGGTGGATAACCAAAGTGCTATCTGTCTTTCAAAGAATCCGGTGCACCATTCCCGATCAAAACACATAGATGTCCGACACCATTTTTTAGATGATCATGTTGCTAAAAAGGACATCATTTTAGTGTACGTTGAAACCCAAAAGCAAATCGCCGATATTTTCACGAAACCCCTAAAGGAGGACTCCTTTGTGCGGTTGCGTCGAGAATTGGGGATTATGGGTGAATCCGAGATATAGGATTCATATTTCATTCAATTATCTTGCATGCTATTTGATTTCACGATATTTCGTTCATGCTAGATTTATTGAATTTTTGGGATTTTATGTGATATGTTTGAATTTGTGCTCGAAATCGTATTTGTATGTCGTATTTAAAATTTCGACGTTTTATGGGGTAATTTAGATGACTAATGAGAGTGTTAAGATGTTTCATCCAAGTGGTTTGTGAAGAGAAATCATTTATCAATGTTTGGACTCTTCTAGTCGGTTTCAGTTCATTAGTCAACCGACTAGATGCTCATCTAGTCGGTCAGCTAGTGAACTCAGACCGACTAGTTCAAGCTTTCATCCATCTCTTATCATTTTCTTTCCTTAGTCGGTCACAGTACACTTACCGACCGACTAGATTGAAAACTAGTCGGTCAGTGAGTATACTGCGACCGACTAATTCTAGCCCTAAAAATTCCCTGTTTGCCTCTGTTTCGACTTAGTCGGTTCAAGCTCATTGACCGACCGACTAGATCGTAATCTAGTCGGTCAGTGCTTGAACTGTGACCGACTAAGTGTGTTAGGGCAAACTTGTCTTTTCGTTGTTCCGATCGACTTAATCTCCTCCTATCCGACTATTTTTGGTTTTAGTCGGTTGTCTAAGTCTCTCCAGCCCGAAAATTCCCAAACCCCTCACGAGCCCCTTCGACTTCCGACGTCTCTCCCGTCGATTCCGGCCATCTTTCCGTCCATCCGCCGCCACCGATCGCTCCCCTAGGTGTCTCCCTCCTCCTCCTCCTAGGTCGTTTTCCTATTCTAGGGTTCGATCTTGGCCGATCTCTCATCTAGGTGTTCTAGGGTTTCGGATTTTTCACTCTTAGGGCTTGGTGCTTGCTTGATCTCTATTTTTAGGTGTGTGCTTAGGGTATTTGAACCTATCCTTTCGGTTGCTTGTACTCGTCGTGCCACGATCATTGCAAAGACGAGGATTCCTATCACTTCATCTGTGGCTTCCCCAATGAGTGTAGAGCCTTCCAACCCTAGGAATCCATCTAAGCCCAAGCGTCGTGCTAAATCTACCCAAGCTTCTCCGTCTTCGCCTCCTCTGAAGAAGCCGAGGACGGCGTCGGTCAAACCCCGAAAATCTAAGACTAAAAAGCCCATTCTCCACACTCCTGCTACCCCTCCTGATTCCGACACTGAGTTTGTCCCTGAGGATGAGTTTGGCCATAAGGAACCTACTCCTCCACTTCGTCCTAGGACTCGCCAGCCTAAGGGAAAGGGCCCAATGCCAGCGGGTGGTGTTGACATATCGTTGTGTCGTGACGACCCTCTGTGTCTCGTGGCCTACAACTGTATTGAACACTGCCCGATGCTATTGGAGCACTATGTTCAGTTTTCAGATTTCCTTGGCTTAGCTGACCTCCTCTCCTATAGTGGCCTACTTGATTATCTTCGCTATGACCCCAAGGCGAATCCTAGACCATATCCTCGTCTGGTCAAATTATTCTACGCCAATCGTGTCCGAGGCATGTACGATGAGAGTCACTCCATCGAGACTACTGTCTTGGGAACTCCTATAGTTCTCACGGCAGAAATCTTGGGGGAGATTCTTGGTTGTTCATCGTCCGGTCTCCTTCCGTCGGATATCTCTGTTGATGATATCGATTCCTTGGATCAGTCCGTTCTTTCTGATATCTTCCATGTGATCCCTTCTGCCTTCATTGGTGTTCCTTCGAAGTCTTTCAAACCTAATGCATGGGTACTTAATCTCATTCTGAAGTCGTGCTTGCTTCCCAAGTACGGCTCATCTTCTCTGCCATCCCAGCCTTTTCTCAAGCTGATTTACGCTCTTTTCTTGGGATGCGAGATTAATTGGGCTCGCGTTATACTCGATAAGATGGACTCTTTCGAGTGTATACGCAAGACCAATAAATCTGCGCATATCCCTTACCCGTGTCTGTTGACCCTGGTTTTCCGTCATTTCCGAGTTCCTCTCCCTCCTGACGATGAGCGTCCTTTGGGTCCTCCTCTGAACGCGACGGCCGTTAAGAAATCTCTTGCGGCGCTTCGTCACGTGCAGAGGTCGACCACATCTGCTTCCCAGGCTACTCCCTCAGCTGCTGCTGCCCCCACTCCTCCTTCTTCATTAGATGATGTCGTACGCCTTCTTCGTCGGCACGAGTCACGTTTGGCTCGTACCGAGGAGGTCGTCTGCCGTATGGCTCGTATGATGGGGATTGATCTTCCTCCTTCAGTTTCTGAGGCCGAGGAGATGGACGATGAGGAGATTGACGAGCTTGTCACTTCCTTGGCTCGTGGCGATGATGCCACTGCTGCTGCTGCTGCTACCACTTCTGCTCCTGGAGTTGGCACCACTTCCGGTGCTCCAGAGACTTCTGCTTCAGTAGTTCAGACTTCTGAGCCTGCTGCTGATCCTGTTGCCGAGCCTGCTGATACTCCTGCTGAGACCCCTGCTGTTGAGCCAGTTGTTTCCACACCTGCCCCGACGATCCCATCTGTTGAGACGCCTCTACTCCCTGCAGAGCCTGAGTCCACTCCGTCGACTGGACCCACGGATACTGCAGATCCAGCCACTTCCTCATGATCGTCTGTTCTGAGGACTCTCCACTACTCTTTGGATGATATACCTTATTGAGAGTATTTTGGGTTAGGATGGAGTTTGAGGGTTGTTTTGATGTATTTTTGAGTTTTCTGGATGTCGGTGTTGGATATTTTGATGTACTTTGGATGATGTTGATGTTAGTGTTATATTTTAATGTGGATGATAATGTTGTACTTTTTGATGTTTATATAGATGATGTGGCGTACTTGATATGATGTACTTCTTGTATTCGATATCTTTTTGGATGTACTCATGATGTTTCTATCTATATATACATCGATGTTCATATTGTGATATTTACTTCGTCGTGCACATTAATTCTCATTCAATGTCCATGCTATGTAAAATCGTCGCTCGACGATTGAAAAACTTGGTTAAATAGATTGAAATTCTATAATTGTAAAGAATTGTTTTCCATGCACAAATTTAACCAAGAATATTGAATATTGAAGAGTATGTTTCTTTATTCATGAAATAAATAATTATTTGGTATTTTTGATGATTTTGATTATTTTTTTGATAATGGACATTTTGTCACACCTTGATTTGATTTCCACATTTTTCCCTTGGTGTCAATTTGGTCCATCGTCATTGTCTACGACTCCCGTTGTTGGATTTTCCATTTCCTAGTTGTTGTCGTTGTATGCCCCCCATTTTTGGGATAATGCCAAAGGGGGAGAGATAATGATAATAAATAGGTCAAATGAAAATTTAACTCATTTTCCAAGAATCTAATTTGATGTGTTAGATTCAGGGGGAGTTAATATATATATAAGGATTTTCAAAATCCGATATTTCAAAAATCGATTCTCTTTATTTATCTTACTCGTCTGATTGATGCAATTCATATATATTCATTTTGGAATTAACGTGTCATCAATGCAGGGGGAGTAAGTATTTTTCATTTGAATCATTATTTTTGATTATTATTTATGTTGATTTGTCATCACCAAAAAGGGGGAGAATGTTGAATATTGGACTCCCCGGATTTGGTTTTGATGATGAGCAAACATAAATAATTCATGAACTAACAATTTGTGAGCGCAGTATTAGAGATCGTCGCCAAATTCACGAGAACAATTAAAGCGACATCTCAACACTTCCCAAAGCTCGTATTCATGCCTAAAGCTTCGTTGAAGCTCTTGCGCCGTTTTGGAAGTAATGAAGATTTAATCGAAGCTCTCGAAGACCGTTCTTTAAGGTTTATTTATAGTCTTTTAAGCTTCGATCAATAGAATGTTAAGCCTTGAGTATATCTTACGTTTCTATCTTCATTACGCTCATATCGTAGCTCTAGGATCCTAGTACAAGTTCATTCTAACTTCCTCGAAGCGTCGCGCTTCAATTCGGACTTATTTGTGCATGTTAGTTGGTACACGAAGAAGTACTGACCGACTAGATGGTGATCTAGTCGGTCAGCAACTCTTCTTGGACCGACTAGTTTGATTCCTTAATTTCTTGGACTTTACTGTTTACAGTTAGTCGGTCTACGTTGACTCACCGACCGATTAGTTTGTGAACTAGTCGGTCAGTGATGCTTCTTTGACCGACTAGTTGTGACTTACTGTTCATACTAAATTTCTCCTAAGCTACTGTTTATCGTTAGTCGGTCTAAGAACGTTTGGTGACCGACTAGTTGACAATCTAGTCGGTCAACTTTTGTTCTTGGACCGACTAAATCAATTTGTATTCAGACTATTTCACTTTGCCTCTTAGTCGGTCTACGTTCACTGACTGACCGACTAGTTGTGAAACTAGTCGGTCAGAAAGTCTTCTTGGACCGACTAGATTTCTAGGTCTGAAATTCTATCTCTTCTCAGTTCCTCACTTAGTCGGTCCATGTTGATTGACTGACTGACTAGTTGATGAACTAGTCGGTCAGTGGTTGTTCTTTGACCGACTAGTTTTCTCAGATTTCTATCCGTTGGAAATTGACCTAACTTGTTTTTATGGGACCCTATAAATACGAACCTAGGTCATTTCTATCTAGGTTAGAGCTGCCATTAAGAGATTCATTGAGATCAAAAGAGATAGCCATTCTCACTCTTTTCCAAAGCTCTCTTCCTCACAAGAAACCCATTCTCTCACATTCTAGATCTAGAATCCATCTTGAGAGAAGCTTGTTCTTGGTGAGCCCTTCAAGCCCTAGCTTGAATCAAGTCTCCAAATCTCTTCTAGGCACCTATTGCTGGTCATTTCCTTGGTGCTAGGTCTTGGTGACTTCATCTTCCTCAAATCCTTCATTTCACCTATTGGGTAAGAAAAACTCAAGGTATATGATTTTGTGGTAAGATTGTTTATTTCATATAAACTCTTTTATATTGCTTATTGGTTCTCTCGATTGTGAGAGAAGGTTGTGATCCCGGGTTGTGGGATTCACTATTGCCATTGCATGTATGATTTGATCTTGTGAAGGTTTTTCACAAGATATTCATAGTGGAAATCTTGGGTTGGGGTTCTAACCTAAGTATCCGGAGGGGATCCGGGTGGTTGGGACGTAGGATCACCGGGAACAAGTCGGGGAGACTTGGGTGGATCCGAACCCATTAACATCATTTGTTAGCATTGTTAATTTTGTTGTTGTCATTCAATTTAAGCTTCCGCAAATTGATTTGGTAGTTGTTTGCACTATAATTTGGAATTATACTCCTTGTTATTTTTAAAGTACTATTCACCCCCCCTCTAGTACTTGTGCAGTAGCTTGTAGGGCATTACAGTTGATGGTTGTGTGCTACAACCACCACGGTTGAAAGTTGGCAAAGTAATCTGTAGTTGATTACTTTCCTATTAGAATAGGTTTCTAGTTTGGTTCAGGGCGGATAGCAGTTCTGAGGCTATAAGTAGTGTTCTTAAGTTCGTACGAGGACACTAACTAATTTTCTAATTTTAGAATTAGTCGTGACTAACAATCTTCGAGGTTGTGGTAGTAAGCTAGGACTAGATCTATGGCTTCCATGGACGTTGGTGCACAAGAATTGGGACCTGTAAACACAAGAATACTCAGTTAATGAATACACTCATTTTCTAGTTAATTAACTGATCGTTTTGATTTTTATAACCGACTGAAACATTGTCGAAAAACGTTCGAAATTTTTATATAGGCTAGATATGATGAAAATAATTTTACTATAGGAGGAGATATTTTTCTAAAGCTTATAAAATTTTTATAATTTTTAAAAGCTCAAAAATTAATTTAAAAACTAATTTTAATTAGGTAATGTAATTATTCAATAATTTATTCTAGATGCAATACTAATCGGAATGGTTCAAGTGAGCTGTCAAAATGACCGTCTCGAAGAGTACTACAACACATATTTTTCTCACGTATCAGTTTACATGAAAATAACAAGTTACGGATTTTTAAGAGAAATTTACTTATTTAAGTTTTTAGGCTTAAAAATTTATTGTGGAAAAACTGAGCGTCCGATTGAGATGAAACTAGTGCCATTGGGTTCTGAACGTCATTTCTGGTTTTCTGGAGCTGGCCTTGAATTTTTTCGATCCCTATATTATTTATTATTAATTATTTATCAAAAACCCATATTATCTAATTATAATAATACGTTTATACATGTATTTATACGAAAATACGAATTTTTATATGTTTATTAAAACAAACCTCCGCTCGTTCTCGTGCGTGCATGTGCTAAGGGGGAGGGGGGCGTTCGCTCTCGTCATCGGCGGTGAGGCTCGACGTAGGAGCGGGCAACTAGGCGGTCAGAGGAGACGGCTTCGCGGACGGAAGTCGACGGCGACGTGGTGAGGTCGTCGTTTGGTGGTGGATTAGCCTCAGGCTCTCGGCTGGGGGTGAGCAGAGTTAAGGCAAGGGGCGGATCGGTGGACTGGGTTTCGAACGAGAGAGCAAGGGCAGCTGCGAGGCGGGGTCGGTGCCGTGTGTGGGGGTCACAGCGAGGCGGAGAGAGAGAGAGAGAGAGAGAGAGAGAGAGAGAGAGAGAGAGAGAGAGAGAGAGAGAGAGAGAGAGAGAGAGAGAGAGAGAGAGAGAGAGTCGGCGAACGGGGGCTGGGCTATCATGGGTTCCCGGTGGAGCAGCGAGGAAGGGGGGCTGTGCGGGCTTCGTTGGAGCATGGCGAGGCGTTGGTGTTGCCGTGAGAGCTCCGAGCGGTGGTGGAGACGGGCTAACGACGAGAGAGTGGAGTCGAGTTAAAGGCGGTGAAGGACGATCACAGCGTCGAGGGAGGGCTGCGGAGATGGGTCGAGCTGTCGGAGCTCAGGCGGGGTGTGTGGGCGACGGCGGTGGGTTGAGTGCGTGAGTTAGGGTTCGGGATGAGATGGGTTCGAAGGTTGAGGGATGAGAGATGATGATGGGTATGGGTTTCGACGTGAAGGAGAAGAGAGAGAGGGGGTTGGGCCTGGGTGATTTTGTGAGGAAGAGGTTTTTAGAGGGGGGGTTTATATAGGATAATTAAATTAATTAATTAGTTTAACCTCATTAATACTTAGTCAAAGTATTAAATAGGTTAGGTGTGTGTCTATACGGAGGGATGACCCAGAAGTGGTAGAGAAAAACATTTTTCTCATGAAATCTAAAAACGTGATTAGGTAAGTTTTTGGAAGGTAATTATTTAAGTAAAACGAAATTAGCAAAACATCATTAGTAAACAATAACTTGAAATTACGATTTTGCCCCTGAGACTAAACGAGTACAGGGGAGGTGTTGGACAAAAAGAGTATAGTCGTCGAAGATGACTTCGCGTTTCACATTGCCATTCATGTCGATGAAAGAGATGATGATCATGATCCACATTCCGTTGTTGAATGCAAACGAAGAAATGATTGGCCAAAGTGGAATGAGGCAATAAAAGCAGAGCTGGACTCGCTTAAGAAATGCAAAGTCTTTGGGCAAATAGTCCAGATACCAGTTGGTGTCAAACTTGTGGATATAAATGGGTATTCATCAGAAAAAGAAATGAAAATAATGAGATCGCACGCTACAAAGCAAGGTTTGTAGCACAAGGATTTTCCCAAAGATTGGGTATAGACTATGAAGAAACATACTCCCTAGTCATGGATGCGATCACTTTCCGATTTCTGATAAGCTTAACAGCAAAGGAAGGATTAGATATGTAGCTAATGGATGTTGTGACCAGGGGCCGATACACGTAGGAGATGGGGGGCCCGCCCCCCTTGTCAAAATTTACATGCATATATCTATATAGCAGTAGGCACAACATTAATGTTAAGTTAAAAATTGTATCTCCCCCAACAATGTTATCCGGCTAGAATGTTGGTGGTGCGTTCTGTCTTCTAGCTAGTGATCACGAGTTCGAGATTGGTTGGCGCTGAATTTTGTAGATTTTTTTTGGCAGCAGGGCATCAACTTAGGTTAAGTTAAAAAATTATCTGCTAGCACACCGTTGTTCTACTTGCTTGTTGGTGTTGTGTTCCCCTACTCCAGCGAATGATTACTGGTTCGAGGATCGGTAGATGTAACAAATTTTAGATTTTTATTTAAGGTATACCCTCTTTTTTCTCATGTTTTTAATTTGAAGTTATGCCCCATTTTTGTTTATGTTTTTAACTTGAAGCTATGCCCCCTTTTTTCTTCATGTTTTTAATTATAACATTGCTGATTCAGCTTCTAATTGATAAAAGAAAAATGTCTATTAAAAAAATGAATTGTCTGATCACACAAGTAAACATTGTGATTTCTAGTAAGCGTTTTTACAAATCTACCTAAAAAGTTTAGTTACAAATGCTTTCCCTATCCCCTTAAATTTAAAAGATTAATTAATTCTTGGCTTGTTCCAATGATTATTTTTAAATTTTTGTTTTTTTGCAAATTAACAATGTAATCAACGTCAGTTTCTAGTTCATATATTTGTTAATATGTGAACATTTTTATGTTTAATAAATGCATGGGAAAATTTGCTGCTTGTTTAAAGTAATTTACTTAGAATCTTCGTAACTTATTTTCGTTCTCATGCAATTAAAACTTGTTGTTGTTTTCAGCTTTCTTACCCGATCCCTAACACATATGTTGCATGTGGTTTGAGCAATGAATTTTGTATGTATTTTGTTGTTCACTTCGCCACCTCAAATATACTTAAATGTAACGGAAAAACACCTCCTTTAGACTCTTCAACTTGAACACCATCGCATCTATGTACTTTACAACGCAGTTTGTACGTCTTCTTGCAACGCCGCCCAGCCCCCCAGTCATCTAATCCTGGTTCCGCCCCTGGTTGTGACTGCATATCTATATAGTAATCTCGACAAGGAGATATACATGAAACTTCCTGATGACTTTTCAATACTTGCTGAATTAAAACATAGACCTCGGGACGTCTACTCTGTTAAGCTTCAAAGATCATTGTATGGTCTTAAACAATCGGAAAGAATATGGTATAACGGACTGAGTGAAGTCCTTATACAACAAGGATTCAACAATAATAAAGTCTGCCATTACATCTTTATAAGAGCAAAGGGAAAAGGATTTGTCATTATAGCAGTCTACGTAGACGATTTGAACCTCATTGGATCTCCTGAAGAGATCACTGAGATATCTGTAAGCCTAACAAAAGAATTCGAAATGAAAGACATAGGCAAAACGAAATTCTATGTTGGTTTACAGATTGAACATCAAAAAGACCGAGTCCTATTACACCAAACCACATATACGAAGAAAATGTTGCAAAGATTTCAAATGGACCAATGTCATCCACTTAGTATACCTATGGTGGTACGATCTCTGGATGCACATAAAGACCCCTTCCGGTCGCTGGAAGAGGGGGATGATATACTTGGTCTAGAAGTCCCTTATCTAAGTGCTATTGGAGCACTTCTATATCTGGCCAACTACATGCGTCCTGATATAGCGTTTGCTGTAACGGCCTGTTTCTGTACGGACGTATTTCGTACATGTTCCCATTAGTAGATTTATTTAAATTATTGTCTTATGATTTTATTATTAATTTCCATAGTTAGATCGCGTGATCGGACCACGTATTCGTGATCCTCACGACCTAGCGATCACATTGATATTTTCTTCATAACTTTCGGTTGATGATGATTTCAGGGGAGAAATCGCAATTATTCGAGTATCTTAAATTGATTTCTTCAAAACCCAATCTTAATTATCCAAACCTAATCATGATCAAAACATCTTGACTAATCATGTCTTGACCAAATCGGTCTTCTAATCAAAACATCTTAACCAAAACCACATATTATCTCAACATCTTAATTAAATTGATCTTCTAATCAAATCACACCTATATTAATCTTGCTAAATCTTAGTCTCATCTTAATGAATCCTAATGAATCTAAATAACTGAATCTAATTGATCTCATCATAACTATATGATTTTCTAAATCAAATCATAATTTGATTTTCTTAATTAATTTTAAATGACAATTAATTGACTCAATTTCAAAACCCTAACCGATTTGATTTTTAATACCCAAAGTTATTCTGTAAGATCTTAATAAATTTTGAGGAGCCTCAACAAAATCTAATATCCCTTCCTAAATTGATTTTATAATCCTTCGACCCATCCCTCACACTCCGCCTCCCTCCGTTCAACACCCTCATCGGCAAAGCCCCTCCCTCGCGCCCTCGACCATGCCCCGACGACCCAAATCATCCGGCAACCCCTGCGACCATCTCCTCGAACCCCATGGCCACCTTTCCTCTCACCGTGCGCCACCTGCTACCGCCAGCCAACACCATCGGCATCATACCGCTCGCCACACCTCCACACCTACGGTGTCGCCTCCGACCCACCCCTCAGATCTCCAACGTCCACCGCTCTCCTATTCGACCCATCGCCTTCAAGCCTCTCATCCCCTTTGACTTCTCCACCGCCGCCTCGTCCTTGCTCCCTTCGGAACCAAACCTCGTCGACTTCCGACTGCCATCGCCCTAACCGCAGGTACACTCTGATCGCCGCCTCCGTCCAACCCCGGCATCCCGTCAGTCCTCCGACTTTCACACCTTCTCCGACATACCGCACGCCCGCAGTCCCCAGCTTGCCTCCCCTCTCCTCCCAGCCCCATCGACATCGCTCAAGCCCCGCAGCTCAGCCCCGCTTTCGATCTCACAGCCCCGAGCAACCCCTCCGACCCAAGCTCCGCCAAGCCCCGTTGCCGTGACATCGTCCTTAGCCTCTCCCTAGCTCCAGCGACCTTCCCCCTTGCCACTCCTCTCCGGCGACGCCCACAACCCACACCACCGCCACCGTCGCCTCTGAAACACAAAACCTCACCGCTACCGCCAGCCCCTCTCCACTCTCACAGCAGCCCTACTGCGTCGCCTTCCTCCCACAAGCCTCCGACGATGTCTTCACCACTGGCAGCAGCTCACCGCCGTTCAAACTCGCCGTCCACGACGCTGTGCCACCCACCGGCACCGTCGCCCAACTCTTCGACCCCGGCACTCGATCCGCCACCTTGCACCGTCGGCGCTCTCCGCTGTCGTTGCACGAGGACGTGGCCTCACCTGCATGGCAGGTAGTGAGAGGACTATTTGCGAAACTGTTATAATATTTCTATAAGCATATAAATATGATACATTTTAAACGTTAGTATATAATAAGAGGTTGACTAGGATCCATTCGGATGGATCAAACATGCGGATCCATCCAAGTGGAATTTAAAGCTAGACAATGTAAATAGAAAATCCGACCGTTGGATGTCATCTAACATGTCTAAACTATCTCTAAACAAAATTTCAACTAATTTGGACATGTTTTGCCCATGCATCAAGTGGTAGCAAAATTAGCCGATTTTATAACTATTCAAAAACATCGATTTTGCAACCACTTGATGCATGGCCAAAACATGTCCAAATTAGTTGAAATTTTGTTTGGGGCTAGTTTAGACATGTTAGATGACATCCAACGGTCGGATTTTCTATTTACATTGTCTAGCTTTAAATTCCACTTGGATGGATCCGCATGTTTGATCCATCCGAATGGATCCTAGTCAACCTCATATAATAATGATATGTGATATACACAGTAGTAGTGTATATATGTATGTTTAAGGGAGTTAGAACTAAGTTAGTAGTGTATATATGTATGTTTAAGGGAGTTAGAACTAAGTTAGGGCACTTGTATAATTATAAAGTCAGTTGCGTAATCTGTATATAATAAAATCAGTATAAGTTATAAAGCTAGACAATTCGGATGGATCAAACATGCGGATCCATCCAAGTGGAATTTAAAGCTAGACAATGTAAATAGAAAATCCGACCGTTGGATGTCATCTAACATGTCTAAACTAGCCCCAAACAAAATTTCAACTAATTTGGACATGTTTTGCCTATGCATCAAGTGGTTGCAAAATCGATGTTTTTGAATAGTTATAAAATCGGCTAATTTTGCTACCACTTGATGCATGGGCAAAACATGTCCAAATTAGTTGAAATTTTGTTTGGGGCTAGTTTAGACATGTTAGATGACATCCAATGGTCGGATTTTCTATTTACATTGTCTAGCTTTAAATTCCACTTGGATGGATCCGCATGTTTGATCCATCCGAATGGATCCTAGTCAACCTCTAGGATCCATTCGGATGGATCAAACATGCGGATCCATCCAAGTGGAATTTAAAGCTAGACAATGTAAATAGAAAATCCGACCGTTGGATGTCATCTAACATGTCTAAAATAGCTTCAAACAAAATTTCAACTAATTTGGACATGTTTTGCCCATGCATCAAGCGGTTGCAAAATCGATGTTTTTGAATAGTTATAAAATCGGCTAATTTTGCTACCACTTGATGCATGGGCAAAACATGTCCAAATTAGTTGAAGTTTTGTTTGGAGCTAGTTTAGACATGTTAGATGACATCTAACGGTCGGATATATATATGTTGTCACTAAAACCCCTCAAAACCAAGAAAAAGGCCAAATGAGAAAATCTGCAACGGCTAGATTTTTAGCAACTTATGACTTGGTCAGGCGACAGTATAAGGATCGACAGTTGACTGATCAACGGCTATAAAATTCCCAATGGCTATAATCTGAGCCAGGACAGGCGACTGTAGAAGACTACATAGGCGCCTGTACAATGTGCATGAGCCTAAATAACCTTTAGTAGGCGACTGTCACAAGGGATGGAAGGAGATGAGAAAATGTAACATACACACTTGTGCATTTAGACGACTGAAGAGAAAATTCCAGGCGCCATATAGGCGACTGAAAACTCTACAGTGGTTGAATGACACACAAAGTGGGTTAAATCCCAGAAAATGCAAGTTACGCACTTTGGCACATAGACGACTGTAGGACAATTCCCATGCGCCTGATGGAAGACATGCGCCTGAATAATGAACTTCAGTCGTCTGTTCCAAAAGCTCAAGAGTGAGTCAATAAAAAGTTGACTTGAGCTGTGCACAACAGTCCACTGTAGAAGGCTAGCCAGGTGCCTGGAATCATCCAGTTGTTGGATATTGGACTCCCCGGATTTGGTTTTGGATGATGAACAAACATAAATATATTGTGAACTAACAATTTGTGAGCGCAGTTATGGAGATCATCGCCAAATTCATTTGAACATCCAAAGCGACGTCTCGAGACTTCTCAAAGCGCGTGATCGTATGCCTAAAGCTTCGTTGAAGCTTTTGGACCATTTTAGAAGTCATGAAGATTCGGATCGAAGCTTTCGAAGACGGTTTGTTAAGTTCTATTTATAGTCTTTTAGCTTCGTTCCGTAGAATGTTAAGCCTTGAGTAGGTCTTACGTTTTAATCTTCATAACGCTCCTATCTTAGACATATGAACTTGTAAGAAGTCCATACAAACTTTCCCGAAGCATCGCGCTTCGATTCGCGACTTCTTGTGCATGTTAGTTGGTTCAAGAAGAAGAACCAACCGACTAGATGATGATCTAGTCGGTCGGCAATCCTTCTTGGACCGACTAATTTGCCTTCTCAAATCATAGCTCTTTACTGTTTACAGTTAGTCGGTCTACGTTGACTCACCGACCGACTAGTTTGTGAACTAGTCGGTCAGTGATGCTTCTTTGACCGACTAGCTGAGCTTCTACTGTACATGCCAAGTTACTGTTTGTCGTTAGTCGGTCTATGCACATTTGGCGACCGACTAGTTGATGAACTAGTCGGTCAACTTTTGTTCTTGGACCGACTAATTCTATTTGTTCTCAGACTATTAGTTTTATCTCTTAGTCGGTCTGAGTTAAGTCACCGACCGACTAGTTGTGAAACTAGTCGGTCAGCAACTCTTGTTTGACCGACTAGTTCCCTTCAGTCTGAACTTATTCTTTTGGTTGTTCTACCATTAGTCGGTTCATGCTGTTTGACCGACCGACTAGTTGGTGAACTAGTCGGTCAGTCAACCTTCTTTGACCGACTAGTTTGGTTCAGAATAGAGCCGTTGGAGCTTTAATTGAAACGTTTTTCTTTCTCTCTCTCCTCTATCCTATAAATACTTGATGAGCTGCATTCATTGCACTCAAGGCTGATATTATTACAAGTTTAGAGATCAAAGAGAAATCATTCCCTCTCATTCAAATCTCTTTCATTCCAATCTTGAATCTCTTCTCACTCTTATTTCAAAAGAGAGATTCATTGATTGTGAGCCTTCCAAGCCAAGTGCTTGATCCTAGGTCACCATCAACCTCATAGCTCTCCATAGCTGGTCTACATCTTGGAGCTAGGGTTTGGTGCCTCTTCATCTTCCTCAAAATTATCTTTGCCCTAATTCGTAAGTATACTTAAGGCATAGGTATTTTGTGTTAAGCTATTTCATTTCAATTTACTTTGATATTGTAAGTGATTCGCTCTCGGTTGTGAGAGTGTGTTTGTGATCCCGGGTTGTGGGAGTCACAAGTTTATTTGTGTATGATTTGACTTGTGAAGGTTTTTCACAAGTATTTCATAGTGGAAATCTTGAGTTAGGGTTTCTAACTCAAGTATCCGGAAGTGATCCGGGTGGTTGGGATGTAGTATCACCGGGAACAAGTCGGGGAGACTTGGGTGGATCCGAACCCAGTAATATCGTTTGTTTGCATTTGTTTATTTGTTGTCGATTATTTACTATTCCGCATTTCCGCATTAATTGGTAGAGTTTGCAAGGTAATTAGGAATTAGCCTCTTAATTATTTTAAAGTACTATTCACCCCCCTCTAGTACTTGTGCATTAGCTTAGCAGTGCATTACATTTGGTATCAGAGCCAAGTCTATAACTATGTCTGCCAATGACAACAAGACCGTTCGTCCACCTTCCGACTATATCACCTTCAAGAACCGTGAAGGAGCGCCTTCGGTAATGGAAGGACATTCCTCAACGAGGCCTCCATTCATCAACGGTACCAACTACGGGTACTGGAAATGCCGGATGGAAACTTTCCTCCGGAGTGCTTCACTATGGAGGGCCACGATGAAGGAGTATGTCGAGCCCGCCGAAGAAGATTTCGAGAAATGGACTCCCGCGGAGATCGCCGCGGAGGTAAGCAATGCCAAGGCAATGAATGTCTTGCAATGTGCTTTGGAGCCCGAGGATTTCAACAAGATATGCACATGTAAGAGTGCATATCAAATATGGAACTCCCTCCTCATATTGCATGAAGGAACGAGTAGGGTAAGAGACTCTAAACTCGTTGTAGTTAATAAAGATTTCGAGTTATTTCATATGCTACAGGGTGAGAAGATGAAGGAGTACTACGTTCGCTTCGTCGACATCACAAACGAGTTGGAAGCTCTCGGTAAGACCTACACCCAAAAGGAGAAAGTCTCGAAAATTATCGATGGACTTCCTTCTAGTTAGGAGAAACGTACCTTCGCCATCGAGGAAGGTAATGATATGAAAACCTATACCGTCGTTCAACTAATGGGTACCTTGATGTCTTATGAGGTACGCAAGGATAGCAAGTTGAAGTTGCAGGAAAAGATGAAGTCCTACCTACAACAAGACGAGCCAAATAAGAAGGCTATTGCTTTCAAGGCCGCTCCATCAACTTCCACATCGACCGATGATGAAAACTCAGAAAACGAGTTGGACTTGGAGTCCATGGCTCTCATGGCCAAGAAGTTCACCGGTTCTTCTGGAAAGGTAACTTCAAAAACAAGTCAAAGTTTAATTCTTCTAACGCCTCCTCTCCTTTGTGTTTTCAATGCAACAAGCCCGGACACATGAAAGCAGAGTGTCCTCAAAACAAGCACAAGGAGAAGTGGAAGGCGCCGAAGTACGACAAGTCCAAGAAGTACAAGAAAGGGAACAAAAAGGGGCTTGTCGGAACATTCACCGACTCCGATGATTCTTCTAGCGGAGAGTCGGATGATGAGCAAGTGGAGCAAGCACACATGTGCTTCATGGCTAGAGAGGAAAATGAACAAGGATCTTCCTCCGATGATAGCGACAACAAAGGCGATGAGGTAACAATGGATGACCTTAGGAATGCTAATTCTCAATTGTGGTCTAAGTATACTAAATTAGTAAATATGTATACTAAAGTAAAAGATGACTTAGCTAGCATCCAAACCTCGCCTAAAACTATCATCACCAACAACGACACCGTTGTTGAAGGGTTGAAGAATGAGATTGTTAATCTCAAGACTCAACTTGAACATGTTAGCATTGAGGATCCGGAAGAACACAAGATAGCGGATTTGACTTCTTAAAACTCGACTTTGAGTATTGAGAATGAAAATCTCAAATCTCGTGTTTATGTGCTCACATCGCAAGTATCCACTTTGGATACTTCTTTGCGTTCTCTCATCGAGAAATATGAGAGCACATTAGGCCGAATTAACAAATTCAATAAGGGTAAGGACCATTTGGATAAAATCCTAAGTGACTTACTTCCGGCCAATCACCATATTGGCTTGGGGTATACGATGGGAAGTTCATCCAAATCGGCCACTACTTTTGTTAGGCCAACTTCCAGTGACTCAACGAGTGGTAGCAAACACTCTATTGGTAGTTCATCTACCAATGGTGCTTCCACCTCGTCCACACCCTCTTTCGGAAAGAAACCCACTTTGGGTGGACCTCCAAAGAAGGGCCATGCCTACATGTACACCAATACTATGCCACGTAGGAACACACGTCCTACTCCACCGGCTCACACATATGATGATTTCTATGCTACACGTTCACGGCCACATGCACACAATGTGAGACACCCTCATGCACGTGTTCCTCCACATGCATATGTACACCCACATCATCGTATGAATAATTATCCACATGCACCATTTCATCATATTCCTTATGTCTATCCACGTCATGCATCACGTAGAAACCAACAACGCATGCATGCACCCAATAGGATGAGGGCTCACAAAATATTCACAATTTGGAGCCCAAAGGACACAAGCATGAATGAAAAACAAGTTTACATGAATGCTTATTTTTCGGATGTTGTGCATAGTGTTAATTATGTGGGGAAGTCTAAGTCCAATTGGACTTGGCTTCCAAAGGTCTAATCTTTTGGACCCAATGACCTTGGGTACCATGATATGAAATTTTCTATCTTTAGGTACTCAAGGAAAAGAAAAAGAAACGGAGCAACAAATTTAAATTTAGCTCCAAAGGAAATTGGATACTCGATAGCGGGTGTTCAAAACACATGACGGGTGACGCTCAATTGCTCTCCGGAGTGGTTCCCATTGCAAATGGAAACCGCGTCGTCTTTGGAGGCAACGAGAGCGGAACCATCATAGGTGTTGGTAAAGTGGGTAATCCTTCTAAACCTCTTATAAATGATGTTTACATTGTTAAAGGATTAAACCACAATCTCATTTCAATAAGCCAACTTTGTGACAAAGGTTACAAAGTTAGCTTTGCGAAAGGAATGTGCCATATTTTATGAAAAGATAATAATGAATTATTGTTTTCCGGCACACGCCATAAGGATATATATATCCTAGATCTTCCAAGATCACATGAACAATGTCTCATTGCCAACACAAGTGAACAACACTTAAGGCATCGACGTTTTGGTCATGTGAACTTTGGAACACTATTTAAGCTTTCCAAGTTAAACTCTATTAGAGGCTTCCCTAAGCTTGTCTTTCTAAAGAAAAGCTTTTGTGACTCGTGTCAACGAGGCAAGCTTCCAAAATCGTCTTTTAAACCTAAGAAAAGCATTTCCTCTAAGCGGCCACTAAAGCTATTACATCTAGATTTATTTGGGCCAACTAGAGTTGCTTCATTAGGAAATGCACGTTATGGACTTGTCATCGTTGATGACTTTTCTAGGTTTACTTGGGTATTTTCATTGAGTAATAAAAATGATGCTTTTGAAAACTTCACAATTTTTGTTAAGAAAGTACAAAATCTCTTAGGAACCACCATTGTCACTATTCGTAGTGATCATGGAGGTGAATTTGAGAATGAGTCTTTTGAGACATTTTGTGATGAAGTTGGTATTACACACACTTTCATTCCCTCGTGCACCTCCTCAAAATGGTGTTATTGAGAGAAAGAATAGGACGCTAGTGGAGTGTGATCACACTATGCTTGATGATAGCCAACTTGGCCATCAATTTTGGGCGGAAGCGGTACACACTGCTTGCTATGTGTTTAATAGAATACTTTTGAGGCCCGGCACTAAACAAACTTGTTATGAATTGTTGTTTGGTAGGTTTCCTCAAGTTAAACATTTTCGTGTTTTTGGTTCAAAATGTTTTATTAAGAACACGTATGGTAGTTTGGACAAATTCGATCCAAGATCCGATGAGGGGATTTTTGTTGGGTATTCCTCACGTAGCAAAGCCTACCGGATATACAACAAACGAACCTCAACGATCGAGGAATCGCTTCATGTTTCATTTAATGAAGGATTTGTTCCAACTAGAATGACTAATGATGATGACTCTATGGATGTCTTATGTGATTCAATTGATAATTCTAAATCTATTGATTCCATTGATTCTATTGATACTAACCCGACTAATGAAGTTTTTGAGAATGTTCCTAGTGATCAAGGAATTCCCAAATGGCTTCATACCGTTCGTGACCATCCTCATGAGCAAGTCATTGGCAATATCCATGAGTGTCAAGACGAGATCTCAAGTCAACCACTTCGCTCATTGTGCCTTTGCCTCCTCGATAGAGCCAAAGAATGTTAATGAAGCATGCGAATCCTTGCCATGGAGGAGGAACTCATTCAATTCGAGAGGAGTGAAGTTTGGGAGCTTGTTCCATTGCCATCGAAGAACCACACCGTCATAGGGACAAAGTGGATCTTCAAGAACAAGACCGACGAAAACCAAGTCGTCGTCCGGAACAAAGCTTGGTTAGTAGCTCAAGGCTATCGGCAAGAGGAATGTATCGATTTCGAAGAATCCTTTGCTCCGGTAGCTAGATTAGAATCAATTAGATTATTGTTATCTTTTGCATGCCATAAGGATTTTAAATTATTTCAAATGGATGTAAAAAGTGCGTTTTTAAACGGAGATGTTGTTGAGGAAGTTTATGTTTCTCAACCTCCGGGTTTTATAAATGAAAAATTTTCAAATCATGTTTTTAAACTCAAGAAAGCACTTTACGGTTTGAGACAAGCTCCTCGAGCTTGGTATGACCGTCCAAAGAATTTTCTTTTGGATTTGGGTTTTAAAATGGGAGAAGTTGATTCCACATTATTTGTTAAGTATTCGAATAATGATATAATTTTAGTTCAAATTTATGTTGATGATATCATTTTCGGTGCTACTAACTTTGCTCTTTGCGAAGAGTTTTCTAATGTAATGAAGGATCAATTTGAGATGAGCCACATGGGTGAGCTCAAATATTTTTTAGGTCTCTAAATTCGCCAAATGAACGATGCAATCTTCATCCACCAAACGAAGTATACGGTGGAGTTGATAAAGCGATTTGGAATGGAGAATGCCTCCGGGAAAAAGACTCCAATGAGCACGACTACACATCTTGATAAAGATGCGGGCGGAAAAGATGTAGACATTCGTCTATATCGAGGTATGATAGGTAGTTTACTATATCTTACCGCAAGTAGGCCCGATATTATGTTTGCCATATGTGTATGTGCTCGTTATCAGTCTCAACCTAAGGAGTCTCACTTAGTAGCGGTAAAGCGTATTTTCCGTTATTTAAGTTATACACTTGATTTTGGATTACTTTATCCAAAATCTAGCACGTATGAGTTAATCTCATATAGTGACCCAGATTATGCAGGATGCAAATCCGACAGGAAAAGTACTAGTGTCTCTTACCATTTTATAGGAAATTCTCTTGTCTCTTGGTTTTCCAAGAAGCAGAATTCCGTATCACTTTCAACCACCGAGGCGGAATATATTACCGCCGGTGCCGCGTGTGCTCAAGTTCTTTGGATGAGACACACACTTAAAGACTTTGGTATAAACTGTGATACTTGCCCTATCATGGTTGACAACCAAAGTGCAATATGTCTCTCCAAGAACCCGGTACACCATTCCCGTTCGAAACACATATATGTTCGACACCATTTCTTAGATGATCATGTTGCTAAAAAGGACTCATATTAGTGTACGTTGAAACCCAGAAGCAAATCGCCGATATTTTCACGAAACCCCTAAAGGAAGACTCCTTTGTGCGGTTACGTCGAGAATTGGGGATTATGGGTGAATCCGAGATTTAGGATTCATATATTTTCAATAATCTTGCATGCTATTCATTTCATTATATTTGCACAATCTAGATTTATTGGAATTTTCTGGATTTTTGTTGAATTTTCGAAATTTTCGCTCGATTTGTGCGTAATCGTCAAATTTCAGATTTTCGATGTTTAATGGGATAGTATAATGATTAATGAGAGTATTTTGATGTTTCGTCGAAGTGCGATTAGGAGAGAAATCAAAATTTCAAACATTTCAATTTTCAGACTCTCTTAGTCGGTCCAAGTGCATTGACCGACCGACTAGATTCAGTTCTAGTCGGTCAGTGAATGAGCTTAGACCGACTAAATCTTGTCAGGAAATTTGCCTTCAGTTACTGTTTACAACTAGTCGGTTCAAGCTCATTGACCGACCGACTAGATCGTGATCTAGTCGGTCAGTGCTTGAACTGTGACCGACTAGTTGTGACGGGGACTGTCTTGCCTTTTGAGCTTCCAATCGATTTATATCCTCATCCGACCGACTATTTACATTTCTAGTCGATCGAAAATATCTCTCCAGCTCTCAAACTCCCTTGCCGTTTGGTCTTCCCCTCTCCCACCGTCGACCTCCTCCCTAGGGTAAACCTCTCTCTCCCATCCCTCTCTAGGGTTAGTCTCATGTGCTTAGGGTTAGGCTTTCACTTGATTTCGGATAGGGTTGTATCTATTTCGAACTAGGGTTTCGGCTAGGGTTTAGATCTCTAGGGTTTGTGATCTTAGATGTATTGTGTTGATTGCATCGTGTCTTGCTTCGATTATGGAAAGAACACAAATCCCGATCCGTCCTACGAGCCCCTCGCCTATGACCGTAGAGCCATCCCCTACGGATCCCGTTGAACCCTCGTAACCTAGACGCCGTTCTAAGACTACCCAACCCTCGTCGTCATCGCCTCCTCTCAAGCGGAAGAGGACGACGACAGCGAAGCCTAGAGCCCAATCTCAGCCTAAGCCCAAGCCCAAGCAACTTGCGTCTCCCTCCTCTTTCCATACTCCTACGGATTCCGATACGGAGTATAGACCCGAGACTGAGACCCATAGGACACCCTCACCTCCTCCTAGGTAGCCTGAGTCTAGCTCTCGACCCCGTACCCGTCGGCCTAAGGGAAAGGCTCCGATGTCGGTTGGCGGTGTCGATATCTCGTTATGTCGCGATGACCCTATGTGTCTCGCGGCTTACAACCGTATCGAACACTGTCCGCTGCTTCTGGAGCATTTCGTTCAGTTTAGTGACTTCCTTGGCCTCACAGATCTTCTTTCGTCTTCCGGTCTTCTCGATTACCTTCGATATGACCCGAAGACGAACCCACACCGTTACCCTCACCTCGTGAAGCTCTTCTATGCCAATAGGGTTCGTGGTCAGTACGACGAGACCCACTCGATTGAGACGACTGTCTTGGGGACTCCGATAGTTCTCACGGCAGAAATCTGAGGAGAGGTTTTAGGTATCTCCTCGTCTGGCCTTCTACCGTCTGATATTTCTGTCGATGACATATCCTCTCTCGATCAGGTCGTACTTTCTGAGATTTTCCACAAGATTCCTCCCGCCATGATTGGCGTTCCCTCCAAGTCCTTCAAGCCTAATGCCTGGGTCCTGAACCTCATTCTGAAGTCGTGCTTACTTCCTAAGTACGGCTCCTCCTCTTTGTCGTCCCAGCCTTTCTTGAAGTTGATCTATGACATCTTTATGGGGAGCTCGATTAACTGGGCTCGGATTATACTCGATAAGATGGATTCTTTCGAGTGTATCCGCAAGTACACGAAGTCGGCTCATATCACATTCCCGTGCCTCCTGACACTCGTATTCCGTCACTTTCGTGTCACTTTGCCTCGTGAGGATGAGCGCCCTCTGGGTCCCCCTCTGAATGCGACGGCCGTCAAGAAGTCTCTTGCGACACTCCGTCACGTTCAGAGGACGACCCCCTCTGCTTCAGCGTCTGCCTCTGCCTCAGCTGCTCCCCCTTCCACTCTTGACGAGCTCGTGCGTACAGTGCGACGTGTGGAGTCTCGTTATGCTCGTACCGAGGAGATTCTTGCTCGCATTGCTCGCCACCTTGGTATTGATATCCCTCCGTCAGTCTCTGACGAGGAAGAGATGGATGAGGAGGAGATTGAGGAGCTTGTGCGTGTTTCTACTCGTGCCCCCGAGGGCACTTCTGGTGCTGCTGATGCTTCGTCTGCTGGTGACCCCGAGAGTACTCCTGTTGCCACCGCTCCTGCGGTGGATGCTTCGACTGGTGCTCCCGAGGCCACTACCGTTGCTGCTCCTGAGATCTCCACACCTGTCATGCCAGAGATCACCACTACCGTCGCTCCCGTGGACACTACTGCTGACCCGGTGACCACCACTTCTGCTGCAGAGCCTGCTGCTGCTGCAGATCCTACCACTGCCTCTTGAGCTTCTTTGAGGCCTCTCCCAATGCACTTTAGATGAGATATCTTGTAATGAGAGAGTGTGGGTTAGGAAATTTTGGGTGGTTTTGTGGTTTTGCTTTTTGATACTTTTGGATGTATGATGATGTATCCCTGATGATGTTATATGTGTGATACTCTGATGTTGTATCTTTTGTGCTTCGATCGTTGGATCGCATTTTGTATGTTGACGGATGTATCTCTTGATGTACTCATGCTTTATATATATATATATATATATATATATATATATATATATATATATATATATATATATATATATATATATATATATACATCGATGTTGACATGTATTCTCTTGTGCACATTATATTCTTTTATATGTCTCTGATGTTTGACTTCGTCGCTCGACGATATTAACTTGGTTAAATAGATTTCACTTTATGAAAACATAGAATTGTTTTCCATGCACTAAATTAACCAAGAATGTTGATATTGGAGAGTATATTCCATAACTCAATTTGTAACATTAATTTGAGTTTTGATGATGTGATTTATCGTTTTTCGACTTTGGTCTCATTGACACGCCTTGATTTCATTCGAATTTTCCTTTGGTGTCATTTGGACCGTGGTCGTATTCTACGACTCCCGTGCTTTTATTTGAAGCCATTGTTGTTGTCGTTGATCTCCTCCCACACTTTTTGCTAATGCCAAAGGGGGAGATATATAATAATGACATGTGCTAAATGATAATTTAAGCATTTTTTCAAGAATCTAATTTGATATGTAAGATTCAGGGGGAGTTAAGATATATAAATGGAATTTCAATTCCTAAATTTCAATAATCGATTCTCATTTTATACTTCACTCGTCTGCTTGATGCGTATTATTATTATTCATTTTGGAATTAACGTGTCATCAATGCAGGGGGAGTAAGTACATTACATTTGAATCATTATTTTTGATTATTATTTATGTTGGTTTGTCATCACCAAAAAGGGGGAGAATGTTGGATATTGGACTCCCCGGATTTGGTTTTGGATGATGAACAAACATAAATATATTGTGAACTAACAATTTGTGAGCGCAGCTATGGAGATCATCGCCAAATTCATTTGAACATCCAAAGCGATGTCTCGAGACTTCTCAAAGCGTGTGATCATATGCATAAAGCTTCGTTGAAGCTTTTGGACCATTTTAGAAGTCATGAAGATTCGGATCGAAGCTTTCGAAGACGGTTTGTTAAGTTCTATTTATAGTCTTTTAGCTTCGTTCCGTAGAATGTTAAGCCTTGAGTAGGTCTTACGTTTTAATCTTCATAACGCTCCTATCTTAGACATATGAACTTGTAAGAAGTCCATACAAACTTTCCCGAAGCATCGCGCTTCAATTCGCGACTTCTTGTGCATGTTAGTTGGTTCAAGAAGAAGAACCAACCGACTAGATGATGATCTAGTCGGTTGGCAATCCTTCTTGGACCGACTAATTTGCCTTCTCAAATCATAGCTCTTTACTGTTTACAGTTAGTCGGTCTACGTTGACTCACCGACCGACTAGTTTGTGAACTAGTCGGTCAGTGATGCTTCTTTGACCGACTAGCTGAGCTTCTACTGTACATGCCAAGTTACTGTTTGTCGTTAGTCTGTCTATGCACATTTGGCGACCGACTAGTTGATGAACTAGTCGGTCAACTTTTGTTCTTGGACCGACTAATTCTATTTGTTCTCAGACTATTAGTTTTATCTCTTAGTCGGTCTGAGTTGAGTCACCGACCGACTAGTTGTGAAACTAGTCGGTCAGCAACTCTTGTTTGACCGACTAGTTCCCTTCAGTCTGAACTTATTCTTTTGGTTGTTCTACCATTAGTCGGTTCATGCTGTTTGACCGACCGACTAGTTGGTGAACTAGTCGGTCAGTCAACCTTCTTTGACCGACTAGTTTGGTTCAGAATAGAGCCGTTGGAGCTTTAATTGAAACGTTTCTCTCTCTCTCTCTCTCTCTCTCTCTCTCTCTCTCTCTCTCTCTCTCTCTCTCTCTCTCTCTCTCTCTCTCTCTCTCTCTCTCCCCTCTATCCTATAAATACTTGATGAGCTGCATTCATTGCACTCAAGGCTGATATTATTACAAGTTTAGAGATCAAAGAGAAATCATTCCCTCTCATTCAAAGCTCTTTCATTCCACTCATGAATCTCTTCTCACTCTTATTTCAAAAGAGAGATTCATTGATTGTGAGCCTTCCAAGCCAAGTGCTTGATCCTAGGTCACCATCAACCTCATAGCCCTCCATAGCTGGTCTATATCTTGGAGCTAGGGTTTGGTGCCTCTTCATCTTCCTCAAAATCATCTTTGCCCTAATTCGTAAGTATACTCAAGGCATAGTTATTTTGTGGTAAGCTATTTCATTTCAATTTACTTTGATATTGTAAGTGATTCGCTCTCGGTTGTGAGAGTGTGTTTGTGATCTCGGTTTGTAGGAGTCACAAGTTCATTTGTGTATGATTTGACTTATGAAGGTTTTTCACAAGTATTTCATAGTGGAAATCTTGAGTTAGGGTTTCTAACTCAAGTATCCGGAAGTGATCCGGGTGGTTGGGACGTAGGATCACCGGGAACAAGTCGGGGAGACTTGGGTGGATCCGAACCCAGTAATATCGTTTGTTTGTGTTTGTTTATTTGTTGTCGATTATTTACTATTCCGCATTTCTGCATTAATTGGTAGAGTTTGCAAGGTAATTAGGAATTAGCCTCTTAATTATTTTAAAGTACTATTCACCCCCCCCCCCCTTAGTACTTGTGCAGTAGCTTAGCAGGGCATTACACCAGTTGCATGTCCTGCCTTAAGCAGTCGCCTGTTGGAGAGCCAAAAAGTCTAGTAAGATTTGAAGGCAATGGGAACCTATAGATTGGTTTCTATGATAATCATAAGGCTCACTAGGATGAAAAATGTATATGCATGTATGAGTAGACCATCTATCAAGGCATTACAATAATCTTAGACTCAAAAAGAGAAAAGCAAGTAAATGGAATTACATGGATTACATTTTCTTCTTTTAGAGTCTAATCTTCAACCTTAATGCTCCCCATCATCTTCCAAGCTTTGGCACCTCTTGATGAGCTTCCCTTCATCAAGTCCCAATCTTTGGCTATGCTTCTCTTGATGTCCATCCTTGCATCAAGCTATTATTCTCCAAATCATACTATTCTTCATTTGATAATCATGAGACTAAAACATGAGAGTCATTAGCAACAAAATAATGTTGTGATCATCATCAAAATAATATTGGTCTAAAACACCAATACCTAACAATCTCCTCCTATTTGATGATGACACACATTATGTAAAACATAAATAATTAAAGCACAATGCTAATGAGCTCCCCATACTTATATGCACCAATTGTAAATGATAGATAACCAATTGTAAATAATTAAGAACAATAGTGACATATAGTAGGCATGGATTACATAAACCAATTGTAATATATCAATAACACTCTCCACATGAATGGTATGATAGCTCTCTTCCCCTAGAAGATATGATTTACATAATCCATATCTCTCTCCCTTGTCATTGTCAAAAAGGTGGACACCAAACAAACAAGATGTGACATCTTGTCATTGATTCCAATTTAAAAAATGTGACAATATGCAAGAGATTAAGAGATGTATGATACCTAATGTAAAATTAAGTGGGTATAAATCACTATCCCAAGCTCCCCCTAGATCATATAAATGGTCAAATTATTGACTTCTAGGATCAATACCAATTTTAAAAGAAACATCTTTGCCAATTGATAATCATAATACTTGGAGCCATGTGCCAAAAATGTATCAAAGTATAGATATGAAAAGATCAAGCTCACAATACTTGGAGCCATGTGCCAAAAATGTATCAAAGCATAGATATGAAAAGATCAAGCTTCATGATATAACTGATATTGCCAATAGAAAATATAACATGAAACAAGTTGGCAACAACAACGAGTTGAGTTTGAGACCTTAATAATCAACTTAAAAAGATATCTCAAAATTAAACCAAAATAAGAGTTAAACTATGTTTTAAAAATAATTTTAAACATACTTAAACTATTAAGTCCTCATCGTTATACACATGGTTCAAATGCATGTATGACAATGTATTCCCCAATGTCCCATTTTCATGAAAGATAATTTGAAAATAATTTCAAAATCATGAATCATCACACACAATCAATGGGTATGCTTAAGAATACACATTAAAACAAAATACACATGCAATATGCATATGTGTGAGAGACCTAAACATTAGGGAACCAAACCCAAGAAGATTTTGATTTCCTAATGTTATTGTTGAGTATTGGTGTTTCATACCAATGTTATTTTGATGATAATCACAACATTATGTTGTTGCTAATGACTCTCTTGTTTTAGTCTCATAGTTACATTTCAAGAATATCATTTTTGGAGACTAATCACTTGATGTAAGGATGGACATCAAGTGGAGAAGGTGCCAACGCTTGGAGATAATGGGGAGTATCAAGGCATCAAGATTGAAGCCATATACTTTAAGGAAAGCTTTGTAATCCATGTAATATTTCCTTTATTGCTTTCTCTCTCGTTTGAGTCTAGGTTTAATGTAATGCCTTGATAGATGGTCTACTCATGCATGCATATGCATTTAACCATCTTAGTGAGCCTTAGGATTATCATAGAATCCAACCCAATAGGCTCATCATGACCAAAGACTCATTTGGAGTCTCTGGTTCTCCTACAGTCGCCTGCTGAAGGATTCACAGTCGACTGGGTGATTCCAGTCGCCTGTCGAGCCTTCTACAGTCGACTGTGATGCACTGCTCAAGTCAACATTTTTATTGACTCTACTTGAGCTTGTCTCATCAGTCGACTGATGATCAATTTACAGTCGACTGTATATTTACAGTCGCCTGTGGAATGGTCAACAGTCGTCTGAAAGGCGAAAGTGCAAATACTGCCTCTTTCTGTTCTTCTCCATCTTCTACAGCAGTCGACTGATGAAGGGTTTTCAGGCGCCTGTCTATTTTACAGTCGGCTGTATTCTTGTCATCAGTCGCCTGTATGCTCATTGGGAGAAAGAGAGTAACTCTCTGTTTTATTCCTTCCCCTGCAGTAGTCACCTGCTGAAGGTTTTACAGGCGCCTGTCCTGTTTACAGTCGACTGTATCGACTTCATCAGTCGACTGTCGAGGCTTAGATTATAGCCGTTGGATATTTTCTAGAAATTGGACAGTCGACTGTCATTTGTTCATCAGTCGAATGTCAGTGACATTTCTGCCCAGAAACTAGCCGTTGCAGCTTTTTGTTTTTAGCTGTTTCCTTAGGTTTTGAGAGGTGATTTAGGGTTCCTATATATATGAGAGGGCTGAGTTCATAGAAACTTCTTGATACTATTGAAAATCATTAGAGATTGATTAAGCCACTCTCAAACTCTCTCATTTCCCTCTTTGAGCTCTCATTCCTCTTCATGCATTGAAGTTAAGCTCAAGGAAAATCATCCAAGTGCTTTCAAGCAAATCTCAACACTTGGAGATCCTCTTCCATGCCTTGCATTCATCTATGAGTAAGCATCTCAAGGCATTGGTAAGAGTATTTGTTTTACTTGGTGTTTTCTTTGTAACCCTAATTCTCTTTGTGAGAATTAGTCTCTCTCTTAGTGGGAGTACTTCTCTTAGTGGGAATAGGATATTCTCTTATTGGGAATAACTCTCTTTGTGGGAGTAACTCTATTTGTGGGAGTTTGGTGTCCTAGTGTAGGACTAACCCTAATTCTCTGAGTGGGAGTTAGTAATTCTCTAGGTGGGAGTATGACCCCTGTGTAGGGTTGGTTGGGTCCTTGTGTAGGGCAAAATCATCTTGGTGAGGTATCTCTTTTGTAGGATTTGTATTCACTTCTCTTTGTGGGAATATAGTGAATATTGGTGTGGCTGGACGTACCCAAGTTTTGGGGAACCAGTGTAAAATCTTGTGTTTGCGATTGTTTTAATTGTGTTGATTAATTTCTCTTGCATTTATTATTCGCATTTGCAAGTTAAATTTTAATTGCACAATTTATTGCCATTACACTATTCACCCCCCCTCTAGTGTGTTGTTAGTATTACAAGGGTAAGGCGATCCTTACAGTAATCACATGAGGTGATCATATCCCTAACTAATGAGTTGATGTAACTATCCCTCTCTTGCACACTAACCATAGTGGGAATCCAAAGACTCAAAGATTTCCTAGGCAACGGTTTTGCCTTTGCAAGAGGGATGGGTGTGGCATGCTTAGGTGTAGAAAATATTTTCTTTGCATGCAAAGAATGAGGATTTTGCTTCTAGCTAAAAATGAAAGATTTTCATTTTTCCTCATCACCTTGTGATTTACATGCTTCTTGTTTGTGTTATTGTTATACAAGAAAGCATGGTGATTCTTCTTAGGTGCTTTAGCAATATTTCTTGAATTTGTAGTATAAAAAGAATTAGAGGTGGGTTTGGTCACCACTTTTGGAATGTATCCCAAACTTCCTTTATGGTTTGCCGGATGTTGTATTTCCAACAAACCATGGAGTGAATCCCTAGCATGGACAAAACTTATGAGCTTTTGAGATTCCTCTTCACATTTCAATGCAAGTTGTCAAATGCGAGGTTCTAAGCTAAGGTTTTGAGCTACCAATTTTTCATTAATCATGCTCAAATCCTTAACTTGAGAGAGAAGTGTGTCTCTCACACTAGTGTCACAAACATGCAAAGTATCATTATTATTTACCCTAGTAGATTCTAATTCATGCACCCTACTCATAGCATCCTTAAATTAAGCTTTCAATTTAGCATATGAGTCGATGCACTTACTTGTCGCGTTGGAGGCCATATTGTAGCGATATCCGAGCTCCTTATAGGATAGCTTTGGCTCTACCTCCTCTTCATCATCGCGTTCCTCCTTGCTAGAGCTTGATGAAGACTCTTCCCCTTTTGCCATGAAGCACACTTCTTCATTGGGGTTGAGCCACGCCTCCACATCTTCATCACTTGAGCTTGAAGAGATATCGTTGAATGCGGCAAAGCACATGTGGGTAACATCCTTGTCATCTTCCTCTTCATCACTTGATATGTCCTCATCCGAGTCATCAAATGTGCTGACAAGCCCCTTCTTTTGGTTCTTGAATTTGGACTTCCCTTTCAAATGTTTCTTACCTTTTTCCTTTGTAAGAATCTTTGGAGGGTTTGGAAGGGCATTCGGTAGAGAGATGACCTTTGCCACTGCATGTATAACAAATCTTGTTAGATTTAGATGCAAACTTTGACAAAGATTTACCTTGCTTGCCCTTGAGAAATGCTTTGAATTGCTTGGCAAGCTCCATGAAATCATCATCGCTAGCCTCATCTTCTCCATCATCCTCACTTGAAGGTTCTCGATGTAATTTCTTTCTCCACTTGATTAGCTCCTTCTCGGCATGAAATGCAACCCCCTTTTGCTTCTCCGGCTCCTCGCGCTTGGTTAGTTGAATCTCCTTTTTGTGTTAAAGCTTGACTTCATACGTCATGAGATTCCCAATGCACTCCTCAACGTTGTATTTGGACATGTCGTTTCATTCCAAAATACTGTTGGCCTTTGACTCCCATTAGGGTGTAAGCGAGTCAAGGATCTTCTCCACGCAATCCTATTGGGAAATCACCTTCCCAAGTCCTTCATAAGCATTCACAATATCCATGAACCTTGTGAACATTTCTGAGATGCTTTCTCCTTCTTGCATCTTAAACATTTCATATTTAGATCTAAACACAGTTTGTTTAGATTTCTTTACCTTTGAAGTCCCTTCATGAGAAATCTCCAATGTATACCAAATTTTGTTGGTCGTTTTGCATATGGAGTTACGGTTGAACTCATTTAAAGTGAGGACGCAATGGAATGCGTTCATAACCCTCGCATTGTATTTGATAGAGTCCTTCTACACCTTTGTCCATGAGGCCGCAGGTGTAGTAGGCTTCTCAAAAGGCGACTCCGTGATGTCACATAGGTCTTGGCCATCCAAATAGATCATCATCTTAATCTTCCAACTTGGATAATTTGTTCCGTTGAAGAGCAGGGGTCGGACGGTTGATAGACCTTCTTCATGAGACATGGATGAAGCGTTGAATGCCATCGTTATTGTATGCTTCAACCTCGCTTTGATACCAATTGTAAGGACCGTCTAAGCCTTGCAATACTAACAATAAACACTCTAGAGAGGGGGGTGAATAGAGTAATGGCAATAATTGCGTAATTAAAAATTAAACTTGCAAATGTGGAATTATAAATGCAAGAGGAGAATAATTCACACAATCAATGCAAACGCTAAACTTGGGTACATCTAGCCACACAAATATCCACTATAAACATACAAATGTAGTGAATACAATCTCATACAGAGATACCTCACACAGAGAATTTGTTCTCTCACACAGAAAGAACCTAACTCTCATACAAAGTACTCAACCAACTCTACACAAGGGTTAACCTCTCACAAAGAGAGGAACTAGCTCACACAAAGAAAGCTAGGGTTTCAAGAAAACAAAAGAAACAAATTACTCTTACATATGCCTTGAGATGAACTTACTCAATATGAAGATGAAGGCATGGAAGAGGATTTCCAAGTGATGAGATGAACTTGATTGCACTTGGAGGATTTCCCTTGACCTTGACTTCAATGCATGAAGAGGAATGTGAGCTCTAAGAGGGAAATGAGAGAGTTTGAGAGTTGCTTAATGAATCTTTAAGATATTTAAAGTTAACTAAGAGTTCTAATAGAACTAACCCATCTCCTATATATATGAAGCCACTAAAACCTCTCAAAACCAAGCAAAAAGGCCAAAGGAGAAAATCTGCAACGGCTAGATTTTGGCAACCTACAGTTTGGTCAGGCGACTGTATAAGGATCGACAGTCGACTGATCAATGGCTATAAAATTTCCAATGGATATAATCTAAGCCGGGACAGGCGACTGTAGAAGACAACACATGCGCATGTACAATGTGCATGCACCTGAATAACCTTCAGCAGGCGACTGTCACAAGGGATGGAAAGGAGCTGAGAAAATGCAACTTACGCACTTGTGCATTCCGACGACTGAAGAGCAAAGTCCATGCACCTGAAAATATATAGGCGACTGAAAACTATACATCAGTCGACTGACACACAAAGTGGGTTGAAGCCCAGAAAATGCAAGTTACGCACTTTGGCACACGAACGACTATATGACAATTCCCAGGTTCCTGATGGAAGACATGCGCATGGATAATGAACTTCAGTCGTCTGTTCCAAAAGCTCAAGAATGAGTCAATAAAAATGTTGACTTGAGCTGTGCACAACAGTCTGCTGTAGAAGGCTAGCTAGGTGCCTGGAATCACCCAGTCGCCTGTCCTGACTTCAGCAGTCGCCTGTTGGAGAGCCAAAAACTCAAGTAAGAGTTTAAGGCAAGGGGAACCTATAGGATTGGTTTCTATGATAATCCTAAGGCTTGCTAAGATGGAAAATGCATATGCATGAATAAATAGACCATCTATCAAGGCATTACAATAATCCTAGACTCAAAAAAAGAAAAGCAAGTAAATGAAATTACATGGATTACATTTGCCTCTCTTAGAGTCTAATCTTCAACCTTGATGCTCCTCCTCAACTTTCAAGCTTTGGCACGTCTTGATGAGATTCCCGTCATCAAGTCCCAAGCTTTAGCAATGCTCCTCTTGACGTCCATCCTTGCACCAAGCTATTAGTCTCCAAATCATGTTATTCTTCATTTGATAATCATGAGACTAAAACATGAGAGTCAATAGCAACACCATAATGTTGTGATCATCATCAAAATAATATTGGTATAAAACACCAATACCTAACAAGCTAATCGCGAGTGTCTACGTACAACATACTTTTGCAAACAGGACGGGAGAATACTTTTGAAACGGGACGAGACTGGACATGAGAGGTGACTTCGATCATAGCTCCCACACACTCTCGACAATGAGTTATCCCAAACCCCAGTGATGTGTCATGTGTATCAAGTATATGTTTCTTGATATTCCACAAGATGTACCACAAGATATTCCACAAGATGTGCCACAAGATATTCCACAAGATATTCAACAAGATATTCAACAAGATATTTCAAAAGATGTACCACATGATATTCTATACGATAATTCATTAGCATTCACTGAATCATAGATGTCATGCAGCAAGTGTTGTGACTATTTAACATTGGCAAAGTGTAACAAGTGTAGCGATATTTCATGCATAGATTTGCAATGACAAGCATAAAAACAAAACATGCATGGTAAATGTAAAAATGAGATAATAGCGTGATCATGGGTTCATATACAATGAGTATAGTAAAGAGATGTCTGTAAAGGTCGAAATAAATATAATAAATGTTCGAATTAGATGATAATTGGAAATCTAGTTTGATCCACACAAACACGGCCAGTCAGATTTGGCCAAGCAAGTAACTCTCCCCGTAGGGTGATCCAGACTTGGACACAAATGATCCTAGACACCGGCGCTGGGTCCAATATTAAGAACGCCGATTATCAACTTTTACTCTGTTGATATAGTTATAGGTTATGGTAAAGTAATGAATATGCTGTTGAGTAGTTATCTAGTTAATTAGGTCCCTACGTTGGCAATGCTGTATGTTCAAGTCAATAGTCATTTTGAGACTATATATAACATCCTAAGTTCACACTAGTACACATCGATATAGTTATGGGTTACACAATTGAGTAGTTCCATATTTAGTTAGGACCCTACGTTCAAGATAGTCATCTCCATGCTATGTTCATGCGTTATTCTATGGTTCATACTAGTACACTTGTTTATACTTCTACAACTAGAATTGGGGTGACTTACGGGTTTCGAGATCATTGTAGGAAGATGAGTCTTGAGCTAAAGCTATCTAGAAACATAAGAAATCACCGGTTAAAGGTTATACTATTTCCTATATATTTATCTGAATCATTTGTATTTTTATTATAGCTTAAAACGGGTCAAAACACGGACCGAAATTTTTTAGAAATGCTAGATGTGAAAAATATAATTTTATCTAGGAAGAAAATAATTTTTTAAAGTTCATAGGTATTTTTAAATAATTTTTAAACCCTTAAATTCAATTTTCTTGATTTAAAATGAATTAAAAACTAATTTCAAAATTATAAAATAACTATTGTAAACGTTCAACGATTTATTTAGAAAAATATACTCGTCACAAATTTTCATATGATATGTCAAAATGTTACTCTTGACTAGTAGAATACAAATATATTTTTGTATTTGAAACTTACGCATTGTAAGAGAATATACGTATTTTAAAATCAAATTAGAATTAATTAAATATAAATTTAAAAATTCATATATAACAAAATAAGTTTCTGATTGAGATTATTTCAGCGTCTACGTGTTCGTGGCACTGCATAGAATTTTCTGGTTGTATCTGTGTATTTTTCTGATGTCTACATTATTTATTATGATTTTATCTAATTATCTATTATATAGTTTATAATAATATACATATATACGCGTATATATACGTGTATATATATACGTATTTACTTACCGTCCTCTCCCTTCTCTTTCTCTCTTTCGATGCCATGCACGGCAGCGGTAATGACGCTCGCGGCGGAGGGGTGATGGCGGTCGCCCGGGCAGCGGCGAAGGCGACGACGACGGTGGGGAGCGGCGACCCGTGGCGTAGCGGGATGGCAGCGGCAGCTGGGGGGTTGTTGGTGGGGGCGCTCGTGGCTTCGCCGACGGCTGCAGTGGGCTCAGGGGCAGCGCTCGCGACGGAGGCACAGCGGCTCGATGGGCATCGACGACGGGGCTAGGGTTGCGGGGTGGGGGCGGCTGGGGGCTGGGTTTCGAGCTGGAGGGGGCTCGTCGAAGGCCGGCTGTGCACGACGGAGGAGGGGGTAGGAGGGGAGCGGTGGTGGTCTGGGTGGGGGCTCGCCGGCGGGGAGCCCTAGAGACAAAGAAGGAACGTGGAGAGGAAAGCGTGAGCTGATGTAGGTGGAAGATTTAGAGGGGATTAAGGAGGGTTTGTAGTATTAGGATATATTATAATATTAATTAGTGTATTAATGGGGGACGATGTGGGGTTTTGACTAAAGGTTAGGGGTTGAACGTGGAAAAGCCCGTTTTAGTTTTGGGCTGCTAAGGGGTAGGTAATTAGGGTTAGGTTAATGGTAAAATCGTAATTGGTAAATTGTAATTAGTAACTAATAGTATTATACCATTATTTTAATATTAAAAAATCAATTTTAACATATGACTCCGAAAAATTACGAAAAAATGACACGAGTTCGTATCGTTGCGAGGATCATGAAAATGAAATCCATTTCAGAGTTTGAGCTATAAAAATATAAGCTTTGGCCCAAAATGTTTGGGTTGTGGGTTTGCGGGTTTTAGGTCGATTTGACTTTGTAAAAATACGTAAAAATTATTGGAAACACTAAAAGACCATAGAATCATATTATAAAAGTTTGAAACTATTTTGATAACATTTACATAGAAAAATAATTAGTAAGGCTATTTCAATGATATTTGTATAGAAAATATAATAAAACTTTTTATAAATATTAAATGATTTTTAAAATTATGAAAGTAAGTTATAACTATTTTGATGATACAAAAATATTTTATATAATTGTTTGAAGCTATTTTTGACATTATAATCTTAACAACCCAATTTAAAATACCTTTAAAATTATAAAATACCTAAAATACGAAAATACGCATACTGATGGATACGGACTGTCACATCTGACCCTCCTTAAAAAAATTCTGTCCTCGGAATATTTTAAATATCTAGAAAGTAGAATATTGCTGGTATCAAGAAGCTCAAGCAAATAAATGATCAAAGGGAAGGCTTGATGGATGATAGTGATATGAAACATTACGTATGAACTTGTCCTATTGAGTACACTTAGCCCTACTCATGCTAATGGTTACTAGCAGCCGAGGATATCATTCATAATATATCATACAAGTCGTAACAACTAATCCATGCATTCGTGCTTTTACATATCACCAACCAATCACCAATGCCATCAATTCCCATAAAGTCCAACAACAAGCCAACGTCCAAAACAACACCCAAAGACATGTACAAGGCCAACATCCAAAGACAATACTTATGGTCATGACTCCTTTCGTAGACCAATAGTGGAGCTCTGCAACACTCAACATCACCCAACAAGCAAATAGCTAAAAACACACTATCCAGCAAACCCGAAGGAGTGGACGCAAGAAGAAGCCTAAACGAAACGTCAACATGGGCAAGACCCAGGGCAGGGAGCCCAAAAGAAGACCAAGACCCGTAATTTCCCAAGATCTCATCCAAACAGTGGTAGCGAGGGTCGTCGCCAAGACCAAAAATCTCCAAAATCCCAAAGCATATCGTCGGAGGGCTCCGACGGTTGTTGATCCATGCCGTGCGGCATAGAATAGGGGCGTAAATAAGAAGAAGACTGAGTCCCAAACCCAAAAACCTAAGAATTCTCTTTCAGAGGAAGAAGGAGAATACTTCAGGAAAAATACCGGGGGGTTGGGTTTAAATGGTACCGTGGGGGGTCGCTGGAAGTTGTCGGCATGCGAGGAATGGTCTCAAACAATGATGGAGGGAATTAAATGGGGGTCCCGAATTCGTTGATAGGCTAGGGTAGGTATGGCTAGGTCGGGGCACGAGGAGAGAATGCAGACAAAAAGAAATAAAGAGGGGAGGAAGACGGTGGTGAGATAAATGATCCATCCCATGGTAAATCGGGTACAAGATACAAGCAACGAATACGAGCTCGAGAAAGATGAAGAGGAAGTGGATGTCTCTACTTGCACGTCTCTTTTTGGCTCGTTTCAAATTATCTAGCACCAACCTCAAATACTTGGCATACTTCTTAGCGTCATTTGATTACATCAAATGTCGTCGATGAGGACAATCACAAATATTTCAAGACACTCATAGAATGCTTGGTTCACGAGACTCGTGAATACCAACGGTGCATTGACCACACCAACGACATTATCAAGTATTCGTAGCAGTCATCGAAATGTCATCTTTTAAATGGTACCATCCTCTCATCTAGTCCAACTTTGTTTGATCCTTCAAGTTGATCAATCCTCCAAGTTGATCGAAATATAATCAATACGAGGAAGGTGATGCTCGCTCTTCACAGTCATCTTATTCAAAGATCGATAGTCGATACTCCTGTGCCAAGATCCTTTCTATTAATAATATAGGAGCATTCCAAGGTGACACGTTAGATGGTATCCATTCGTTTTGCAACAACTCATCCAACTGAGCCTAAAGCTTAGGTGGCGTTGTGTGTAGAGTGCCTTCGATATTGGTTGGGTGCTTGGCACTAGATTAATTGAAAACTCGAGGATGCGATCCAACGGTAATACTATGAGATCGTTCGAAAATACGTCCAAGAATTCTCGAAACAACTTCAGGTTTCTCTTCCATTGCAACATCAATGCTTCTGTTGATCTGACCCTTCACTAGTCCTTCTGATCTACTCCTGTTGTCGGACTCGAACTTTCGATGATCGAAAATTTCGAATGTTACCCTCTGTATAAAAGAGCTTAGCAAAGTTTAGGTGAACTAAGCGCGATTAGGAAGTTTCTAAGAATAAGTAGGACGATTGGAAGGCCATCACAAGAAGGACGATGGCGATGAATGAATGAACGGTTCTATCTATGGAAGGTCACTCTAACTGTTATCAAAGGAAGGTACCAGAAGAAGATTCATCAAAGAATGAAACACAAGTTCCTACTTGAGGGTCAAGAGTTTAAAGAAGGTAATGAGGATCAAGAAAGATGGGTAATCAGGAATCTCTGCATGTATATCTCATACATGTGAACATTCGAGACATCGGGTACCCGAAAGGTCCATTTGAGTATTTTATACAGCACATCCAGATCTTACTGTATTGTTCGCGAGGAAGTTAACGCGGACTTACATGGGCCACCAAACTTGTAACGACCCGCTCTCAAGGGGCTATTACTTATTTGATATATATGCAAGTTCTATAGTTAAACAGTGAAAATAACATAGCTTACGATGCAAAGATGTACAAAATACTCAAATATGCATGTATTTATTACAATCCATACTGAAGTACAATATATCACAACAAGTTCTCACACTAAGTACATGAAAGATTAAGCAGAATAGTAATACATATGATAGTACACAACTCAAATCTAAAAGTCGACTGTCTCAGGGTCGAACTCTGGCTCCGCAAACTCAGGAGCCTCCTCTCCAACCTGTGTGTCGTCTGACGGTACCACGAAGATGGAACCGTATGTAAGTCACAACAATTCTAGAAATAGTAGTAAAAGAAGTGCAAAAGCATGGAAACAGACTATGAAAAGTAACTAAAGATGATCATGCAAGTGTGACAAGTAAGGTAAAAGCAAACATGCATGCAAGTACTATAAGTGAGGTAAAAGGTGACTGTGCAAGTACAATGAGTAACGTACAAGAGCAACCATGGTGATAGTAATAGTAAGACTAACAGGCATGAACTGTAACAATAGTAAACATGCAAGTAAAGAACAAGATGTTCATTAAACGGTTATTGTGGTGCTAGCTAAACTATCTCGTAACTCATGTAGGTGAGTGGAGTATGCAATCATGAGACCACATCGTTTGCCACAGGGAACTAATCTCGGGCGTCTACGTACAACATACTTTTGAAAACAGGACGGGAGAATACTTTTGAAACAGGACAAGACTGGACAGGAGAGGTGACTCCGGTCATAGCTCCCACACTCTCTCTACAATGAGTTACCCCAAACCCCCAGTGATGTGTCATGTGTATCAAGTATATGTTTCTTACTGGATGTTCTACAAGATATTCCACAAGATATTCCACAAGATGTACCACAAGATATTCCACAAGATGTACCACATGATATTCCATACGATAATTCATTAGCATTCACTGAATCGTAGATGGCGTGCAGCAAGTGTTGTGACTATTTAGCATTGGCAAATTGTAACATGTGTCGCAATATTTCATGCATAGATTTGCAGTGACAAGCGTAAAAATACAACATGCATGGTGAACGTGACAAATGAGATAATAGCGTGATCATGGGTTCATATATGTTGAGTATAGTAGAGAGATGCCTGTAAAGGTCGAAATAACTATAGTCAATGTTCGAATTAGATGATAATTGGAATTCTAGTTTGATCCACACAAACACGGACAGTTAGGTTTGGCCAAGCAGGTCACTATCCTCGTAGGGTGATCCAGACTTGGACACAAACGATCCTAAATATTGGCTTGGGGTCCAAATTAAGAACGTTGATTATCAACTTTTACTCCGTTGATATAGTTATAGTTTATGGTAAAGTAATTAATATGTAGTTGAGTAGTTCTCTAGTTAATTAGGTCTCTACGTTGGCAATGTCGTATGTTCAAGTCAATAGTCGTTCTGAGACTATATGTAACATCCTAAGTTCACACTAGTACAATCAATATAGTTATGGATTACACAATTGAGTAGTTCCCTATTTAGTTAGGTCTCTATGTTCAAGAAAGTCATCTCCATGCTATGTTCATGCGTTATTCTATGGTTCATACTAGTACACTTGTTTATACTTCTAAAGCTAGAATTAAGGTAACTTACGGGTTTCGAGATCGTCGTTAGAAGACGAGTTTAGAGCTAAAGCTATCTAAGGTGTTCGTGTACGAGAAACGGTACCTGCAAACATAAAAAATCAACGGTTAAAGATTATACTATTTCCTATATATTTATCTGAATCGTTTCTTTTTTTATTATAGCTTAAAACGGGTCAAAACACGTACCAATTTTTTTAGAAATGCTAGATGTGAAAAATATAATTTTATCTAGGAAGAAAATAATTTTCTAAAACTCATATGTATTGTTTTATAATTTTTAAACCCTTAAAATCAACTTTCTTGATTTAAAATGAATTAAAAATTAATCTTCCAAATTATAAAAAAGCTATCGTAAACGTTCAACGATTTATTAAGAAAATTATATTCGTCACAAATTTTCATAAGGTATGTCAAAATAGTACTCTTGACTAGTAGAATACGAATATATTTTTGTATTTGAAATGCGTTGTAAGAGAATATACGTATTTTAAAAGAAAATTAGTATTAATTACGTATAACTTTAAAAATTCATATTTAACCAAATAAGTTTCTGATTGAGATGATTTCAGCGTCCCATTGTTCGTGGCAACGCATAGAATTTTCTGGTGGTCTCCGTGTATTTTTCTGATGTCTATATTATTTATTAAGATTTTATCTAATTATCTCTTATATAGTATATAAAAATATACGTGTGTATACGCGTATATATATGTATATATATACGTATTTTCCTACTCTTACTCTCCCTTCTCTTTCTCTGTTTCGATGCCACACATGGCAGCGACAGCAGCGCTCGCGGCGGAGGGGTGACGACGGTCGCCGGGGCTGCAGCGAAGGCAGCGACGACGGCGGGGAGCGACGACTCGCGATGGCGCAGAGGGATGGAGGGAAGCGGCAACTAGGGGTCACGGGCGTTGGTGGGGCCCTCGTGGCTTTGTCAGCGGCTGCGGCGGGCTCAAAGGGCGACGCTCGCGATGGAGGTGCAGCAACTCGAGGGGCAGCTGCGACGGGGATGGGGCCGTCGCCGACGGGCTGCAAGGTGGGAGCGGCATTGGTGGGGACTGGGTGTTGAGCTGGAGGGGGCTCGCCAGAGGCCGGCTGTGCACAGCAGAGTATGTGGTGGTCTGGGCAGGGGCTCGTCGGCAGTGAGCCCTGTTGGATATGGACGACATGTATACACCCATGAGGGGATGTATGAGGGTCTATGGACCTCAGATGTCGTGTACATAAAAGCATGTGCGAAGGGAACCTTTTCATGTGTGAAAAGGACCACTCGGTAAGTGGAAAAAGTCACTTTATAAGTGCATAAAGGCACTTGATAAGTGCATAAGGAAGAGGATAAGGAAATGTATTTATATAGGCTAATAATCTTATATGTAGTTATTTCCTACAATAACTACCCCCTTGGCCTATAAATAGGACCCAAGGGTATGGCTTTTAAGGCTAATCCTTCATGCCATAAGTTTGCATAAGGCAACTTATTTTCCTCTTCTCCCTTCCATTAAGTTCTTCTTCCAAGTAGAGATTTAGACGGTGAAACGCTGCTTTGATCCTCTGTGACAAAGTACCGACTGTTGTGGCGAATCCAAGAGCGAAGTTCAGAGACTATAGCGAAGCATACGCTAACGTAAGTCTCCTCTCTTTCGATCCTCTATCATCGCATGATGGGATCCTACATTGGTATCAGAGCCACACGGGTTCGCCCCGGTCTCACCAATGAATGACGCGTTGTCTCTTTCACGAATGAGTTTCCTTCCATTATGGATATGGTAGGAGCGCATCGTGACAGAGAGAACGCAAAAGTTGTTCTTTTCACGTTATGGTCTTTTGCCATTACGGATATGGCAGGAACTCTCCGTGACGGGAAGAACTGACCGTTCATCTCGCCAAACTCGCACTCCTCATGGATGCTGAGTCTCCATTCAATAGGGAATGTGAACTCTCTTCATGTAGAGCGTGAAGTTTGCGGTCTTGAAGGTGTGTTATTTTTTTTGGCACACGGCCATTAAAGCATAACCACTTTCTCGATGAACAGGTGTCTCATCGGAGAAGATGGTGGTTTCAAAACTTCTCATCGGAGAAGATGAACACGTATCTCTTTGGTGCATGATGCACCCCCCTCCCCATTGGGGAAGGGGTTGGCTTCGGCCAATGACAACCAAGACCACCCCCCATAGGGGGTTTGCGGCCGTACTCCAAGGAGGCCGGCCGGCCAGGGGCTCGGCCAGGGCCAGGCCCTGGCCGGCCCTGGCCAAGGCTAGGGCAGAGGCGCCCTGGCCAGGGCCAAGGCCGGCCCTAGCTTCTGCCAGGGCCAGGGCCGGCCCTGGCCTCTACCAGGGCAGAGCCGGACCTGGCCTCGGCCAGGGCCTCGGCCAAGCCGAGGAGGCCCGGCCCTGGCCAAGCCAGGGCCGCCGTGCCCCGGCCTCGACCAAGGACATAGGAGGGGGCCTGCATGGCCGACCCATACGGGACCGGCAGCAGTTGCCTACGGCAGAACCCCCTGCAGGGGGGAGGGCCTGGATCCCTACGGGAGGGGAATCCGGCCTGGGCACGGCCACGGCTCGACCCCGGCAATGGCCGGGGCAGGCCACTACCTCCCGCTGCAAAATACGTTTGCAAAATACGTTTTCAAAATACGTTTTTCAAAAACTCTTTTCCGCTGCAAGTGCTATAAGAGTAATATTGTTTGTTAAGTGATGGGGAAATATTGAAAGTTGTTCTAGATGGTGATTGAGATCGTAATGACCTTTCCGATTCTAGAACAACATCTTCAATATTTTTCGAAAGTAACTTATCAAATGTAAGATTTATGCAATGTTTTTGATCGAACTCTTTTTATGTCTTTTGCAGCATTATAAAACTAAAATGTCTTCTGCTACTAAGAACATCGTCGCTGAGTTGAACAAAGTTGAAAAACTCAACGGCGATAATTACAAACTATGGTCCATGAAGATACAATATGTTCTAGAGGAGCAAGATGTGCTCGAAACTTTGAAGAACATAATGATTGAACCTGAGTTAGGCACTACGGCCCAACACAGAAGAGACAAGGAAGTTTTCGATGCTTGGTCTCAGAAGAACAAAATTGCTCGCATTACGTTGTTGTCAAGTATGGCCGGCAACATAATGCGAAGCTTCCGAAAATATGACCTAGCTATGGACATATGGTCCAAGCTAGAGGAGATGTTTGGTGGCACCTCGGTGACCAAACTTCGCTCTTTAACTATAAAATTCGATTCGTACAAAAAAACGTCCAGATCATTCCATGGGAATGCATCTGCGACACATGGCGAATCTTATTTCAGAGTTAAAGGATGCAGGCCATATGATCACTGATGAGCAACAAATCCAAACGGTCATACGTTCCCTACCAATTGAATGGGACAACATGAAGATGCATCTCACTCATAATGAGAGCATCAAGAACTTCAACGATGTTTCTAAGCACCTCGAGTTAGAGGAAGAGCGGCTTGCAGCCGCCAAGCCAAGTACAGAAGTGCACATGGTTGCTAGTTCCTCACACGGGGGAAAGAAACGTAAACATCACTCGAAGTTTGCTCATGACCATAAAAAGCAACCAGTGTCTACCAAGAAACCCAAACAGAAGGGTGGGAACAAGAAATGACACAAGAAGAAGGACTTGAAGAAGATCAAGTGCTTCAAGTGCAACAAGTTAGGTCACTTTGCCCGTTCATGTACGGATGGAGGTGACAAGGTAACTTGTAATAATACTAGTTACATATGTGTTTCTAGTTCAATATTTCTTGTAGAATCTGATCCCTTTTGGATAATTGATTCAGGTGCCACCGACCATATAGCAAGGGACAGACGGTCCTTCGTGGAGTATCACCGGATACCCCAAGGAACGAAGTGGATATATGTAGGAAACAACACACGCGTTGAAGTAAAAGGCGTTGGGACGTGCAAGCTCGTCTTGGACAACGGCCGCACTATCTTACTACATGATGTTCTCTTCGCTCCAGATATTCGAAGGAATAGAATATCTGTGGTCGTCTTAATGGGTCTTGGTTATAGTTGGTTCTTTCATAATTGTAATGTGGATTTGTCTTGTAATAATTCTGTAATTGGTTCTGGGTATGTTATTAAAGGATTCATTGTATTGAATAAGATGTATGATTCCTCAAATTTTAATGGAAATTTCCTTGTTACAAATTCTTCGATTTATGGGTCAGATGTAATTTGTTGGCACGCAAGGCTTGGTCACATTGGACCAACACGTATGGATAGACTTGCCAAACGTGGCCTTCTATCCAATGTTTCAAAGGTCGAAATGTCGACTTGCGAACATTGCCTTGTAGGGAAATCTTGTCGCAAGCCATTTGGAACCGGCACAAGGGCCGAGGTTCCATTACAGCTCATCCATTCGGACATATGTGGTCCGATGAATGTCAAGACAAGACGCGGGAAGTCCTACTTCATCGCTTTTATTGATGACTTCACCCGATTCGGACATATCTATTTGATATCCCACAAAAGTGAGGCATTAACCTACTATAAAAACTATATGAGTTTAGTGGAAAATCAATTAGATCGCAAGATTAAGGTCTTGTGAACCGATAGAGGCGGTGAATATCAATCAGCAAGTTTTAAGGAACTTTGTGATGAAAAGGACATAGTTCATCAAATAACTATGCCTTATACTCCGCAACAAAATGGTGTTGCTGAAAGGAGGAATGGGACTTTAATGGAAATGGTCCGTTCAATGATGGAGCAAGCTAACTTGCCAATCACCTTTTGGGGTGATGCATTATTGACGGCGGCTTTCATCTTGAACCGTGTAACCTCGAAATCAGTTAGCTCCACTCCTTATGAGTTGTGGAACCGAAGGTCTCCTGACTTAAGCATTTTAAAACCTTGGGGGTGTGCATCCTATGCACATATTTCCTCCCATAAGTATGGCAAACTTGGCCCAAGGGGGGAAATGTATCTTTATACGATACGCAGAAAACTCCAAAGGTTATGTTTTCATTGGTCAGGAAAACAATGGCGGACTGATTGAATTTGAGTCGAGGGATGTTACTTTCTTGGAAAATGAGTTTCCAAGACAGGGCGAGATAAGTCAGGACTTATCTCTATTTGAGATTTATGATCAAGAAGGGTTACCTCATTCGAGTGGGATAATTCTTGGTGAAGACGAAAATACGTTTCAACCTTCACCAATGGATGATACGAATGATGCGAATCCTATTCCATATAGGAATAATGATCCAAGTGGGAGCAATTCTAATCACATTCCAAGTGGGAGTAATATTAGAATGGATCTAACTTCGAGTCAACAAGGACTTGAAGAATCTCAAATGCGACGTAGTAGTCGTACAAGGTTAGCTCCTCTAAGATTTGAGGATGAATTCCCACAAACCTTTGTGACTTTACTACAAGATGATGACGAGCATGCTACTTTCAAACAGGCCGTATCATGCCCTGCAAAAGACAAATGGATGGAAGCGATGAAGGAGGAATTAGAATCCATGAAAATTAACCGAGTCTGGGACTTGGTTGACTTACCCAGAGGACGTAGAGCTATTGGGAACAAATGGGTTCTTAAGATCAAGTATAAGGGTGATGGTTCTATAGACAGATATAAAGCTCGCCTTGTCGCGAAAGGTTTTACGCAACAGGAAGGGATAGACTACGAAGAGACCTTCTCACCTGTTGTTCGTTTTACCTCGATTCGCTTGATTCTAGCTTTGGTAGCTTGCTTAGACCTCGAATTACATCAAATGGATGTAAAGACTGCCTTTCTCAATGGGGAATTGGACGAGGAGAACTATATGGAACAACCAACAGTGTTTATAAAGAAGGAAACAAACATAAGGTTTGTAAACTTCGTAAGTCCATATATGGTCTTAAACAATCCTCGAGGCAATGGTATATACGATTTCAAGAAGTTGTCTTATCAAATGGTTTTACCATGCTTGATGAAGATAACTGTGTAATATCAAGAGGATCAAGAGGATCAAGAGCAAGTATGTTATTATGTCTCTATATGTAGATGACATTTTAATAGCCGGAAATGACAAGGGCTTTGTGATGGATATCAAGGCTTGGCTTTCATCAGTATTTGAGATGAAAGACATGGGAGAAGCCGCATATATTCTTGGAGTTAAGATTTCAAGGAATCGTTCGAATAAACTTCTTTCTCTTTCACAAGAGACTTATATAAAGAAGGTTCTAGAACGTTTTAATATGCAGGACTGTAAGTCCATTGATACTCCTATAAGCAAATACGATAATTTATGTCTGAAAATGTGTCCAAAGAACCAAAAAAGAAAAGGAAATTATGGAAAAAGTTCCATATTCCAGTGCAGTTGGTAGTCTTATGTACGCTATGATGTGTACAAGACCGGACATCTGTTTTGCCGTTGGAATGGTAAGTCGTTACCAATCCAATGCAGGGCAAGTACACTGGAAAGCGGTTAAGAGGATAATGCGGTATCTTAAAGGGACTGCGGACTATGCTTTATGCTATCAAGGAGATGCCTTGAGGCTCGAAGGCTACACTGATGCTGATTGGGCGGGTGATCTCGATGAGCGACGATCGACCTCAGGACATGTTTTTCTACTCGGATCTGGTGAAATATCCTGGAGTAGCAAGAAGCAATCCTGCATCGCACTTTCAACTATGGAAGCCGACTTTGTAGCATTTAGCATGGCGGTCCAAGAAGCTATTTGGCTTAGAAGGTTCTTAGACAAGCTAATTGATGCAAGTGACTCAGGTGCTGTACCAATGTACAGTGACAGTCAAGCATCTATAGCCTATGTCAAAGATCCAAAATTCCATTGTAAGACCAAACACATTGATATCCGCTACAAATTTGCAAAATACTATGATAAGAACAAGAAGGTAGACATTAGGTACATATCTACGCATGAGATGATAGCGGATCCGCTTACGAATGCGATCCCCAGAGATGTGTTTTACAAACACTTATCATCTCAAGGATTGCGTAAGAGCTGAGTTGTATCTATGTATATTCACATGTCTATGAAAGATCAAATTTAATAAAATAATAAGTTCTTTTCAACATTGCATATGAGTTTCTTGAAAATGTTTGTGTACATTTCTTTTAATCTCAGCTATATTTTCTAGTATGTCAGACAGATTGAGGTTGGCTCTCTCACATGAGCAACCGCCTTTATTCTATCAGACGGATAAAATAAAGATGAGACCTGTTTAAAGTCAAAATCATCAGACGGATGATTTAGAGTCATGACTTAAACAAAATGGTCGTATGAAAGATCTGCATCATATGGATGATTACAAAAGATCTAAAAGGATTTTTAAAATCTTATCTGTCTTATGCGGGATGTGGGTCCAAGAAATTAATGAGTAATAAAAGGGACTCAAAGTCAGACATTGTGGTGTCTGATCATCATCCTTACAACATCATTAAGACATACGCTCCCTGGGAAAGGAGTGATGTTGTAATACGTATTCATACTACGTATGCATTTGACCATTGGGTTAGATTAGTAATTGTGTTTACTATTATGTGAGACCCAAAAACCACATGGGTCTTAACTTCTTACCCTTATGGACTCTAATTGGTTCCTTTAGATTTGACTGGGTGATCGCTGTCTTAGCATGTTGCTTATGGACTATGGTCAATTCGGTCCGGCGGGGCATGTTAGAAAAGCGAGTCAAGTCAAGATCGAAAGGATCTCAAGAAGAGGAAGATTAATTTCATATTCACATTTGGACTTTAGAGATTCAAAGCTGGCCAGCCAATTGTAATCCAGATGGGATTCAATTGTTGAATATAAAGTATAAGAAATGTGAAGAAATAATCTAGGGTAAAACATGCGTTGATCTACTCAACTTTGCACCCCAAGGAGTGTTGTGTATCTCTAATAAGTGCACAACAGCGGACTTTATGCGCATGACGGTCACACGGTCTATTTCTCAGTATGATAAACAGAAGAACTAAAGGAAAAGATGTTTCCATACAATCCCCTCAAGTGTGAGTGGGAGATGTTGGATATGGACGACATGTACACACCCATGAGGGGATGTATGAGGGTCTATGGACCTCAGATGTCGCGTACATGAAAGCATGTGCGAAGGGAACCTTTTCATATGTGAAAAGGACCACTCGATAAGTGGAAAAGTCACTTTATAAGTGCATAAAGGCACTTGATAAGTGCATGAGGAAGAGGATAAGGAAATGTGTTTATATAGGCTAATAATCTTATATGTAGTTATTTCCTACAATAACTACCCCCTTGGCCTATAAATAGAATCCAAGGGTATGGCTTTTAAGGCTAATCCTTCATGCCATAAGTTTGCATAAGGCAACTTATTTTCCTCTTCTCCCTTCCATTAAGTTCTTCTTCCAAGTAGAGATTTAGACGGTGAAACGCTGCTTTGATCCTCTGTGACAAAGTACCGACTGTTGTGGCGAATCCAAGGGTGAAGTTCAGAGACTATAGCGAAGCATACGCTAACGTAAGTCTCCTCTCTTTCGATCCTCTATCATCGCATGATGGGATCCTACAAGCCCTAGAGACGAAGAAGGAACGGGAAGAGGGAAGCGTGAGCTGTTGTAGATGGAAGATTTAGAGGGGATTTAAGGAGGTTTTATAGTATTAGGATATATTATAATTATTATACTATTAATTAGTGTATTAATGGGGGAAGATGGGGGGTTTTGACTAAAGGTTGGGGGGATGAACGTGGAAAAGCAAGTTTTAGTTTTGGGCTGCTAAGGGGTAGGTAATTAGGGTTAGGTTAAGGGTAAAATCGTAATTAGTAAATCGCAATTAGTAACTAATAGTATTATACCATTATTTTAATATTAAAAAAATCAGATTTCACATATGACTCCGAAAAATTATGAAAAAATTGTACAAGTTCATATCGTTGCGAGGATCATGAAAATAAAGTCCATTTCAGAGTTTGAGTTACGAAAATATAAGTTTTGGCCCAAAACGTTTGTGTTGTGGGTTTGCGCATTCTAGGTCGATTTGACTTCGTAAAAATACGTAAAAATTATTGAGAATACTAAAGGACAATAGAATCATATTATAAAAGTTTGAAACTATTTTGATAATATTTACATAGAAAAATAATTAGTAAGGCTATTGCAGTGATATTTGTATAGAAAAATATAATAAAACTATTTATAAATATTTTATGGTTCTTAAAATTATGAAATTAAGTTATACCTATTTTGATTATCCACAAATATTTTATATAATTGTTTTGAAGCTATTTTTGATGTTATAACCCTGACAAACCATTTTAAAAATACCATTAAAATTATAAAAATACATAAAATACGAAAATACGCGTACTGATGAATACAGACTGCCACACTTCTCTCTAGCTCTTTTTGCATAGGTGATTGTGCTTGGTGCAAAAATCTGTCAACTTGCACTTGCATCAAGATCTGGCTCTAAGTGCATTGAGTGTGGTAAAACATTCAACGCGATGGGGAGAGGGCACTTGCCGACCCCTACATCCTCATAGTGGCCCTTCTTGTAGTCGGCATAGCCGTAGTCACACATCTTACCTTCCCCGTTGCTAGTATTGTGTGAAACCCCAAGCTCTTAAGTGGTTTTGTACGCTTTCAAAATTGTCGGATGTGTTTGGTTGCATGGAAAAGGAAAGAAAGAAAAGTGAAATGAAAAGGAAATAGAAAGAAAAGGAAAAGGAAAAGGAAACCGATTTCTTTTTTATGTTTGGTTAGTGAGGAAAATTGTAAAGAAAATTAAAAGGAAAATGGTAAGGAAAATGATTTCTCATGTTTGGTTGCTTATGAAAATGAAAAGGAAAACTAGAAAGAAAATATGATTTTATTTATAATTAATATTTTAAAGGGTCTCATTTTTCTATTAAACTCAATCCAAAACCATTCTTTTGAAATAAAAAAAGAGCAATAACAAAAAGATGATTTTTGTTGTCGATAAAATTTTTGGCTCAGAAAAGGGAAGAAAATTTTTCGGAAAGAAAACGGTTTCCTTCCGATTTGGGAAAGAAAAGTAGAGAGAAAAATTCTATATGTTTTTTTCTTTCATTTTCCCTCTTACTTTCTTTCCTTTTACTTTTCTATACAACCAAACAATGGAAATTAACTTTTCCATCACTTTTCTTTCCTTTTCCTTGCAACCAAACACAGCCTCATCAAGACTCTCGGGTGGATTGATAACTAGGTTATGTTTCCGGGCCAAGTTTTTAGTCCCATTCATCAAGACCGATGTGGCATTGTCCAGACACCCTTCTTTCATGTTGAGCATGGCATCAGTAAAACGTTTGATATATTTGCGAAATGTCTTCCACTCGCACAATTGTATGTTGCAAAGGTGGATGGGAGGAGCGTTTCCCTTTCCTAGCCGTGATGAACTACCGAGTAAAAAAGTATATGGACAAACCCAATAAGCACTTCCACCTCCTAAGTAGTAGTACGTTGTTGTAAGTTGTTGGGTGTTGGATTGGCAACTGGACATGGACTCGGGAAATGACATGGATGTTTGCTAAGAGGAGCATAGTGCAAGATACCTCATGTTCAATGAAGCCCTAACTTTGAGAAGCAAGTGGGATGTTAGGTGCTCATTGATGTAATGCTTGTGCGCATTACACCTCCAAAGTGACGAATTACCCTTGTGACTACCCATGCAGGGTGTTGAATGCATCCACGGTCACGTACCTTAGAGGTGGCCGTGGCGGTGTTGGAGCATTTTGTTCACTATCATTCCCTTACCAGCATTCTCTTGCTGCTCAATATTATGGCTGGAGTGCTACTATACAGCCAAAAACTGATTTAGCACAAAAACGGGGCCAAATCATTATATATCTTAATGTTGGACATGATATCATTAAAGGTTTCGGTATCCCATGATGCCTTACCATGGTGTGGGCCCCGGCCATTCTATGTAATTTTGCAAGTACATGCAATATTCTCGAAAAAATTTATGGAAATCAAAGCTTTTGAACCTCATAAGGGCAATCTATTAGTATAACAACAGAATGCTCCGATACAAAACTAGTATTACATACAAAATGACTCCCGTGGGTTCAAAATGATAGCAAGATCCTACACGGCGTAAGACTTGCTACTCTCATGGCATGATGGCATTGTAAATGAAACTAATTCAAACCTACCCATCTCAATATCCTTGTCCCTGTCCACCGTAATCTCAAAGCAAAATGGACTGTTCTTATCATGTTGTAACAATGTTTTAACTAGAATTAACCAGACACGATAAAAATCAGGCTTTGTTCTTGGTCTAGCATGTTCAGATTCCAGGGATCCGACATTCTTGTTTTCATGCGTCAAACCATAGCTTTCCCCAGCTTCAGGGTAGCAACTTCTTGCTGGATGGCGATAATTCTGAAGTTTTATATCATGCATTTGATTCATGCCTTGGTAGCATTTATACACATCATCTGCATTAATGTTTCCAAATAAGATCTCCGCAGCTTTGTTCTTTACAAGGATGGGAATTTCTCCGCCTTTGTCCCACACATACATCTGCATCATGGCACAGAGTGGTTATGGCATTGTTTATGCTATAAGCAACATGTAAAAATAGACAATCTATATTACAATCGAGGGAGGAATCTAATGGCTGGGATAATCGAGGGAGGAATCTAATAACTAGGACAAAATGGTAGATAGAGTGGTGGCTAGGAATTGGTCACCTCATTATGTGGGTCCCACCCATGCATCCAATGCCATGAATTAGCCACCTCATCATGTGGGTCCCACCACCACCACCTTCTCACAAAACCAAATGCACCCAAGGCCACACCCACACATGGACCCACCCTTCTCCCAAAACCCCATGAACCCATTTCTGCACCGGGATAAAGACCCACGTCCATGTGGGACCTGCACCACGTCCATGTGGCCCCTGCCCTAATTAAATTATCTCTATTATTTTAATGCAAAGCCAAGGGGGTCCCCTTTGCCACAAATTTGCTTTCGATTTAACATCACAACCATTTGCACCGTTTACTTTTCTTTTTAAAAAAAATTAAGTTGAATTCATTTAATGAAACTCTGATCATTAAAAATGATTAAATGTCCAAACAATTAAGGAAAATATTGGGTACACTTAAAAGGTACATGTTCTAAATATCTTCATTGTTACTACAGGTGCACTATGCATGTGTTAAAGATCTAATAACTAGTAACTAGAATATAAGTAGAAGTAGGAATTGAAATAAGAGTGGTAATTGTATTGTATTCAACTTAGAAACGGTACCAACACCTTAGTCGGGAATATGGGTGTCAATTTTTGGCATGGCACAATAGCACGGCACAGGCACGGGCACGACAAGACCGTGCCTGGACCGGCAATTTTGGCCCGAAATCCTTATCTGGCCGGGCCGACCCGGCCTGATTCATTTTCGTGTAGGGTCCGAGCCAAGCTATTCGGCCCATTGGGCGGCACGGCACGACACAGAATCCTTTTGAGTTTACTTGATTCAAACAAAGTAGCTCGATTTACAAAACAAAGTAGCTCGATCATTAACCAATCTTTGAACAATACAATTATCACAAAACAAAGTAGTTCGATTCAAACTTGCAGACAAAAAATAAGCTAGCTGGACATCTTGTGGATAGCTTGAGTTCATATTCTGAAAATTCATTACACGAGAATTTACTTCGAGAAAAAAGCTCATATGCTGAACTATCAATTTGCTCTAGAATTTGCCTGTAGTTTGCATTCTAAATTAAATTCTACTAGCATTCAAAGATACATCATTAACAGAGGGATCATTAACAGAGGGTGTGTGGATATCTAATAAACAACAGACTAATAATTCTCTTAACCTTATTGGACCGGGCCAGGCGGCCCGAATTTTTATCGGCCCATGCCCGGGCTTTACCGGAATGGCCCGAAGTCTTATTGGCCCGGCCCGGCCCGGTCCAATAAGAAAATCGGACCGGGCCGGCCCGAATTGCCATCACATAGTTGGGAATATAATCTACTTTCTATTTCATAATGGTATCAAAGCTGACGTTAACACTTAAAAAGCAACATCAAAGGCTACAAAAATGTTTATTATTTAGTCAAAAACTAAATGAGAATTTTGTACTGTCTTCATACGTACGTACATACATAAATATTAGTTGTTGTAAGAGAATTCCTAAAAAAGCAACATCAAAGGCTACAAAAAAGGTTTAGTATTTAGTCAAAAACTAAATGAGAATTTTGTACTGTCTCCATACGTACATACACATGTACATACATACGTACATATTAGTAGTTGTAAGAGGATTCCATTCAATGACAATCAAATAATAAAAATTATCATGAATAAAAAATTTAAATGATAAATTATTTTGCAATGTGATGAGATTCATCATGAATAGAACAAAATTCTTCTTCATCGTAGCTTTCATCCCAAAAAATTGGGATCGGTATTTTCTGAACGGAGCCCAGATTCTTAATTTTATTAATCCAAGTCAACCATAAATTCTTTAATTGATAATATTGATCCTCAGTCAATAGAAATTAATTTAATTTCATGGACTCAATAGAAACAATATCGGATCATGATCACGTGGTATTGCAATATTAAACTCTTTTTTCACGTATAAGAATATCGGATCATGACCACGTCGTATTGCAATATTAAACTCTTTTTTCACGTATTACGATCTAAAACTTACGTTTCTTGTCAAACCAAGATCTTTCATATCACTTTGATGGGCCTCCCGGCCCATCCAGCCGCCTGCGGGTTTATACCCGCAAGAAAGGGGGGCGGGCCCAAGCACAAGCCCAGGCCGCCCCCATTGCCACATGCCCTAGCCCTAGCCGCCCCCTTTTAGCCGCATGCCCTAGCCCCATTTGCCCTAGTCTTGATTATAAATAGGGGGGCTAGCCGCCTTGGCTTAGCTATGCTTTGATTATTGTTAATTGTGTGATTCCATATGTAGACGAGTGCGGATGTCCTCTTCGGCGTCTTGGGAGGAGAGCACACCTCTTTTATGCTCAATTATCTTGTTCTTCATTATTAGTTCTTTATAAAAAATTGCATCTTTTGTTAGTTCCTAACAATTTGGTATCAGAGCACGTGACGATCGATGGCGGCGGTAACGAGATCACAGGACAAAATTGAGGCGTTGGAGGCAAAGTTCACGAGCGAGATCAAAGCTATCAAGAAATCGTTGGCGGGGAACGATGAGTCCATGGCAAAATTAACTACTTCCATCTCCCAATTGACGTCAAATCAAGCGAAGTATGATGACCAATTCGCGCAATTGATGGGAGCCCTAAATCAATTAGCGACGAACAACAAAGGGGAGGGAAACCTAAGTCGGTGGAAAAGGCGGCACCTTTGGACAAGGGGAAGGGAAAAATTGAGGATTTCGACCCAGAGAACGATTTTTTGGTGGAGGAATTTGCCGAAGATGAGGAAGAGGAGCCATGGAGGGTCCACTACCACGAAGAAGTGAGGCGAAAGGCGACGGAAGCTCAAGGATGGGCCGGCGGCCACACCCCACCCCACCCCACCGACAGGTGCGCGATTCACACGGGGGCCACGGCAGCCCTTCCTGGGCTTCGCCCCCCCAGAAGGGCCGCCAGGGAGGCGGCGGCCCCTCCCAGGCCTTTGCCGCCCCCCAGGAGGGCCGCCAGGGAGGCGGTTGCCCCTCCTGGCTTCGCCCGGGGGCGGCGAAGCCCCCAGGGGGCCGGCGACCCCTGCCGACCTCCGGGGGAGCCGCTGGGTCCCCCAAGACTCTCGGGCGGGGCCGACGGCTCTACCCCAGGCAGGCTGCGGCCCCGCAGACAGGCGCAGACCCCCGCGCGCCGATTTTTAGGCTACGAGCGGCGATTTTCAGCCTTTCTATGACAGACAGCCACTTCGGGAGTTACCGGTAGGTGACTTTGAGGAGATGGGACCCGGGGGACTTCAAGGGCACTGAGACTACGGCGGGGTTATCGGGACCCACCAAACCTTCGATTTGGCGACAATAGGTGGCAGCCACCCCCATCACCCGGAGGGACACACGACAGGCGCATGAGGGGGACACAGAGATTTCCAGGAGAGGCCAGAGGGCAGATTTGGAGGTGACGAGGGGTACGGAGACCGAGGAAGGGCCCCATGGGGCTAAGAGCGACGCCAGGAGAGGTATCAGCACTACCATCAGCGCAGACAGGGAGGAGGTCGCGGGGACCAGGGATGATTCAATATGGACCGCCTAAGGAAGCTGAAGATGCCTATATTCGATGGAGGGGACCCGATCTCGTGGGTCTACAGGACGGAGAGATTTTTTTAGAGTCGCTCGCATGACAGAGGAGCATTTAGACCACCTGCAAGTGGTGTTTCAGGAGCTACATTACCATCAGCTTTATGTGAACAGAAATAAGTGTCTTTTCGGACAGCCTCAGGTGGAGTATTTGGGGCACGTGGTATCAGTAGGAGGGGTGGTAGCAGATAGAGCAAAGATAGCGGCCATGCTGGACTGGCCGCGTCCCACCACACTCAGAGGGCTACAGGGTTTCCTGGGGCTGACAGGATACTACCGCAGGTTCGTGGAGGGTTATGAGACGATTGCCTGGCCGCTGACGAAGTTATTGAAGGACCAGTTTCACTGGGGAGAGGAGGCGACGACAGCATTTGAGGCCCTGAAAAGGGCAATGACCACTGTGCCAGTATTGGTGTTGCCTGACTTTTCAGACCTTTCGTGGCAGAGGCAGACGCATCAAGACATGTGCTGTGAGCAGTATTGATGCAGGAGCAGCGGCCTATAGCTTACTACAGCCAGGTGTTGACCACAAGGGCCCGACTGCGGTCGGTCTACGAGAGGGAGCTGATAGCTATAGTGTTGTCCATACAGAAGTGGAGGCCATACTTGTTGGAACGAAGCTTCATAGTACGCACAGATCAGCGGAGCCTGAAGTACCTGTTGGAGCAGCGAATGGTAGCAGAGAAGCATCAGAAATGGCTGCGGAAGCTAATGGGATACAGGTTCAAGATTGAGTATCGCCCGGGGCTGGAAAACAAGGCTGCAGATGCATTATCCAGGCGAGAGGAAGAGGTGGAGCTGGCAGCACTAGCAGTATCCGTTCTTCAGGATTTGGGACCGCTACAGCAGGAGGTGGAGCAGGATTCGGAGCTAGCAGGTATACTGGAGGCTCTTCTGCAGGGGTCTACGGAGTTTCCAGGGTATTCTCTATATAAGGGACGGTTGCTGTACTGGGAGAGGTTGGTGATACCGAGGACTTTCACACATATACCGGCCATACTCCAGGAGTTTCACGGCAGTGCCATTGGATGACATTCAGGGGTCCTCAAGATCTATCAGCGACTGGCTAGGGAGGTCTACTGGAAGGGGATGAAGAAGGAGGTGGCGAGGTTTGTGGCGGAGTGTGATGTGTGCCATCGTCAGAAGTACCAGGCTATGTCCCCAGGAGGACTACTACAGTCACTATCCTTACCAGAGCGAGTATGGGAGGACCTCTCCATGGATTTCATTGATGGGTTACCGAAGTCGGGAGGATAAACTGTCATTTTTGTTGTGGTCGACCGCCTCAGCAAATATGCACACTTTGTCCCGCTTCGGCATCCTTACAGCGCCGTCACCGTTGCAGAGGTGTTTGTGAGGGAGGTCATTCGCCTGCATGGACCTCCAAAGTCCATAGTTTCGGATCGAGTCAAGGTGTTTCAGAGCAGATTCTGACAGGAGCTTTTCAGGTTGCAATGGATGGCATTGAAGCGGAGCACGGCCCACCATCCCTAGACTGATGGTCAGACAGAGGTGGTGAATAGAAGTGTAGAGACTTATTTGCGATGCTTCATTTCATAGAATCCTAAGGAGTGGGCGCGTTGGCTAGCCTGGGCGGAATATTGGTATAACACTTCATATCACACGGCGGCGCAGACTACACCATTCAGGATTTTATATGGCAGAGATCCCCCGCACTTACTCCATTATGGGCAAGAGACGACACCCGTGTCGGATGTGGAGCAGCACCTGACAGAGAGGGACAGTATTCTGGAGGAGCTGAAGCTCCATTTGGCGAGGGCGCAGCAGGTGATGAAGGCTCAGGCGGACTTACACCGTCGTGGACATACAGTTTGAGGTAGGAGACATGGTGTATCTGAAGCTGAGACCCTACATGCAGAAATCAGTGGCTCACAGGAAGAATGAAAAGCTGGCACCGCGGTATTTTGGACCTTTCGAGGTCGAGACGAGAGTGGGGCCGGTGGCCTACAGATTGAGCTTACCCCCAGGATCGGCCATTCACCCAGTCTTCCACGTTTCGCAGTTGCATCGGGCCATTGGCGACCACACATTTTCCCCTTCATTACCCGAGACTCTTACTGTTGATATGGAGTGAGACTGGAGCCAGAGGTTCTGAAGGGGGTTCGGCGTAGCGACACAGGAGGGCGGCAGGTTTTGTTGCAGTGGAGGGGCTTATCAGAGCACGATGGCACGTGGGAGGACATGGACAAGATGGCGGCGCGTTTTCCAGACTTCCACCTTGAGGACAAGGTGGCTCTTTGGGGGGGAGTATTGATGGGCCTCCCGGCCCATCCAGCCGCCTGCGGGTTTATACCCGCAGGAAAGGGGGCGGGCCCAAAGCACAAGCCCAGGCCGCCCCATTGCCGCATGCCCTAGCCCTAGCCGCCCCCTTTGCCCTAGTCTTGATTATAAATGGGGGGCTAGCTGCCTTGTTTAGCTATGCTTTAATTATTGTTACTTGTGTGATTCCATATGTAGACGAGTGTGGACGTCCTCTTCGGCGTCTTGGGAGGAGAGCACACCTCTTTTGTGCTCAATTATCTTGTTCTTCATTATTAGTTCTCTATAAAAAAAATTGCATCTTTTGTTAGTTCCTAACACACTTCTTATTACTTCCATTCACGTCATCTTCGATCTACCTTTCTTTTTCGTGATTTTAACATTGATTTTAACATTCATATGTTCTTATCTTTCTAATAGGTGAATCAATTGGTCATCATATATGGTCAAACCATCGCAAACGATGTTCGCTCATCTTATCCTTTATAGAGACCACACATTCCTTCACTCGGAAATCCTCATTTCGTATCTTATCTTTCTAGTGTTTCCATACATTCACTGCAACATTCATATCTTTGTCACAGCTAAACTCTGTTGATACTAATTGATGATATTCCAACACTATATACCATATAACAAAGGTAGTCTACTCGTTTTGCTATAAAATTTACCTTTTAACTGTAACGGTACATTTTCATTGCACAACACTTCTATTATGGCTCTTTACTTCAACCATCCACCTTTAATTTTATGGTTAACATGTTCTTTAAACCATGCACCCTCTTGAATAACCTTGAATAACCGACCCGAGATACTTATAAAACTTACCAATATACTTTCATCGTTCAGCTTCACCATGCTATGATCTTCATCTCTCACTCTATTAAATTTATATTTCATATGCTCAGTCTTGTTCCTATTAAGTCTGCTCGAGTTTTCAGTGTCTGCCTCCACAAACCTAACTTTGTAACGTGAAAAATCATGCAACAGCATATTGCTGCTTCCAGTAGCTACAAATAGCAACTTCTCATGCAACTACTGCAAGTGACATTGGCAATAGGAGCTCCAGCTATAGCTACCAAAATTAGCAGCTGCAAGCTGTGGTGACAAGACGATAGTGGTGGCAAACAGTAGAGTTAGCAGAAGAAGATAAGGAGAAGCAGCAGCAAAGAGCAAGACTACGAAGGAAGAAGAAAGAATAAGAGGCAATCGAAAGTAGCATGGAAGCAATAGTGGTAGAAGAAATGATGCAGCACTAAAGAAGAAAGAAGACGAATAAAAAGAACAGAATAAAATTCACCATATCAATTTCTCATGTAATTTTTTGCTAGAACTTACTTGAAAAAAGGATGGAAATCTTGTCAACGTCTGCCAACAATCTCCAGTTTGATCAGTACGAACGATCTATAAGCCAATGTCAACCTCCTCTAACTATTTATTCCTATCATCTTAATTATTCCTCTTATCTCAATTTGAGTTGGGGCAAAAGGATCAGGCATGTTCAAAGTAGGTTCATGTGAACGGGTTTCTATCTTGAATTTGCTCCAAACTGGCTTAACAACTTGAAAACAATTCAAATGATAAATTTGGGCATATCAATTGATATTTAGTCAAATACCCTGAAAATCAGCTGATATGAGCTCAAAGGATATGGTCGTATTCTCTAGTAATATTGTATTGCCCCATTCCAAATACCGATCTAATAGCCAGTATATCGACTATAAAGGTTGCTATTTAGAACAGTGAACCCAACATTGGACATCCAACAGAGACTATTACAATGAAAATAGCACCGGCACTGGGTTAAAATTTGACCCATACGTTATATATGTATTGATTTTCATGTACGTGGTGATGTAATGGGTCGAATACAGAGCAGTCAGTGCTATTACTACATTTGTGTTTGTTTTCTAATTTCGGATGTGGATACGGATATGGATATTGTTCGAACACTAATAAAACTTTCCGTATCAGATGATAAACAAATTTGAACTCGGATCGGATCTGGATAGTAATCTAATATTAATGATTATGACTAGAGTTTTGGAAGAAAAAAATGGTAAACCTTAAATTGTAATGTATATATGAGTATAGAATTTCTTTATTTTGCATTTATAAATATTAAAATAGACTTCAATCTTGAAATAGTCATCCAAATGCCTATATATTTGGATAGTATTCAGAAATTTGGATACCTATTCGGATATGTCGAATAATTAAGCTGTATCCATATTTTAAACGAATCGATACAATATCCATAGTAGTCAAAATATGAACACGAATTCAAATCACTAGTCAAAATACAGACACGAATTCAAATCATGGATCAGATAATTTGTATTTGTTTACATCATTACATGTAACATCATAAGAGAAACTAGTTAGTGTATCAGGATTGGTTATTGGATCTCAAATTGATGACCGATAACAGGTAAAAGACAGAGGTCCTTACGATATCTCATTAGTTAACAGCTCCACATTTGAAGACAGCAATGATAGCTTGGGAAGATAAGAAGTTAGTAAAATCCAAAGAATAAATAGTTTAAGCGGTGAAGTGCCTTAACCCAGGGCTAGAAATGTATGGAAAAATTAAATGGAAATAAGAATAAAGACCAAGATTTCAATAAATAGAATGCTAGCCATAAATTTTTGAGCATAAAGATGATGGATATTGATTTCGATCCATCAACTTTTGTCGGTCATGTTTACAATTGTGCATTGATTCAAACCCTTGGCAGTAAAAATTGTGTTCAACCTATTCATGTGTTATGTCCATGCTCTCCGAACCATTTCAACTTGAATAATGAGAAACCAAACTATCAGTAGTCCCCTTCATTAATATAATTTGGGGTAGTGTGCATGTGACTGTTTACCTAGATGAATGATTTTGATGTATTGATAGTTTGGTACTAATGACATGAATCAAACTGCAATGAACATGAAGTATGCAGTACTTTTCCTCTTACAACTACAATAAACTAAAGCTAATAAAATGACATTACAAGAAATATATCATCCAAAGATGGGGATGCTGTAGCAGAAAGTCATAGATGATGCCGTACTTTTCATCCTGAAAATTGGCTTTTAAAGAGTTTATAATTGAAGTGTATCATTGAATTAACTATTTATATTTTGTTACCGGTTTTGACTTTATTCACACTTGGATGATGGTGTGATGGTAATTAACAATAACATCAACAAAGTTGAATGGTCCAGTACTAGAATCAGCTGGAAAGATACATGAACTGAATTAATTATTCACCCAATTGAATAAATCATGAATCCAAAGATATAAAGTGCAAAAGAAAGATTAAGATTTTTACTTATTATAGATGCTTTTTGCAAAAATGAAAAAAATTTAGTTCCAAGCTCGTGATTTTAATGGAACCCGAATGAGAGAAGTTGAACATAAAGATAGTGATATCCGCTACAGTGCATCCTCTTGCCAAAAAACAAAGTTCAGGCCAAGTGAAACAGAATTGTGTACCATGCCGAACATTTCAATGGAAATTGGAGTGTTTTCCCCCGGAAGAGAGGGGGGGATGACGAATGCACATGCGACATGAAGGGGTCTGGGCAGTGGCGGAGCCAGGAGATTTTCATGAAGGGGGAAAATGCAGTAAGCTTTTACTATAGCTAGGAATTCTCGCGGGACGCTCCGACAGTGTGGGAGGGCTGATTATGGGCCCAGACAGATTGCTCCACCGACTCATTCGGAAAGTTCTCATGTCTGCCAGGCTACTGCGGCTCGGGCCAAGTTGCATGCAACGGCAACCGGGGCGTGACGCCAACCACTCTCCTAGAGTTCAAACTGCAGGGTGATGACGGGAAAGATTTCCACAACACAAGTCTTGTGGTCGGTTGCAACACTCTGGTCTCGGTGGCCCGCAGGGAGCTCATCAGGCTACAGCTCCACTGCATGACAGGCTAACATCAATTTTCGCTGCCCTCCAGAGCTACAAGCAACAATACCAGATGGGAGGGTGGTGGGATGCAAGAGCGCCTACAGTGCTTTCAACGCCGACGAGTATTGCTGCAGGGGGGCTTTTGATTGCCCAGACATATGTCATCCCTCAAAGTATTCCATGATGTTCAAGTCACAGTGTCCCCAAGCTTATAGTTATGCTTATGATGACAAGACTAGCACCTTCACCTTCACCGGTGCTAATTTTCTCATCACCTTCTGTCCTTGAGTGAGAGACAAGTAGAGATTTAATAAAAAAACCATAGGGGGCAACTGCCCCCTCATGCCCCCCTTTGTCTCTGCCCATGGGTTTGGGTCATCCCACCTTTTCGACAAAATGTCCAAAGCAAGGTTTTAGGTTTCGGTTTCGGTCTGGGTATCGTTCTTTCCAAAATTTAGGTTTCGGTTTCGGTATCGCCCGTTTCGACGGTTTCGGAAGCAAGTTTCGGTTTCGTCCGTATCGCTAGTTTCGGCAGTTTCGTTTCGGGTTTCGGTTTCGAAAATACTTTAAATATGTATATACTATATACACACAGTGATGGTTTCTGAGGTTCTTAAATCTAAACCTATCAAATACTATTAAATACCTAACAAACTAAAATATTAATAATATACTATCAAATACTAAATACTAAATAGATAACCTAAATTTGAGTTCATAATCGTACCAAATATTAAATACCTAAAGTTTGGTACTTAAATACTAAATATTAGATAAATGAATAAATCCTAAAGCTTGCCTCGCACACCCATCGTTTTTCCTTGCGCACATACCACTTATTTACAAGTTACCAAAAAAACTGTTGGGCGTTGCTTTGCGCATCCACCATTTTGCTTTGCGCACATACCACTTATTTGCAGGGTTGCCACAAAATATCCGCATGATATGCGCACCGACTGTTTTACTTTACGCACATACCACTTATTTACACGTTTGCTTTTTAAAGAACGCATCATCTCCTGAAAGGCGACTCAGGTGTCTTTCTCTCTCTTTGCTCTCTCGCTAGATGGTCGAGGCGGGTTCGGCGAGGCACGAGGCAGGTTCGGCAAGGTGGTGACGCGATGAGGTGAGTTCAATTTTTTTATCATCTTCCTTTTGTTTGTCCATTTTCTTCTTTTTAGCAATTTTTTCTTGGTTCTGCCTCTTCTACGTCTAATTCTTCATCATTTTCAAGCCGAAACTCTAGGATTTTCTCCTCTCTTTTAACCGAGTTTTCTATGCAACCTATTGATTCACAAAATGTCCAAAGACATGTTCATATTTAGTAGAAGAGAAACCAGATGTGATGTGTTGGTTGGTGCGCATGGTCTTTTATTATTAATTTATGTTAACTATTGTTACCTTAGAAAATAAACGAGAATCATCTGACACATGCATTTGACAATAGTGCAGGTGCTTTATTGATTATAAAACACAACTAAGATAGACATTTTTGACATTCTAATATGAGGAATATTGGCATCAGCTCGCCAATGAGGAAATTTCTTCTTGGCTAGCTTCAAAACACCACTCCCCATATTTTTTAGACGATTGGTTCCATTCAATTTGAGCTTCGTGCTCTAAAACCATAGCCATCAATTTTCAAGTGAACCCAATATATTTTGTTCATTCATCCACTCGTCATAAATTTATCGGTTTCAAAGAGAACTTTTTACAACTTGATGAACGAGCAAATCTCATTAGGTTCACTTCAAAATTGATGGTTTGAGATTTTAAAACATGAAGATGAAAATGAACGGACCGATCGTCGAAAAAAAATATAGGAAGTGGGGGTTTTAAAGCTAAGGAGGAAATTTCCTCCTTGGCTACCTGACGCCCATATTCCTCTTCTAATATAATCAGAAAGACGAGGTAGGAAAGTATAAATGCAAACATGTTGGGTGCATGAAAAGAGTAATAAGTAAAAGTAAATAAACAAAAATGATATTAATTGATCATTTAATAGGATAATACAACAATTAATGCGCCTAGAGGTGGAACCCCATTGTGCCAAGTTACATGGGTGTCCACTCTCAGAATTTGCAAAAACAAAAGATGTCTAGATTAGGTCTTGGCATTTTAACACGATAGACATTTAGATTGACAATAATTGGTAATTCAAACATTATTCTTGACCTCTACCTCAAGTGGTTAGGCAATCATATACATTATTGAGGGTATTGTGTTCGAATCTCATTATGCCTATTTTTCCTTGTCTTTCCATCATGTGTACAGCCATCAAATTGCAACTGAAACATTTCAATTATAGTTCTCGTCACATTTTAATTCCTAACTTTTTATTCAAAAAATACACAAGTATTTTAGGTAGTAAACGATTAACCACACGAGTGGACAAGCAGTTTAAAGATAACAGATATGAAGAGGAAAAATGTAAATAACATTTCACTTTACAACCTTTCCCAGATAAACTAAAAATGATGATTATGATTATTTTAAAAAATTCTCCATGTCTTAAAATCCTGCATCAGCCACTAAAAGTGCTGACACGCTTCTGAAGAGAATGAGATTACCATATAGCTAATTCCAGATATCAACACTTCAAGAAAGTCTATTAAACAATTGGAACTAGAAGTTATGGGATTCTCACCAGGAAAGGTCTGTATATCCAACAAATCTCATGATGATAGTTGAAACCTTTCTTACAGTATAGAGAAAGTTCCATTTGCACCGGTATGGAACTGACAGAAATAATCAGAAATCATTAATTCAGGACATATGTACAATATAACAAGACAGTTTATGTATTAAAGGAAAAAAATTATCATTAGAGGAAAGAAAATGTTAGTTACCTAGTACCTATTGGTGAACCACATAGTTTGCAACCATGAGATATGAGATCTTCAACAACAGTATTTTTTAGGGTTGAAATCAGTTTTTTGCTCACAAGTAGCTCTTCTTCATCAAGTCCATCAGGTCTCGAGAAAAATGGCATAAAGATTTCACCAATGCAGCCATGAAGTTTTGCACAACATGTCTCTCTGAGACGTAATGCTTCGGATACTGATAAACGCTCCACAAATTTTTTTTCTTCATATGTCTTCCAGTTCTTGACTGTTTTACCTTTTATCTATTTGTGCATCGTTCAGTTAAAAAATCAATTTACAATTGAAACAATTAATTCTAAGATGTTGACAACAACAAAACAAATCATTTGGAATCAAGTCTGAATTTATATAAATACAAACTTCCAGTTTTATTCAAATGAAGATTTTTTGAACAATTATCTGACCAATAATGCAACTTACTAAAACATCTTCCAATAAGAATAATTTAATCTGAATTACTGGTATGTAACATGTTGACATTTTTATGCAAATGGCATATGTGGCTCTCTGGCAATTGAATTGTGTAGGCTTAATATGTCAGTCTCTCTAGTAGCATCAAAGCAAAGCTATATTCTTCATTCAACAAGCATCATCCGTTAAACGATCACCATTTCTTTAGATGGTGAAAGCTGTAAGCTGTTCTGCACAATGAAGGAATGTAACCTGGTGGCCTATTAATATTAACATTTACTATATACCAAAGTTGTAGTTCATTCCGTGTATCAACAAAAAGTTGTAGATGAAAATTGGAATTTTCGGTAGCATGATCTTATGGGGAACTGTGGAAAAGGGACAAGATGTGGGGCAAGAAATTGAGAAAATTCTAATTATGGATTTGTAAAGATAATGGATAAAGAAGTTTTAGACCTCTAAAATTGAATGATCACCAACTTCGATGCCTCACACAATTCATTTGGATCTCAAGCCTCAACGGTCAAGGTCAAGCCTACTCTCGCATCTCGCATGCACACAGAGAATTTAAACCATAAGGTTTACCAGTATATTTTTTATTCAATCACTCCATGTCTAAAAATTCAATTACATATTCATATTTATAAGAAAAGAAGCATACTTCTATTCAAATTCATACTTTTTATTTTTTAGTCAATCACTCCATGTCTAAAAATTCAATTACCAGTATATTCATATTTTTTATTCAATCACTCCATGTCTAAAAATTCAATTACATATTCATATTTATAAGAAAAGAAGCATACTTCTATTCAAATTCATACTTAGACTCGAAACAAGACTCAAACTCCTAAATTAAAACAATAAGTTTTCTTAAAACAAGAAACTTTAAAAGATTCTCAAAAGGACTCAAATATTAAAAATTTAAACTGACTCGAACTCCTATAAGTTGACTCAAACTCTTAATGAAAATCTAACTCCTATTCCTTTCTACAATTAGGAGTCATTCATTAATTAGAATACGCTTTAATTCTCAGCAGAACTCGCACATAATTCATGTTGGTTCCGAATCAAATCTTTTCTAATTGGAGAAATCTCGACTTTAAATTTTCAAATAACACAATATGCAGAAACTCAAGCAATCATATTGGTAGTAATGCTCCAGCGACCATAGAAAGGCATAGTACTTGCTGGTTTATAGATAGTGAATCCATTGAAATAATAAATTTCATATGCTCTACCTTAAGTTCAACTAGTGTTTCAGATGATAACTCAAATATAAACACTACTTGGGATATTGATTCTGACTCTGCCTCTAATTTTGTCTCCCACTTTATTTCCATCTCTGGCTCAGAATCTGACTTGAGATGTATCTCTGGTCCTACATCCAGTATGAGTTCATACTCAGACTCAATCTCGAACTTAGGCTCAGGCTCATGTTTTGACTCGGGTAATATAGCTAGTCCTAAGTTAGGTAAAGGCTCAGGCTCGATATCTGGTTCGGCCTCAAACATGGGCAAGGATGCGGGCTCGGTCTCGGGTCCTAGTACTGATTTAGCATCTGTAAATCCATGTTAGGAACATGATTCTCTGGTTGCTTTACTTGTTGTCTCGTGTATAACTCAAATGCAACATAGATATCTTGCCACTATTTCTTGATTTTTTTACCGTTGATGTAAAACTATTTGAGTGTTACCTTGGTGGAAGTCTATGAAGATACCGATGGTACAGCTTGGTCTTCATCTCTGACCAACTCCAGTATGCCTGGCAATTAACAAGCCACTACTCTTAAGCTTACCACAAAACTTGTACTTAGCATACACATATTTATATTTATCTGTTAAGTTATGATGGCAAATAGAAGCTCTATACAATATTCCCAATCTACTTAGTTAAACTTATCAACATATCCACGAAAATAAGTGGGATTCATTTGAATGCACCACTTTCAAAAATACTGTATGAACGATAATAATAGCGAATATATGAAGAATCACTATAGAATGCTATAAAATACAATCAAAATAGCTTGAATTACTTCAAAAAAAAGGTGTGGGTCGATTTGACTCGTAATTGGCATAGATGGTTCGAAGATTGGGCTTAAAATTAGCACATGGCATTCAAAGTTCAACAAAATAGCTTACTGATCAGGGCCAATTGCTAACGGATTGAATTTACTACTTTAAGTTGCAGTCGAATTCAAATTAATGCCTGATTTTAAAGTTGGGTCGGGATGCCTAAACTAAAATAAGATTGGAGTTAGCTCTGAAACCCAACATCCCCCAACTCAATAGTTTATGGCTTGATTGATGGCTAACATACACGCTACATAGTCTTTCTCGTAAGCGAAGCAGATGATGGCGACATGACCTTTAGATGTAGATGACGATGACGATAGTAATGTTACTAGAGGGGAAAATCGATGCTGAAGTTGGTGGCAATCTGTTCAAAGATGGCGATAGTGAGGTCAGTGGAGGAATATGAAGAAAGAAAAATGCTTTGTTGAAGTTCGCAATTGATTGTACTAACGAAGGAGTTGATTCTGACAGTGAGGGACACGATGAAGCTTCGTGGTGCTAAAATCAAAATTGATGGGTCCAGATCTAGGTCAAAGTTGAGGTTGAAGATGAAGATAAGGGGAGGTCGAGGATGAAAATGATGGGATGAAAGGTCGGTGAAGCATGCATAGATCAACTTTTTGACGTCACATCCCATCTTGATCTATCCTTCGCTCGCTTTGTAGCGAGCATCCTATCAAATTGACTATGCACTTGGTCCCTATTTGCTTCATTGTTGAGCCGCCCAATCGCTTAATAATTTATCACTGATCTAAAGATAATTTTTGACAATATAATGAATGCATATTTCTTCATAAAGGATAAACAAGGTACTTAAATTCCTTATAATTTGGGCTATAATCATCAAATGATGCCAAATTATGAATAAAATATAATATTCATGAAATTACTAAAGTCAACCTATTTCTATCATAATTCGATTTTGTCTTTCCTATAATGTTAGAAGTTTTTTTTGGCTCAAAGTCAACCAGTTAAGTCAGTTTCAGCTTTTAATTCATTGATTTGTTTATAATTAATCATTGGTTACTTAAACCATATGAATGGCTTGATAAGCTTGGTAGATCTATCATAGGTGGGTTGCGTTTAAACATGAATACAACCAGAGCTCACATATCCAAAGAAAATGTTAGTGGAATCCGAACTCATTTTACTTTTAATCGTATGTTCTTAAATCATATTAACCCCTTTAGACTATATATGTTTTGCTAAAAACTATGGCTTCAATCAAGTTATCAATGGAGACCATTGTTTGTAAAAATGTTTCCATTGTCAATATTAATATTACTATTCTCAATAACCACCATCTTTATTTCCAAAGATAACAAAAAGGAGGAAGTTATGCCTTTAATTACTTTATGATTTTAATAGTTATAATTTTGTACATCTAGGTTAATAGTACCCATGTTATAGGCACCTAAGCATGTCTTCGTCATTAGTATGATTATGTTTTCAAGTTGCAAAGAAAGCCATTTAAGAGGTGACAATATAAAGGCAGAAATGTGATTATATTTTCAAATATATATTGTTAAAATAGAAAACCTCAAATAAATTGTACATTAAAAAGTAGGCTATGTTGTAGCATTGTTTCCTTTATTTATTCTCTGTATGTGAAGTCGAATATTGGAATTTGAAGTACGGAATTTAATGTGTGTATCATGTTTTTATTATAAACAGATGAATTATTTATTATAAACAGATGAATTATTTAAGATTTAAGGACTAGAACTTTCTGCTTTTTAGGTTAGCATTAGGTATAGGTAGGAACGAAATGGTACCCAAAAACCCAATCCAACCATTTCGGCATTTTTCATGTTCAAATCTAGAATTTTGAACCCAAATCCTTATCAGATCAGATTCGGGTATGATCTTTGCAACCCCATTAAGCCGCGAACAAATCGAAAAAAGCTAACAAGAAAACCAAAATAGGATGATGTAATGGTCCAAATTTTTAGAAGATTATTGGGGAATTTTCCGTAAGTTTCCAATATTTTTCCTAGCTATTTTTTAATCTTTATTTACTTTTCTCTCCTTCCTTTAATCATTCTTTACTTTTCTTTGATTTTTCTTCTATTTAATTCTTCTTTTCACTGTAGAAGACCACGCCTGCCAAGCATAAAATACCTCTCTTACTTTCTATTTTTCTCCTTCCTCCAGGGCACAAATCTTTCTTTCTTCCAACCAGCCCATTCTCTTTCTTTTCTTTTCTATTTCCTTTCCTTTTCTCACTTACAACAAAGCCCAAAAGCCCATCATTTATATAAATCCCCAAGTCCATGTCACTGGCCCAACTCTCATCTTTAACTCCCCAATTATATCGGGTTTCTGTATTCCCCTCTCCTTCAAAACACAACAACAATTGTGCTCAAACAGTGTCTCCCATCTCCGAAACAATAGCAGCCTCTTTCACTCGATAAAGAATTTCTATACGATTCAAACCCCTCTCCTCAGCGAGAATTCCTCTCAAGATCGTACTCCTCCGCCTACCAGATTACGTGTTTTCCTTCTCCAATTTAAGTACCCTTAATTTTAGGGTATTGATTTATTCTAATCTTCATCTTCCCTCAAAATTTCTTATGATTAAAAATTATTTCACTATTGGGGTTTTCAATTCTCTCCTAAGGCTTGATTTGGATTTCATAGACATTAAAGGTGAATGTAGATTTTATCTTCACCAAGTTTTCTTGATTTGGTTGGAGATGATGATTCACTAGATTTCTAAGGGATTTTCTCAATGAGATAAACTCTCGGCAGCCCTAAGGCTCTGCGGCAACCATGTCGTTGCTGTTTCTTCATCTAGTTTTGGTTGGGTTAGTTTGTTTGCGTTGGGCGCCGAGGAAAACACCATGTCACCGCTAACTTCACTATGGGTACCTTTGCCGTTATCACACAGTTGATTTTGCACGACAATTCCCTGTTGGCTTTTTGTATTTTTGAACTGAGCTTGTTTAACTTGGTTTGGGCTTCTATATTGGTGCATTTTTGGGTTTTTTTGGCTTCCCTTGGGTTTTGGCTGATGTTGATTGGGTGTGTGAGGACTTGGCCAACTGTTTGGGAGTTGGAGTTCTAGACTGCGGCAGTGTTTGGGTTTTGGGCTTTGCTGTTCGAAAAGTGGGCTTGTTACTGTCCATGTCCATGAGTTATTTTGAGACTGTTTTCCGTGGGCTGGTAAACTGCAAACTTAGTTAGGATGCCGAGAATCGTAAATCTGATCCATAAAATATTTTTTGACTCCTTTGAATTATTAAATTTTCAATTAAAAATAATTTCTGATTTTAAATAAATTGTTAGAATGTTTTTACTGTTAGACAAAATTGTTAACTTTTGCTTTTTGAACAAATAACCTGATTACCTCGTCTACACACAATTGAAACAGATATTAGTTGTTTATTGTTAAATTGCATAATTAAGGATGTACATGACGATACGAAAAACAGATTGATATTTTTAGAATTCATAGTAGTACTTCAACATAGAGCATGAGTAAAACCTGGAGAATATGAACTCATATACTTAATGCATAATGCCCTAGTTATGTAATTTGATGTGACCTACAACATAGACATGTTAAGAACAACTTGATGCTAGGAAACTGCCATAGCACTCTGACATGGCATTGATACAGAAATACAATTAGAATAACCATATACTTGACACTGCAACCTTATAGCCACAAGTTAATACGTTAATGTTTTGTTTACATAATTCTTGCTACACAGTAACATTACATTGAAAAGCTCTTACTACATAGTTCCCCTATAATTGCTCATTATCTGATAGTAGTTGACATGATACATGACATGATTACAACAGATAGTACATAACGATCACTTGCTTGAATATTGTACAAGGATGCATGTCTTCAATGTTTTATCTGACTATTGGTTATCACATACTGATCACAGACTAGATATTGTACAAGTTAATGATTGGAAGCTAAGTGCTACATGGGGACAACGTGTCACGGTACACCATGGGCACCTCTTGAATCAATGTGAGCAACCTCTTCAATCACTTCCACAGTTTACATTGACAACCATCACAATAATAGATACAATATTATTAGACATGACACTGAACTTAACATACACAATACATAGTATATATGGATTTCACTGGAATTGGGGTAACTCATATTAGAGTGTGTGTGTGTGACTGAAGCCAGACTTCTAACTGAACTTGATGGATCCCACTATTGAATTTTGGCTGGCCTGATTAGTATTTCTATGCGACCATTACTGCTAAGTCAAATGGATCCCAAGTCTCAGTACTGAACTTTGACTGATCCGGTTGTTTATAACCGAGAACTGACATGTCGGATGGACTCAGCTCATGGTAGCTATCTGTGGTACAAGGTGGTCGTTGGGATGCATTTTGTGATCTCCAATATAAGTCACATCACTAGCATAGGATATCACAATCTAGTATACAAGATAGAGTTGGTAGGGTAAATTGTATCATGCTATGGTTTCTTGTTGCACTCTTTGGATAATCATGTTAATGTTTAATTGTCTGAAATGTTTGCTAGTGAAATAATGTTCTACCTTTGGCCATGTATTGTTTATCAAATGTGTCATTAATGCCTTATTGTTTAATGTCAACATACCTGTCTTTTTAACTGCTTACATTGTTCATGACTTGACACGCATACACTTTGTTCTATAGATCACTTTTACATGCTTGCACTATTTCTTGTTTGTACATAAACCGTTTGCTTGAATATAGATATATAATCTACTTTAATCCAATCCTACATCTATCAGATGTTGAACATGTTTCCCATAGAGTTTCAGATTCCTAGAACCAGCTTTCTTTTCTTTGAGCTGTGCACAGAGATTCTGAGTCCTTTCATTCAGGTATGTTTTCAGTACATATTCTGTTTTCACTGTTGACTAGCAGGACCTGTAGATTGTTGAAAAAGTAATGACCCCTAGAAACCGGAGCATTACAAGTGACCCTTATAAAAATGAAGCTCAGTCTGAAAATTTTCACTATAATGTAGATGATAAATTTTAGAAAACAAAGCATTATAATTTTGCTGAAAAGACAATATAAATTTTATCAGTTTTCAAGTAAAAAAATAGAGCTATCACTTTAAAAAGAAATTTCAGTTAACTGAACAAGTTTGGTTTAAACCTGAATCCACTACGAAAGAAGAGATACCAACATGAACTTGAGCCCAAATCCAAATTTATTATCAGGTCTGGATTTGGATCTTACATTGATCTGATCCATATCCGACCGATTCACACCCATTGGTATAGGAGTCGCTAATGTGCATCGAGGGGCGGGTCAGGTTGCATTTTTATTTACTTTGCATACATTGGGTGTCTTTTTGAATGAATATGATTTCCTGATGATTATTTAGTCCTTGTAGGATACTTTTGGTGTTTGAGATGTTGGTGTCAACATAACACAATGGTTGGTTTGCTTTTGTTCAATTTTTAGAAATTGATCGTTCCGATATGTTTGTAATTATTTATTGTAAGTTGCTCCCTGGCACTTTTGATTTCCTTTTTTTAAGCTTAATGGACACGGGAATGTCCATTGATATAGACTTTCCGTATTATTCGGATGTATTATTGGCAGTGTTCTAAATATCGGTCCGATATCCGATATTTCGGATGTTTTATCACTAGGCCGATTATTGGGAGATGTTAGCTGCAGGTTACTAGTATAAATGCATTTTTCATAACAAGTATTAACCAATTGTTTTTAATTTAATGATAAGCAATTTAACAAGAGTATTTTGATGAAAATATTAGTAAGTACTATGATAATTAACTCTGCTAGTTTTGCCTTTTTGACTTTATGGTTTACTTGGATTTTTATTGTTGCATGTATTTTTTATGCTTGATGGATGATTTGATGACTTATAATATATTTTACCTTGTAGTTATGTGATTAAATATTGGTTAAGAACTTAAGATAGTATGTGCATCCTAATATATCTTATTAGACTAGTTGGTTACGATACATGTGCATCCGATCCCTTAGGCCTTCTAAATGGCTAAATTTTTAGAAACCCTAATCAACTTTGGTCCATTTAAAAAATAAAAAAACATATTTACTTTTTTTGTGGGAAACCCCAACGAACTTTGATTTTTCAGAAAACTCATATACACCGTTAACAGCATTTATTTAATGTTGTAAATACCCTTATGATATTGAAAAATAATCTCTCAATTTTTTTAAATACACACAAAAATAGTTATATAATTTTTTAAATGTTGTATTAATTTTAGAACATTTGTATGTATTTTTTGAGCCTTTTTTCTTTTTTATCTCTTTTAAAATTTTTGTGACTTAAAAATTATTTTATACATAATAAAGGTATTTTTCTAATAAAATGGTCGCGTGCAAACCACTTGACCAGATTTTAGAAGATATATTAATGAGCATGTGTTTTCTTAAAAAGCATATGAAAGTTTGTTGGTGTTTCGCACCCAAACTCGGGGTTTTCTTATAATGGATCAAAGTTTATTTGAATTTTTTAAAATTTAGCCCCTCTAAATTGAATCATAAATTGTCTATTTCATTTTTATAGCTGATTTGGTCTCTTCAATTTTCTTTTTTGCTTTTTCAATCATTTTGCTTTCATGGTGTTATCTGTTTTGTTTAAATTTTAGTGCGATAAAATTAGGAAAATTGGTTTATGTTTCATGGTTTAGTTTTTCTATGATTACTTTCAACCACAGGGTCCTATAAGTGACTCTAATCACTTATGATTTCACTGATAAACAATGTGCATCTTATTATATTTAATTATAGAGCATCATATGCTTTGTGTATATCATGTGGTAAATTGTCAGCTAGGATCAATGCTGCATTACTGTGAACATATTGTGTATTGAATGGTGCACATGTGCTCATTGATAGTTCCAACTCAAGGGACATGCATAAGTTACAAAAAAACTTAAGATAATGCGAGGAAGGCACGTGTTTGCTATATATATGCAAAACATGTAGTGATAGTTTAAGATATTACTTAGGTTATTTTAGCTTCTTCAAATATTTATTAATATGTCAACGGAAACTACTTATAACGTAGATGTTCAAGTCGAAGCTAGAGCATTGTTTTTACTGCAAATCTGATTTAATCTTGCAAAACCTAATGAGTGTGCTAAGAATGAGAACTGAAGCAGAGGACTTAAAGCCCCTTCATAAGAAAGAGAAAAGAAGCAAATAACTTAAAAGTTCATTCAATGAATCCTGAATAAAAACTACCTTGACAAAAGCGGTGCCCATATATGGAAGGAAGAACTAGCCCACTCAAAAATGGATTTGGGAGGGGCTTGATGTGGAATGGAAGGGGAAAAGATGTGGAAAAATATGAAAAACATAATTATGGAAAAAATTGATAATTATGTTTTAGGCCTCTCACTACGGAAACCTGACGATCACCAACTTCAACACCTAGGATGCGAAGATATTTTCGAATCGCAAACCCAAATGGTCAAACACACTCTCGCACCTCTCATGTAAAAGATTTTAGTGGTTGCAAATAAAGTTTACAAGGTTCAATTTATATGCAATCCACCATAATTAAAAAGTTGAAAAACAAACTCAAATTTATAACAGAAGAAGCAAACTAATATTACAACTTTTACTTAGAATTCTAATCGAACTCAACTACCTAAATAAATAAAATAAAAAACAAAATTGTCTTCCTTGGAATAAAAAACTTTTAAAATATTTAAACTCCTTCAAAACAAGAAACTCTAAAAGAACTCAAATAAGTGAAATAACCTATCTAAAAGGACTCAAATACTATAAAGATTAATTCGACTCAAATACTAGAATATCAATATGAATCTAAGTTGAATTCCCATCATTCTTTCTAGTTTTAAAAAATTCACCACCTGGTGGATAATGACAACTATGTACAATCTGTATGAAATTAATAATTTTTTGTAGTTGGAAAATACTCGTCCTAGAACGTAAAATGCAACAAAATGTAGACCTATAGCAAGCAATTTTGAAAGGATATACCAGAGTCACAAAAGATATAAAGGCATGCAAAATCTACTAACTGGTAGACTGTAAAGGATCGGAGATAAAATTGACATACTCTACCTCAAGTTTAAGAAGTGCTTTAGATTGCAACTCCAATTCTTAAAGTGTTGATTCTGACTCTTCCATCGATTTTGTTTCTAATTGTACATTTATCTTAGGCTCAAAATGCAACTTGCGATGTATCTCTGGTCTTATGTTAGACTCAGGCTTGGGTTCAGGTTTGGGCTCGGGCTCGGGCTCGGGCTCGGCCTCGAACTTAGACTCAGGCTCAAGCATAATGGTATGTTAGATATCTCGAAGGTGAGGAAGCTCGTCAGGTAACTTATCCATACGATGAAGCGGTTTCTTGCTCGTCTTCATGGAATATAACCATTCCTTCTAATCATCAACTCGACTCTTAGGTTGGGAAGGTGTTAACATAATTTTCTTCTCTTTAAATATAAATGTGTGTATGTTTGCCCTTTCAAAACTCCTAACATATAAGTCATACAACCAAACCTACCTAGCAAAATGTATGTGACATCCATAGGTATAACATCACATCAAATATGATTATAATATCTCGAAAGCTGAATATGCACTAAACATGTTAGATAACTGAATGATGGATCTTATCAACCCAAGTGATGTTATATGGCGATGGATGTTGTTTGGCTTGTAGATCCATCTTCTTTAAAGCTGATTTGGTAACAGTATTAACACAACTATCTTCATTAAACTTTTCATCTGTCTTGATATAGGAATGAAATATACTAGGCATATGTCAGTCTTCCTCACCTTTAGATATAGTAAGCAAACACCTAAAGACATTCAGATAAGCACTAGACTTATATAAGTCATCATCTGCATCACTAGTGATATCTTAAAGTATATCACCTTCTTCGATCATTCTTATAAAAATATAATGGTTCGAACTGTCTTGCAACTGACTAAACAGATGTTTAAATCAAGGTTTTAGGTCTCGGTTTCGGTATCGGTATCGTTCTTTCTAAAATTTGGGTTTCGGTATCGGTATCTACTACATAATAAATAGACAAAAAACCCGCCTGCTCACGCTAGATGGTCGTCAAGAGGCGGGTTCGACTGTTTCGGCCGAAATTGCAGTATCGGACGGTATCGGCCGGTATCGGTCGAAACTGAACGGTACCATTCAGTATCGGCCGATACCGAAACTAACCCCTAGTTTCGGTATCGTTATCCACCGATACCGATACGATACGAGCGATACGCATGGGTATCGACCGAAACCTCAAACCTTGGTTTAAATGGTTTCAAAATTTTCAAGTATCGGATCTTGCATAAAATCACTGAAAATCCCTTCAAAATCCCCAAAAATGTTGAAAATTTATTGTAGCAGCTTGAAAATCGCTACCCATCAAGTTCGGATCGAATCTGCATGCTAGTGGGTCGGATTCTACTTAGTTTTGGGTCCAATGTTTTAAATCACTACACTCAGGTAGTTTTCTTCATGCGTGCAATTCAGCAAAAGCATAGGCAATCGTAATGATTGAAAATGGCGATGGTTAAACAAATAAAGCGAACACCGTGACTTCTAGATGACTATGATGACTGAGGGCCATGGCGATAGTAACAACCTTGGATATCAACAACGATGTTGACAACAACTACGATGAAGGCATTGGAGATTGATTTGACGATGGATTAGTTGTGGAAACAACAACAGAGAAGAATGCTAGCGACAGGTCTGCACTAGGTCGACAATGAAAGAACCACTATTCGGGAAGCTCGACGTTAATGAAGACCATGGCAATGAAGAAGAAATGTGCCTTGGGTTTTGATTAATGGTAGCGATGCAATCAGGCGATGACAATAGCGATTGTGGAGTTGGTGGAGGTTGATGCTGACGCTGATGAGGAAATGAAGGATTTGATGATAAAGGCAGAGCTGTGTGGAAATTAAAACTTTGAAATTGGTATTAAGGTTTTGGTTTAGGGTATAACTATGATTTGAATAATTTTGATGTTGGTTTGTTGTAGATTAGGATGGCAATGATGGGGTGAAGGTGACGATAATGATCAGTTCTTTTAGAAACTAAAACTTTTTTTCATTTGTTTCTTGTACGTGAAACAATTTCTTTGCTTGCTAAACTAGGAGAAGATGATGGCTAAGGTTTAGGATTTTTTAAATTAAACCTAACCTAATAGAAAGAAGATGATGGAGAAGAACATGAAAGTGATAATAAAATAGATTTTAGCTCTGATACCAAACTTGATACTGCACGGAAGGGAAAAAGATATGGTAAAGATATTAAAGAAAACTAATTAGAAAAAATAAAGGATAACTTGGTTTTAGGTCTCTCACCAGGTGAGAAAATCTGATGAAAACTAATTCAATATCATACATGTGAAGCTTTCTTCCGACCTCACGCCCAGGCGGTCAAGCCTACTTTAGCACCTCACATGCTAAAAATTTATTCAGTTAAAAACAAAGTGTACAGGCTTTAAATTTTATTCAATCACACCATAATTAAAAAGTTGAACTACAAACATATATTTATATTTATACGTGAAGAAACAGACATTACAACTCAAGAAAGGAAACTCTAAAAGGGCTTAACCAATCTAAAGGGATACCATAAAGATTTATATTTATACGTGAAGAAACAAACTCATATTACAACTCAAGAAAGATTCAAACTCCTTTAAACAAGAAACTCTAAAAGGGCTCAAATAACCAATCTAAAGGGACTTAAATTCCATAAAGATTAATTCGTCTCAATACCAATATGAATCCAACTTAGATTCTCACCAGGGCAGCACCCATTACTTTTTGATTTCAAACTCTTGGTTCTTAAATGCTTATTCATTCCAGTCTTTTTCTTACTCTCTCATTCATAATTTCTAATCGACTGTTTCTCGATATTTATTGGTTTTTCACTAAGTAATTTATCAAAGACGAAACTTTGAACTTACCCCTAAGATTGATCCTTGTGATTATGGATAAATGTATTAGTTTTTAGGTTCCATCTTCCCATGCAATGTATGTTGTCTGTGATTTTATAATGGTGTTGTGCTCTCTTTAAATTTTCTAGCCAAGGTGCCCTTAAACTGTGCTTAACTTCCCCTCAAATTTGAATAAATGTTTTAGCACTTACCCTCATGATTCAGGTGTCTGAATCAAATATTGAGATGGATGAAGACCAGCTGCGACTACTCAGACCAAAATCAAATACCTCAATTGCCAGTACTAATCACTTACGCCTTGTTTGCTCATGATCCAGTCATATTCAGGAGGACCATACCTGATGAAATCATCACCTTTGGTTGCATGCCTAAGAGGCAGCATTACAGATCAATCATGCGAATTCACTTACTTGCAATCCTAAATCTGTTCTATAGCTTTATTTCATGCAGCAAAAAGACTAATCTCTTCCATTCCCTCTGACGAGAACTTCTATTTGGGAGCTCCGATTACTTACATGCGCCATGTTCAATACTTTTGAACCATTACTTGGCAAGTGACAATATCTCCTTCATCAATGGGAAACCCAAAGCTATCGTTTGCAGGACGTAGGTACTCATATCAGTTGCTCTCATAGACCCCGGCCCCCACTGAATCATCTAATGCACACAACAAATGGCATGTCATTTGTTCCAGAAAATTTTTGATTAAATTTGTCGTCAATACCCATAGGGACATGCTACATGCCAAGGATTCCACCCACTGACAAGATCTCAAGTGTACTCAACCCAAGTCTGAATGTGGTCTTGAGTGTCGCCGACTTCCAGAATTTGTCAAAGCTTTCTGGGGTAAACAAGCCTTTAGATTCCTCACCCCCGCCACTCCGGGACCTGTATGGATACGATTAATGCACACACAGAACCAATATCCAACTCGTGGATGTGCACAAACCAAAGTATCTAGTCTATGGCAAGCACCCTGTCCAATCTTTCCTTTTATACAAGAGCATATTACTCAGGAAGCATCTGGGGAAACATCAATGATATGGACCCTCCAACAATTATGTCACTATATGTCTCCTAAGATTACACAGCCCTGATGCTCAGATACTCCCAATTTTCACAACATGAAAAGCTATTCCTCGTTATATGCAATGCCTGGACTTTCCCAAAAATCCATAGTTGTGCCCGGAAATTCATTCACATTATCGTTCACATTGTTCTTCCAGTATCAGCATTTCTCCATCACCGCGGTTTATCCATGCAATCGTGCATACATCCTGTATTACTATGGAGCCTTCTAGACTTAAACACATCATATGGAAGCGTCCTCTAGCAACTTACGTCTGGACGTAAGCTCCTCATTTTCTACATATGCAACTCCGGACTGCTCCACTGCATAGCTGGGTTGTTGGGTCTGCACACTCCCCCTGCCAGCTCACGACACGTCAGAACATCCTCCTATCTTTTTATATGCACATCCACTAGAGCCTATGGACACCTAGAAAGAAAGCAGTCATGCAACATCAATATCATTTTCTGGAATACACCCAGGCACGACTAATCCAACTTTTATGTTTTTGGAACAGCTAGAGCTACATCCAAGGGCGGAGGGAGACGGGGGCATGAGGGGGCAGTTGCCCCCTAAGCTTTTTCGTTTGATTTTTTAAAAGCCCAAGTTTGCCCCCCAAGCCAAGTGAAGGCCCACACATTAAATCCCATAGGAAGCCCTAAGCAGTAAGCCCTTTCTTTCTCATGAAAAAAAAGCAGTGAGCCCTCCAAAAGCAAACGCTGCAAACCTCATGGGCACGGAACCGCAGCGCCATAGTTTCTTGGTTGCTGCCCTTCTAGCCGCCGCGCCGCAAATTAGTGAATCGGTCCATTGGTAAGTTACAATGTTCTTGAATCTTGCTACATGATTCAGTACTGTGTAATTTCATTTACTGTTCTTTTATTGTTTTATGCCTCTTTTGATTTCTCAAATTTTGTTTTTTTTCCTGGTCATAGCGGTAAGAAATTGAAACAAAGGGATCCCATCATTTTGTTTTTTCTTTTGATATCTCAGTGCTTCCTAAGATTTTATGTGTTTTATTTATTTCCCCCCTTCCCTTTGAATTTTTTCATTCTTAATTTTTCTTGTTAAAGAAAGACGCAAGTAAACTCCCCTCCAAGAGTTTTGATAATTTGATGCAAAGTGTTCTGTCTACATAGGCGACTTCGTTAAAACTTTTACAGTAAAGACGTGCATCCATTTGCCCTAAAGAATGAGTAAGTTAATAATAAATAATGATTAAGTTAATTATTTATCATTCTATTTACAGTAAAACATGCACATACATTAATAATAAATATTGATCTTTCGTTGGGTCACATCTATTTGCCCTAATTTTGGCATTTAGCAAGATGGGTCAATTAAAGGCAATATATTTGATAATATTTGCTACTGAGGCATGACACCGAGCTACTTCTTTTCATTGAGGCAAGTACGGAGCTACTTCTTGGTGTGGCATGTTTAAACCCAAATGACTCTTTCTCTGCTTTCAATAAAGAAAAGCTTATCCGCCTTGCTCAGTTCTATCCAGAGGATTCCTCTGATGTGGACCTTATGGTACTTCATGATCAACTTGATACATATATTATTGATGTCCGTAGTAATGATGAGTTCTCTACTATTAAAGGCATTGCTGATCTAGCAGAGAAAATGGTAAAAACAAAGAAGAATTTGGTATTTCCATTGGTATATAGGCTTATCAAACTGTCATTACTTTTACCAGTGCAACTGCTACAGTGGAGAGAGTTTTTTCTGCTATGAATATTGTTAAGAGCAAATTGCGGAATATGATGGGAGATAAGTGGATGAATAATAGTTTGATTGTCAACATTGAGAAAGATATCTTTAATGAGATTGATAATGAAGTCATTATGAAGCGGTTTCAGAACATGAAAACTCGAAGCGAACAATTATAATGTAAGTTTTCTTATTTTAAATAAATATTATTAAATTAATTAATTTTTCATTTGTTTTTTATATTTTTTACATGCTTTTAATTTTGTTAATCTATTTGCATAATGAATGTTTTCTTTTCTGTAGATATATGATGACATGGATTTACATTTTGCAAAATGGCAGTTATTATCAAAAAAAGCGGACATGAAGTTAACGACGGGTATTTTGAGTTGTTCTATCTCTTTTATTTATAAAATATATTGTAACGCAAAGTACTTAATAAATTTATTGTGTATAGATTATTGATTAATTTTGCTTATTAGTTTTTATTGCACGTGGAAATTATTTTGTAGTATTAGTTTATAATTTGCCCCCCTAAATGAAAACTTTCTGGCTCCGCCACTGGCTACATCATCCGGATCTTAAATTCATGAGCCACCTGACCCACTTACAATTCCATTCCACCTTTCTTGTGAACGACTAATTCTTTTATAATTTTGTTTACTCTGTTTGGAAAAAACAAAACCCCAATAAATACCTGAACGTTTTACCGTTGTTACCATATGTGGTTATATGTTAACTTGGATTTTATATCAGTCAGCTGGAAGGGATTGCAATATGACGCTTTATAAAGAGAAACTTAAAAGGAAAAAAGAAAAGCTTATAGATTCAAAACAATAAAAGAAGCGAAGTTTATCACTGTCCTAAGAGCACTGATGTAAATAGAATAATACACCAAGCAAACTAAAATATATATAATGATACAGTGACTTCCTGAGTTGCAGTGACTAAATTTCATTATAGTAAATCAAGAGACTGATAGGATCCGAAAGCAAATCTGAAATTATATTAATAAAACAGCGAATAAAAGATAACTTGGCTACAATTAATAGGTGTAACCTCCCTCCCAAGACGCCTTTAAGCGAGGACATCCGCACTCTCCTAGATCTACCTGAGAATTCTTGAAAAACTCTCGTTCTAATTATCAAATAACTCTCAATTTCAACATATATCCCCCCACCTCTCCTCTCCTTCGTCATTTATAATAATACTCCCACTAATTAGCTAGTTAGTCAAAAGGACTAAATCACTCTCTCTATTTAAAATAGGACAATTTCTGCAAATAGGCCAAATTAAAAAATTAATTTGAAAAATCGACGTATTTTTTTTATTTAGCAAAACCGACCTCTTTTGGTTTTGGGGCCAAAAAGAGGTCGGGTTGGGGCCTGGGGCACGTGTGTGGCCTCGGCCGCATCTTCAGAGTGTGGCCGAGAGCCGCACTTTCAGAGTGCGGCTCTGGGCCGCACCTGAAGAGTGCGGCCAAGGCCACACAACAACAGAGCCGAATTTGGCTGCTGCTGCTGCTTTCTCCTATCTGTTTGCAATTGCAAATAGCTGCTGCTACTGATGCTGCTCTTCTCAATTTTAGCAGCTGATTCCCCTCTTCTCAATTATTCTCACACTAATACTTCTCACAGCCATAGCGTATCACAAACATAACATTGATCACAAATATCACAAATAGTATATCACAACACATCACTTAGATATCTGAAAGTTCATATAAATCAAAACACACATCACATCGAATTCAAGCTCAAGTAACACATAAATCAAACAACATTGAATTCATCAACCATATTAGTTTCAATTTCAAAATACATATCACGTCGAATTCAACAAACTTACAAAAAACATGGCCCTAACCCATCAATCATGGCCCTAACGCATCAATCATGGCCCTAACACAACAGTATCAGTATAGTACCATCCACCATTGCATCATGTGCGGGATCTGCCACGGCCTTGAGATGAAGACGTGCCGCGGCCTTGAGAAGAAGACACGCCACGGCCTTGAGATGAAGACACGTCGCGGCCTTTGTGATGAAGACCCGCCGCGAACTTGAGATGAATACCTACAAGATAAGCATAAATTAGAACATCATATATATATCCACAAGAAATATATGAATTGCAAAATCAACATATGCGTTTGATAGAGGAGGATTTCGGCAGCGTGATTTGTAGTGCCCGAGTTGATGACAATTGCCATATCTATTCTGTCGGCTTCCTTCGCGTGGAATATCCATTGCCCCTCGAATACGTGTAGATGTTGGCCGGCCTGGAGGTCTTCTTTTGTCGGGTGGAAGTAATTTGGGACCATCCCAAGCCTTCTAATACCGCGCATCGGGTATGGGGTGAAATAAAGGTTCATATGCAAGGCGATATCTGCTAACCTTATACCATGGCGAACAGAATGGCATATATGCTATATTGGCACAATATTCTTGTCTGGACGTTGCGGCGATAACATGTGCACATGGGATGTGTTGAAACGAAGGAATATTGCAACTACATCTGCATTTCTCGTCATGCAACTTAACAGTATAACATAGACCATCATTGTCAGTCACCTGCCACTCACAATCACTAAACCTTGTGAGCATAAATGTTCGGGCATCTTCCCTCCGTGCCCCTATAATGTCCATTGTTGTGGGCACAAAATCTGTCGTCCACCCTTGCCCACTTAGTCTTCGACTGAAGAAATATCTATTTAACTAGTAAAATGTTCTTGCAATCAATGCTTGTGTAGGTAGAGCCCTAGCACCTTTGAGCACCCCATTAAAGCTCTCAGAACAATTCGTTGTCATGATACAATAGCGTTTCCCACGATCGGCATGCATCGCCCACATGCTTTCTTCTCCATGTAAATCTGCAGATATCCACGCATCTGCTTCAATGGACTCGTCTTTAATTTTGGCACGATAGGCATTGTATGTCAGCAAGTCTGATGCAATGCCAGCCATCCAGAAATTTCCCTCCAATGTACGTGTTCGGAATCCTTTCGCCTTGTAATTTGCAATAATATGCCGCAGACAATACCTATGGTGATAATGTGCTGGCCATACCTCTTCTAGTGCTCGTGGAATTCCTTTCATTCTATCTGAAATGAAGGTAATCGTTCATCCATGCGCACTTGGTATGTATTCATATATACATGCGAAAAACCACTTCCAATTTTCTTGGTTCTCAGATGACACAACCGCAAATGCCAAGGGAAACAGCCCACCATTTCCATCCACTCCGGTGGCCACAAGTAAACACCCACCATATTTTCATACAAATGGGTATCATCAATACTTAGGATCGGCCGACAATGCTTGAAACCCTTGATTGAAGGGCCAAATGCCCAGAAGACCCCTGAAAATTGTGCCACTCCTTCACTGATAGTGTCATAAGTGATCTTGTATACGGTGCCTGGATTAGTCTCTGAAATGGCCTCTAAATACCGAGGTAGCCGATTATATGACTCCTCCCAATCTCCAAAAATCCTTTCTAACGCCTTCGATCTTGCCATCCATGCTTTGTAATATGAAATTCGGATCCGTAACAAGGTGGTTATGGCCTCTTGGATTTCTGCCGGTGTCAAATCTAACTTTGTCTTCACCATTGGCATAATCATGTTACAAATGAAAGATGTTGTGGCTTTTTGATGATCTGTATTTAGGGTTGGATTATTGCAAGTATGTTCCTCAACAACCCTTGAGCGCTTGAACTTCCCAATGCTACTCTTCCGCACTGCTGCATGGATACGCCACGGACAATTCCTACTATCCTCATCTTGCGTTGTCGGATTGACCGCAGCATTTAGGATGCATATCACGTTATAACTTGTCTTGTTTGTCTTGATTGGCCTAAATGAAACATTACACTTAATGCTCCACTCCGTTATTGCTTTAATCAAGGCAGCCTTTGTATCATAAATATCGCCGACATTGAACACCCCCTAACGTTTTGAGGTCTAGGCTCTTCAACTCTCCTTTCAAGTGTATTACTCATAACTGTTGCATTTAGCCATTCCTCCTCTTCAACTTCATCTGGAAAAGCCTCCTCATCTTCCACAATTGTGTTAACGGCGACCGATTGTTGTATCCATGCTATATCATCTTCGTTTGGATCATCCGCATAAAGCATGCTATCCTCTCCGGCCCCGACATGCTCCTCGTTATCGCTCTCTTCTATTTCTTCATCAACATCTTCAGGTATTTATGGATCTTCAGGCATCGACTCCGGTACAAAAGGACCTTCCATGTAAGTTGAGTGTTGATTTTCAATTCCCACTGCTTCCTCATTCAACCTGTTACTGACATATGAACGGTTTAAAAATTTAGTTACTACGACGAATATAAAAAATATTTAAAATTACAATTCGCAAAACTTGATTGAAATCTAGACTTACGTGTTCATGTTAGCTTCATCTTGCGGATATTGCGAACACCCTACTCCTGTCATATTTTCTTGGGCGGTGTTTATTGCATCCAGACCAATATATATTTCAACTCCACGGTGATCTTGCGATAAATCAAACAGATTCTTCATATCATCGTCGTCTGATATTTTCACTGCGGTAGTCTTTCCTCTCATTACTAGCCAGTTGCACACCAGATTCAACATATAATCTTCCCGACAGATCTTCGTGATATTGTATATCCGATCTACTAGGTCGTTATAGGTCGACCCACTTATCAGCTTCATCGATTTAGCGTTCCCTCCGACATACCGTGGTTCGTGCCCCTATATTGTCAGTCACCTGCCACTTACAATCACTAAACCTTGTGAGCATAAATGTTCGGGCATCTTCCCTCCGTGCCCCTATAATGTCCATTGTTGTGGGCACAAAATCTGTCGTCCACCCTTGCCCACTTAGTCTTCGACTGAAGAAATATCTATTTAACTAGTAAAATGTTCTTGCAATCAATGCTTGTGTAGGTGGAGCCCTAGCACCTTTGAGCACCCCATTAAAGCTCTCAGAACAATTCGTTGTCATGATACAATAGCGTTTCCCACGATCGGCATGCATCGCCCACATGCTTTCTTCTCCATGTAAATCTGCAGATATCCACGCATCTGCTTCAATGGACTCGTCTTTAATTTTGGCACGATAGGCATTGTATGTCAGCAAGTCTGATGCAATGCCAGCCATCCAGAAGTTTCCCTCCAAGGTACGTGTTCGGAATCCTTTCGCCTTGTAATTTGCAATAATATGCCGCAGACAATACCTATGGTGATAATGTGCTGGCCATACCTCTTCTAGTGCTCGTGGAATTCCTTTCATTCTATCTGAAATGAAGGTAATCGTTCATCCATGCGCACTTGGTATGTATTCATATATACATGCGAAAAACCACTTCCAATTTTCTTGGTTCTCAGATGACACAACCGCAAATGCCAAGGGAAACAGCCCACCATTTCCATCCACTCCGGTGGCCACAAGTAAACACCCACCATATTTTCATACAAATGGGTATCATCAATACTTAGGATCGGCCAACAATGCTTGAAACCCTTGATTGAAGGGCCAAATGCCCAGAAGACCCCTGAAAATTGTGCCACTCCTTCACTGATAGTGTCATAAGTGATCTTGTATACGGTGCCTGGATTAGTCTCTGAAATGGCCTCTAAATACCGAGGTAGCCGATTATATGACTCCTCCCAATCTCCAAAAATCCTTTCTAACGCCTTCGATCTTGCCATCCATGCTTTGTAATATGAAATTCGGATCCGTAACAAGGTGGTTATGGCCTCTTGGATTTCGGCCGGTGTCAAATCTAACTTTGTCTTCACCATTGGCATAATCATGTTACAAATGAAAGATGCTGTGGCTTTTTGATGATCTGTATTTAGGGTTGGATTATTGCAAGTATGTTCCTCAACAACCCTTGAGCGCTTGAACTTCCCAATGCTACTCTTCCGCACTGCTGCATGGATACGCCACGGACAATTCCTACTATCCTCATCTTGCGTTGCCGGATTGACCGCAGCATTTAGGACGCATATCACGTTATAACTTGTCTTGTTTGTCTTGATTGGCCTAAATGAAACATTACGCTTAATGCTCCACTCCGTTATTGCTTTAATCAAGGCAGCCTTTGTATCATAAATATCGCCGACATTGAACACCCCCCTAACGTTTTGAGGTCTAGGCTATTCAACTCTCCTTTCAAGTGTATTACTCATAACTGTTGCATTTAGCCATTCCTCCTCTTCAACTTCATCTGGAAAAGCCTTCTCATCTTCCATAATTGTGTTAACGGCAACCGATTGTTGTATCCATGCTATATCATCTTCGTTTGGATCATCCGCATAAAGCATGCTATCCTCTCCGGCCCCGACATGCTCCTCGTCATCGCTCTCTTCTATTTCTTCATCAACATCTTCAGGTATGTATGGATCTTCAGGCATCGACTCCGGTACAAAAGGACCTTCCATGTAAGTTGAGTGTTGATTTTCAATTCCCACTGCTTCCTCATTCAACCTGTTACTGACATATGAACGGTTTAAAAATTTAGTTACTACGACGAATATAAAAAAATATTTCAAATTACAATTCGCAAAACTTGATTGAAATCTAGACTTACGTGTTCATGTTAGCTTCATCTTGCGGATATTGCGAACACCCTACTCCTGTCATATTTTCTTGGGCGGTGTTTATTGCATCCAGACCAACATATATTTCAACTCCACGGTGATCTTGCGATAAATCAAACAGATTCTCCATATCATCGTCGTCTGATATTTTCACTGCGGTAGTCTTTCCTCCCATTACTGGCCAGTTGCACACCAGATTCAACATATAATCTTCCCGACAGATCTTCGTGATATTGTATATCCGATCTACTAGGTCGTTATAGGTCGACCCACTTATCAGCTTCATCGATTTAGCTTTCCCTCCGACATACTGTGGTTCGTGATTTTCATTAATATATAATTCACCGGCAAAATAGCATATGACAAAAATTGAATCACTTGCCATTTCCAACAACCTGCACACACACACCATTATAAATCCCTAAATCCCTAAATCATAACATAGTGATGAACAAAAAACTTTGAATACCTATTAGGGGAGTCGAATCGTCACGGATCGGCTTTCGTGTGGCAAAGGGTTTCGGATGGCAGCTGAGTTGAATCGAAACAAATCCCTCCGTCGCAAAAAAACAAACCCAGCAACAAACAACAACAAAAGAAGCCGCAAGAGAACGACAGTAATCTGTCGTTTAACGGCCGTATGTGTCAGGTGCGGCCTTGGGCCGCACTTTGAAGATGCGGCACCTGGCACATGCAGTCCCCGGGGCTATAAATTCCTGGCTGTGAATCAGAATGTGTTATGGAGTGTGATACGTATTGCGGCACCTGGCACATGCGGTCCCCGGGGCTATAAATTCCTGGCTGTGAATCAGAATGTGTTATGGAGTGTGATACGATATGTATCACACTCCGGCCGACTTCAAACCGTGGCTGGCCGGAAGCAGTTGCTGTGATGGCGCTTGCGTGACGGGAACAACGTGGTCAAGCTATATGGAGAAAGATTGTTGACGGAATGATGGAGGTATTATGTCACTGGGTTGGGTTCCGCTCCAGTGGAGAATTTTCTCCTTCTAATCTCATCTACATGTCTTTTTGCCGCTTCGTTGGCCGCTTGAGCCGCTATCTTCCTCCTGTAAGCTGTGGAGAAATCCCGCCGCTCAAACTACCACCGAAGCAGCAAAAGGGCACGTAGGTGAGTTCGGGAGGAGAAAATTCTCCTCTGGAGCGCAGCCCAATCCGCTGACTGAATACCTCCATCAAGACCAAACACAGCCTTTCTCGTATTTATATGTGATGTTTGAATATTGGGTGTACGCATGAATTCGTTGAATAAATATGGGGTGTATGAAAGATTTGTTTTGAAACCATACATAACACATATATTATATATCAAATTCATTTGAGAAACCGTACATAACATAACAAATGTCTCAAATCCAGCAAATATACATAACACATTTCAAAGATACATATCATCGACTCCCTTTGCGTCGACTAAATACACGAGAATACCAGGGCCTATCTGAATGCGTTCCCTTTTTTGTCTGTTGAGACACCTCGCCAACCTGTGACACGCTGAGACACCTCGCCAACCTGTGACTCGCCAACCTGTGACACCTCGCCAACCTGTGACACGCCTTCACCATCACCTTGTGTTTGAGGTGGCTGAGATGGGCCAACATCCACCTCCACATGCTGCTGTGAAATGCATGTGTCATCCTATTCTGTCTGCTGCGGCTGTGACGTGTCACCCTGGGTAGGCTGCAAATCTGCCTGCGTCAAATGCTGCGTCCAAGTGCTGCCGTCATCCCATGTACCCTGGGTAGGCTGCTGCTGCCAATCGGCTGGAACATCCCATATGCTCTGGTGCCAAGCTCCTGTGTCAAATGATATGGGAGGGGGCTGCTGCCAAGTGCCGGGGTCATAACCTCCGTGAGGGTGCTGCGTCCAAGTGTCGGTGTCATAACCTCCGTGAGGGGGCTGCTGACACATGCTGTCATAAGCTATAGGATGGTCCAGCTGCCAAGTACAGGACTCATGTACGCCTGTATGCTCCTGATGAGAGGTGCCGGCATCATCTGCTCTGGTATGCTCCTGCTGAGAGGTGCTGGCGTCATCTGCTCTGGTATGCTCCTGCTGAGAAGTGCCGGCCTCACCCATCCTATATAAACGACTCAGCTTGCTTGTATCTACACCTTCTGGAAGATGGCGTGTACGATGTAGCACATCATCGATATGGGTCCTCATCGTATGCAGCAACCCCTGATCCTGTGTTTGCAATACTTGGCCTGCCATATCGTACAATGAAACATATCCTGCAACCTATAAAAAAATTAAGTACTAAGCATATTGGTTATAGAAAATACTATAAAAAATTAAACTTGAACATCTTACATGTTGGCGCTCGATGGGTCCTCGGGGCATTTGTGCGAACAGGGGTTGCTGCCTCAAAAAAATCCACCTCTTGGGAATCCCCCAATACCACTCCATATAGGCAGCAACCGATACCACATCCCCCTCATGCACAATGTGATCTGCTCTATTCATCCAATGCGCAAGAGGATCCCTGATTACAGTCACATCTGCTGGCTGCGCTGGTCTTGTCTTCCCCGCCAAGACTGGGAGTGCAGATGGGATGTGTTGCCGTAAACCAAATTGCCGCATGACGCGGTCGGGTGCATGCATAACCGTGCTTCCCAGCAGAATATGGATACCCTGGCTCGCCATAACTCGGGATGTTCGCGACATAACGCCGGCAGCTGCTCGAATCGCTCTCCATAAGGCTCCCAGGTAACCTATTAGGCATGAAGTACACAAATATATCAGTGTACTATATTATATATCAATTGATCACCGACGTTATAAAATTTACATATACAAACCTGCGTACTCTCTAATGTGCCAAATTGGTCTCTGTATGTATCAAGGTTTCCATGAGCAGTTTCCATGAATGATTTTCCCGTATTCCACCTGAACCAATAGGGAACGGTGTCAGCAAATACATCCTGCAGGAGCCTTGGTCTTCCTACATACATTCTCTCCTAGCTCCAAACCTGTAAATATGAATTTTTCCTCAGAATGTGAAATATATAGATATATATATATATCACTATTGAAGCTAACGAAAAAAATTATACCTGCAATAATAACCCGCATGCATATAAAGCCTTGGTCTGTTTTAATGCCACCTTGCTGAGCTCAGCATACAAGTGCGCAAGCACCGCACTTCCCCATGAATATTGACCGGCCTCTTCAAAATTATCTAACTTTGTCAACCAACGGAGATTTATAGATCCTTTGCTTGGATCCGGAACCAGTAAGGTTCCAATCATATGAAGCAAATATGCCCGTGCATACTGCTGAATGTCCTCATCATCTGCATCCTCAGGCAAATCAGTAAATGTATCACGCAACCAACTAAGTTTTACCTTGGCTGCTTTCCTTTGTGGGGTATCATGTCCAAGTAGTCTCTCCATCAACGCACCTCAGCTGCTATCTCGCATTTCACATTGAAATATTGGTTCTCCATCAATCGGTAGGCCTGTGATGACTGCCACGTACTGCAACGTGATTGTCATCTCTCCCTGGCGCATGTGAAATGTATTTGTATCTGGCCTCCATCTTTCAACCAAAGCCGTCAGCAATGCGTGGTCCAACCGGACCCAACGCAAGCGTGCACATAGGTGTAATCTGGAGGCTTCAATATAAGGTCGCGCGCGCTGATCTAATCTCCACTTTGTATGTTTTTGTCCATGATTGACAATTGCTATCGATGCCTGCAAACATATAATTCACACCTTAATTATTTTCCTTTCAAACATAATTACGTACTTTGACTATTAATTCTTTCTATTTACCTGGCCTTGCACTACATCGGCGGAACGATGACGTGTTTGGTCATACAAGACCACATTAGTAATGGGTCCAGCTTCCTCCATTTTATAAAAACCTATAAAATTCACAAACCATAGATTCATCTCAAAACCCCTAAATTTCAATCTAGATTGTACAAAAATCACAAAAACAATTCAATAATATAACATAGAGAGTAGAAGTAACCTAAAATAAAGCCGATTAATCACCAAAAAAATTTGGAAACGCCGGACTTCGAAGGAACGGCCGCAAGGGATGTGTTGGGGAAGATGAACAGCAGCCCGCGACCATGCGGGCTGTCTGTCTTTGTGTGGCCTTGGCCGCACTCTTCAGGTGCGGCCAAGAGCCGCACTCTGAAAGTGCGGCTCTCAACCGCACTCTGAAGATGCGGCCGAGGCCACACACGTGCCCCAGCCCCGAACCCGACCTCTTTTTGGTCCCAAAACCAAAAGAGGTCGGTTTTGCTAAATAAAAAAAATAGGTCGATATTTCAAATTAATTTTTTAATTTGGCCTATTTGCAAAAATTGTCCTTTAAAATATTGCCATATAAAATCCTAATATTATTCTCCAATTAAATGACACGATTCTCGCATTAAATCATTTCCAAATGAGGTCACGTCCATGTTCGCCGCATCGTCCACATTCGTCATACCATCCTTTTTGGATTCTCGCATTAAATCCTTTCTAAATGAGGTCACGTCCATGTTCGCCGCATCGACCACATTCGTCGTACCGTCTACCTTTGGATTCTCACGTTAAATCATTTCCAAATAAGACCATGTCCATGTTCGTCGTACCGTCCGTCCTCATTCGACGTACCCCAATCGTATCATTACTCCGCCCCCAAAGAACCACCTTGGCCTCAAGGTGGTGCATGAAGTGCGTGAGATACACATCTCCGACTGATGGTGCTCACCTCCACCTGGATCAAAAGGCCATTCAAGGTCTCCATCGTCCTCCACGAAGTCCGGAAAGAAGCTACAGCAATCACCAAGGTTCCTCATCGATTCATCATGGCATGAAACTAGTCGCAATACCCGAATGAGCCCACCGTCTACCTCTGAAGCTCTGTGATGTGCCTGGGTGGGTCCGCGGGGGCCTGTGAGGGGGCCGTTGCCCCCTTCTGTATCCTTTCGATGGTCGGGATGCATTGGATCTTCGTCGGAGTCGTCGGCTGGGTTCAGATCTGAAGCTGGATCTTTTTGTTGGACATCCTTCTCCATATAGATGATTTTGCCATTGTCCTTTTCCAAAGCTGGCGTCTTTTGTTCCGTATCTCTGTCGTTGTCTTTGTCTTTGTTCAGATTTGATGTCATGTCGCCCTTCGGATGGGTCTCCTCCTCAGGAAAAATCACATAAAATTTCATCATCTCTGAGTCAGCAGCTTCAAGAAAACCAAGTGCTCTATAAGCTTGTTCTCTATAAAGAATAACTGTAACATTATTTGGATCAAAAATTAAGATCTCTGAACCTAATGCAATGCAACTTTGATAGCATCCAGTCACCAGATAACAACCCATCAATTTAACTAGACATCGCAAATGTTGAATTCCACCCTTAGCTGTGGGAATATTGTTGAATTAAGTTTTTGCAAGAACATACTTGTTAGCTGCCTCCAGAAATTTTTCATATCGATCAAGCTTGTTCCCTTCTTGTCGCAACACGTAAGCTCTTTGTAGTATTTCATCAAACACCTGGTGATCTTCCATCTTGGCCGCAGAATCGTCGTGCTCTGATACCAAATTGATAGGATCCGAACGCAAATCTGAAATTATATTAATAAAACAGCGAATAAAAGATAACTTGGCTACAATTAATAGGTGTAACCTCCCTCCCAAGACGCCTTTAAGCGAGGACGTCCGCACTCTCCTAGATCTACCTGAGAACTCTCGAAAAACTCTCGTTCTAATTATCAAATAACTCTCAATTTCAACATATCTCCCCCACCTCTCCTCTCCTTCGTCATTTATAATAATACTCTCACTAATTAGCTAATTAGTCAAAAGGACTAAATCACTCTCTCTATTTAAAATATTGCCATATAAAATCCTAATATTATTCTCCAACTAAATGACATGATTCTCGCATTAAATCATTTCCAAATGAGGTCATGTCCATGTTCGCCGCATCGTCCACATTCGTCATACCTACCTTTATTTGGATTCTCGCATTAAATCCTTTCTAAATGAGGTCACGTCCATATTCGCCGCATCGACCACATTCGTCGTACCGTCCACATTTGGATTCTCGCATTAAATCATTTTCAAATAAGATCATGTCCATGTTCGCCGTACCATCCGCATTCGTCGTACCGTCCGTCCTCATTCGACGTACCCCAATCGTTTCAGAGACGTCTCCTATAAATTTTTCATGAATAAAATGGATCTTGGAAGTTTATTAAATAAGAAAAAGGAAAAAAAAAGCTTATAGATTCAAACCAATAAAAGAAGTAAGTTTCTCACTGTCATAAGAGTACTGATTGCAGTGACTAAATTTCATTCTAGTAAATCCAGAGATGTCACCTATAAATTTTTCATGAATAAAATGGGTCTTGGAAGTTTATTAATAGTAAAAAGGAAAAAAAGCTTATAGATTCAAACCAATAAAAGAAGCAAGATTATCACTGTCATAAGTGTACTGATGTTAAATAGAATAATACACCAAGTAAACTACAAAAAAAATATAATTATGCAGCAACTTCCTTTCTTAGTCTACTCAATTTAATTCTTGTGAATCAAGAGATGTCTATAAATTTTTCATGAATAAAATGGGTCTTGGAAGTTTATTAAATAGAAAAAAGATTGAATATTAAAATATAAAGGGTTGTAGACTGTACATGGGAAGAATCCAATTTTTGAACATGCCGAAGTGCGGTTTCAGTGTGTCGTACCCAATCCACTACCCTCCTTAGTTTTGATTTAGCTGCTTCCCTCAATAGGCCATGTGGCACTAATTCATCAATGGCTGGATTAAAGAAGATCAGACATCAGTAGAAGATCACGCAACAAATAGGGTAGATAAACCATAAACATTAGTTATACTTGCAAAAGTATGATGAGTTTGATTGGAAGTGTTAAGATGTGCTGTGATATAGAGTAACACTCAACAGACAATATGGTCGGTGGATGTGAATCTTTAGCTTAAGTTAGGTGATGTTGTAGGTAGGTGAGATTGTTGGTATGTAAATCTGTATGTATTTAGAACCATAAACACGAGAACTAAGAGGGATGAGAATTAAGAGAAAATTCTCCCTAACTTATTTCCTAATCATGACTCTGATTTTCTACATGGTATATGAGCCACTAACCCTAGGGTAACCACTAACCCTTATTTCCTTACAAAAATTGCAGCCACCATCTTAAAAAACTCACCTTTCTGACAGAATTGAGCCCCTCAGACCATTGATCAGGCCACTCGATTTTTTGACTTCAGTCCAGCTCGACTGGTTATTTTCGATGGAAATGAGCACGATCGTGTCCTTCTCTGATGATATCGAGCTCCACTAGCCGTTTCTGACGATGTTGAACTTGATCGGGCTACTTCCCAAACAAATTAACAATGATCGTGCCCTTCACCGACAACATCGAGCTTGATTGGCCATTTTTTAATAAAATCGTAGCTGATTGGGGATTCAACAAAGTGATCGCGGATGATCCTAGCTAATCGGGGCTCTACAAAATGATTGGGGCTGATTGGGGCTGCGTTTCCTATCAATCGTGTTCGATCGAGGCTGATCGGGGCTAATCTGAGCTTATCCAGGCTCTCCGAGGTGAGTGGGGCTAATCGGGGCTGCGTTCCCTCTAGATCAATGATCAATCAAGGACGATCTTCAACCTGCAGAGTAAGCAGGCACACTAGGCTTGGTTTAGATCCAGTTGTGCATCGATATACACACGCTCATATAATTATATATAAATATACATATATGTATATATACAGTACACTGTTCAAATACTGAAGCATATACATACATATATGTATATCTACAATACACTGTTCAAATACTGAACCATATAATACATACACATACATACATACATACAGTAAAACAAAAACAAAAAATGCAATAACATGTTCAAGTACTTAACAGTATAGTGTAAGCAAAATACAATTAAAAAATATTTTGTTTATGGTTCAGAGGTTATGTTTGAATGAGTTTAGAGATTTAGCTTGATTATTTGGCATTTAGAATTTGAAGTTTTTGGCATTATTTGGCGTTTGGCTTAACGGTTTATCTTGGGTGGAAAAATGGAAGTGGTAATATGATACGATCCGGTGGATCGAATCAATAAAGTTCAGATTTTTAAAAGAGGAAAATATAAAAAGAGGAATTTTATAGAGAATGATTTGCGAAGAACACAAGATAAATGGATCTCCTTCGAGACGAGATCCTGTCTCCTAGCTTTGAATGAACGGATCAAAGCCTAAAAACCCTCACAATTGATAACTCAAAGTGTTTTCACAAATCAAGCATAAGAAAATAAAATGACGGCTAGCCCTAATAAATAGAAAAGATGGGATTTACTAATCTAGTCTGAAAAGACTAGAATACCCCTTGACTAACCCACTACGTGGTTCCATGCATCCTACGCCGCACATAAGTCACCAAAGGGGAGTGGGTCCCCCCATGCATGCCGTCGGCTCCTTTCCCTTGTGGATGCGGATCCGGATCCGCATCAATACCTCCCCCTAAAAGAGCCACCTTGTCCTCAAGGTGGAGATCTGGCTTTGAAGGCCCCGGGGGAAAACAGAGGCTAGGGTCACCTGTCAGAACCACCGTGCGATCCCCCTCCTGGAATTCCATCCTAAGCTGTTTCCAATTCATCTTCACCTCGCCCAAGCCCCTCAGCCACTGCACGCCCAAAATCACATCGATATTGTCCAACTCTAGGGGCAAGAAGTCCTCTATGATCTGCACCCCTTGTAAGGTCAGACTCAGCCCCTTGCACATCCCACTGCTCTCCTCTCTCCTCCCTGTCCCTGAGAGGACCGTAAACGTCTCCAAGGTGCTTATCTGCAACCTATGACGATCCACCTTCGAGAGATGAAGTTGTGGGTGGCCCCACTGTCTATGAGCACCGTCACCGGCGCGTCGTCTAATTGTCCTGACAACTTCATGGTATGGTTAGTGGTTACCCCTACCAAGGAGTTCAGGGACACCTCTGCTACATCCAGATGTGCATGCTCAACCTCGCTCTCTTCCGTCATCACTGGCTCTCTCTCATCTGCATACTCCCCCTCGTCCGGCATTATCACAATCTGCATCAGCCTGCTCGCACATCGATGACCGGGACTGAACTTCTCATCGCATCTGAAACAGAGGCCTGCAGCACGTCTCGCCCTCATATCAGCCTCAGTCATCCGCCTACCGGGAATCACTGGTCGGGTTTCCTCTCTCTTCATTCCCGCGTCCCCTGGTGCTACTGTAACCCCCGGAGGTGGGACCGGTGCTGTCTGACTATGCTGGCCCTGGGCCCCCCAAGTACCCCGAGTGCTCCTCTCCTCCGCATGCTTCTCCTCCGCCTTGTGGGCCAGGCCATCAGCTCTGCTCGGACTCTCCACATAATCCCTGACCGCCCCCTCCTGCCTCAAAGCCGATAACTGCTCGTAGAAATCTCCTCCTGGGGTCTCCTGGAACCGGTCTAGTATCAGTGCGGAAAGCTCCTCCCAAGTGCGAAAGGGTGTCCGTGCCGCCTTCCACCTGTACCATGCCAACGCCTTCCCCTCGAAGTAGATCCCTATGGCTCTCAGAACCTCCTCCTCCGTCAGTCTCATCACCTGAAAGTACCGCTCCGCCCGGTAGATCCATCCGTCCGGGTCTGTGCCGTCAAAAATCGGCATCTTCAGCTTCATGAGGCGGCGGTCTGCATTAATGTCTCCATGTGGACCCACATCTCTACCGCGGTCTCCCCCACGGCCGAATCCCCCGCCGACTGCCTCAACGGGCCCTCCTCCGTCAGCCCCGTACAGCTCCTCGGGCCACCCGGGTCGCTCCCACGCCTCGGGCTGGTAATGGTACCCCCGGGAACTCCTGCTGTCGCGCCAACACGGGCCCTCCTGCCCCTCTGTGTGGCTGTACTGGTGCTGTCCGTCCTCCAAAATAGCCTCCCGGGCCTTGTCCCCGCCCCGAAAAGCCATCAAAAACCTGCCTGGGATCAACCTGCGGCCTCGGTACCTGTGGATGAGCCTCTGGTCCCCAAAATTGGGCTACTGGAGCCCCAATCGTCGCTTCTCGGGCCCATCCGCCTCCGTCTTGCCCCCACGGGGCTGTTTGTGCTGCTGCGATGACAGCGGCAGGCCCGTCCCGACAGGCCCGGTCTACAGGGCCTGGCAGCTTGAAGGGCATGCAGGTAAGGTGGGCCTGCACAGCGTCATCCCTTCCGGTTGTCGTGAGGGCTTGGAGCATAGCCTTTATCTCCGGAATTGACGATGTAGCCTCCCTCAAAATTTTCAGATCTGAAGTTGCCTCTTTCAGATCTAAAGTTGCCTCCTTTAGCCCTTGGATGTCGCGTCCCGCTTGCGCGGCATCCCTCCTCATCGCCCGAAGTTCGCGCATGGTCTTTGAGACTTCCTGAAGCCCTTGTACCTTCTCATCCACGCCATCCGCCTTTGACCTCGTGCTCGTCGCCATTGGATCTCAATGCTCTGATACCAATTTGATACGATCCGGTGGATCGAATCAATAAAGTTCAGATTTGTAAAAGAGGAAAATATAAAAAGAGGAATTTTATAGAGAATGATTTGCGAAGAACACAAGATAAATGGATCTCCTTCGAGACGAGATCCTGTCTCCTAGCTTTGAATGAACGGATCAAAGCCTAAAAACCCTCACAATTGATAACTCAAAGTGTTTTCACAAATCAAGCATAAGAAAATAAAATGACGGCTAGCCCTAATAAATAGAAAAGATGGGATTTACTAATCTAGTCTGAAAAGACTAGAATACCCCTTGACTAACCCACTACGTGGTTCCATGCATCCTACGCCGCACATAAGTCACCAAAGGGGAGTGGGTCCCCCCATGCATGCCGCCGGCTCCTTTCCCTTGTGGATGCGGATCCGGATCCGCATCATAATATGATGGATTTGAAGTCAGAATTAAATCCTCGATGACTCAAGAGTTAATATCCACACAGATTACCAATCAAAGGATCAACTGGACCAAATACAAACAGTGAAAGTGTCTGGTAGAGAGACTTATCTTGAGGGCAGAGGGAAAGAGGGCTATGATCTTCTGCTAAAAGGTGCGGCCAAATGGAAAAGAGAGTCGCTCAGAGAAAAAATCAGAACTCCATGGAGCATGACTTTAAATATCATGTGCTTAAGTAATGGATTGTGTAAGAGATTTGGATGATGCTTGAGACTATATATTTTGAAAAGAACCATCTTTCCCGAGCTTATGATTCAACAATCCTTTAGGAAAAGTCGGCATGGGGAGAAGTTGATATCTTAGCATTATTCAAACTTTCACAAGTTATGTGAGACATTGAATTCCATCTTCCACATACCAACAGATGAGAATGAAATGAAAAAATAGAGAGAACTATAGGTCTAGGCATTCTTGAGGAGCTTGCGTCTGGAGTATGCAGCAGCCTGTCGTCAGATCAAAGGTGATTACACTATGCTCTCTTTTCCATAGGCATTCCATACCTTGCAACAGATTTTCCAGAGAGTAATGGAGTCATGAAGTAGATAGTTTGAGAGAGAAATCAGCATTAGCCACACAGCATGGCTTTGGTGACATAGATAGTTATCAACGTGCTCGAGGAGTCTCCATCAGAGGATGCAGTGGTGGTGGACGTAATGGTATTTGTGTCAGAGGCAGATGTGTTCTTGATTCAGGAGGCAGATGTATACCAGAGGTAAATACATCGACGTAGAATATGATCTGCTATTATTGCAATGAGTTTGGCTATATGAAGTTTTCTTGCCTCTAATTAAGAGGATTTGGAGGAAATACAACATACATAACCTTTTAAAAAGACTCTTCTCATCCCAGAAATTTCCAGATGTCTGTCGAGTGGAGTCAATACCAAATGTTTCACAAGTTGCATTAAGTAGTAATTACATTTGTCTCCTATCAATGCGACTTTAGCCAAGATCAAGTAACCTAACTGCATGTATTTATACATTAAGTCCTCAAACTTATGTGATAATTTACAGAACCACTGATCATATGATTGGGGAATCAAGTATATTATCTTTTTTATCCATATATTGATAAACAGATAGTGATACTAGCATATGGTTTCACATCTGATGTTGCAAATGTTGATTACAATAATATCACATCTTCCTTAACTTTGACATCTATTTTGCATCTGTCATAAATTTTCATTTAATCTGCTTTCGTTAGTTGACACACTCTTTAAATTGCTCCATAACATTCTTTTTCGATCATTATGTATTCCAGTAGACTTCCAAGAAGACTATTGGTACATTGTGTGCGATTGAATGTCATTATCACCTGGATACCAACACTGAATCAATGGCTTGTTCTGGTGTTACTTATCCATTCATCACACACTACAAACTGAGTCATTTGGGTCTTCCAAAAATTTTTGAATTCTAGGTTTAAGAGCATTTATAGTCTAGAATGTGAGTTTTGTCAGCTAGGAAACACCACCAATTATCTTACCAACTATGTGTCAAAAAGTTTACTCAGGAAGCTTTTGAGTTAGTTCATTTAGATGTATGTAGATCTTGTTGTGCCGAGTCTAGATGTGACTTCAGATATTTTATCTCATTTATGGATGATGTTTCATGTCTCATATGGATTTACTTGATGAAAAATAGATCAGAAATTTTTGCAATTTTAAAAGTTTATTGGCTGATACAAAAAATCACTTTAGTTTTCTGTGAAAAGTTTAAGTGATAATGCAAGGAGTATATTAATAATCAGTTTGTAGCTTTTTTGTCTGAATTTAAAATTATTCATCAATCTTCATGTACATACACCCCACAATAAAATGAAGTAGCAGAATGTAAATACTGATATTTACGGAAAATTGTACGCACTTATGTTACACATGCATATATTTTTTGGGATGATGTTATCTTAACTACTTATTATCTTTCTCCTTGATTTCTATGTCTTCCTTATTTTTCCACATTTTTATTTATTTCATTTTTGTATATTTTTTATTGTGGTGTTTGATGTTCTCTTTTTGTCCTCCTCATCTGTTCATTGTTTTTTTTGACCAATATGTTTTCTATCTTCATGTTTTCTTTATAGGTACCGAAGTAACAAAATAAAACTTTTCATGCAAAGTCGCTTTGGCTTTCACAGCTATCAGCCAAACACTCTCCAACATGAGTAGTCTATTTAGAATGTTGCACCGTTAACTATTCTCATTTAGTCACTTGAAGGTGAAGAAAATCAGAAAATCAATAATATTAGATGTTTCTTAGTCATCGACATGATTATGTCCATTCGGAAGTCATGACATCTGATGAGAAGCTTGATTAAGTTCTTAAGCAGCTGTCTAAGGGACAAGGCACCCCCTTCACATTTTCCAGCTTTTTAAACGCTGCTCATTAGAACTAGATTGATGACACTTGGAGTGGAAACATTAATAATATGTCAACGGTGCTTACTGAGAAACACAAAGAACAAAAAACCAGGGTTTGAGGTATCGGCCGATACCATTAGGTATCGGCCGTATCGTATCGGCATCGGCAGTTGACGATACCGAAACCAATGGTTAGTTTCAATATAGGCCGATACTAAACGGTATCGGTCAGTTTCGGCCAATACCTGTCGAAACTGCCTGAAACTGACTGGTACCGTTCAGTACCGGTCGAAGACGAAGGAAAAAGAATGTATAATTAAATAAAAATTCTCTAAAAACCCCAAAAAATTTCGTGAATCAATAGGTTACATAGAAAGCACGGTTAAAAGAGAGAAGAAAATCCTAGGGTTTCTGCTTGAAAATGATGAAGAATTAGACGAAGAAGAGGCAGAACAAAGAAAAAATTGCTTAAAAAGAAGAAAAAGAACAAAAGGAGGATGATGAAAAAATTGAACTCACCTCATCGCGTCGCCGCCTCGTCGAACCTGCCTCCTGCCTCCTGCCTCGTCGAACCGGCCTCGACCATCTAGCATGAGAGAGAGAGAGAGCAAAGAGAGAGAGAGAGGCCCGAGTCGTCTTTCAGGAGATGATGTGTTCTTTAAAAAGGCAAACTTGTACATATGTGGTATGTGCGTAAAGTAAAACAGTCAGTGCACATATCAAGCGGATATTTTGTGGCAACCCTGTAAATAAGTGGTATGTGCGCAAAGCAAAATGGTGGGTGCGCAAAGCAACACCCAGCGATTTTTTTGGCAAATTTGTAAATAAGTGGTATGTGCGCAAAGTAAAACGATGGATGTGCAAGGCAAGCTTTAGGATCTATTCATTTATCTAATATTTAGTATTTAAGTACCAAACTTTAGGTATTTACTATTTGATATGATTAAGAACTCAAATTTAGTTTATCTATTTAGTATTTAGTATTTGATAGTATATGATTAATATTTTAGTTTGTTAAGTATTTAATAGTATTTGATAGGTTTAGATTTAAGAATCTTCGGAACCATCATTGTATGTATATAGTATATACATATTTAAAGTATCTCCGAAACCGAAACCGATACACGAATCGAAACTGCCGAAACTAGCGATACGGACGAAACCGAAACTTGCTTCCGAAACCGCCGAAACGGACGATACCGATATCGAAGCCTAAATTTTGGGAAGAACGATACCCAGACCGAAACCGAGACCTAAAACCTTGCAAAAAACAACTATGATCCATCGCATGTTTAGGGGCCCTTCCTAGTTATTATTGGCCTATTTATTGACACATCAATGCATTTTTTTATGGTTTTCTATAATTATTAAAAAAGAGCTAAAGATGTGATATAGAAACAAAATGGGTTTCCTTCGTATGACCCCCATAAGTAGGCATGTTTTCATATAACTGCAAAAAAATTAGTAGGCATAAATAACCCCAAAAAAACTTTAATTTTTTCCAAATAACCCCCAAAATGACAAAAATCTCTTCATAAATGAATTGAAAGTAGCACCAAGAATATATATGAAGTGAGGGCATCTGACATTTTGGGGTTATTCAGAAAACGCTTAAAGATTTTAAAGTTATTTAGAAGTACAACGATTCTGAGGTTTATACAGATATAAGCTTAATGTTTAAGGCTTAATGTTAAAAAAATCCAAATTAATAACAATAACAATAAGAACACAACCTCGGAAAGAGCACACAAGATATGCTTTAGGTATTATAAAGACACGTAATATATCTGAAAAAAATACAATGGATAATAAATTAAGGTTCTCTATGCCACAAATCAAGACGACATTTTCCTAGTGTTTCTCAAATATGTAAAATTTTCTAATTTAGTGATATATATATATATATATATATATATTGGACTTTGCTGCTGGGGTGAACTTTGCCGCTGCTAATCCATTTAACATCCTTCGTAATCGGCTAGGGGGTTCGTTGCTTGATACGGGGGAGGGTATGGATTCGGATAGCGAGCCTAGTGAGATGTCCATGGTTAACAATGCTTGGCTTGTTGAACAGGATCTATTAAAAAACAATAGCAAGGGACGGAAAAAACATAATCAAAACAAGGGTGGGGAAGACATTTCTGTTAAAGGCACTCGTAAGAGTTCGAGAATCAATAGGGAGGGTGAGCGACCCCCCCCCAAAAAAAATCCGATCAATGACCTTGTTCATTTGGAACACCCGGGGTCTTAATAGCGTTGTTAGACGCCGTGAGCTTAAGGTTCGACTCCAGAAATATGCGCCTTCTCTGGTTGGGCTTATTGAGACTAAGGTTACTGAGATTAATGAGCGTAGAATTACCAACTGTTTTCCGGAGAAGTGGGTTTCTATCAACAATTGGATGTTTCATCGCAATGGTCGCATTATCGTTATGTATGATCCTGATATTTGGAAATGTGTGGTTGATGACCGCTCAACACATCTCTTTGATTTGCAGCAACGTGGCGGGTTTTGTTATGGTCGTCACCATTGTCTACGCTTCCAATTCCTACCAAGATCGTAGGACTCTTTGGGATAATATTGTCTCTTGTGCTAGCAAATTCAAAAATTCCCCCTGGATCATCGGGGGTGATTTCAATTGTGTCAGATATTCCACGGATAAGATTGGCGGCAGAATGGTTAAGGGTCCTATGGTTGATGAGTTTAATGATTGCATTAATGCTAGCGCTCTCATTGAGCTTAAGACTGTAGGTAATACTCTGAGTTGGAATAATCGTAATATCGGGCAGCGCCGTATCACTGCTACGCTGGATAGGGCTTTTTGCAACAGTATCTGGATGAACACTCTCACATCCTCCTATTGTGAATATATTGATGGAGGTACTAGCGACCATTCCACTCTTATTATTCGCACTCATCTGTCTGGTGGCACGGATCCTAAGCCTTTCAAATTTTTCAACGCCTGGCATCGTAGCCCTGATTACCCTAGTACTCTGAGGGATCATTGGTTTATTAGAGTCAATGGCTGCCCTATGATACGCTTGGTTGCTAAGCTTAAGAACCTGAAGATGGGTCTTAAGAAGTTTGGAGTTGCCTTCAGAGAGGCTAATGATGTATCCAAATATCGGGCTGAGCTTGCCTCCATTCAGAACAACCCTAATCTGGTTTCTTGTGCTGAGTTGCAAAGAAAAGAACGTTCCCTTATCAATCTACTTGCTGAGGCCATTGATATTGAGGAATCCAATCTTAGGCAGAAAAGTAGACAAGATTGGTTGGGGCTTGGGGATAGAAACTCCCGCTTCTTTTATACTGCTATGAGGACTAGACAAAGTCGTAATAACCTTGGTCACCTCATTGCATCTGACGGTTCTCGTAACAACTCCATTGACACCCTTAAATTTGAAGCCCCTGCGTTTTACTCTAATCTATATAATCAAAATGACTATTGGACTGTCTTCCCTTGCCTCACTACTAAAAGAGTCCTTACAGCTACGGCTGCTGACTGGGTTGAAAGGCGGGTTTCGGCTGAGGAAGTCAAAAATGCCGTTTTTCAAATTGGGGTGGACAAGGCCCCTGGCCCCGATGGGTTCAATGGTTTTTTCTTTCAGAACTCTTGGGATACTATTGGAAATGATGTTACTGCTGCTATTACAAATTTCTTCACGTCTGGGAAAATATATCGCCAAATCAATCATAAATTCTTAACGCTTGTGCCTAAGAACGCAAATGCCTCTGAGCTGGGTGATTACCGGCCCATTGCATGCTGTAATGTTTTGTACAAGGTCATCAGCAAAATTCTGTGCAACCGTTTGAAAAAAGCTGTTATTGAGCTCATATCACCTAACCAAGCCGCTTTTTTGCAAGACCGCTTACTAGTTGATTGTGCTCTGCTTGCACATGAACATATTAGGGATTTCAACAACCCCATGGGTGGGCGGGCCTGCCTCAAATTAGACTTGAAGAAAGCATTTGACAGTGTTAACAGGGAATTCGTATATTTCATGCTCCATCGGATGGGTTTCAAGCACAAGTTTATTAGTTGGATATGTGAATGTATTTCAACCCCCTCCTTCTCTGTCATGATTAATGGGTCCCCTTATGGCATGTTTCAATCTAATAGAGGGCTGAGGCAGGTAGATCCCCTTTCCCCCTATCTCTTTGTGATTGTTATGGAAGCTTTCTCCTTACTTATGGCTAGAGCCACTGCTACCAACAGTATTAAGCCTATGAAAAGAGTGGGAGCTGTTACTCACCTGTTATTTGCTGATGACCTGCTGGTTTTTTGTCGAGCTAGGGAGGACTCGTTTATGGGTTTGAGAGATCTGCTTTCTGTTTTCAAATCCTATTTAGGTCTTGAAGTTAATTGGAGTAAAAGTGCTGGGATTTTCAGTAAGGGGGTCAGGGGGGCCGGGGCTCTGGCTGATATTTTGGGTATTAAAAAGGTGCAATCTCTTGCTATATACTTGGGCTTGCCGCTCTCCTCTAAGTATCCAAACGCTGATATGTATGGCCGTCTGATTGATAGATGCAAGAGCAGGTTACAGGGGTGGTCTTCATCTTTGTTATCTATTGCTGGCCGTATTGAGCTCGTCAAAACTGATATCTATGGCATGGTTGTGTTCTGGATGCAAGCTTTTCGCATTCCCAAGTCTGTTTTGCGCACTCTCACATCTATCTGCAGAGGTTTCATTTGGGGGAAGAACCACCTTTGGGCTTGGGATGATATTTGTGTTCCAAAGCAAGAAGGAGGAGTGGGGCTTAGAAGTTTCACAGATTTGAATAACGCTTATGGCGTTAAGTTGGCTTGGCGTATGCTTACTCATAAGGGTATCTGGGCTTCCTACATGAGGAAACATTATATGAGCAATACGGGCCTCTTCCGGGCTAAGGCACATCCTATGCAATCTGGTACTTGGAAATTCATCCTGCATTGTCGTGAATTCACAAAGAAACTCACCCAACGTCTGGTCAGAGATGGTTCTTCTACCTTCTTCTGGTATGATAATTGGCTTCCGTGTGGCCCCCTGAATGATTCTTTTGAGGTTCCTCCTGGGGAAGAGATGTATATGGTTAGAGATTATTGGACTGGTGAGGGATGGGTGAACTCAAGCTCCATTAATTCTGTGCGGCACTTGATTGATCCGGTTTCTTTAACTTCTGGCGATGATTCTTGGTCTTGGGTCTCTAAGTCTCCTCTGCAAAATGCCTGGTCTGGAACTAGAGCTATTAAGCCATTATTTCCCTTCTACAAGGTGGTCTGGTATCAGGGGCACATCCCTAAGATGGCTATCACGTTATTGCGAGCTTTCCACGGGAAACTTCTTACCCGTGATAAGCTCGTACAATGGGGAGTGCCTTCTTCACCTTTTTGTGTGCTATGCTCTAATAACATTCATGAAAGCTTGGAACACATATTTTTTGAGTGTAGTTATTCTAACTATATCCTTTGCAGGAGTCTCGTTAAAATGGGGGTTACATCTAACTTGCCATCCTCTCTAGCTGGTATGGGGGATTTGATTCTCTCACGTTACCATAAGAAAGATAACACTGGGAGACTTGCTAAGACTGTTCTTGCTGCGATGACCTGACACATTTGGAGAGAGAGGAATAGGAGAATATTTGAAGGTAGCAGTCAGAGGCAGACTGCCCTGTTTGATGATATTGCTGAGGATATTAGAATTGCCATGAGAAATGTGGATTGGGATATTGACAACAGTGTTGTTCCCCCCCCCCCCCTCAAATTGGGGCCTGATTTCTTAGGTTGTGTGATAATTGTATATTTTTTCTATGTGGCTCTTGGGATAGCGGATGGTGCTTGCCTGGGTTGGGGGTGATGGCGCATGTGCTCTTACCCCGGCTCTCAAGTATCCTTCTTCCTCCCTAGTGTCTTGTATTCTTTTCTTGATTCAATAAAGATGCAAAGCATATTCTCCAATATATATATATATATATATATATATATATATATATATATTGGAAAGTTAGCGTATGAGTTTTATTGAGTAGTATACAAAATACACTTGTCTTAGTGAGGTTGGGTGTAGTCACGAGAGGGAGGATAGGGCACAGGCGCCGTCACTCCCAACTCCGAGAACCCCCAACCCACAGGACAAAAAAATACAGCAAAGAATGGCAAAAAAAGAATAAGAATTAGCCAAGATCTCTAAATTCCCACATCTCAAAGGCTTCAATTTCCTCATGAGTGGCTGGGTCCTGGCTGTGTGTGTGTGTGTGTGTGTGTGTGTAGAAAAGAGAAGAAGGTATTTGATTCGTGGAAAATGGTTTTGTGGTTACCAAAAAAGCTGCCAAAATAATCAGGTTAAAAGAATCTTCAAGAATAAAGATCAAAGAAATTATGATATGGTTGTAGATAGTCGGAGAGGAAAAGAATAGAAAAACATAAGAAAAAGAGCTCCAAACAAGACATGGCTATTGATTAAACCACCTACACATGGTTGCCAACTTTCTATTGTAATAAAAAGGGCATAAACCCTAATTAGGTTGGTGCAACATTCAAACAGAAAATAATTGGTACAAAGTTATAAAGGAAATTTTTTTTCATAAATGCTCCTCTTCAAGGTGAAGCATAGTTTTAATTATACCCAGCTTGTAAAAGGGGGGAAACCCCCCTTGTGTGGTAAAGAACGTAAAGATAATATGACATGAAATCATATGAAGTAATAGTTTTATGCTGCAAAACTATGTCCTGATTAAAATGACAGTCAACCTCAATATATGTAGTCAATCAATGTAATAAGAAAACTAGACACACTCTTGACTTGAGTAAGACACAAAAAGAGGCATGCTTTGATACATGGTGTGTATAGGAAGACGCATCAACCCTAACTAGTCTATTGCTTAATCTATATAAATGATAAATAATACAAAGCTACAAAATTACCCTTAACACCATCAAAATCAAAGAACTCCTTATTTCTACATCTAATGATGGTGTGTATCTTCTGGCCTTAGAAAATTATGACAAAAGGAAAATTATCAATTTTGAAAGCAAATGAAAACCAAACCCCACTAATGTGTACATATGAAATCTGTAAGTGATGCCTTCGATTTTACTAACGATAAAAACTCTGAGCAAGCTTAGTTCCATGTAACTATATTCTATGAAGGTTATATCATTAGTGCTTGAAGCATTCATAGTAGTTATTGAATAAAAGACACTGTTGGGAATAACTAGATATAAAAGAAGGTAGAGTGATTATCTCATGTGGTTATGCATGGATCATGGAGGCCAATAAATATTAAAGCAGCAACAGTATTCTGAAAGATCAATTTAAAAAGTTTAAGCATAGTAGGAAAAATTAACATTTCAAACATACCCATCAAAGGATTAGTTGAGAATGAATTCATGAAGTACCTTTTGTGTCATCGAACTCATAAGAGTGTACCAAAACCAATAGTGATGAAATCTGCATCGTTGAAGCCTCCAAGACATTTCTGAATTGGACGATTTTGACATCTGGAGCACAAATAATCCACTGAGATTTAGAGCACATTATAGAAATAATAAGTGTGGTTACCTTCTAATGCACCAAACAAGAAAAGTATTTTTCATAAGACTGCTTCAATGGAGATCCAGCAATCATAACAGCAATAACCAGAACTATCATAATTCCAACATCATAGCAGAATATTTGAAGACAACATTCGCATGATATGGCACAATCTTGCCAAAATAAAGCAATTGATAATTATTCAACAATGAAGAACGAATCAGTTACTAACCAGTTAATTTTAGGAGTAAGCTGAGAAGCACAAACACACTGATGTGATGCAACGCCCACTATACAAGACAACACAATATCATATATACTGCAACTGTAGCTTATATGGTATCATGGATGTACAAACATAATGAACATTTTGGAAGTAACTATAAAGCCAATCCATTTCAGAGCTTCCTCGATACATCATGTAATCATATTTGCTCAATATTACTAGTGTGGGAAATAAATAAATAGACTAATAAAGAAAAGGTGGGACACTTGGTATGCTAAGGTGGGGTAAGTAACATGGTCCATGGATAAGTAACAAACAAAGAGATATCATGGCATGTACTTACTGCCAGTACTGATTAATAACATGTAAAATATCATCTGTAAATCTCTAAGGTAGTACTATAACCATAAGTCATCTGGCAGAAGGCAACTATAAGAAAAATATATTGAAATTTTAAGAATATATCAAGAGCAATAAGAATATAACAAATATGACATTTAAAATTTTAATATCTAAGTTCAATACTATCTACTATAAACATGTTTAAAATGAGAAGGAACCTAGGGGTGCTACCTAGGCATGCTAAGCATTCGCCAAGCAGTCGTATAAGCTGCCTAGCCAGTCACCCTAACCCGCCTACGCTAACCTAAGCCCTGAGTGGATGGCCAAGAGTGGGCTCAAGCCTAGCCAGGTGCATAAGCCCCCCCCCCCCCCCCCCCAAAAAAAAAAAAAAAGAAAAAGAAAAAAAAAGCTTGCTAAAACAGTAGGTGTATTGGTAACTAGAATAATGTCCAAGTATGGGCTTTTGTATGACACATATAAGAGCCATAAGATCTTGACGAATCCAAAGGAAGTATGTACTAAAGTACGGGCTCTTCTATAGTTGTATGTATATATAAGAATAATAAGACCACATTGTCTTAAATACCACGTCATATATTCTCTAAAGAACAGTAAAAGAAATATATTGACAAAGGTAAATTAGAAGTCTCAAAAGACACTAGATATAAGTTTGGCTCTCTCATTCAATCATTTGAAGATGACCATAGCAAAATGTGTGGAAATGTACTGCCATTAATACAAAAAACTATCTTGTGTGCGCTGATATTTTACTCCTTTTTCTAGTTGACATGATTGCCTTAAGCCATAGAAACTATGTATAAAGTTGAAAATACAGGTGACATTTCTTGGTGAGCTGGCTACTACTAAAATGGAAATAGTGTCAAGGCTGCACTGTTGCAAAGTATTAATAGGACTTGCTTTGCAATATAAGAGAAAATCACAAATTCGTAATATTAACGAAGTCAACAACTTACTCAAAACACTTTGTATGTATTTATCAAAAAAAAAAGCTTAACCAGAATGGTTAGAGCTTTCAATATTAAAAAGTAGAATTGACAGGAAGTATACTTGGTTGTACCTGATGAAGGAACCAAAGCCATTCCATGTCTAGGTATTATTGCTATTTTAAAATTGCATGTCAGTTCTAATATTCACAAATTAAACCGAAACAGGACTGTATATCTAAAGGGTTCTCACTTTGAAGTAGTATGATGTCACCAGCATGTATCATAGATCCCATATGCCTCTGCCGGATAGATACAGAGAAATATGATCCTGTGTCATCACCAACCCGAATATGTGTCATCAAAAAACTATCTCCTTTGGAAGAATGCTGCTTCTGCATGAAGGTATCCCGGACATCAGTAACAAACGAACCACGTTAATAACAAGAAGACAATAAAGAAAATATTTGTTCAAAATTATATTTAAATTAAAATTGTTCGTAAAGAATAAGTAAATTTATTAACATTAGGATATCCAGTAAACTAGTAAAGCTCAAAACTGAACAAACTTTTTTAATTTAAGGCCCCCCAAAGGTAAAAAAGAAGGGGAAAGGAAAAACATTGCCCACTGACCATTGAGATGCATATAAACAAACCCAAATTCGTACACATATTTCTAGAGAACTAGATCATGAATAGCTCATGGGTCTTTAAATTTTTAACAAAAATATCATCTCATGGTGTCATTTCTAGTGGCGATAGAGTCCATCAAGGAACACGAAAAATTGCAACTTACAGTTACCCTGGGTAAGACTTACATGATACCCAAATTATGCAACTTTAATATAAACAATTTTCACATTAATTACATCATAAAGCATATGTTCCACAGCTTAACTACAAACCTCATGGTTACTATCGGACATGTAATATTCATAATTTCCACGGTATTGCTAGTTCTCAATTTTTCTTCTACTTCTAAATCACCAACATGGATCATTATCTTTTGAATTCTTTTCCATAATGATGAATATCATAGATCGTGCAAAAGAAATTGTTAATTGCATTATACTTCAACAAGCAGAAGAAACCGTTCTTTTTCATTAGATAAAAAGCTACGATGTCGGTACAGAAGCATATTAGGGCACTTCTCTTCTTAGCCGTGTAATCAACCAATAAAATGAAAGCATTATAAAATTATTTTGTGGGATGAGAAATAAAGCAAACACCTCATGAGCAGTTGGGAGAAAAAATTATCAAAATGACTTGAAGTTCTGTTAAAATAGCTATTTTCAGATTCGATTTTATCCTAATTTATTTCCAGGGTCCCCTTTCGGGTCTCTTTGGAAAAGTAAATTGGGGACAGAGAGAAATGACCTGGAGAGGTTGAGGTTGAGGTTGAGGTTGAGAGGAATAGACGAAGACGAGGAGCTGGACGAAGTCGTCGATGTGAGAGGATGCATCTGAGAGATCGATCAGAGGACCGTACCATCCGATGATTGCCGACGACGTCATAGCCATCGCTTTCTTCTTCAGGCATCAAGCAGCCGTCGTATCGAGCCGTAGGTTGGTGGTTAGCAGTGGTAAAGTTCCTCGACATCGAATGACTGGTTAGTTTGTCATTAACTCTTTGGACAAATTCAAAAAAAAAAAGGCTAAAAATTAAAAATAATTATAAAATTCGATTTTTTTTATATAGTATTTATCAAAATCGATCAAATTTTACCGCGACGGTATTCAGAAATTTTTTCGCGGATGTGTCATGTTACACCAATTATGGCCTACCCTCAAGGCCATTAATCCAGCAATTATAGCCTGCATTCATGGTATTCATTTCTTCACCAAGTGGTGGCAACCACTTCAGTCAATATTTTCTCAAATGACTCCTCATCATCATCAATGACGACCATAAAGCTTCATCATTGGCCCAGACGCCACGGGGGAAACGGCCTACCTATAAGAATACTGGAAGCGACATGAGAAGGGGGGATCTCCAAGATCCAACATTGAGATAGCCTAAACACTCAATACCTATACTCCAAATCACATACTCTTCTCCTCCATAGCTCGGTCACAGGACTAGCGGACGACCTCCTAACAGGTCAGACCTAGCCCCACCAAGCCCATTTTGAGTCAGCCATTGACTTGCATCGAAAGGAATTTGGTCGGGCCCCAAAACCGACCCCCTGACGATCTTCATGTATTGTAGATAGCGAGGGAGATAGCCCAGTCTCGGCCTCCATGGCGCAGATCGGAGCCCCGTCAATTGGGGGTTGGTTCTCTAATCACCCACCAGTTGCGCACCCCAGCTACTCCAACCAAAGGTACACTCGACAACCTTCATACACATTTGATGTGCGGATTTACTCCGTAACATTTGATGCCGTCTGTGGGAACGAGTCAACATCCAACCACATTGAAAATGATTTGTTCCACTAATCAAAGGCCTGAAAGGCCAACTCCCGATTGGGCGATAGATGGCACAACTTCGCTCCCCTTTGTATAATCTCGCCTCCAGTCTGTCCTCTCGTCATCATTGACACTGAGAGGATCAGCTCTCTCTAGTGTCCATGTGCTCCCTTGGATCGATTACACACAAATCTTCAAATCTTAAATCATTTGATCAGCAGCCCATCGATCCTGTCGAACCGGTCGATAACATCATGAAAAGCCACGAGATTCACCATCTCATCCAACATGCCCTTGAGGCAATCGTGATACGCACGCATCCTGTCCGCATCGGCTAGCAGCACTTCCAACTCGTCACATTAGGCCGCCATGCTTATGACCAGAGCTTGCATGCACAAGCGAACCTGGTAAGATATTTGGCTGGAAGGCGATCCAGTATTTCCATCACGAGATCAACGGGAGTGCATCTTTACATTTCTTTGAGTGGAGGCTGCGGCTTCTTTTCAATGGCCTCTTCCTCCATGATGGACACGATGAGGAGAATATGGGAAAAGCCAAAACCCTAGGGATCCCAAATTATCCTAACCATTTGATCAGCTGTCTTCTCAAAAATGGATGATCCAATCGCGATTAAGGAGGCTGATTGTCATGCCATGTTTTCCCGGATACACGGGAAGTACAAATCCGTCCCAGGAGAGGCAATGGTGATGGAGAGAGGAGAGAGAGAGAGAGAGAGAGAGAGAGAGAGAGAGAATGAGTCAAAAAAATTTCCTACAGGCCACTGCACTCATGCTGGGATAATACCTGTAAGTATACACAGGCATGAATCTCACACATATAGGCAATACACTGACATCGCTAACTTTCGGAGCTTGGAGTTGTTGAGTATTGATTCTCCTGATTTGGTTTTGATGATGAACAAACATAAATATCGTGTACTAATTCTCTTTGAGCACAGTTATGGAGATCGTCGCCAATTTACTCTGTAGATCTCATGTAGATCTCAAGCGACGTCTCAAGACTTCTTTAGAGTGCATGATCGATTATGCCTGAAGCTTCGTTGAAGCTCAAGGACTTGTTGATGAAGTCAAGAGAATCAGACCAGTCATGTTGGAGCTTTGAAAATGGGTTGTCTTGTATATTTCTATGTCTTCTAGCTCCGTATTATAGAATGTTAAGCCTTGAGTCTTACTTGCTTAGTAACCCTTGTATCTATCTTATCTTATCTCTAGGATTGCCTTCGAAGCCATTAGATAGGGTTCATTAGCTTATCGTCTTTGACTTGGCTTCTTATGCATCTTAGTTGGTTCAAGTTGAAGAACTAATCGATGAAATGACAATCTAATCGGTTAGGAATTCTTCTTGAACCGACTAGTCATCCTTGAGAATCTTAGCCTAATCTCTGTTGACAAACTAGTCGGTCCAAGAAGGTTCACCGACCAATTAGTTCCCAAACTAGTCGGTTAATGTTTCTTCTTAGACCGACTAAATTATCCTTCTTATTTCACACTATTCCCTGTTTGCAACTAGTCGGTCCAAGAAGGTTCACCGACCGATTAGTTATCAAACTAGTCGGTTAGTGTTTCTTCTTAGACCGACTAGATTATCATAACCTTTTTACTAAAATCTCTGTTTCAAAACCAGTCGGTCCAAGAAGGCTCACCGACCGACTAGTTCTCCATCTAATCGGTTAATGATCCTTCTTAGACCGATTAAGCTGCTTAAATTTTCCAGACGTTGGAGATTTTATTTCCACGATTCTGTGTGATCTGTTTTGATTCTTTCCCTATCTGTTTGATGTGTTTCAAACATGGAAATTCCTCCATTATGAGAGGGATTTCAGATCTAGTTTTTCAGATTATCGATTATCATTTTTGAAAGGCTCGAATTCTTGAAAAAGCGTGCTCTCTCTTTTTGACCTAATCCTCCCAAGAGATCTTTAGCTTTTGTGCGATCATTCTCCTGAAGGATTCAAGGATCACGATCTTCATCCTAGCCTTCTCCATCTGTTCATCTCAGTGGTGCTAGGGTTTCAATCGCTCTTCGTGATTTTTTCTCTCCATCATCATTCCTTGCCCTAATACTGTAAGTATCTCTCAAGGCATATGAATTTGGGGTGAATATTTTATATTTCATTAAACTCTCTATTAAAGTTTTGCTCTCGGTTTGTGAGAGGTTCGTGATCCCGGTTTGTGGGAGTCACGGTTCAATCTTTGTATTGATTTATCTTGTAGTATTTTCTACAAGAGGTTTTTAGTGAAAACTTGAGTTAGTGGACTCTAACTCAAGTAGCCGGAAGGGATCCGGGTGTCTGGGACGTAGGATCACCGAAAACAAGTCGGGGAGACTTGGGTGGATCCGAACCCATTACATCATTTGTTTGCATTGTGATCTTCTTGTTGTTACTTATATTCCGCATTGTTGTTTGTGTTTGCAAAATAATTAGGAATTATCCTCTTAGTTATTTTAAAGAACTATTCACCCCCCTCCAGTACTTGTGCAGTAGCTTCCAGGCTATTACATTAGTAGGGTTAGTTTCAACAGAATCAATAGCATTAGACTTATCAACAGAATCACAAACTACTTTCATAGAGTCATCGTCGTCGATAATTCTATGAGAGACAAAGTCTTCATTAAATGATACATGAAGTGATTCCTCGATCGTTGAGGTTCTTTTGTTGTATATCCGGTAGGCTTTGCTACGGTAGGAATATCCAACAAAGATCACCTCATTGGATCTTGGATCAAATTTGTCCAAACTTTCATACGTGTTCTTGATAAAACATTTTGCACCAAAGACTCTAAAATGTTTAACTTGAGATAACCTACAAAACAACAATTCATAACAAGTTTGTTTAGTGCCGAGCCTCAAGAGTATTCTATTAAACACATAGCAAGCGGTATGTACCGCTTCTGTCCAAAATTGATGGCAAGGTGGCTATCATCAAGCATAGTGTGAGCACATTCCACTAGTGTCCTATTCTTTCTCTCAACAACACTATTTTGAGGGGGTGCGCAAGGAAAAGAAAAGGTGTGAGTAATACCAACCTCATCACAGAAGTTTGAGAAAGACCCGTTCTCAAATTCCCCACCATGATCACTACGAATAGGGACAATGGTGGTTCCAATGAGATTTTGTACTTTCTTAGCAAACACTGTGAAGTTTTCAAAAGCATCATTTTTATTAACTAAAGTAAATACCCAAGTAAACTTAGAAAAGTCATCAACGATAAAAAGTCCATATCGGGCATTCCCTAATGAAGCAACTCTAGTTGGCCCAAAAGATCTAGATGTAAAAGCTCTAGAGGCCGTTTAGATGATATGCTTTTCTTAGGTTTGAATGACGATTTTGGAAGTTTGCCTCGTTGACACGAGTCGCAAAAGCTTTTCTTTTTAAAAGAAAGCTTAGTGAATCCTTTTATAGAATCTAGCTTAGATAGTTTGGAAAGTGTTTCGAAATTCGCATGACCAAAACGTCTTGCCATAAGTGTTGCTCACTTGTGTTGGCAATAAGACATTGTTCATGGGAATTTGGAATATCTAAGATATATAGGTCCTTATGGCATGTGCCAGAGAACAACAAACTATTATTATCAATCCTTAAAATATGGCACATTCCTTTCTCAAAGCTAACTTTGCAACCATTTTCACTAAGTTGACTTATAGAGATTAGATTGTCATTTAAACCTTTAACAAGGTAAACATCATTTATAAGAGGTTTAGAAGGGTTACCAACTTTTCCAACACCTATGATGGTTCCACTCTTGTTGCCTCCAAAGACCACTCGGTTTCTATTTTCAATGGGTGCCACTTCGGATAGCAACAGAGCTTTACCAGTCATGTGTTTTGAGCACCCGCTATCTAGTATCCAACCGTTCTTGGAGCCAAATTTAGATTTGTTGCTCCTTTTATTTTTCTTGAGTACCTGAAGATAAAAACATTGTATCATGGTACCCAAGATCATTGGGTCCTAAAAGATTAGACCTTTGGAAACCAAGTCCAATTGGACGTAGACTTCCCAATATAATCATCATTGTGCACAACATTCAAAAATACGAGTTTATATATGCTTGTTTCTCATCCATGCTAGTGTCCTTCGGGCCCCAAATAGAGAATGTCTTAGGAGCCCTATTTCTATTGGGAACATGCACATTTTGTTGATTTCTACGTGGTGCATGTGTTCTACAAGGAAGTGGCCTAGTGTGTGCATGACGTGGATAAGCATGCGGCACATGATGAAATGGTAGTGGTAACATATGATACGGTGCATGATGGTAATCATTCATGTAATAATGATGAGGGTGAGCATATGCATGTGGAGGAACACGTGTGTGAGTGTGTCTCACTTGGTGTGCACGTGCTCGTGGACGTGGAGCATAAAAATCATCATAAGTGTGAACATGTGGAGTAGGGGGTGTGTTCCTACGTGGTATGGTATTTGTGTATATAAATGCATGACCCTTCTTTGGAGGTCCACCCAAAGTGGGTTTCTTTCCAAAAGGGGATGTGAACTTAGTGGAAGTACCATTGGAAGATGAACTATCCATGGGGGGTTTACTTCCACTAGTTAAGGCATCAGAGGATGGCCTTACAAAGGTGGTGGAAGATTTGGATGAATTTTCCTTATTATATCCCAACCTAATGCGATGATTAGCCGGAAGTAAGTCATTCAGAATATTATCCAAAAGATCCTTGCCTTTGTTGAATTTCTCAACACGACCAGAGAGAAAGTATTTTAGCATCCAAAGTAGACAGTTACGTGGTGAGTTTACAAACACGTGACTTGAGATTCTCATTCTCAATACTCAAAGTTGAGTTTCGAGAAATCAAATCCGCTATCTCATGTTCATCCGAATCCTCAATGTTAACATGCTCAAGTTGAAATTTGAGATTTACAATCTCAATTCTCAAGGCTTCAACAACGGTGTCATTGTTGGTGATGACAGGTTTAGGTGTGGTTAGAAGACTAGTTAGTTCATCTTTGATTTTAGTATATCTATTCACTAACTTAGAATACTTAGACCAAATTTCTTTATTAGCTAATCTAAGGTCATCCATAGTTACCTCTTCACCTTCATCCTCGCTTTCATCTGAAGCGGTCTCTTGATCATATTGTTCTCTTGCCATGAAGCACATGCGTGCTTTTTCCACTTATTCTTCATCTGACTCACCACTTGAAGAGTCCTCTTCAGAGTCAGTGAATGTACCAACAAGCCCTTTCTTGTACTCCTTGTACTTTCTTGACTTGTCGTACTTAGGTGCCTTCCATTTCTCCTTTTGTTTGTTGAGGGGACAATCGACCTTGATGTGTCCTGGCTTATTGCATTTGAAGCACAAAGAAGAAGAGGCATTAGTAGAACCAACTTTGGATTTGTTCTTGAAGTTACCTTTTCGAAAAAACCGGTTGAACTTCTTTGCCATGAGGGCCAAAGATTCCATGTCCAACTCAGCTTCCGATTATTCACTATCGGTAGGTGTGGTTGGGGTGACCTTGAAAGCAATAGCCTTTTTCTTGGGCTCTTCTTGCTTCAAGAACACCTTCATTTTGTCATGCATCTTGATCTTGCTGTCCTTTCGTACCTCATAAGACATTAAGGTACCCATTAGTTGAACAACAATATACTTAGACATATCATTACCTTCTTCGATAGCGTAGGTTCGCTTTTCCCAACTTGAAGGAAGTCCGTCAATGATCTTTGCGACTTTCTCTTCTTGGGTATAGGTCTTCCCAAGAGCTTCCAATTCGTTGGTTAGATCCACGAAGCGAGCATAGTATTCCTTAATTCTTTCACCCTGTTCCATGTGAAATAACTCGAACTCTTTATTAGCAACAGTGAGTTTAGAGTGTTTTACCATGCTCGTTCCCTCGTGCATGATGAGAAGTTGATTCCAAATCTGATATGCACTCTTACATGTGCATATCTTATTGAAGTCTTCAGGCTCAAGTGCACATTGCAAGGTATTCATTGCCTTGGCATTGCTCACCTCTGCGGCAACCTCTGCGGGAGTCGACTTTGTGAAGTCTTCTTCAACGGGCTCAACGTACTCCGTTAACGTGGCTCTCCAAAGTGATGCGCTCTGGAGAAAAGTTTCCATCCGGCATTTCCAGTACCCATAGTTGGTACCGTTGAAGTGAGGAGGCCTGGTTAAGGGGTAACCTTCGAGCACTCAAGAGGCTCCTTCACAATTCTTGTAAGAGCTGTAGTCGGGAGGTGGTCGAACGGCCTTATTGTCGTTGTTTGTCATAGCTATGAACCAGGCTCTGATACCAAATGTAATACCCTGGAAGCTACTGCACAAGTACTAGGGGGTGAATAGTACTTTAAAATAACTAAGAGGATAATTCCTAATTATTTTGCAAACACAAACAACAATGCGAAATATAAGTAACAACAAGAAGATCACAATGCAAACAAGTGATGTAATGGGTTCGGATCCACCCAAGTCTCCCCGACTTGTTCCCGGTGATCCTACATCCCAGACACCCGGATCCCTTCCGGCTACTTGAGTTAGAGTCCATTAACTCAAGCTTTCACTAGAAACCCTCTTGTAGAAAATACTACAAGATAAATCAATACAAAGATTGAACCGTGACTCCCATAAACTGGGATCACGAACCTCTCACAAACCGAGAGCAAAACTTTAATAGAGAGTTTGATGAAATATAAAATACTCACCACAAATTCCTATGCCTTGAGAGATACTTACAGTATTAGGGCAAGGAATGATGATGGAGAGAAAAGATCACGAAGAGCGATTGAAACCCTATCACCATTGAGATGAACAGACGGAGACGGCTATGATGAAGATCGTGATCCTTGAATCCTTCAGGAGAATGATCGCACAAAAGCTAAAGATCACTTGGGTGTTGAGGTTCCTCCGACTGTTTCTGATGAGGAAGCCATGGATGCTGCTGAAGATGAGGAGCCTGCTGCTGCCTCTCCTGTTCGTGCCCCCGAGAGTACTCCTGCTGCCACCATCCCTTCGGTAGATACTTCTGTTGCTTCAGAGTCTGCCATTCCGACTGCACAGCCTGACGCTGGTGCAGCTCCTGCCTCTGCCTCCTGGGCCTACCTTGGAGGACTCTCCTTTGAGCACTTTGGATGATACATCTAGATGTGAGAGTGTGTGGCTAGGATAGTTGGGTGGTTGAATTTTTTGTTGTTGTTACATTTTGGTGTATGTTGTGTTGATATCTGCTCGTGCACTTTATGCTACTCTCTGTTGATGTTAGATATTTTTTGTTGCCTGGATGTATCTCTCTTGCTGGTTCTATATATATACATCCTGTTGCAGTTCGTATCTTTGTGCATGTTGTGCTGTGTCTCTGTTGTTTCTTTCGTCGCTCGTCGACTATGTTGTTATCTAGATTTGTTTGTATGAAAACATGAATTGTTTTCCATGCACTCAAATCGCTAAAATGTTGATATTGGAGAGGTTGTTCATTTAATAAATCATATGATTTGATGTTGCTTTTGATGTTCTCTCTTTCTGTTTTTCGACTATGATCTAGTTGCCACACTTTGTTTTTTCTTCAATGTTTTCCTTGGTGTCATTTGGACCGTCGTCAAATTATTCGACTCTCTTGTTTGAACTTTGTTTAGCCATTGTTGTTGTCGTTGCCTTCCTCCCGCTCTTTTTGGATAATGCCAAAGGGGAAGAGAATTAATAATGACTTAATGCTAAATGATAATTTAAACATTACCCGTGAATCTAATTTCATATGCTAGATTCAAGGGGGGAGTGAAGATATAAAAATCTATGGATTCTGGTCCTATATTTCGATAGTTGGATCATGCTTTATTCTTTTCTCTGCTGCTTGATGCTTCTGTTCATTATTTAATATGGAACTAACGTGTCATCAACGCAGGGGGAGTAAGTAAATTTCATTTATTTCATTATTATTGATTTATATTTATGTTGGTTTGTCATCACCTAAAAGGGTGAGAATGTTGAGTATTGATTCCCCTGATTTGGTTTTGATGATGAACAAACATAAATATCGTGTACTAATTCTCTTTGAGCGTAGTTATGGAGAACATTGCCAATTTACTCTGTAGATCTCAAGCAACGTCTCAAGACTTCTTTAGAGCGCATGATCGATTGTGCCTGAAGCTTCGTTGAAGCTTAAGTACTTGTTGATGAAGTCAAGAGAATCAGACTCGTCATGTTGGAGCTTTGAAGACGGTTTGTCTTGTATATTTCTATGTCTTCTAGCTCCGTATAATAGAATGTTAAGCCTTGAGTCTTACTTGCTTAGTAACCCTCATATCTATCTAATCTTATCCCTAGGATTGCCTTCGAAGCCATTAGATAGGGTTCATTAGCTTATCGTCTTTGACTTGGCTTCTTGTGCATCTTAGTTGGTTCAAGTTGAAGAACTAATCGATTAAATGACAATCTAATCGGTTAGGAATTCTTCTTGAACCGACTAGTCATTCTTGAGAATCTTAGCCTAATTTCTGTTGACCAACTAGTCGGTCCAAGAAGATTCACCGACCGATTAGTTCCCAAACTAGTTAGTTAATGTTTCTTCTTAGACCGACTAGATTATCCTTCTTCTTTCACACTATTCTCTGTTTGCAACTAGTTGGTCCAAGAAGGTTCACCGACCGATTAGTTATCAAACTAGTCGGTTAGTGTTACTTCTTAGACCGACTAGATTATCGTAACCTTTTTACTGAAATCTCTGTTTCAAAACCAGTCGGTCCAAGAAGGCTCACCGACCGACTAGTTCTCCATCTAATCAGTTAATGATCCTTCTTAGACCGATTAAGCTGCTTAAATTTTCCAGACGTTGGAGATTTTATTTCCACGATTTTGTGAGATCTGTTTTGATTCTTTCCATATCTGTTTGATGCGTTTCAAACATGGAAATTCCTCTATTATGAGAGGGATTTCAGATCTAGTTTTTCAGATTATCGATTATCATTTTTGAAAGGCTCGAATTCTTGAAAAAGCTCTCTCTCTCTTTTTGACCTAATCCTTCTAAGAGATCTTTAGATTTTGTGCGATCATTCTCCTGAAGGATTCAAGGATCACGATCTTCATCCTAGCCATCTCCATCTGTTCATCTCAGTGGTGCCAGGGTTTCAATTGCTCTTCGTGATCTTTTCTCTCCATCATCATTACTTTCCCTAATACTGTAAGTATCTCTCAAGGCATAGGAATTTGTGGTGAGTATTTTATATTTCATTAAACTCTCTATTAAAGTTTTGCTCTCGGGTTGTGAGAGGTTCGTGATCCGGGTTTGTGGGAGTCACGGTTCAATCTTTGTATTGATTTATCTTGTAGTATTTTCTACAAGAGATTTTTTAGTGGAAGCTTGAGTTAGTGGACTCTAACTCAAGTAACCAGAAGGGATACAGGTGTCTGGGACGTAGGATCTCCAGGAACAAGTCGGGGAGACTTGGGTGGATCCGAACCCATTACATCACTTGTTTGCATTGTGATCTTCTTGTTGTTACTTATATTCTGCATCGTTGTTTGTGTTTGCAAAATAATTAGGAATTATCCTCTTAGTTATTTTAAAGTTCTATTCACCCCCTCTAGTACTTGTGCAGTAGCTTTCAGGGTATTACAGGAGTCTGTTGTCGTCACCCTTATCAAGCCACCACTGCTGGTGGTTCCTCATCGTTGCAACAGTACAACTACCTAGTGATCGCCAACCAGACAGTTTCGAAGTCCCGGTTCATCGTCGCCCTCGGCCGGACCGGCCACACCCGGTTCTGACGCGATCCAACCCCCCAGCCTACCAAGGCCTCCTTGTCTCGAGCCGTCCGCTGATCTTGGCATACTTTGTCACGCTTTTAGAATTTGGATCTCGTCATCGTCGGTCAATGTCCTGGTGAAGTCTGGGTACGATCCAGTCGATTTCCCATGCCCAGAACTAGGCATCAGCCCTTCTTATTCTATATTTGTTTGAGGACTTCTTCTTCAAGATGTAGTTCCTAAGCCGGTGTCAGGAGTTCTTTGTTCCTGAGCCACTCCGCCGAAGTAGATATTGGGAGTTTGGCCTACCTCTATCGAGCAGATTTCCAGGAGCTCGGCTCGTCTCTGCCAAATGAATTCTTGTTAGCTAGGCCTGCCTCTATAAGATCAAATTCTTGACAGTTCCCCAAGCCCCGTGAAAAGAGCACGTCCTCCTTGTCATCCTTAAAATCACTGACCTTTTCACCCTCGTCGGCTGCCGCCAGCTTATCAGACCCCACGAAATTGGGCCATTAAGCAGCATGTCGCTCTGCAATGACATGGATGAGGTGGACCACGTGTCTGAGTGCCAGAAGTCGTTGGGCATCCTCAGCAGTGCCCCAGAGTCATTGCTGATCAGATCCGAGAACCTTGACACCTCCGGATCTGCACATGGTTAAGTCTACAGGCTTCGGGCTATTTGATCGAGATCCAGATCAGCCAAGTGCTTAGCCTCAGTGTTGGCCTCGGCCTCCACTTTAACCGTTGTCGTTGCTACATGCTTCTAGCTGTCTTTGTTGTTGTTGAGGCGGCGGTGATGATTCTTGGGAAGCGACACAAGCCGACCCTGCCAGGCCCAATCCGGCCCAATCCATCCAACAAAGTCGACATCATCACGCCATGCCATCGAGCCTGAGCAAGAAACAAAGCCCTCTCGTCGTGATCTCGGAATGCCTCTATCGAGCAGACTTGGGGGAACTCAACTTGCATCCACCTCTACTGAGCAGACTCTTGGAGCTCGAACTGCTTCTTCCAAGTAGAGCCTCGAAGCTCGGCCTACTTCTGTCCACCGAAACTCGTACTCATCGATGCTATTGTTAGCGGCTGCTCATACCCAGGAGGAGCTGTCCATGACAACCCACTCAGGATGACATCCACATGACGACCTATACTGCCTTCGCCATCCAAGCTCATCCAATACTTAGATGAGGCATTATATTAAAACATGCTAACTAAGCAAACCCTCCTGTTTATTTTGATTTATATTTTTTTGCTATTGTTGCGTGCTAAAGTCATCGATATTTATAACTGCAAGCACATGATGTCGTCGTAGCGCTAACGGGTCGTTCACATGGAGGTTGTGTGGCTGAGTACTAGCTAATCCTAAGTTGTGGTTAGCTACATGTTGGGACCGTCAATATTGCTATTTCAATACTAAACAACAGAAGTGATTAGTATTATCAACAACTAGGAGATATGCAAAGTTACTTGTATATTCCTTTAAGTATAAATAACTTGCAATGAAAGAAATACACAATTAATGAGACAAAATAAGCAAACAAGCCAAATAAACGCAAACACCGAGAATTTATCCTAGTTCGGATCCTCTTGATCCTACGTCCAGTCCCCTACTCCCCGTAGAGATTTTCGATCCACTATAACCATTTGCTCCCCTCAAGCAAATATACAAAGATGCCAACACTCCCTGTGTTGCGAACTTGTACAATCTCTTCAACAAGAAATTCACCAAATCAAGAGAAAAAGTAAAGAAACAATATCACCTATAGCCTTGATAATATAGGAATTGAATTGCAAGGAAGGTGATGGTATCTCCAAGGTTTCTTGATATGAAAATGTAGTAGAGCACACTTGGAAATGGACTTTCGATTGAGGCAAAATTTCTGCAGAGGTTCCCCAATGAAAATCTGAAAATCACTCTCTTTTAGAGTGAGAAAAATAACTTAAGAATGAGAAAGTGTGTGAATGATTTTAGTGTATGAAGACAGATGTCTCGGGGTCTATTTATAGGCCAAATAGATGGTTAATGATCGTTTGACAACTATCCAAAATTTTAGGAAAATCTGAACTATTTTTTCAAAAATTGGTCGATCAATAGAAGTTGTTGGTTGACCAGTTTTGTTACTAAACTGGGGTATGACAGTTATGTTAACTTTTGACGAAAGGACATTAAAACAGTCAAATTTTTGTCCATTTGTGGTAGTTAAAACTACCATTGGTCGACTACAGAGTTTGATGGTTGTCTTTGAAAAGCTAACCAACAAAAACGGTCAAAATAAAACGAGCAGAAATATAGATGTTGGAATAACTATTTTAATAACTACCTGGTCGACTAGCAAACTCTATTGGTTGACTAGGAACTGAAACTTTAGGAAATTGTGAAATAGTGATCCTAATGACTTAAAAATAGGATTGACAAAAAGTTGTAATTTTCTGAATTTTTGGGAAATTTAACTAGTCGACCATGAGAATGTGTTGGTCGACTAATTTGGTTTATGACTATTTTCAAAAAATATAAAATATCATGCGAATTGATCCTATCAATGAAAGAATGGGTTTGATCAAAAATTTTGACTTTTTGAAAATAGAGTAAAATAAATTAGTTGACCAGGAGATGTGCGGGTCTACTAATTTGGTCTATGACTTGGTCGTTTGAGGGAAGACTCTAAAGGACTAAGATAGATCATCACAAGGCTTTCACATGCTATGTATATGCAAGAATAAATGTAAATATTACATCACTTTCCACAAGATTAATCTCAAATTCGAGCTTCGCCTTGCTTTTGATGCTTCTTGCAATATATGTTGTCTTGATGATTGTCTTATCTGAATTTGTTTGAGCTTTTTAATCTGCACAGATAGAGTTAGTATGCACTTATTATAAAATACTATTTGCTTATCATCAAAACCAAATATGAGATCCTAAATCCAACACTATGTTGGTAATATATTGAATATGGAGAACAAAATAGAAAGAAGGCTCTAGGGCTAGGTATCTCTCTAATGTGGGCTGAATATGAGGATGCATATCTTGCATAGCTATTGAATCAATCATATGGTGAGGTTGTCTAAACTAAGGGTGTCACCTACCCTTCACTCTCGTGATGCTATGATAGGATCGTTCCTCGTGTTATCACCTACCCTTACCCTATCGTAATACTATGATATGACTACCCCCGTGTGACCAAGCCAACTCTTGTTGGCCATCACCACATAATGGGTACATGATGCTCGACAATATTTCCCAACCTTCGCTCATGCCATTATCATGGTCGGAACTCCGCTCAATGCTAGAAGGGCTCTAATTACGCCCAACTTTTGTTGACGACATAATTGGTATGAATCGACATATGGGTTGAAAACCCTAGATCAATCCTAACTCTCGTTAGCAGCCAATTTAAGGAAGCCAATCTATGTTGATAATAAGCTTCATAAGCATAACTTTAATGCCCTAGTTCAACCCAAGTTCATCATACAAAAGCGATCAACCATGCCCTAGATTAAAAAATACTCATTAAACATTGAAAGAACACAGAGATAATCACAGAGAATAATAAGAAAACACATTATAACAAGGAAAACAAAGAAAGGAATACTTATCTCAATGGTTACAATACAAAATCATTAATTACAAGCTTGCCTAAGGAGGAAACACATATAAAACTAATCTAAACAAACTCCTACTTCTAGAACTAGTTACAAATGAAAAAGGGATGAAAATTAAAAGAAAAATGAAGCTAAACATCGCCTCCCCATTGAAAACATCACTCACAAGCCTTTATAGCACGCCCAAATCCCTAACAGATAGGCAAAAAAAACCGACCCAACACGACTGTGTGAAAGGTCAACACGGTTGTGTTGGGGTAGCATCAAGCTTGGCCCTTAAAACTCCTTTAGAATATGTGATTCGACGCGGTCACGTGGGAGGTACGCACGACCGCATCGATCTGGGTTCAGAAATGCCCGTTTTCTTCATTTTAGTTTTGCTCTGATACGGTCGTGTGGATTTCACACGACCGCATCGATCTGCATTTGGCCCTTCAATAGAATGACCCACACAACCATGTCAACCGGTCATGTGGGGGCTCCTTTCAGCTCCTTGTGTGGTGTTACCCAACACGGTCGTTTGTGATAGGCCAAACGACTATGTCGGTCTTGTCTCCAGCTCCCACTCCTTTGATTGGTTGAACCCCATCGCGTCTCTGATCGGTCCTCAAGCCTTCATTCTCTCTCATAGATCCCAAAACTCTACGATTTGACTTGAAAGACATCAAGGAAGCCCAAAGCATAAAAAGAAACAAAAATCAGAAGAAATGGTGCGAAAAGTGTGGTGGAGTGATGTGAAGTGCGAATGAGAACTATATACAAAAGGTATATATAAATACTCATCAAAATCTACCAAGCTAAACTCTTTCTTGCCCTCAATGAAGACAAATAGAGAGTAGAGTTTGGAGGAATGCAAGAATGCATACAAATGATATCGAGAATTTCAAAACATCGAGCATTCATATACATGGGTGAGTGGAGAAAATTTTAAACATATCAATTCCTCTCAATCAATCAAGATATAACCTAGGGTATTGTTTTCGGCAGAAATAGTCATACAATGTGTAGAATGATGGTTATGCTCAACTCCTAAGATATTTCCTTTATCCCGCACTAGGTTATTATGATGGGAATCGAAATTATGCTATAATCGAGAGGAGAATTAATATTATATGATTTCATTCAAATCCTTGTAGGAGATGGCTCTCACAACACGCTGTCGTTCCTTGACTAGTGGGGTTGATAGCATTGCCCATGCTTTTATTTCTATATTTACAAATGATCACTCTTTTTTTGGATCCTAGTTTGTTCGTGTAAGGAGCATTGTGTCAATGACTCCCAGATCAGACACCTTAGAGCATTGGGTCAGGAAGGACCCCTCGGACCTACTAACTCAAACCAACAAAAAATCTGTATTCATATGCACTCTCCTAAGTTAAATCTTTCGGCACGAATCTCAAATGCTTCCTGAGGCACGAGGACCCGACTACTCGATGTAGCTGGAAGCATATTTATCTTTTTTCTTTATTGTTATTTTCTCTCTTTTTTAAACATAGGCAAGCTAGGCAACTCCACTCATCAATATTGAAAAGACAGGTTGTTATCCAAATCCTATTAGATTGCTAATCATCATACTTAACCAATACTTTCAGGATTCATGCATGAGATGGATTCCCAAAACAAAATATAACCTAGGCATGTTTCGAGTACTTCTATCCTGGAGATTATAAGCATACAAATAATAAGCATATAATATGAATATCACACTAAAACTAAACCTAAATCATATATCACGATTGGCGTCGAGAAAATGAATAGAAAGATATATAAATATGAAAATTCTTCTCTCCAAAGTCCATGCATATAAAGAGCTCGACATCGTGAAATTCTTGATATGAAGACACATATATACAAATGATGCATGATGATGTCGGAGTGCAAGTGTTCTTGTGTAATACATTGTAACGGCCGCTTTCCGACCGTTCGTATTTTCTGCGTGCACGTGCTTAATCGTGCACGTATTTTATCTGGCTATTTTTGAGCTCCGGCATATGCGATGTGATATGCCATTGCGATTGTTTTGGGGTGTTGGATTTTATAGAAATTTTTGGGAACGTCTTTTCATGGCTCGTTTTCTCGCGAAACGACTTTGAACGATATGGGCGTTTTAGTCCTTTGACTCAAAACACCGTTTCCGATTTTACGTAAATTTTTGGTAGGCGTTACGCACGATCAGGCTCCGTAGATCTATGCGTCTCGTCTCCACGATCGCCCCGGTATTTTCGGATTAATTTTCTGACGCCCGGATTGAAAGATACTGCTCAGAGAAATCTCGACCGTTGATTTGCCCAGTCAGATTCAAATTTCGAAATTTGATAGCCAAATCTGGCTAAATCCTTCATTTAAATCGTTTTAAAATCTTCCCTAATCTGTTCCGCTAATCTCCCCTAGACTTACCCCAACCCGTACGCCCTCCATCCCTATACCCCTCTCCCATTTAACCCTTATCATATGGCTATTTAGCAAACCCAAAATATTATATAATATTAAACCCCAAATTATTAAAACCCTAACTTTATTCACGTAAGAAAAGTGACCTAGGGGGGACTGTGAAACTTTGCCATCCGCCACAATTTTCGTTCTCCTCTCTCTCTCTCTCTCTCTCTCTCTCTCTCTCTCTCTCTCTCTCTCTTGATCTCAAACCAACATGTCCCCTCTTTCCCCTTACTTCGACGTCGTGACCTTTCCCTCGATCTTCATCGGCCCCTGACCGTCGGAGGAGAGGCCCCGCCTCGTCGTTCTCAGCCGGAGGGCGCCGCCACAGCCTCGCCGGGCTGTTTCCGACACGCAGCGGCAACAACAGCGCAGCTGTGTTTTCCGACTGCTGCCGCCACCCCCGACGCCCGCCTGTGACCCCCGACGTCGCCGCAGATCGCCTGAAACCCTCGCACGCCGTCCGCGAAGCCCCTCTCGCCCCCACGCGTGCACAGGCCACGCACCGCCGCCACCCGGAGCCTTTCTCTGCGAGCTGCTCCCGCTCCACGACCATCAACCCTACGCCGGCAGCACTCTGCCACCCATCGGCCAGCGACAGTCGTCGCCCGGAGCCCCTCTCGACACCAACTGCCTCCTGTCCCTGCTCACCCTCGACGCCTCGTGATCTCACCGTCGACTACTTCCCACGACAGCAAACCCCAGCTCTCCGGCCTGCCCACCACCACGTCGCAGCTGCTTCTGTCTCGTCACCGTTCAACCTACGATCACTCGCCTGTGATCGGATGAAAGGCGACGAAGCAACGGTAAGTTTTATATATACAGTCTGATAAGTCATGGGGCAGTGTGCGAAGTTATTTTATATGTACACGCATTGTGATATAAACGAGTATTAATTATATGAAGTACTGGGGTTATTTTCCATAGGTCATTTTATTATGTGGGTTGTACCATTTGACGTAAGTCTTTACAATAACACTGTAGTAATACATGCTTAAGTCTACTTATATTAGAAACAATTAGTTATGACACATAATATCGTGCAGTACCCAAAACTATTTTATCTGCTAATGAACCTTAATAGTATTATAGTTGGTTAAATTCCTTAAGTTGACATCGTGAATCTAATGACACAGAGACGATCACGTTTCCGTTCGACCCCGTGAACACTAAAGACCAGTGACGAGACGTTCTGGAAATTGGAGTCGTGACGCGAGCACCGCCACCGTTTTCAGACCCGACGCCAGATTACATGCGTGTTCCTCACACCAGGTTAGTCCCCCTAACTCGTAGCGAAACCCACACTGTAGCAAACTGAACCCTAAACTAAAACTGGACAATAATAATTAAGTTTACTTTTCCGCACCAGTAAAACGCTACTCACTGTAGAAATCGACCATCGGACAACTTTCTGTGCATATAGGGTAGTGGTCGATCTAGGCTGATAAAACACCAAAATGTGAGTCTGACAATTAGGGTAGTCCCGACAACCTAGAAATGAACCTATATAGAATTTACTGAAAACGCGACTTGACATCGTCGCCGTGACACTATTTCAGACGGACTACCGCGGACGCGACGACTGGACGAGACGCCCCGGACAGACGACACACTCGCCATCACAGGCAAGTGTATCCCACTTGCACTTTTGGCCGTGCTTAGGCCTTAGTTGGTTAGAACTGATAACAGTGAACAAATAGAACCGGACGTGAAATGATAGCGTCCGGGACGACTCCTAATGGCTCAGACTTGACGACGAAGTCTGAGCCTGACAACAACAACTTTTGACATTGTAGGGCTATCATATGTGTGCGTGTGTGTGGACACCCTAGAATAACCTTTCCCATCCTGTCACATCCCGTCTCGTCTTGCACAACCCGCTGGGCAATAGGGCACTCTCCGAGTGATCCCTTGTACTGATTCACAGCCTGCGAGCAATAGGGCACTCTCCAAGCTAGAGAGAGAGATCCCTTGTACTGATACACAGCCTGCGGGCAATAGGGCACTCGTCAAGCTAGAGCGAGTGATCATTTGCAGCAAAGTCTAACCCTTCTTGTAGACTTTACCTGACATACAGTCCTTTCTCTTGGGTGCTGTACGTCAGGTGTTCAGCCAGAGTTTGTGGACGAGGTAGACTCACTGGAGTACGTGGAGCCGAGAACGTCGACCCAAAGTACGTGCTGACGCTGACCAGACCTTGAGGTCTTTTTAGTCGTCACTTTCAGAGGTTACTGCCTTTAGTTGCTTTTAAATATTTTGTTGCCATGCTTAGTCTTCTTTTTAGACTTTGTACTCGTTAGATATTATATCTCTAATTTAATGAATGCAACTTCCTTTCTGTACTTTCTGTTGTTTCGAACTTTATTAATGCAAGAACCTGAAACTTTTAAAATGGTACCCCTACAGACGCTTATTGGGTCCGAGCTTCTCAGCTCCGGCCTAAGCGGGCCTTAGTCACGCTTCGCCTCCGTATTTTTGGGAAGCGGGGCATGACAGGTTTTAGTGGTGGCCCATGCAGGTCATGCAAAAGTTCGTAACAATAAGAGTACCGCATTCATTTAATATCCATTTACATGTCTAAAATAGGGTTTCCCAGTCTTAGATGGTAGGAAGACTTAGGTAGACACCCCAGTTGGACAGTCAGACGCATTGGTTACGATTTAGCCGTACCCGTCTTAGGATACCTTAGTAGCCTCTCCCTCCCTAACTCTGACCAAATTAGATTTCTAGAGTCCTTCTTTGAGTTTAGTCGCTCATCCAACTCCATCGACTTCGGGCCGAGCGGAACGTAACCTTGATTCTCTTAGGAACTTTCCCCTTAGATCCTGATTGTAGTTTAGCTCGTTAGGAGATCTTAACGCCGAGCTCTCCTGATCTTTAGACGACCCGATGATTAGGACCCTTGACTTCTAGCGTCTCTCTGATCATTACACTTCTGCATTATCGATCGTAGGGTCCCATCGTTGCCTCCTTGCATCTTATTGTCACGCCCCGCTTCCCAAAAATGTGGAGGCGAGACGTGAAAAGGTCAGCACAAACTTGAAGCTGTGAAGCGCCAAGTCTGATAAGCGTATAAAAACACTTATTATGGCAAGTCCTTGCAAAGCGAAACGAAACAACAATGATAATAAGGAAATGAGACGACATTTTATTGAATCTCCAAATGTCCATAAACAAATTACAATATCGCAGAAAAGCCACCAGGCTAAATGGAAAAGGGTCTAAGGCCCAAATATGACCAACAAAGTATAACATACATACAAGGGTGCCACGCACCAACAACTAACAGCAAACATAAACAAAGAAGTGAACACGAGCGGTCTTCAAGACAGGCCCCTGGTGTCCACTCACCCCCACAGCAAACATCAGCATCTGCAACACCATATCCCCTGCAACAAAGCTCTGGCTCTGGGTCTAACATGTGACACCTAAAAGAGAGAGGGGCACATGTCAGCAAGTCTGGAAAGACTTGTGCAAGGAAACTGAAGGAAGGCAACTAACATCCTAGCAGTTATAGTATGCATGACATGGCAGTTATAACATGAGTGCACAAGCAAGACATGGTGAACAATAAGTACAAGAGAACAATTATCGGGACAAGACAAGAGTAGCCAAGCTACTAACAATCTCGATCAATTCACTATTCACGTTTCAAGTTGTTTGTAGATGTTTACGCCTTACAGCTGAATGGTATAATATTCACGCTGATTGGCCGCTTAACACTACCCCAAACCCAGAGTTTACGCCCTACTACTGCAGTTGCTGATCAGGCAGACTCCCAGTCGATTGGCCGCTTAACTCTTACCCCATCCCACACGTAAACAGGCCAGGGTCCCTGTACATGAGCCCAGTAAATAAGCCAGGGTTGCCCCGCACGGGAGCTTGTTTTCCTAGTTCACAATTCAATATCGAGCGTTGGGGTTAGCAACTCATTATGCTCGCTTCTGGTCACGAGCCAGGAACTATCAGTTTTGTAGCGTGAGCTACACATTCACGATGAACAATCAATGTATGCAATGTCATGAACAGATATTCGCGTACCGTTAATTGTATTTAAACGTGACAGGCAAAATGCAATGACATGAACAATATTCGCGTACCGTTAATTGTAATTAAACATGACATACAAGCATGATGAGGGTGACAGACCAAGCTTCGTTGTCAAGCTAGGTCAATGGCGTCTAGACGGCTATCCTTTCACCGTCTAGTCTCTTTTACGCTAAAACAAGGAAATGGCCTAAGACATGGCCCAAATCAAGAGATGCAAGTTTCACTTGCTTGGCACCGAGGAGAACGATCAACGAAGGCACATCACACAAATTGTTATCTACGGGAATGGATCACTGTTATGGAGAAACAATCAACAAACAATATTCATTTCATTAGGGTTTCATAAGAACACAAATGGGTTATGAAAACATCAAGAGATCGATTATTACCGTAAAGGAAACGGAAGAAGGATGCCGAGCAACCACGGCGACGGAAGAACGCTCCGGGGAACCTAGGGTTCAGATCTAGAAATGGGTGGGGAAGTTTGGAGAAATAGGGTTTTGGGGGATTTTGGGGGTTTGATGAGATTTTGAGGAAGATGAGAGGTAGAATGTGTGAAATGAGGGTTTGGATGGTGATGGATGAGCTTGGGATGAAGGATCAATGGTTTGGGGAAGAAGGGGGCTCAATGGGGGAGAAACTAGGGTTTTGGGTCGTGAGGAAGGAGAAGAAAACGTTTGGGAGGGGTTTAAATAGGAAGAGCTGGCGGCTGCCCAGAAATTAGGGTTTCGACACTGATTAGTCGGTCAAAGAGCAACCACTGACCGACTAGTTTGGAAACTAGTCGATCGGTTGACCAACGCAGACCGACTAAGTCCAAACAGTAACTCCTGTACAGAAATAGGATTTAGATTTAGTCGGTCAAAGAACAACTACTGACCGACTAGTTTCTCATCTAGTCGGTCGATGAACGTTCTTAGACCGACTAAGAATGAACAGTACTCGACTGCACAGAAGAACTAAGAATTAGTCGGTCTGAGTACAAAACTTAACCGACTAGTTTAATAACTAGTCGGTCGAAAGATGAACTTAGACCGACTAAACAGAAACAGTAACTTAAGTAAAATTAATCCAAGGAACTAGTCGGTTTGAGTAGAGTTGCCGACCGACTAGATCTCAATCTAGTCGGTTGGTTCCCCTTCTCGAACCAACTAAGATGCACTAAAAAGTGCCGATTCGAATGGCAGAGTTTCGGAAAGATTCCTATGGCTTCTAAGATCACTCTAACTCTAAGATATGAGCGATTTGAAGCTCGTCACGAATGACTTACTCCGAAACCGACGATCGAAGGAAGAAGCTAGAAAATCACGACGAAACGATCGAAAGTGAAGCTATGGCGATGAAAACCACACATCCAAGGAGAAAACCCACCAAGCATATATTTTAATATAGATAATCCAATTACATGAAAACCAGTCGTTACATCCTACCCACCTTAGAATAAAGTCCGTCCTCGGACTTTCTAACTATAGCTATATCTAGGCACCCTAGTAACTACTCTCAATCAATATCACATCAAAATTTCAACCAAGTACATTCATTTCAAGTGCTTATACATATGCACTAGGTAGTCAATCATTTAACACCACGGAAATAAATATATATATTCACGCACATAGTACACTTATACTTATTATAGTCAATCAACTCCATTCACGTATTCAAACCATTCATATAGGCAAGTATATTCTATATAACTATAAAACACTTATTACACACTATATGAAAATAACCAAATCTCTCTCTTACTTATAAGAAAATAATTTCACACTAGAAAATACCATCGGAATCTACACGTATAGGTAACTACCTATGGACAAGACAATAAGAATACACTATCCCCTATATCTCCTAGCGCACATCCAATACCAAACAATCAATATGTGTAATCACACCAGACTATTATTAAAACAAGTTCGCTATATCTAATATACATTCACCATCATTATAATTTCACAATTTATAGTCATTCAAATGCACGCACACATTTCACCATATTATCACTTCATATATAGTCCTATAGCTATAATCATGACACAACACACATACCATAGTCACCAATTCCTATAACTATCACATACTTACCCGTGCATGGTGCACATCCACGCACGCTAATGTAACATTCATATATACCACTATATACTCAGCACATACACACACTTAGCTTTAGCTAGCACACAAATATTCACGCAACCAAGTCCTTAGTGAATAACTATACCACAAGACCAATTCATGTAACTATATATATTGGTATAGCCACCCACGATCGTGTGCGTAACACAACCAGGCACAAACAACCCAAACATTATACATACATCACCCATCACTATACACCAACCACATATAAAGTCACCAATGTACATAGAGTATACCCACTCAAGCTTGAGTGAGACTCAAATCATAGCAGAATATTCTATATACGTAACACAGCATCCACACATATACCAATACTATTCTAATGCACACACATCTACCAACATAACCATATACATATCATAATGTCAAACACCCTTAATATCTAATCAGGTAATATCACATATTTCCATCACTTCATATACCATGATATTATTACAAACATTAGCACACCTATAATTACAATATTCCCTTAATAAATACAGTCATCATATGGTCACCTACATGTATCATATATTCATACCATATCCATCCATCTACAATTGGCACACCAATACACTTACTTCATTCATTAGTTAAGATAAGCTGTAGTCGGGTATACCTCATGGTATACACGCTTACGACATCTCATAAAAACAAGTAATACCAATCAAACATTATAATCCTACTATCATGTGTATATCACACTTACACTCATGCAGCTAATACATAACTACCTACACACAATATACCAATACCAACCACAAACAACTTCATATGCACCATGAAATTAAATACACTACGACGACACATCGATTCACACTAATGGGCTCACTAAACTCAAATAAGGTTGACACGGGCAACGGCAAGCTCTATTGGCTAGAAAAAGGAAAGAAATTGAAATCAAAAGCGTAACGAATAGAAGGATCGAAAAGCATGAAAACGGTTGTGTAATGATGCAATGATGCTCCATTAGGACACATAGAAAATAGTGTAAATAACATGTTCTAGAATACGAAAAGTTCGAAAACCGTTATACTTCAAAAGTTGGAGTCCCTTTCCGTATAAAAATATTTAGAGGTCGACAAAACAAATTGTTTGAAATAAGTTTGAGTCGAATATACATAATAGGAGAAAACGGTTTATTGGCTTACGTAAGGTCATTAAAAGAAAGTAAATCATTCACACGAATTTTGAGGTCGTAGTTTAGAAAATATTACACGGTAGTAACTTAATAACGTTTGCAAAGTTGAAATGAAATTAATTGAAAAATTTAAACTCAGGTTGAATGCTTTCAAAATCCTTAAGCCAGGGAAAATTTAAAGTAATCAATATTGAAACTACTTTTAGAGGAATCAGGATTTGCCAAATGAGACTGTTTTACACAAAGCTCTTACCATACGAGCACCACGAGCCTGGTGCTGGTATAAAAATAATTGAAATTTCATTTAGGTTAGAAATTATTCTAAAGGCATGTATGGTGAACGGAAAGATAACAATAGCCTATTAGTAGTATTATCAAAATTTGCAGTGAAACTTTAAAATCAAATTTATGGAGGGTCTAGATCAGAAAAGGTTATGAAATAATGATTTTTACAAAAATCTGAAATAGGGGAAACGAGGAGCATAACGGTCGTAGTACTGATATATAAAAATCAATTGAAGTTCTACTTTAGAAATCATTTTTAGAAATATTTATGACGAATGGAAAGATAATAACATCTTAGTGGTATGGAAGTAAGTGGGGGGAATATATACATATATAGAATTATTAAATTGGTAATAAGCTTTAAAACCGAATTTTGGAGGTCTAAATCAGGAAAGGGTTTCGAAAAGTAATTTTACAAAAATCTGAACTAGGGAAAAAGTTGAGCATAAAATCGACTCGCTGAAAGCTGAAGTCCCATGTGACTTGAAAGGTACATAAGAAGCAAACATGATGCGGTATTCGAACAAGTTTTAATGGCATAAGTAAGAAAAGAAAATTATAATTCAGGTTAGGAAAAACAGAAGTACGGTTCAGAAGAAAATTGGTATAGGAAAAGAGGCAAGTCATTTATATCGATATGAAAATATAGGCTGAAGAATATTATAACTAATAATCGAAAATCTCGACAAAAGTTTCAATGTTTAGAAAAGAACAAATAAATTTAAGTCGCGAAAGAGTACGAAACCTAATATATATATATTAAAAGTTCGCGAACAAATTCAAACTTAGCGAAAGAGGAACATCGAAAATACTTTTAGGGGAAACAAGGATTTGCCACAAGAATGGGTTGGTAAAAGACTTGAAGTTCGGGTACGACAAACTTGTAATCAGTATATATTCATAAATTAATTGGAGTCCTATTTATCCTGAAAGAAGTATTTTAAATTACGTACGGTAAATAGCTGAAATGAATTTCACAATAGTAGAAAAGGTGGTATATCGAAGTATCGAAATAGTACTAAGGTTTAAAATCAAGTGCGGACGATATATGTTAGAAAGATAGTTACCATATAGTAATTTAAAATTACGACCAAATAGTCTTCAAAATCTAAGAATGACTTTTAGCTCAAATGGAAGTAATGGAAATATATTGAAAGAAGGTTTAAAACAAAATTTAAAATCAAGTGGAAACTTTTAATAAGGAAAAATTTGGAAACGACTTTGGAAGAATCAAGATTTGCAACGGGAAAGATTTGAAAGGTCAACGATAATAGTAAGGAGGGGATCATGTGAATCGAGGGCAATGAATGTGGTTGTGTGAGGCATGCACCAAAATCACGATGCAAGAAAACCATGATGAAGATCTACGGTCAGTAACACCAAAGTGTAGTGACCAGGAAAGATTGAATCGGGGGGGGGGGTTCTAATCATCGGGTTAACTAAAGGCCAATGGAACCTTAACACTAAAGCTTCTAATGGGTTAGAATATAGATTTCAGGAAGGTTCTAAGTGAATCAAGATCTTGTTCTGTTGGGCCCGGAACCGATGAACCCAAGCGAACGGCTAAAGAAATCCTAGGAGTCTATCATGGTCAGAGCTAGACAGGAACCACTAAGGTAACTCTTAGGACTATCAAATCAATCACTAACATGGAGTCTAACTTACAATCAAGGATCCCTAACTAGCAAGCACAAACTTCTAACCAAGTCTCACTATGGCCCTGATCTAATGGATTTCCTACCAAGCTGGGACAGATGCTCTAACACGCCTACCAGCCACCTAGGACATAGGAACGCTAAAAACCTAGACTACGGGCTTATAACTTGGATGTTCTAATTTATTTAATGGACATTCTATAATCATTATCGTTGTTCCGATAGTTCGCATTTGCAAATGGACCTGCATGGGCCACCAATAAAACCTGTCACGCCCCGCTTCCCAAAAATGTGGAGGCGAGACGTGAAAAGGTCCGCAAAAACTTGAAGCTGTGAAGCTCCAAGTCTGATAAGCGTATAAAAACACTTATTATGGCAAGTCCTTGCAAAGCGAAACGAAACAACAATGATAATAAGGAAATGAGACGACATTTTATTGAATCTCCAAATGTCCATAAACAAATTACAATATCGCAGAAAAGCCACCAGGTTAAATGGAAAAGGGTCTACGGCCCAAATATGACCAACAAAGTATAATATACATACAAGGGTGCCACGCACCAACAACTAACAGCAAACCTAAACAAAGAAGTGAACACGAGCGGTCTTCAAGACAGGCCCCTGGTGTTCACTCACCCCCACAGCAAACATCAGCATCTGCAACACCATATCCCCTGCAACAAAGCTCTGGCTCTGGGTCTAACATGTGACACCTAAAAGAGAGAGGGGCACATGTCAGCAAGTCTGGAAAGACTTGTGCAAGGAAACTGAAGAAAGGCAACTAACATCCTAGCAGTTATAGTATGCATGACATGGCAGTTATAACATGAGTGCACAAGCAAGACATGGTGAACAATAAGTACAAGAGAACAATTATCGGGACAAGACAAGAGTAGCCAAGCTACTAACAATCTCGATCAATTCACTATTCACGTTTCAAGTTGTTTGTAGATGTTTACGCCTTACAGCTGAATGGTATAACATTCACGCTGATTGGCCGCTTAACACTACCCCAAACCCAGAGTTTACGCCCTACTACTGCAGTTGCTGATCAGGCAGACTCCCAGTCGATTGGCCGCTTAACTCTTACCCCATCCCACACGTAAACAAGCCAGGGTCCCTGTACATGAGCCCAGTAAATAAGCCAGGGTTGCCCCGCACGGGAGCTTGTTTTCCTAGTTCACAATTCAATATCGAGCGTTGGGGTTAGCAACTCATTATGCTCGCTTCTGGTCACGAGCCAGGAACTATCAGTTTTGTAGCGTGAGCTACACATTCACGATGAACAATCAATGTATGCAATGTCATGAACAGATATTCGCGTACCGTTAATTGTATTTAAACGTGACAGGCAAAATGCAATGACATGAACAATATTCGCGTACCGTTAATTGTAATTAAACATGACATACAAGCATGATGAGGGTGACGGACCAAGCTTCGTTGTCAAGCTAGGTCAATAGTGTCTAGACGGCTATCCTTTCATCGTCTAGTCTCTTTTACGCTAAAACAAGGAAATGGCCTAAGACATGGCCCAAATCAAGAGATGCAAGTTTCACTTGCTTGGCACCGAGGAGAACGATCAACGAAGGCACATCACACAAATTGTTATCTACGGGAATGGATCACTGTTATGGAGAAACAATCAACAAACAATATTCATTTCATTAGGGTTTCGTAAGAACACAAATGGGTTATGAAAACATCAAGAGATCGATTATTACCGTAAAGGAAACGGAAGAAGGATGCCGAGCAACCACGGCGACGGAAGAACGCTCCGGGGAACCTAGGGTTCAGATCTAGAAATGGGTGGGGAAGTTTGGAGAAATAGGGTTTTGGGGGATTTTGGGGGTTTGATGAGATTTTGAGGAAGATGAGAGGTAGAATGTGTGAAATGAGGGTTTGGATGGTGATGGATGAGCTTGGGATGAAGGATCAATGGTTTGGGGAAGAAGGGGGCTCAATGGGAGAGAAACTAGGGTTTTGGGTCGTGAGGAAGGAGAAGAAAACGTTTGGGAGGGGTTTAAATAGGAAGAGCTGGCGGCTGCCCAGAAATTAGGGTTTCGACACTGATTAGTCGGTCAAAGAGCAACCACTGACCGACTAGTTTGGAAACTAGTCGGTCGGTTGACCAACGCAGACCGACTAAGTCCAAACAGTAACTCCTGTATAGAAATAGGATTTAGATTTAGTCGGTCAAAGAACAACTACTGACCGACTAGTTTCTCATCTAGTCGGTCGATGAACGTTCTTAGACCGACTAAGAATGAACAGTACTCGACTGCACATAAGAACTAAGAATTAGTCGGTCTGAGTACAAAACTTAACCGACTAGTTTAACAACTAGTCGGTCGAAAGATGAACTTAGACCAACTAAACAGAAACAGTAACTTAAGTAAAATTAATCCAAAGAACTAGTCGGTTTGAGTAGAGTTGCCGACCGACTAGATCTCAATCTAGTCGGTTGGTTCCCCTTCTCGAACCAACTAAGATGCACTAAAAAGTGCCGATTCGAATGGCAGAGTTTCGGGAAGATTCCTATGGCTTCTAAGATCACTCTAACTCTAAGATATGAGCGATTTGAAGCTCGTCACGAATGACTTACTCCGAAACCGACGATCGAAGGAAGAAGCTAGAAAATCACGACGAAACGATCGAAAGTGAAGCTATGGCGACGAAAACCACACATCCAAGGAGAAAACCCACCAAGCATATATTTTAATATAGATAATCCAATTACACGAAAACCAGTCGTTACACTTATTCTATGTGTAACCATCATGCAATCATTTTCCTTCTCCCGATTCGCGTGATCGTTTCCGGACGATTATCGTTGATCCTTCGAATCCCTTCCTTGGCCTATTCTGCTTCCCCTAAAAGTATTTTCGAAATTCTTTTATTAAGTTTTTCCTTTTCGCTCAGCTTAAATTCTTTGAAAACCCCTATATATTACATATTTTAAAATTTCTTGTTTTTTCGGTTGAGTTAAAATTCTTTCCCTGACTGTGAAACCCTTTTGGTCTTAAATTTTCGTTGTTACTATCTCGTATTTATTTTTCAAATCGATATCGTTCATATTTTCAGTTTTAAAACACTGTTAACATTTTGAATAATTCAATTTATACTTTTCTGGACTACAAGATCTATTTCTAATCACTTACCGTACATACTTTTAAAATATTATCTAAACTAGAGGGTACCCCAATTATTTTATTATTATTTTTATATCAGTTCTATTTTCTTCGTGGCCATATTTCAAAATCTTTGTGTAAACTTATTTTCATTTGCAAAACAATCGTTTCTCACCCTACCCATCCTTCCTTCGTCTTACTTTTCCAAAATTTTAATTTGCTACATCTGCTTACTTTTAAGTATATATATATATATATATATATTAAAAAAAGGGTATATGATACCATATTTTGCACAAAATCCTTCTTTCATAGTTAAATCATTTTTTAGAATATTTTTCGTTTCACCCAACCAACTATCCCCTTGCCCCGCCTTACTTGAACTCGTTCTTTCCGATTTATTTCGTTACGCTTTTAGTTTCTGTTTCCTTTATTTTTGCGTAGACATTAGTCCTTGTAGTTGTCCATGCTACCTCCAGTTTAGGAATAGGCCCTTTGGTAGGTGATGTCGTCATGGTGCATGAGTATAGGTAGAGTGTGTAGATCTGTATGAGTGTGTCATCTTTAGGATCCTGATAATTGCCTTTTTGTGTCTTGAATGTGTACTCAGTGATAACCATGATATGATTGAATTTGTCTAAATGATAGTATTCATATGGTGTGAATAGTGTCATAACAGACAGTTCCTTAGACTTCGTCTTTATGTTAATGAATAGTTTATCTTGGCTACATGTGATTGTATCAGAACTTTGTTTTCTTTTAAAACCAAACCTTTAAAGTTTTTTGATATTAGCTCACAAGATCACAAATCAAATTATCCTTCCTCATCAATTACCACGACTCCACACGTTTTTCCAAATGTTTTAAGAATGTGTCACTAGTTTTAAGTTTCCCTTTCTTTTCTCTCTCTCTCTCTCTCCATTTAGAAATGTTTTGTTATGGTTGTTATAGTTTGGGACTAGATATTATTGTTGTAGGATTTTGTTTGCGGGTAGGCTCAGGGAGAGATGAGATTTGTTATAGCAATGATTAACCGATTTTGGAACAATAGGGTATTGGAATAGATTTCTTTCGGATGAAAAGAATGTGCCGTCCAAGACTTATTTATAAAACCGAAGTGTGGCGGACTCAATGGAGAATTCTGGTTGAATGAGATTATATGCGTGAAGATGAGAACCATCAGATTTGAGGCTTAGGCAAATGGTAGATAGGGATTGGCTACAGAGTATGGTAGGAGTTAGGGTGATCAGGAGATTGAGTAGAGCTTTTATTTAGCATCGAGACTTGATAGTTAGTTGACGTGAGGAGACAGTGGGAAGAACACGACGTGTTAAGATGAATGGATGGTTAGGTAGATGATCGCGCCCCGGATACACGTCCTGGAGCGGCGACACTGTAGTCTTACCGCAAGCGCACGGTGTAGCGGCGAGCGGGTATCGAACACAGGGAGGCCTAATAACAGTGTCTTCTTCAATCAACCCGGCTATAGGAAAAGTCGAGAAATGTTCGCAGTAATGCGGTCACAGTCGTTCAATTGTATAAAAGAAATAACAAATTAATAAAGACGCTTAGGGATAGGGAATCCTCGCTACTTGCCGTATCTCATCATTGTGATTCGTAGGTTTCACAATTGCTAGAGTTGAAATTCGTGTGAACTAGTTGCAACTAAATGTAGAACCAAGCTCACGCTCTCGTGCTATTGCCGGTCTATAGCAAACCTAGGGTAGGGTCCAATCTCTTGCAAAACCTAACCTAGGAAAACTAGCGTGAAGAACAACATCATCGTTCAATCGTATCTCGAGCCCACTCTCGTGCAAACTCAAGCTACGACCTAGGTTGGGATAGTTCCTACCCGTCCAATCTCTTGCAAACGGGTATTGGTATAGAATTTCAATCGAAAACCCTAGTTTCGGTCCAATCTCTTGCAAACCGATTCCGGAGGAATCCAATTACAACCCAATTCGAATTTCTAGGGCTTCCTATCGAGTTGGGATCCAATCTCTTGCAAATCCCAATCGGTATGAATCCCTAGCTATTCGTGCTAAATCAATCCCAAACTAACCCTAATCAATCCTAGCAATAATTCCACCAATTCATCACAAATTAGAAATAGGGCTCGTAGGGTTCATCCCTACGCGCTAAGACGATGAACTACTCGCAATTCATAATCAAATTCAATAGAAATTCACAAGTAAAATGAATGGAATTCATAGCTATATTCAATAAATCAATAAAAATGGAGTTTTTGAGAGAGAGAGAGAGACAAACCAATGAAGAACAAGATAGCATCCAACCAAATATCACTTTTATCTCCTCCCTAAAAGCTAAATCTAATTCTTAAAAAGTAAATCAAAAAAGGCTGCAAAAAGTTCTGAAAAAGCTCCCTAAACTAGGTTAAAAACTGGGGTTAAATACCCCCCCCCCCAAAATCGCCCAAAAAACCCTGACGAAAATGCCCCTGCGCAGCCTCAAAATCGCAGTTTACGCTACAGGCAGCGCGGCTCACTCGGCCGAGTGACAAATGTCACTCGGCCGAGTGAGAGACCCTGACGAATTCCAGAGAGTTGGGGGTCTTGGGGGTCGTCTCCTCGGAGGTCACTCGGCCGAGTGACTTTTCTTCACTCGACCGATGGGCTTTTCTTCACTCAGGCGGATGGTCGTTCGTCACTCGGCCGAGTCGGTCTTTGGGGCTGACCGACAGATTCCAGAGAGTTGGACGTTTTGGTTGCCATCGTCTTGGCTCCACTCGGGCGAGGGGTGACTCAGTGCTTGGCCGAGTGGTATGGCGATGCTCGATCGAGTGCACGCTGATATGAGCTTCTGTTGCGTGTCCGATCTGGCCGGCTGAGCGGGCTGTCTATGCTTGGCCGAGTGACTCCTTCACTCGGCCGAGTGACATGCTGAAAAGGCCCATTCTTCGTGTTTTTGCCTCCTCGTCGCTCCTACGACGTTCTTTCTTCTTCCACTCCTCTCCAATCGCAGAATAGCCCTAAAGAGAGTCATCGGTGACACTCCGGAGTGGGCGCATCTCAGAATCACTCCAAATCACTCCAAATCTCCTAAAATACGACAAAAACAACAAATCGTGAAAAGCATCGCAATATTGTCGAATAACCGTGAAAAACATGATTTGAGCGATCTAAATGGCATGCAAACATGCAGAAAAAAGGTGTAAAATACGGAGTGATCAAAACCCCCCAAGCTTACCTCTTACTCGTCCTCGAGGAAGATGAGTAAAAAGCGAACCCGGTGGATAAAGATAAAGAAAACGGTGGAAAGGCGGAAAACGGAAAACGAAAAACAAAATAGAAAACGAAGAGGGAAGTTGCTAGATCATTTTTCTCAGGACGTGGGTTTCGCTTACTCATATAGCATGCATCGAATATAAAACACGTCAAAGACTTTTATCTCGATATCATAGTATAATGGTGCATTTGAAGTAGAAAACCCAAGAATATCAATATAGCATGAAAAATGGAATAATTCTAAGATTAACATCGTCTGAAGCATCTAAAGCGGTATACAATATCGTAGATCGCACACTTTTCAATTGAATGCTTTTTATAAGGAGTATAAGAGATATCACACGATAGAGTAGTAAGAATAGAAAAAGTGTGGTTTTCATGAAATGAATGCTAAGCGTAGATTTCTGGATTTCGTGAAACTTTAGCAATCTCACCGAGTATAAAATATTACTTAGCTTAGGTTGTCATGCACCGTCAGGTAGTCACTCTCTCACACATCATTGGATTCTCTCCCCCAAGCTTATCTATAAGCGCGATGACATATACAAAATACTATTTACATCCCCGTTTTTTATGAAGCTCCAAAAATCAAGGAAAACAAAAATAAAAGCAAAAGAAGGAAGAAAGAGAGAAAGGGTATGAGATGGGATCGTTTTCGAGCTACTTTTCTCTTTTTCTTCACTTATTCTCAAATCTTTTTCTTTTTCTTTTTCTTTTTTTTTCTTTTTTTTAACATATATACACAATGATCCCAAATCAAAGAGAAGGATATACAAGTATTTTTTTCTTTGGATTTTGGGGAATTTGGAGCATGTGATATAATAACGGGGAATGCCAATAATAGAATCGCTAAGGGGAGATTCACCAATGAATACAAAATAGAGAAATAATGTTCAAGATATGTGGAGAAAGAAATAAATGTATCTCTCAGCTCACTCTATAGGACGTGCATGACAACTTCAGCAGGGTAATATAATCTACTCAGTTTAATCTCAGAAAGTAAACTAATCCAGATTTATCAAAGCTAGCAAACATTCAATCAACCCGAAGTGAAGCGTACAAATCATGCAAATAGAAGTGATGTGAGAAAGGAAAGCAGTACTCCAGATATAAGCATCAATGCGTGAATCTTGGTGTGTTTTCCACGATAGCATACATATGAATCATCAGACATCAGCTAATAATAGAATTTCATCCATTTTCATACAGCAAAAGAGAGTGGGTTGCTATTTCTAAATGCAAAGCAGAACATAGCATATGATATCAGAAATAAAAAAAACTATGACACGACAAATATAGCATGCATATAGAGAAAAGCTAACACCACGTCATCATCATCACAGAAAAGTCATCTCTAGCAAAAGATGAAAGAAATAAAGATAAAAGAAAATAAAAACTATTTACAATGCAGCACACAAGAAAAAAATGAAAAACGTGATGCATGGTAAAAAATATGAAAAAGTGATGAAAAATGGGTGCAAAAGTGGAAAAAACGTGGAAAAACTAAAAATAAAGGTGATAAAAGCCACAAGTGTGAGAACTCACTCCCCCAAGCTAAAGTGCACAGTGTCCTCAATGTGCGAAGTGTGGCACACCGAGAGACGTGTAATGGGAGGGGGGGTGGTTATGCATGCATGATAAAAAGAAATAAAAATAACAAAATGAAAAATATGATGCGAATGTGATGCATGCAAGGGTAAGAGTGATGCAGATATGTGTGTGTCACCAAAAATACTCTCCCTCACTCTCGAAAAAGGATATAGAATGATATGATCAAAGTGTGGACAAAAATAGTGCTGGGAGGAGGGGGTGGGCAAAAATCATCAGGACGAAGCAGAGAATGGGCAGCATAACGACAAAAAATATCGATGGCATCAAGGGTGTGCCTAAGCTGGTGGTGCTGCACCATCTCCGTCCTGAGGCGGAGGTGGGGATGGGGGTGGTGGTGGACGTGTCTACTGGGTGGGTGGTGGTCGTGGCAGTCGCTCGAGAATCTGGGTCAGGTAAAAGTGAATGCCGGGAAGTAACTCGAGGCGGTGCTGCATGGCGGTGACTGTGGAAGACAGAGCCCTAAAATCGCCCCGGAGTCCACTCATCGCCCCCTCAAGAGCACAAACGCTCTGAACTAAGGCGTCAGGGGGTGGTGGAGCGGAGGGACGGACAGGTCTAGGCTGAGCAGGTCGGGGCTGTCTGATACAGGCAGTGTAGGTGATCGGGACAGCAGGCATGGGTGGAAAGGGTAATGTGCTCACTAGTGGATGCCCAGCCTCAGTGCGAGGCTGGGACGCAGGCTGGTGTGAGGTGGAAGCAGCAACAGTGGAAGTGGAAGACAAAATCGGTGACGAGGCGGCAAGAGAGGTCAGTGACACAGACGTGGGAACAGACGTCACGACACTCTCAGATAAGACGGCTGCCGTGGAGACAGAAAGGTCGACCGCTGGGGAGGAAGTGAATGGACCAAAAGGTGACAACCCAGCGGAGATCATACTGGCCATGGTCTCCACGACGACAGTGAAGGAAGGCTCGCCGCTCTCAAGTATGGTGGGTGGACGCTCAGGTAGCAAAGAGGTAAGGGGCTCAACCGACAGGGGCACAACAGTGGTGGGGGTGGTGGTAGGCGTGGTGGTAGTGGAGGACGGCTCAGCAAGTGTACTCCCAACACCGGCAGAAGTGTGGACAGAGGTGTCGGGAGTAGCAGAAAGTGCAGGTTCAGGCTGAGGGATCACAGGGTCTACAGGCGCAGGGTGTGCCTGCTCAGCCTCCTCAGCCTCAAGCACGTAGGCGGCGGGGATCAGGAGATCCATCACCGGAAGCCAGTCCTCGTGTGCTGGTCCTATGTGTGTCCGAGCGGGGCTTGGTAGGATCATGTAGTCAGCACCGAAGGGACCATGCAACCATACCCAGTGCCGCTGGCCGTGCGGACGAAGCATCTTCATCCGGGCCATGACGTCTATCGAAAGTGAAGTGGGGCCCGAAGATCGACGCAGGTCGGCCGGAAGGTCCTCGCCGGTCATCAGGGCTAGCAGGGTATTCAGGTCGCCGCAACATATTGGGGAGCGAGCGCCCACCGATACGATGATGCGGTCCAAAAACCAGCTAGCGACGTCAATCTCAACGGCGGGGACCATCGAAACACCATCCATATCCAGAACTCTGGGGCGAGTCATCGCGTAGAGCATATAGAGCTCAGGCGTAGACATCATCCCAGGCTCGTACCTCGCTAGAAACGTGGTCGCCATAAGGCGCTGTGCTATACGGAGGCAGGGGTGGACTATGGTTGAGGCCTTGGCCCTACTAGGGTCAAAGGCGTGTGGTAAACCCGTGATCCTGGCCCAAAAGGCGTGAGAATTGAAAGATGGGGGAGGGATGTGTGTGGGGGCGTAGGCTCGGTTGGGCGTGGGGACTGCGGGCCACTGAAAGAATCCTCTAAGCATATCGAGAGTGATCCGACACTCTCGATCCATGAGTCTAAAGGAGCATCCCTCATCGGTCTGGGCGATCGAGCTGAGTACCTCGAGTGTCGGACGAACGTAGGTGTCCGCCGACACGGAAAGAAAATCTCGCCAACCCACATTGTCGTACAACGTGAGCATCCCCTCGAGTACCCGTAGGCGGTCTAGGTCTGCTAAGTGATCAAACCTGAAGGGTACTATCGGGCGCTGGGCGATACGCTCAAATCGGACGCGCTGTGCATCGTCTCTGAACGTAATCCCCAGCGGCCCGACGGCTGGAGCCGGTGGTGGCTGTGCATGAATGGGGTCGGCTGGAAGTGGCTGCGGATAGACGGGGTCAGCTGGAAGTGGCTATGTGGGGTGAGGTGGTGAAGGCGGAGGGGAGTCCTCCCTAGCGTGGGAGGGGCCGGGCTCATCCGTCCGCTTCCGCTTGGCGGAAGCTCCCCGAGTGCGTGGCCGTGTACGGGGCGGCATGTGTGCCCCGAGTGCTCACCCAACTAGTGAAAAATGCGGTGTGCTAAAAAGATGGAATGAAGGTACCTGAACACGCCGCGAGAGCAAAACAGCTGATAAGTGTAAAGGCGACGCCTCCACGAAGCCAATAGCGTGTCCGAAGGCTCCCCTAAGCTCCCCCAAGATAGCCTGCGCATCAAACAATGATATCAGCATCTAAAATTCAAAATACAGAGATGTGGTATAACAGATAAATAGAGAAATCAATTTGAGTTAGGGGCTCAATGGGTACTCAGATCGTCAAAAATGGGGAGAAAATAGGATTTAACGCGAAATAGGGGTTACCGGAGCTTGGCCAGCGGCGAGGAGGGTCGCCGACGGTGGAGGGGGGTCGGCGGTCGGTGGTCGGCGCTCGGTCGCTGGCGGTCGGGCGGTCGAGGGCGGTAGCGATGGTGTTCGGGCGAGCGAGTGGTGATCGCAGCGGGCAGGAGCTGAAGGGGCTCGGGCGAAAACTAGGATTTGGGCGTTTCGAAAGTCGCGCCGAGCCCGTTCGCCTTATATAAGTGAAGTTACGACTCGGCCAAGTGACTATGCCACTCGGCCGAGTGATCGTAACGAAAAAGTTTTTAAATTTTCTCCCTCCGCTTACGACTCGGCCGAGTGGCTTTGCCACCCTCGGCCGAGTGGAAAAAGTCCATTCGGCCGAGTGGCACAAGCTACTCGGCAATTTTCGCCCTATGAGGGTATCAGTTTCACTCGGCCGAGTGAAGAAATATACTCGGCCGAGTGGCAGTTTATACTGAAAGCACAAAAAGGACATAGAGTTGGGTACAGCAGACTTCCCTCGTTGGTGCGCCACTCGGGCGGACGGCTTTCTTTGCTCGGCCGAGTGGCTATGGTACTCGGCCGAGTGAGGCTCTGTTTTCTGCTTTGGTGCTCCGTTTTGGCTCTACTCTCTGTTTTTCTTCCTCCGGCTAGTTTCTTCTTCCTTCTAAGCCTCGAGTGCATTCCTGGAGTGCTCTTCTTCGCCTCGGTCATCCTTCTTATGATAGATATCCTTTTCTCCTCCTTCTGTCAAAGAAAATATGACCCGTTGTCAAAAATTTTCGGGCAAACGACTCAAAAACACTAATAAAGTCTAAAACAAAAATAAAAACAAAAATAGAAAAAATGCGATAACCGTCGGTTGCCTCCCGATAAGTGCTCGTTTAAGGTCTTGAGCTTGACCCCTTTAAATTTTCAATTTAGCGCGGGATGTTGGGTGCATATGAGATGCACCCGTCGAATTTGCCGGGAAGACCGCTCGGATTTGGATCATGGTGGTGTGTGGTCTTCCTCAGTGCCCCTTCATCACGGGCAATGTTGGGGGGTGGCTCCCCCAAGCTAGAGCTTGTTTTGGGCTTCGACTTTACCGGTGACACCGATCGTCGTATCGGTGGAGCTTTCTTCGGAGTCCTCAATTTTGAGAGCTTGCAGAGCTCCCGTATTCTTGCGACATCAGCGTCGCCATCATCAATCACCATGGAGTTATCGGGGGAGTGCTCCATCTTCTCTTCCTAGGCCAAATCTTGGCCTTCTTCGAAGCTATCTTCGTGGGGTGCACCGATGGAGTGGGGGATCGCCTCTTCAATGACCTCATCAAGGAGGTCCATGTAATCTAGCTCCTCATGATACGGCATGTGCTTCATTGCCTTCGGTATATGGAGCTCCACTTCGATGTTGTCGACGTTCAAGGTAAGGGTACCCTCCCGCACATCGACGATGACACCGGCGGTGGCGAGGAATGGGCGTCCAAGTATGAGCGATGTATCACCCTCCTCCTTGATGTCCATTATCACGAAATCGCATGGCAAACATATGCCCCCCAGAACTTGGAGTGGGATGTCCTCCGCGATCCCAACCGGCCTTGTAATCCGCCCGTCCGCTAGTTGAATCCGCATGTCGGTAGGCTTTAAATCCGTGCTGGTATTCAACTTCTGGAACATGGAGAGAGGCATGAGGCTAACACTAGCCCCCAAATCTACCAATGCTTTTTGTAGGAGGACGCCGCCTAGAGTGCAAGGAATCCGGAAACTCCCTGGATCTTTAAATTTGGCGGGCTCCTTCTCTCTCTTTGTGAACCAAGTCCATTCCTCCGCGAGCATGATCTTCTCCTTCCTCTTCCTTCCCGCAATCAAGTCCTTTAAGAACTTGGCGTAAGATGGGATTTCCACTATAGCGTCGAGGAAGGGGATATTGAGGCTCACCCCTCTCAAATACTCGAGAAACTTGGCTAGCCGTTTCTCCATCTTGGCTCTAGCTAGCCGTTGAGGGAAGGGCACCGGTGGCATAAATCGGCGCTCATCAATAAGCTCTTTCTCTCTAGACTTCACTTCCCCTTGCGGCTCCTTCTCTTTTTCAGCTTCAATTGTCGGCTCGCTCTCTTGTAGATTCTCCACCACGGGTTCCTTAATTTGAGTCATGGGGGGGTGGTATCCTTCCCTCCTCTCGTTGTAACCGCAACGACCGCATTGATATGGCCGGTGTTGCCCCGTGGATTCGGCTCAGGTTGAGCCGGCAATTGTTGGTTGTTCCTATTGAGCAAAGCAAGTTGCTCCCCAATTTGAGCGACGACGGTGGCGAGAGAATCTTGTCCCGCCTTCAAAGTGGCGTTAATCTTTCTTTGTTCCGCCATAAACTCATCCACCTTAGCTTCAAAATCCGAAAGTTGTTGAGCTTGTGGAGGGTTGGGATTTCTCCACCCTTGATTATACCCGGGTGGCCTATAAGGTCCCACTTGTTGCCTCGGTGGGAAGTTTTGTTGCGGTGGCCCCCTTGGTTGATAATTCGGTTGTGGTGGTGGTGGAGCTCGAACTTGAGGAGGTTGTTGTGGCGGGGGGTTCAATGCACCATCATTATTGGCATATGAGAAACCCGGATGGTTTCTAGCGGCCGGATTGGCCCAATATCCAGAATTCCCCGCGACATATTGAACTTGCTCCAAAGCTCCTTCTCCTTGCTCTACTCCTACATACATGGCTTGGGATTGGTCTTGCCAATCGCTCATATGATTTGTCGGCGTGGACGTAGAAGGGGCTCCTTGAGGCTCCGTAATGAATTTCTCCAATCTCTCCACTACCTTGTGAAGAGAATCAAATTTGTTGGCTAGCTCCGCGACGGCCTTGGCCTCATAAATGCTAGACGGCTTCAAGGAGGACGAAGAGTGTCCTCGCTCGTCGCCCCACTGTTGGTTGTTCGAGGCCATCTCCTCAAGCAAGGCCGTAGCTTCATCGGGAGTCTTCGATAAAATGGCTCCATTTGCGGTGGCGTCAATAATCTGCTTCGTGCCCGGTTGGAGTCCATTGTAGAAACTGTGGACAAGCTCCCAATCCTCAATGCTATGGTGGGGGCATTGATGTTGCAAGTCCTTGAAGCGCTCCCATGCTTCATAGAGAGTTTCTTGTAGGAATGGCAATATTGCGGGGCGGGGCGGGTATTTAACTACCCAAGCTTGCCCCGCCCCGTCTGCGGGCCGGGGCGGGGTGAGTCTCGGGCCGGGGCGGGTCGGGTAATTTCTTACCAAAACCGGGTCGGGCCGGGTCAGGTCGGTCGGGTCAGGTCATTACTGCCATCCATATGAATCCCAAATAAAAGTTTTATTTGGGATTTGGGAGAATTGTGATTTATTGGTAATTTGGAATTGGAAATTGGCCTAATTGGAAGAACATTGGAATAGAGTATGAGTTATGTGATATGGGCAGACTGCATGGTTCGCATCAAAATAGTAAGGTTTTTTTAGAACCTCTATAGTTTATCGGGGCGGGCCGGGGCGGGCCGGGTTGCATATAAAGCCCAAGCTTGCCTCGACCCGGCTGCGGGCCGAGACGGGTCGGGTCAAAACCATGGCGGGTCGGGTCGGGCAGGCCAGGTCAGGTCATTACTGCCATCCCTAGTTTCTTGTGGTCCTTGCTTGAAGGGCATGAGAGCACTTCTTATATTCACCGTCTTGGAGGGCGGGTAAAATTTGTCGACGAAGGCACTCGCCAATTCATCCCAAGTGGTGAAGATTCCTTCAGCTTGCGTCCTCAACCAATATAATGCCTTGTCCTTTAGTGTGAAAGGGAAGAGGTGCAGTCTGATAGCATCTACGGAGACTCCCGGCATTTGGAAGGTGGCACATTTCGATAGGAAGAGCTGGATGTGGTAATGAGGGTTTTCATGGGAGTTCCCATGAAAAGGATCTTGTTGCATAAGAACCACCAATCCAGTCTTCAACTCAAAATTTTTGTCGGCCGCCAACTCCAGCATGGCTATGGACGAGGTCGTGGAAGAAGTCTTAGGCCGAAGCCTATCTCTTATGGAAATAATCCTCGCCATTCGCTCCGCCAATTCTTCGGGTGTCTCAGGATGTGTCATAAAATTTCCTTCCGTAACGGGTCTCCTCTCCGCTCGGATCCTCCTCAATGTACGGTCGATCTCCGGATCGTATAGTATTTCTTCAGGGTTCACCGAGGATCTCGTGTACATGCAAGGGAAAACAGAGTTTCAAAGAAATGGTTAGCACAACGTAAGGACAAAATAAAAATATAAATAATAGAAAAAAGAAAAATAGCTAGGTAGGTAGAATCAAACACTATTGCGCTCCCCGGCAACGGCGCCAAAAACTTGATCGCGCCCCGGATACACGTCCCGGAGCGACGACACTGTAGTCTTACCGCAAGCGCATGGTGTAGCGACGACCGGGTATCGAACACAGGGAGGCCTAATAACAGTGTCTTCTTCAATCAACCTGGCTATAGGAAAAGTCGAGAAATGTTCGCAGTAATGCGGTCACAGTCGTTTAATTGTATAAAAGAAATAACAAATTAATAAAGACGCTTAGGGATAGGGAATCCCCGCTACTTGCCGTATCTCATCATTGTGATTCGTAGGTTTCACAATTGCTAGAGTTGAAATTCGTGTGAACTAGTTGCAACTAAATGTAGAACCAAGCTCACGCTCTCGCGCTATTGCCGGTCTATAGCAAACCTAGTGTAGGGTCCAATCTCTTGCAAAACCTAACCTAGGAAAACTAGCGTGAAGAACAACATCATCGTTCAATCGTATCTCGAGCCCACTCTCGTGCAAACTCGAGCTACGACCTAGGTTGGGATAGTTCCTACCTGTCCAATCTCTTGCAAACGGGTATTGGTATAGAATTTCAATCGAAAACCCTAGTTTCGGTCCAATCTCTTGCAAACCGATTCTGGAGGAATCCAATTACAACCCAATTCGAATTTCTAGGGCTTCCTATCGAGTTGGGATCCAATCTCTTGCAAATCCCAATCGGTATGAATCCCTAGCTATTCGTGCTAAATCAATCCCAAACTAACCCTAATCAATCCTAGCAATAATTCCACCAATTCATCACAAATTAGAAATAGGGCTCGTAGGGTTCATCCTTACGCCCTAAGACGATGAACTACTCGCAATTCATAATCAAATTCAATAGAAATTCACAAGTAAAATGAATGGAATTCATAGCTATATTCAATAAATCAATAAAAATGGAGTTTTTGAGAGAGAGAGAGAGACAAACCAATGAAGAACAAGATAGCATCCAACCAAATATCACTTTTCTCTCCTCCCTAAAAGCTAAATCTAATTCCTAAAAAGTAAATCAAAAAAGGCTGCAAAAAGTTCTGAAAAAGCTCCCTAAACTAGGTTAATAACTGGGGTTAAATACCCCCCAAAATCGCCCAAAAAACCCTGACGAAAATGCCCCTGCGCAGCCTCAAAATCGCAGTTTATGCTACAGGCAGCGCGGCTCACTCGGCCGAGTGACAAATATGACTCGGCCGAGTGAGAGACCCTGACGAATTCTAGAGAGTTGGGAGTCTTGGGGGTCGTCTCCTCGGAGGTCACTCGACCGATTGAATTTTCTTCACTCGGCCGATGGGCTTTTCTTCACTCGGGCGGACGGTCGTTCGTCACTCGGCCGAGTCGGTCTTTGGGGCTGACTGACGGATTCCAGAGAGTTGGACGTTTTGGTTGCCGTCGTCTTGGCTCCACTCAGGCGAGGGGTGACTCAGTGCTCGGTCGAGTGGTATGGCGATGCTCGACCGAGTGCACGCTGATATGAGCTTCTGTTGCGTGTCCGATCTGGCCGGCCGAGCGGGCTATCTATGCTCGGCCGAGTGACTCCTTCACTCGGCCGAGTGACATGCTGAAAAGGCCCATTCTTCGTGTTTTTGCCTCCTCGTCGCTCCTACGACGTTCTTTCTTCTTCCACTCCTCTCCAATCGCAGAATACCCCTAAAGAGAGTCGTCGGTGACACTCCGGAGTGGGCGCATCTCAGAATCACTCCAAATCACTTCAAATCTCCTGAAATACGACAAAAAAAAACAAATCGTGAAAAGCATCGTAATATTGTCGAATAAACGTGAAAAACATGATTTGAGTGATCTAAATGGCATGCAAACATGCAGAAAAAAGGTGTAAAATACGGAGTGATCAGTAGACGGACTAAATATTGCTTGGGATTAGTTATAGTAGGAGGTTGAGAAGTGATCTTGATAGTCCAAATTATTTGGTGGATAAATTTATGGGGAGATATGACAAGAATGTATTAAGGACACGACGATTGCTGATTTGTGAAGGTATTATAAGATTGACAAAGTTTTTTTGTCTTGGATTGGTGATCGATTAGAAAATCATTTTAGCGATTGATTAATATTGGGAAGAGATCGAGAGTTTAAAAGATTGTTGTTGAGCAATGATGTTTAGTGGAGTAGTATGGTATGAGCTGATGATTGTTATCCTTTTATGAGAACCTGGGGTTGGAAATTTGAACAGTATTGATGGGTCTATAGCTAAGTATTAGTAGGTGAGTTTTAGCATTGTCCAGTGAAAAGAAGGGTCAAGATGGATTATTGGAGGAACGATATTGAAGTTTTAATGATCAGAGATCATGGTGTGGAAGATGGGAGTTATAAGCTGAGGTAATTATAGATTTTATAATTATTAGTATGAGTGATTCCGAGGACGGAATCATTTCTAAGGTGGGTAGAATGTAACGGCCGCTTTCCGACCGTTCGTATTTTCTGCGTGCACGTGCTTTATCGTGCACGTATTTTATCTGGCTATTTCCGAGCTCCGGCATATGCGATGTGATATGCCATTGCGATCGTTTTGGGGTGTTGGATTTTATAGAAATTTTTGGAAACGTCTTTTCATGGCTCGTTTTCTCGCGAAACGACTTTGAACGATAGGGGCGTTTTAGTCCTTTGACTCAAAATGCCGTATTCGATTTTACGTAAATTTTTGGTAGGCGTTACACACGATCAGGCTCCATAGATCTGTGCGTCTCGTCTCCACGATCGCCCCGGTATTTTTGGATTAATTTTCTGACGCCCGGATTGAAAGATACCGCTCGGAGAAATCTCGACCGTTGATTTGCCCAGTCAGATTCAAATTTCGAAATTTGATAGCCAAATCTGGCTAAATCCTTCATTTAAATCATTTTAAAATCTTCCCTAATCTGTTCCGCTAATCTCCCCCAGACTTACCCCAACCAGTACGCCCTCCATCCCTATACCCTTCTCCCATTTAACCCTTATCATATGGCTATTTAGCAAACCCAAAATATTATATAATATTAAACCCCAAATTATTAAAACCCTAACTTTATTCACGTGAGAAAAGTGACCTAGGGGGGACTGTGAAACTTTGCCAGCCGCCACAATTTTCGTTCTCCTCTCTCTCTCTCTCTAGATCTCAAACCAACATGTCCCCTCTTTCCCCTTACTTCGACGCCGTGACCTTTCCCTCAATCTCATCGGCCCCTGACCGTCGGAGGAGAGGCCCCGCCTCGTCGTTCTCAGCCGGAGGGCACCGCCACAGCCTCACCGGGCTGTTTCCGATGCGCAGCGGTGACAGCAGCGCAGCTGTGTTTTCCGACCGCTGCCGCCACCCCCGACGCCCGCCTGCGACCCCCGACGTCGCCGCAGATCGCCTGAAACCCTCGCACATCGTCTGCGAAGCCCCTCTCGCCCCCACGCGTGCACAGGCCACGCACCGCCACCGCCCGGAGCCTTCCTCTGCGAGCTTCTCCTGCTCCACGACCATCAACCCCACGCCGGCAGCACTCTGCCACCCACCGGCCAGCGACAGTCATCGCCCGGAGCCCCTCTCGACACCAACCGCCTCCTGTCCATGCTCACCCTCGACGCCTCATGATCTCACTGTCGACTACTTCCCACGGCAGCAAACCCCAGCTCTCCAGCCTGCCCATTACCACGTCGCAGCTGCTTCTGTCTCGTCACCGTTCAACCTACGGTCACTCGCCTGTGATCGGATGCAAGGCGACAAAGCAACGGTAAGTTTTATATATAGAGTCTGATAAGTCATGGGGCAGTGTGCGAAGTTATTTTATATGTACACGCATTGTGATATAAACGAGTATTAATTATATGAAGTACTGGGGTTATTTTCCATAGGTCATTTTATTATGTGGGTTGTACCATTTGACGTAAGTCTTTACAATAACAGTGTATTAATACATGCTTAAGTCTACTTATATTAGAAACAATTAGTTATGACACATAATATCGTGCAGTACCCAAAACTATTTTATCTGCTAATGAACCTTAATAAGATTATAGTTGGTTAAATTCCTTAAGTTGACATCATGAATCTAATGACACAGAGACGATCACGTTTCCGTTCGACCCCGTGAACACTAAAGACCAGTGACGAGACGTTCCGGAAATTGGAGTCGTGACGCGAGCACCGCCACCGTTTTCAGACCCGACGCCAGATTACATGCGTGTTCCTCACATCAGGTTAGTCCCCCTAACTCGTAGCGAAACCCACACTGTAGCAAACTGAACCCTAAACTAAAACTGGACAACAATAATTAAATTTACTTTTCTGCACCAGTAAAACGCTGCCCACTGTAGAAATCGACCATCGGACAACTTTCTGTGCATATCGGGTAGTGGTCGATCTAGGCTGATAAAACACCAAAACGTGACTCTGACAATTAGGGTAGTCCCGACAACCTAGAAATGAAACTAAATAGGATTTATGAAAACGCGACCTGACATCGTCGCCGTGACACTATTTCAGACGGACTACCGTGGACGCGACGACTGGACGAGACGCCCCGGACAGACGACACACTCGCCATCGCAGGCAAGTGTATCCCATTTGCACTTTTGGCCGTGCTTAGGCCTTAGTTGGTTAGAACTGATAACAGTGAACAAATAGAACCAGACGTGAAATGATAGCGTCCGGGACGACTCCTGATGGCTCAGACTTGATGACGAAGTCTGAGCCTGACAACAACAACTTTTGACATTGTAGGGCTATCATGTGTGTGCGTGTGTGTGGACACCATAGAATAACCTTTCTCGTCCTGTCACGTCCCGTCTCGTCTTGCACAGCCCGCTGGGCAATAGGGCACTCTCCGAGTGATCCCTTGTACTGATTCACAGCCTGCGAGCAATAGGGCACTCTCCAAGCTAGAGAGAGAGATCCCTTGTAATGATACACAGCCTGCGGGCAATAGGGCACTCGCCAAGCTAGAGCGAGTGATCCCTTGTACTGTTTGTCTTGTCTTGTCTTCCTTGGGGTTTGGGGTTGGGATGAGCATGCGCACGTCAAGAGGGTCTGATCCCCCTCGAACCGTAAGGCGTGAACCCTTTCGTGTCTCACTTGTCTTGTCTCGTCTTGTCCCGTCACGTCCTGACTTGTCTTGACACCTGTAGGTTAGTCCCGTAGTTGGTAGCACATGCTACGACTACTACCTGTCCCGTTTTACTTTCCTGCTGCGTTACTTCCTGTTGTGTTACTCTGTTATAACCACAGCATGCTAATCAACCAGTAAACTATTGTGTAATAGAACCTCAGCATGCTAATCAACCAGTAAACCGTTGTTTAAAGTTCGGTGCACTTGCAGCAAAGTCTAACCCTTCTTGTAGACTTTACCTGACGTACAGTTCCTTTCTCTTGGGTGTTGTACGTCAGGTGTTCAGTTAGAGTTCGTAGACGCGATAGACTCACTGGAGTACGTGGAGCCGAGAACGTCGACCCAAAGTACGTGCTGACGCGGACCAGACCTTGAGGTCTTTTTAGTCGTCACTTTCAGAGGTTACTGTCTTTAGTTGCTTTTAAATATTTTGTTGCCATGCTTAGGCTTCTTTTTAGACTTTATACTCGTTGGATATTATATCTCTAATTTAATGAATGCAACTTCCTTTCTGTACTTTCTGTTGTTTCGAACTTTATTAATGTAAGAACCTGAAACTTTTAAAATGGTACCCCTACAGACGCTTATTGGGTCCGAGCTTCTCAGCTCCGGCCTAAGCGGGCCTTAGTCACGCTTCGCCTTCGTATTTTTGGGAAGCGGGGCGTGACATACATACATACATACATACATACATACATACATATACTAGTCATAACTCGTACCCGCTGGCACGCTTCATTTAAGATTTTTCACAGAGAAATCTTTGTTCCCTAAAAAATTATTTCCATAGCCAAAATTTAAAAGAACAACAAATTAGCGTAAAAATATTTAGCGGCACGGCGCAAGCGGCACGGCGCAAGCGGCACGGAACAACAAATTAGTGTAGAACAATAGATTCGGCATGTGCGTCTATGGCGCGGAAGCACCGGCGCCGAAGGCACCTACTAAATTTTTGGCGCAGAACAACAAATTTGGTGCTTATGCCTTAGGCGCATATCGCTAAATTTTTTAGCGGGCGCGGACACCTAACCGATTTTCTAATGAGTTACTCCTAATACATGCATGTTGCTTGAAAAAAATAAATGGTAAACAACTATATATTTAAAAGTTGACATTTTGTTGGATCAAAAAAATTTGCCCAAGTCGTGCTCTGTCAATTTCCCCATTTTTAGAGGATATATGGATGAGTACACTAAGGTACATCATCATCCCTATGTAGGGAGTGGATAAGTCCACTTTTATTCCTCAAATACTCCCAAGAGACCCATATGTCTTATTATTTTAATGATGATAATAAATATATCTTAAATTCTTTTGAGGAAGTCATGAGAGTCATTGTCCACGTGAATGGAGATGATCTCGTAATCTTTTTTTCCTTTTGAATGGGATAGTGAAAGCTTCACCCTTTTGTAGAAGCTTCGGGTTCTTCAGATTTATAAGATTGGTTAATGATGTCTTACATCATCAATCGAGGGTGGCATATTATATTGTTCCATAGTTTATAGTTGGATGATTCTGGACACTTTTAGTGTTCCAAATTTGTCACGCCCCGTTCCCCAGAATACCCGGCATTTAAATTTTTTTCCAAGTATCCTGAAGAGTGAGGGTAGTGAGAGAGGAAAAGAGAGAGTAAGGGGAAACTGAATATGCAGGCCATTGCGCACATGCTAGGATAGTACAAGTGCAACTCCATGATAATATCAAACAACTCATAGATGACATAGGACAACAACAACACATTTTATATAACAACTTTCATTTATATACATAACCCAGATACATTATTTCATATACACCAACACTCTCCACCTCCCAAGACAACCAAGTCACTCTACAAGCTACAGCTCACACCGAGTACTACCCCTGAAACCCGACTCCAAGTCACCACCAACCATACTGCCCCTGCTACCTGAAAAATAGGGAGGAGCACGTCAATGTGTGCCCCAGTAGGAACCAACTTGGATTTGGAACACCGTTCTAAGGTTATCAATCCACAAGGCAAGGCAAGAGAAATAAGGCACGTAAACTAAGTAATATAATGAAAGGTAAATCGCTAAACAAGGGAATCATACCTGCGGTCCAATGTCGAGCTGCTGCAAGAAAAGGGTTAGCACGAATAACGATACAAATATTCATACAACCACGATCTAAAAAGGGAATCACAAGTGTCAGAAGTATAACACAGTGTCGCCAGTGAAGCAAGTAAGGGAAAAGGGAAGTGCTGCCAGCAGAAGGAGTAACATGCCAAATTCTTATTTTATTATTTTGTAATTGCATTAATTGGAACTTGGGTAAACTGTATGATACCAGGACCTGAACATCACCCCAAATTTAGGGTGAATATAGCACACGACGCAGTGGACACGGGCACTGTACAACACCGGGCTTCTCAGCTCATCCGTCCGTGGCAGGAGTAAGGATATCCATATAATAACACAACCTCCGTATGTCCCCTTCACTCCCGGTAAAGGCAAGTGTGTATAAATACCCCCTCCACTCTCGGTAAAGGCGAGTGGGTATAAATATCACATATCACATAATCATTTCCCCCAACTTCTCAGTCCATGCCTCATATCCACAATTTACTCAAATCCCACATAAACCCGGGTTTTGCTAACTCACCCTCATTAGAGAGGATTGAGACTTATTCAATTTTATAAGTTAACGTCATACGTAACACGTTAGGGGTCATGGTGGCATGTGTATGCACATATCACCTCAGCTGTCCATCATTAGACATAGGGTCATGCACTCACATGACATGCCCTCTATCACAACACATCATCCACTAACAAATACATTGTACCCATGCCATTCAAGCCTATAACTTTACCAATCATCATTGTGGCTCAAGGCCAACATTAACACATGCGCATTCATCAAATTACAGGATATTGCCTTCATTGAGGCATTTCATCGAACACATGCCTGGTGTCGTTCATATCAAAGCAGTACAACATCATTTACATGTGCCAAGGGCATGAATATTCATTTCACCACGCAACCATATTAAGTAAGAATAATGATGGCCAATTAATCACAATTAATGAGCGAGAACAGCACTTAATGAATTCAGCTTGCTGAAATTACAGGAAGTGACAATACATGGCCATATAACATCAGTTTGCATTGAGAATTTGACAAATTGTCTCAAATGAAAGTTATAGATATATTAGTCCTGGATTTACAGATAAAATTGCATGCAAAAATATCAAGTAGGTAATTTATGGTGAATTATTGGGTGAACTATGTCAAATCTGTTTTTCAGACAGATTTCAGGGTCTGTAAAGATTGCTGTTTTTGGACATGTTTTAGCCAGAATTTCGAAATATAAGCACTGTTATGAAATTACAGATAAACTTGTTAAATTTCCAACAAGACCAAGAACATAAAATTCCATAGAGTGTGTAGGTACCGAGGACAATTTTACTGAACTGTGTCAAGACTGAAGATCATACGGACATGTTGTAAAGATGGATTTTTTACTCCTAATTTTTGAATTGCATATATATCAAAATTTATATGATTTTGGGGTAGGACTTCAAGATCTACACAAATATAATTTTTTCCGAAACCTAATTCAAGCCACAGAAAACAGAATTCAAGTAATAACACACTACCAGATTTCAGCGTTTTGAAGGAAGTGATTTTGCTTAGAATTTCACAGGGATATTCATGAAAATTGAGACATGGCACATAAATTTGATTACCACTACTTCATAGTGATAAAACATGATATAAAAACATGATAAAATAGAACCCTAAATAAATTTCCAAATCCAAGTTAGTATCCTACCTCAAAAACTTGATTTTTCTCCTCTCCTCCTCTTTCTTTCTTCTCCAACTTCTTCCCACTTGCAACCACTTGTGCTACTTGATTTTTGGGAGAAATAATTAGGGTTTTGAGTTGAAGAATACGGAGTAAACGAGGGAGGGATGGCCGGTCATGTAGGTGGGAAAGAAAGAAAAGAAAATGAAAAGGGAAAAGAAAAGAAAGCTAAAGAAGAAAGAAGAACTCTCCTTCAAAATATCTCCAACTAGAACCCTCTTAGGATAAGCATGAAACATGTTAAATGACCAAAATACCCTCCCAAAAATACCCTCAACTTTTAGATATTTACAAGTTTGCCATTACTTTATGCACACACAACTTTAGTATGTACGCACATCAGCTTTAGTCCAAATGACCGTTTTGCCCCTCACCTTTTGTAACGACCGGTTCTTATCAGTGATATTATCTGTATTTTCTCTACTGATTTATTTTTCGCCCGTGACCGTATCAGTGTATCTGCCTCGGTGCACGTGCCAACCTATCCATGTTGATTATTTCTACTATTGTCTTATGATACAAGTTAATTTCTTATTACTTATTATTAGTGTTGTCATTTGTTATTGTTATCGTTATTATTATTATTATTATTAATGTTCTTATTATTTTATGTGACACTTGGTTATTTGTTTCTATTGTGTTATTATTATTATAGTTATTATTATTATTACTATGTTGTGACACTTGGTTATTATTATTATTATTATTATTGCTATGATTATTATTGTTACTATCCTTCCTTTTTGCATCACCCTGATCTCTTTTCAAACCCAGGCCAACATCTATCATCACTCACGCATCAGGTGGTGCACATGCCTCCTATATTTTTTTTCAAAACCTAGGTTAACATACAGGCAACACAAACCTTAACACTATATTACAAATAAAACCCTAACTATTCTTATAAGACCCCTAGCCACAGACTTCTCCAAGCCTACTTCCTCTTTTTATCACGCAGTGGACTTGCACTCACGCACACACTGCACCAACACACAGTTTATGTATTTCTTTTAAAACCCTTCAACCTTAACTCTATTTTATAAATAATAAACTTTATACTATTCTAATATAACCTAAGCCCTACCCTACCCAACAAGCACAGCCGAGCCCTGAACCCTATATCTACAAGCCACAGCCTCCTATACAGGCTCACGCATGGCCTTATGTTCATATAAAAAGAAAAAAAAAACAAAAAAAAACAAACCCTACAGCTTTCTAACCTAGGCTAAGCTTCTACAGCCGCAACCCTTCTTTTCAAACCCTATTTCCCCTAACAAATAGAACCCTAGCTTTATACCTACAGCCTACATTGTTTCTATATAATAAACCCTACTCGTCACTTTACAGCCGCCGCTTGTTCATCTCCTCGCAGCCACGCAAAAGCCACCAACACCTCCACGCATCAGCACAAGCCTTCTCCGTTTCCAGCCGCGCGCACAAGCCGTGGCCTGTCCTCTCCGCAGCGGCTGACTCCCCCTCTCCTTCGCAGCCAGGCCAAGAACCTCCAGTTCCTTCTCCAACGTCACCCGATCCCTCCTCAAAACCCCCACCGTTGAATAACCTGAGATTGTGACGTGAAATAATGTAGGAAAGTGACACCATAATGATTAGGACAAAAATTGGGATCCAACGATATATCATACGATATATCCCCAATTTAAACAACTAGAGAAAGAAATTTTTTCTGTAGCAAATTGAACGAAAAGGACGAAATCGTCATTATTGGAAATTACGGAACCGGTCGTTCGACCCGCTTCCGCTTTGCAGAATTGTCACCATAAAACACAAATTTGATAACAATGAAATTCAGTGAGTCTTGACATGTTTAACAGTTTGGACATCGTGAAATCGTGCGCCTCGAAGGCGGAATCGTGAATTCGTGATGTCGTGTGAGTCGACTAGGCCGGCTCGTGTTCCGGCAAAACTCTTGGGTGTGGTTAGGGTTGAGCGGCCACTGGGCGTATGAAAGGTACTCTCCTCAAGAACACCACCCGACGTGGTGGGTTAGTGTCAATCACGGTAAGCCCCTGTGAGAGGAACGACCTTCTCATCACGACCTAAAGGCGAGAACCCTAGATTAGATGTGAAGTCTTGACATGGTCATTGAACGCTAACTTGGTCATCGTGAATATTGAAATGTTGACAAACTTTGAGAATTTAACTTTAAACTTGCCAGACGCAGTTCCTCTCCTACTAGTGGACCACGTCACACCTTTCTAAAAATTTACAGGGGTTTCCATTGACCCCTAACCCTTTTTCACTTTCATGGCTCTTCCTACACACATCCACGCACATCCATGCATGCATACATGCATCACACACACACGTCTAATGCATTCTTGTTGTTTTACACCCACGACGTCATCCGCACTTCTCCCGCATTCACATTTCGCATTCTCTACTCTTAGCCATGTATTACGTCCCAATCCCCCTTATGCTACGTTACATACATCGATATCTATACTTATTTCATGCCTACCCATGTAACGTAAGTAGAAATATCACGTGTGTTCAGTAGAATACACGTATAGTGCAAAATAGGGCATTACATCCTATCCACCTTAAAATAAAGTCCGTCCTCGGACTTTCTAAGTTGTGAGCCCCGCCGAAGGTTAGCTAGATATGAAGGTCTTTCTACCCATGGACTACAAACAAGAATCATATCTACACCACACTTATATACACTATATGCTTCACTATCATCCACAGACATCTGCATTGCACACATATCACAGATACATTCTATTATTCATCTAGTAGCACATCCACACCACTATATGCATTCACTACACATATACACATAGGCATCCTTCACATGAATATCTAAGCATATATATATATACACACACACTAACGGATACAACACATACATACCACAAAATAGATCTCTATACGTATCATTATACGTATCCAGGTCACTACTTATACCTATGTGATATGACGTCACATCATATCCATACCATGATTCATAAGGCACTCACACATGGTACGCTTTCATATACACCATAATACATTCAGGCATAAACGACTTACATCCTACCAGTTTATATATGTACATATACGTCTATATCCATGCACAGACACACAACAATACACATCGATCTACACACCATAACTTGACAAACAGGGTCACTATCACGATGTCACACCATATGTACACCGGATCTCCATACACTTGATACTTAGTCATATGAATTCACTCGCTTTCATAGGCACATAAATATCTATATACACACAATATTTAGTCACATCCATATATACATTCACGTGCACGTGTTAACACATGCATGATCAAGTTACATAAGGTTCACAATCATAACTATAAATAAATATACACGTAATCTCGCATTTATACCGATGCACCTACTGCCTCACACAGATAGGCACATATATCACACACAATACACACAAGAGTGCACAAACATAATACGTTCCCCTCATATATATATATATATATATATATATATATATATATATATATATATATCTATATTATAAAAGAGGGATGTTATCAAGAGAAATTGGATAAGAGATATTGGACAAGAGAAATTGGATAAGAGATATCTATATACAAAAGAGGGATGTTATCAAGTGAAATTGGATAAGAAAAATTGGACAAGAGAAATTGGACAAGAGAAATTGGACAAGAGATGAGATTTTGAGTGATATCTATTATATAATGCATGACCTTTGTCCTATATGGCAGTTTTGTCCTACGTGTCTCAATTTTGACCTACGTGTCTCCAAAATTATGACTATGATAATCTACTCACACACAATTATTTAAAACTGAGTTTTGAAAAAAAACGGTTCTAACTTTGGATCCTACGACTGTTTTGAAAAGGAACGGTTCTAAAAAATAAAAACCTGTTGTCTTCAATTCCCGTGCCCTCATTTACAAGTTCTCAACAATTCCCAACAACAACATGTTGTCTTCAATTCCCACTAACAAACTGTTCTCCTCATCCTTCAACCTTCATCCCACAAACGTAACTCATCTGCGACGTCCTCGATTCAAGACGTCCTCTGGTACTCTCCTCTCTGTCTCTCTCTCTCTCTCTCAATTTCATTCATTAATTTCTGATCCCTAGGGTTTCGGTTAATTTTTGACATTTTTTGGTTAATTTTTGACAATTGAAATCAATGTTTGGCATTTGTTTTTCATGTTCGAAATCAATGCTTTCTTAAAGTAACTGACCTTTTGAGTGTTTGGGTTTCATTTTTTAGCATTTGTCTGTTTAGGTGAATTACTCTACATTTTTTTGGGTAGAGAAAATGTCATTTTTATGTAGTTCCCCAGTAGTTCCCCAGTTAATTTCATTCTTAAAGTTACTGACCTTATTTAGGACCGTGCCAATGAATTATTTGAAACTTTTTACCAGTTTAGCATTAATTTAATAAGTACCAGTTCAGCATTAATTAATTTAATAAGCACTTTATTTATGATGGCTCCTCAGCATTAATTTAATTATTTGAATCATTTATGATGGTCCTCATTGAATTATTCACTGTGTTGATTTGCATGGTCCTCATTTAATAATGCTAATGAAAAGTGCCCTTTGATTACCAGTTTAGCATTATTCGTTTAGGACCGTGCAAATGAACAAGATCCAATTATTTTTTTAGGATTAGCCCAGGTGAACACGGTCTAATTTGTTAAACAGTTTAGCATTATCATTATCATTATCATTATAATAAACTGTTTAGGATTAGCAGCTTACCATTATCATTAGCATTATGACTGTGCATGGGTTACCCTATCTAAAGTACACAGACTTCGACAAATTGAGTTTCAATAGGCAGATTGAGTTTCAAATTTTTGATGATTGAGTTCCAAAGGGCACTTTTCATTTAACTGATTGAGTTCCAACTGATTTTGTTCCAAAGTGAACTGTTCCAAAGGGATTAAAATCAACTAAACATAAAAAATCTCCATTTCATGTCAACTAAACATAAAAATGCGACAAAAAACTTCTTGCTGGATGTTATTTTTAATTGATAGAGATTGTGACAGACTGCTCACACTTATATCCAGATTAGACATGCAACCAAGAACAAAGATAATTCAACAAGCTTGATGCCAAAGAGGACACAATTCTTTCCAATTCTAATTGGGAGTTGTGAGTGGGGATATCGCTCAATTTTTTTAATTGTGAGTTGTGCGTGGGGATTTCACATTATTCTAATTCTAATTGATGCCAAACATGCCACGATGTGATATCGCTCAATTAAGAGGACACACGCTTAATTGATATAATTTCTTTCCAATCCTGTTTTAATGGTAGTTTACAGTAAACGTTGGGCGGAAACATACAGATATCAACACAATTCCCTAAGGTTAGATTTTCTTTGATATGGTTGTATAGGAAAGACAACAAGCTACCTTTCTGAATGCCAAAAAATAATGATCTCCCATTTGAAAAAAAATGTCTTAATTGGAGGAATAAAAATGCATTTGGGAGATGATTATCATGTCACCATTTCACCCGTGCACTGACTGTCCTCCTCGGTTTCGCACTCGGGAGACGACCTTCGCCGTGCCCTATGGGCACGGGTTATGACTAGTATATATATATATAACTATTTTTACATATCCTGCACACCTACCACTACAATAGTCAAATAGACATGAATGCCATCTACACACCACACACGCATATACATATAAATATACAAATAAGCACACACATCTCAATACTCGCATATCAAACAGTTTCACGCACTCACCTTCATCATATATATATATATACTAGTCATACCCCGTGCCCGCGGGCACGGTTCATTTAAGATTTTCCCCCGCGAAATCTTTATACCGCAAAAAAATTATTTCTGCAGCCAAATTTAAAAGAACAACAAATTAGCGTAAAAATACAAAAGAATGTAGTGGCACAAAAACTTTCATTGAAATTGGCAATACTGCATTTCATTGAAATTTTAACTTATCAAACTGTGAAATTAACAGCCAAATGTACACCAAAATCCAATTGGCAATTGTGAAAATCCAATTAGCAAACAGAATATTTCATTCAAATTTTGTTTTCATTTTTGACATATCAAACTGTGAAAATCATATTTTGGTGTTCATTTGGTTTCATTCAAATTTAAACTATGAAAATCCTTCATTGTTTCATTCATATCTGTGAAATCCCATTCAAATTGTTGGTTTCATTCATATCTGTGAAATCCCATTTAAACTGTGAAATCCTTCATTTGGTTTCATTGTGTTTCAGTTTATTCACATATGTTTCATTTGGTTTCATTTCAGTTTATTCCAAATTCCATTGTACACCAAATTCAATTAACAGGTTGATTTGGTTTGATATTATTCTGGAATGGCATTTGGTTTGTTATTATCCAGATTGGTTTGATACAAAACCAAATGGCCAGAGCTCTAATAATATTTTCAACTGTTAATTGTATGAAATGTGATATGGTTTGATATAAAATTTGCTTTTCTAATGAATGGCAATTGGTTTGATATGGAAAGGCCTAAAATATCAAACTGTGAAAATCCATATCATACTGGTTTTGATGAGTATATGGTTTTGATGAAAAATCCATACTAACTGGGGTATATGTTAAGCATATCAAACTGGTTTTGATCAAATCTCTACATCATTGAAAATCCATACTGCCTGATGTACTTACTGCCATATCAAACTCTGAAATTTCATAATTTCATAATATCAATCCATCTCAAACTGGTTTTGATGAAAATCCATACTGCCTGGGGTATATGGTTTTGATGAGCTTTGGAAATTTACAGAATTGCCAGTTTGATTCAAAATGTATATTACATTCAAACAGTGAATATCAAACCATATAAAACTTGAATGAAATATGATTTTCACAGTTTTTTTGTAGCATATCAATACTGGAAATGAAATATGGTTTGATATTTCATTCAAGTTTGAAATAAAATTGATAGGAATTTCACAATTTGAATGAAATATACAGTTTTTTCCAGTATTGATATGCATTCAAAATTGTGAATATCAAACCAACATATGAAATCATTCAAACTATGAATATCAAACCATATCAAACCAAAAAACACAACCTAACAAATGCAATTTCAACATTAGAATTTTTTTGCAGCAACTTCAAGACAATTGCCTTCATATTGTACATAAATATTTCCTCAACATTTGCACACCCTGACAAAAAATTCTGTGAATCAACATTAAAGTTCAAAATTTTACATATTTCAAACAACCAATACATTCTCCATAGTCTCCTACAACAACACAAAATCAACAATCTCCTCATACTACTGTCTCGATGATAAACACAATCAGCAACTTTAATGATAAACCACAATTACCTGTATCAATTGACATTGAAGGTATCAATTACATGAAGAAGTACATGTACGCAATGCAGTTTAACAGAGAAATCATACAAATCATACAGTCCTTTGCCATAAGTTTTTTAAGCACATAAATTGGTTTGTAGAGTAAAATATTTGCTCCAAAACATTCAGGCAAAATTGTCTCATTGATGCACATTCATCTAGTAACTTGCACTTCCCAGAAACGTCTTCTTTAGCTTCCTGCCCTTTAGTTCAGATGGATGCAACAATAGGCTTTGATGCAATGAACGCAAGGGCTCATATATAAGCTGTAAGCTTCAGCTCCTCCTGCAAGCTCAGTTGGGAATCCCAAGTTCTTCCGCAAACTGCAAGCTTTAGATCCTCAGGCTCAGTCTGGAATCCTTGAACCCATTTTAACATGATGATTGTGTTGTTCTCATATGTTTCAAGATTAATTTTGTATGATGCAACGTTTTCCAATTCAGTATTCCCCATGATATGACTCCCATGTTGTAATCGGCAAGCATTCCCAATGTTCTCAGCAGATCCAATGATGCAAAAAGGACCACTAACAACACCCTGCAAAAATAACAACACAAATAATGCATCAGCTACTACTTCAAAACAAATAGAGGATTGCCAAAAGAGTACTGTTACAGGCTCATCTACTACTTCAAAACATCCGCTACTACTACAACACAAACAATGCAGTAATGTCAATTTTTTTGAGTTCAATTTCATCCAGTTCTCAAAAATTTTGAGTGCAATTTCATCAAGCTCTTAAAAATTGGTACTGTTACAGGCTCAGAAGTTCACCTGTCAAAAGTTCTCAAAAATTGTTGAGAATTCAAAAGTTCACCTGTCAAAAGTTCAACTGTCAAAAGTTCTCAAAAAAATTTGAGAGCTCAAAAGTATATCCAGTACCAATTTTTGAGTTCAATTTCACCATGCTCTCAATTTTTGACCCACATTTTAGTTCCATCCTGCAAAAAACATGATATCCTAATAATGAGAAATGTGCCGGTCAAAAAATGATCCAGACTTTTTAGTTCCATTCTGTTAACTAATGAATGCTAGTTCCATCCTGTTAACTAATGAATTGCACCTGTCAAATGGTTCCATGACATGATATCCTATATGTGTTTGTTATAAGTTATTAGAATATCCTGTTAACTAATGAATTGCAGCTGTGAAATAGTTCTAGGACATGTTATTAGGATATCATGGTTAGCTAATGGTGTTAAAATAGAGGTTAGTTCGCGGGTGCTTGCATGATCGCATGTGAGAGCTTTCATTAATTTAATGTTGAGGTTTTGGTTCAGTTAAACCCAACCGATGAGTTGTTTCTTCTATAATACATATATTGCTGGGAAATATAGGGGTGTCATTGTAAGTATTATCATGTTTAAAAATACATATACGGTTTAGTTAACAGGAAATTGTTGACACCATTAAGAAATAACTCATATAGGACATCCTGTTAACTAATTAATTGCAGCTGTCAAATGGTTGCAGCACATGTTATTACGATATCATGTTTTGTTAACTAATGGTGTTAACACAGAGGTTAGTTCCATATGCATATGCTAGTTCCATCATGTTTTGTAAACTAATGAATTTCAGCAATATGTATTATAGAAGAAATATATTTTCAACTGCAATTAAACTTGACTAATGGTTCAAGGATAACTTTTCAGCATATATTTGATAACTAATCATCCATGTTAATATATCAAGTTAAAATATCAAAGTTTGGATTATTTTTTTGCCTCGATTGGCACACAAAAGTTTTCTAGGATGAAAAAGTTAAAAAATGAAAATGTGCCATCATGTTGACCAATGGCCAAGTTCTCATATATTTAACAACATAATGGTTCCAGCTAATCAAAAAATTTAAATTAGCAATAACCTAACAAACTCAACAAGTTAACTTGCAAAACTAAAAAGCAAAAAAATTTAGATAACAAACCTGACTTTTGATGTTCAGGGCTCAAAATCCAAGTGCATCCTTCATGTCAAAAGAGAATACCTAATTGTCTGCACGTAGAAAATCATAATGAATTTTATGAAATGATTTTGCAATTAAAGGAATTTTGCTTCATGGCATGGTTTCAGTAACAAACCTCTGCTCATGTAAACTACTCCAATTCTCATGCAAGTTTAAGTTCAAAACCAATCATCATTGCAATTTCACATAGTTTTTTTAGCATCCACAATGGGGTTTTTAGAGAAGTTATGTTTGGTTTTTTGATTTATTCCTCAAGCAGATATCGAACTATTTCACATAAATCACTTCTTTCAGAAACTCAACACAATTCAAGACATTAAGAATTAGATCTAACAATGACAAATCGTAAAAAGTTTTAATGAAAAGCATTCCTCTGTTGGTCAAAAGATGTTTACTAATTTCCAAAATTGTAACAGATGAAGCCTAAAACAATAGTGTCAATTATCTACATCATATGAGACAAATGGAGTTATTCTTGAACAAATCCATTTTGAGAGAGCGAGATCACAGCCATTTTGTCTAAATTAAGAAGTATTTTAATCTGAATTATAAATCAAGTTTAAGCATTGTTAACTTTAAGTTTATTTATTGGAGATGCTAATCAATAAAAACACAAACTTGGAATCTGGAAAGCTTTTTTGACACTTTTTACTGTTATGCATACACATATATTGTAACAAAAATTGTGTTTTGCTGCTGCATAGTTAAGAAGCTCAAAAGTTTATATTGGTTGAACCTCCAATATAAACTTTGTTTGACACTTTCTACTATTTTGCGCACAACATACAAACTATATATTTATCCTGAATTGTTTTGCATTTTCATAAACTTTCCAGCTATGAAGGAGTAGTATGCATTAGGTTAATATTTCATAGATCAGTATTACCCTTTCATTATTACTAAAAGCAAATGAAGTTCAGAATAAAAGAGTAAACTAAATGTGTCAGCTGCCATATGCAGGTTTTTTTATTTTATAGGTCAGTATTAACACTTCTCTGGGGGGAGAAATAAAAGAGTACTGCATATGGCAGCTATTACTCTGTGAAATAAAAAAGCTTAGAGCTATTACTCTGTGAAATAAAAGAGTACTGCAGTTTTGGTGCAGCTTGAAGTTTTGATGCAGCTTGGAACTAAAATTTGTATTGGTTATTGTGCTTTCCATCCAGTTTGTATTCAGTTTACTTAATTAACTAATGCTGAATGCTTTTTTATTTCATATGCGAGCTTTTTTATTTCTCCCCCCAGAAGTGTTAATATTGATCTCTGAAATAAAAAAAACCTGCATATGGCAGCTGACACATTCAGTTTACTCTTTTTATCTGAACTTCATTTGTTTTTGATAATAATGAAGGGGTAATAGTGAAGGAGTAGTATGAATTAGGTTAATATTTGATGTAATGCATACTACTCCTTCACTATTACCCCTTCATTATTACCAAAAACAAATTAAGTACAGAATAAAAGAGTAAACCGAATGTGTCAGCTGCCATATGCATGTTTTTTTATTTCATAGATCAGTATTAACACTTCTTAGGGGGAAGAAATAAAAGAGTACTGCATATGGCAGCTATTACTTTTTGAAATAAAAAATCTTGGAGACATGAAATAAAAAAGCTCCAATCTGCACCAAAACTGCAATAAATCTGACTGGACTCTTTACAACTCTACACATCAACTTTTTTTAAAAAAGGCTTTCCTATAATCTCTAACTTACATTTCATCAACATTTGTTTTTGTTCAGAGTTTTATCAAATAACTTACATTTCATCTGGATAAGGCTTTCCTACAATATCTAATAAATGAAAATTGACACTCGTATAGACTACAATATAAGCAAATAACTCCAAATTTCTTGAAATTGATATTTCCTTCATTCAATCTGGAATTGTTAATTTCTAGGTGTCAATAGAAAGCCTAATTTACAATGTGATAAATACAATATCTACTTGAAAATCCTAGAATTTAAGTGCCTTGCGAGTTAATTCCAATTCAATACAAAAATATTAGTTGGCAATTACAAATGCATCTAAAGGCTGTACATTGCAAAGAAAGTAATTTAAAAACTCATCTTGTTTCCCTCTTTATTAACTCCTATCACTGTCTATGCATCAATCAAGTAACATAAATGAAAAAGAATCAAAAGTAGACATTACAATGCAAGCAAGCAAAACTGAGATCCAAACTTGTGAGCAGTCTGTGCCTCATGCACAGGAAGCACGATGACGGCATGCCCTGGCCACCTCTCATTCACCTTAGTATTAAGACAACATCATAGAGAAGCTCACAAATTTTAAAATGGGCTATGATTTAGTTTTTCCTTTGACTTGCAGGATCTCCTGGCCAAGAAAACTTTAGCAAATAAACTGGATGCAAACTTACTGACAGAACACGAACAACAGACACATGATACGTAGGAAACTAAAGCCGGAATAAGGTTGACAATGAGTAAATTGCAAAAATTATGGCAACAACATAACAGAAAGTAAACTATAAAACCTAACGATCACCAGATCCACCATCTAAATAAATGGAAAACACCATGATATTGGTCCATACAATAGCGTGGTCTTCTTCATTAAGACAGAACCGACTATATTGATAATGACAAAATAAATGGAAAACACCATGATATTGGTTCTCATCAAAGAGACGTCATATGCAGCTTCTAAAAAAATACACTTTCCATAGTGAAGAAATCCAAAGTATCAGTCAAACTGGACAGAGAACATTACCAGATATCTGTAACTCTTTCTTCAGCACCAAAAACTGCTTCTTGATTGTCTCTTCTATTTGAAAAGGCCGAGATGCTATCGAATGCTGAATCCAAGTCTTACCCCTGTGGAAAAATGTCATGTAATGGGATGAACCAAATAGTGACCAAAAATGAATACAAAAACTGAGAATGCATGCAATCAAGTGATGTGTTTACCTCATATATATTGGCATCACACAAATCGTCACAGCTTTATGCATGAAGTGCTTTCTAACATGATTATATTTTGTTGGGTACTTGAGCAATATGTTTCAAGAGATTTTTGGTTCAAACCTCATCATTAACGATTTACAATATATTTATTTAACCTAATCTGTTTTGTCTTTTCAAGCAAATAACATTGACATTATGCACCATTCAAGATGGCCCAAATGATGTAGGTGCTTCGTTTACTATTATGTTTGTTTGGTGTAAAGTGCCCGCCCATAACATATTTGCCTAATATGTAAGGTAATGAGATTTCTAGCCTCCCTTAAATATGATTTACTTCGGCATTGAAAGGCCTGTGAATGTAAATCAGGAAAATAGAAATGGCGTCTATCAAAATTAGTCCTCATCAAAATTATTTTGCTACTTTATGTATTTATTGTAAGCATGCATTTTTTTTACTTTGAAGCACTCCAACTGTTGTCCATTTCATGTTCTCGAGCTCCTATCATGTTGCTCAGTAATTATGATCCATTTTAACACATCTTCTACTTCCTTACCCTTCATAATAAATGCAAACCATGCTCCTTTTGATCCTTCACATACTAAATGAGTAAGCACTCACGCACAAACTTCTTAATATCAAATTACTTCAAGGCCAAACATGTGATGATGATATGAACTGTCAGCATGAATATAACTATTGAGAAGAACTGCACGAAAAAACATCCCTAACAACGATATGAAATATAATCATGAAAGTAGATATTGAGATGAAATGCAGGAAGAACAATCCCAATAGGAAGATATTGAATCAAATGAGTTTAACAGCATACCTCTAGGAGCTTTCCTTCATGTAGAAATTGTTCATACCTGAAACCAAAGCATAATATAAATCATTAGCAAAATATAGATGCTAATTGATGCATTCAGTTGGAGAAGATGCCTTTTGACTCAGAAATATGTGATTGTTAAACATGCGAATGTTGTTAGCTCATGTCAGCTCAGATGTTTAAAAAAGGAAATAGGAGAGAAAATTGGTTAATAGCTGAGACGTATTTTCAAGTTCCCTACCTGTAAAGATCTAATGAGGAACTAACATAAACACACCATTCATAAGCTTCCAGTTGCACAAATATGAATCATCTATAGTTTTCAATGCAAGCGATGGCAAGTAAAAAAGTATGCTAATTGGCAAATAGAAGATTAAAAAATTGGTTTTTATGTAATGTGGCCAGAAGGAAAAATTATCATAGCTTTGCCTACTTTCATTGTCTTGCAACTCCGGGATCCCACTTCATTTAGTTTAAGACAATTCAAATAAAAAATAGTGTACTTTTTCCCTTACAAATAAATGAAGTTCGTCAAATGAGGTCAAATTCGTCAAATGAGGGCAAATTAACAGAAATTTCATCACTTTCCAAGCTCACTTGCCCTAGAAACCGAACTAAAAAATTTTAAGATAGTAGACCGAAGGTAAGCAACAAAGATCCATCCCTTACCAAAGCTTCCATGCCCCCCCAAAAAAAATTTGATCAAAGTCGACATTGGTTCTTCAATCCTATGCATTCAAACATAAGATCAACAAAAATTATATCAATAGCAACCATAAGAAGAAGAAAATTTACTGAGACAATGAAATGTAACCGAGTTGATGTTTCAGTTTCACCAAGTTCACCGAGGTGCTGCTCCTTCTATCAACAATGAAATTCAATCAAAGCTGCTGCTATTTCAACGACAATGAAATCATGATGGTTTTACCCTGACCCAATTATATTTTTTCCTTGATCAAATGTACTTGAAGATCAAAAAAATCAAGAATTTAAAGATCATTTTGTTATAACTCACCATCCATCAGTGGTGTTTGGAACGTCTATTTGAATACGCAAACCATACTTCCTATCATCTATTTGAATGTATTGATAACATTTATTCAATTTTAGTAGGCAGCAAAGTAGCCAATGGTAATGGTGTGACCTGGAAGATAACTTTGTTTGCTTTAACAAAGTTTGTTTTTCTCAAATAACATGATATATGGAAGGCTAAAACTTGATTTGAGCTTCTTGACCAAAAAAGTATCAGTCATTTTATTTCAGAAGGTAGACTGAATTCAATTGCATGCAATCTAAAATAGAGGAATCAAGTTTCTCAGAATGTTAAAACTCTAACCGTAACTTTCTGTTATTTCGCAGTGGTTGGACTTGCCTTCAGTGATGTAACATTCAAAGGGTTGCATTATGAACAGTAAGAAACTAAGTCATAAATTTATGATCTTTAGACCTTAATACAATCCAAGGCATTACAAAAAATTAAACTAATCAAGTTGGTGTTTCCCAGGGGCTTGGCATTAGCCATGGAGAAAAAAGAGCAGGCGGATCGAGATCTCCATGTATAGTTTCACACGTGTTTGTCAGATGCCGGCTTTTTTTACCAAGGTGTCGAGATTAATTCAGGCAGATTTGGTGGTGTTTCTCTTGGCAACAGCCATCGTGCAGTGCTATGCACTGGCAGTGGCAATCGTGCAACATGTTCAAAGTACCTGAACGTACTCGATTGGGTGTTTGGGGGTGCCGCCATAATGTGATGATGTTGAACTCGACAAAGGCAATATGAAGAAAGAAACTTGAGAGAAGTTTTGTTTTATAGAGACATATAGGTGTATATTACAGAAAAGAATATGAAAAGAGACAGATACAATTCATTTATGACATTTAGCTTATAAATTTCATAGCAATTTATCTTACAATTAATCAACTAAAAAGTTTCAACGATCGAACTAAGGAATGGCTTATAATTTAGATTGAACATGTATATATGCAACAAAATCATCAAATTTTTATTTTCCCAATTCTCAGTGAACCGATACTCCATGTATTTGAGAACTAAGGATTATTTTTCTTTTTGTTGTATTTGAGAAGTATGGCTCATACTTACTTGCATCAGTTGCGCATGGAAGGATTTTGTGCAGCGTGTGTTTCTGATTATAAAAGGACTAATTAACATCTGAAAATAAACAACTTCTGCAAAGAGAAAAGCTCTAAAATACCACTTGCAAAATTGAGGATACACTCTAGCAGATAATCAATGATTCTAATAAGCCTTCCCAATTTTGTTTTCCCAGATATGCCGAGTTCAATCATTCAAACAAATTTGTATCTGGATCTCTACAACCAACACTAAACTTGAACAATAAGTGAAAAAAGGCAGAGAAACATTGCAGTTTTATCTTACCATATTGCAAGGACCCAGAGAAGTAGGACATGCAGCAAACTGTGAGACCATTGGGCGAAGATATCAATGAAGGCAATATAAAGAAGGAAGAAGCCAAATTTATAAGATAATAGAATTACTCCTGAAATTCACTCAGGTGTTCTCCTTATTCAGAATGTATGCATAAGATGCTGAAAGCAATATACTTCAGATCTTTTGCTCGATTATCACTACTAAACTTGCCATGGCACAGATTGATTTATCACAACTCGTGGAATCCAAACCCAGAGCCGTAAAACAACACACAATAATTAACTAAATTCTTGGATCATGTGTACTCTAAAGATGCTTATTAGGCTACTACATTTGCAATTAGGATCAAAATTATATGCACTACATCTCCCCCATAAGACAATCAATGCCAAAATTGCCAAAGAATTAATCATCTGTAATAAGCCATAATAGCTTTTAGAAATGACAACAAAAAATAGGCATCAATTTCTATTTAGATGGAATATATATTAAAAATAACTTGGAAGGAGATGATAACGTACATCAACTATCCCTATTCCTATTTTGATGCAGAATCCTTATTAAAAATCAATTTTTATACATAAAATTGCACTCTTACCTCCAAAACACAGGAAATAGGGCATAACCCAAATCAAAGGAGAGACATTGCTCAATATAATAGGCAGAATCCCGCAAGATCCAAAACAAAAGAGAGAACTCGCTCAATACACCCAATATCTGGACGATAGATTGATGGAATCATGGGACGAAAAATAAAATTTGGGGTAGAGAGTGTGGCTCCGTCTTTAGTTGCACATCTACCTGCTCTGTGGTATTAGCTGCAATAATGAAATACGTGGAAATTAGGCAGCAAGTTTAGTTCATCAATTACAAATATAATTTGTTCATTTAAGTAGTCTGGTAATTACTAAAAGGGAAAGCATAAAAATATGTACACCTCAGTGCATAAAAATCTCTCTTCTTGTTGGCGACTATTCGTTGTCATTCACCTCAGTGCAGCCCTGTGAGAATAGCATTTAACTCCTTTTGATAGTTCCCATTATTTGTATCTCATCCTTAACACCTCAAAAATCAAGGAAATTGGAAAGAGGTTGCAAATGAGAAAAATTGAAATTAAGAAAGAAAATTCTTGCATACGAAAGATAGAGATCCTCTAAAGAAACCCAAAATTATGAATTTAATAACCAGATGACTACAATCTGGAGAAAATACTGATCATGCTAATTAAAAAGTTATAGAGCACAGATCACAGAACAACAATATCAAAAAGTCCAATAACATAACTTAAAAGTTCAAACTTTAATACATACCCATTTATCCCAAGAAAAAATTATACACTAAAAGTCCAAAACAAACTAATTTATATACACTAAAAGTCTAAACCACAGAGCTACATTCTGCCACTGCAGAGCAGATGTAAACTATTACAACCAAGGCAGATTTCTCACCGATCGGAAAAACAATCAATACATGAATGTGGTTAAAGGAAAGTAACAAATATTTGCGCTTGAAATGTGCCCCTCTAACTAAAAAAGGATCCAGCACTAAACTTAGCAAAAGGAAAGTAACAAAGTTCCTTAGAAAATGGAGATCATGAGTCTTGTACTTGGATGTCTGCTTCTTCGAATCAAATTCCTCGACCAAGAAATTTACGATGTTTCGGTGGTTAGAAGCCCACTTCTTTCTTTGAGGCTTTCTCAGCCTACTCCATTTCTTCATTTGCAACGTTGGATTCATACAATTGCAAAAACTAAATTTAGAAACCAAAATAAATACATAACATTGCAACAATTGAAGGCTCGGCATTTGACATAAAATAAAGCTCTTGCACACCATTCTTTATCAGAAAATGACTCTATTTCCCTCCACAAACAGTCATGTGCAACAAAATCTTACAGACCATCTCTATCCAAAGATGACTTCTCTGGAAGAGAAGGAGCCTATGATTAGCAACGACGACGATGGTTAGAGGGTGATGCTAGATGGCCGTTCTTTTTCCTCCCAATCACCCATGGTCTACCAACCAACAAATGACAAACCCTCTTTTATAGCAAAATACCAACTCTCATGACAAGTGTTCATTACCATAATCTAGAAGCCTGATGGTAAATGTTTTTCAAGGCTGATGAATTTGTTATTTAAAAATTTAACAAATAAGCAACATCATTACTGCCGAAGTATCATCACATTGCAATCTGGAAAGTAAATATCAAAAGCTCCATTTCACAAAATGATAGTATTAATGCTTAAATGTAAACAGCCAATGTCCAAATTATGAGAACAAAAATAAAATGTTTCTGAAGTTTGAAACTTTGTTCTCTAAATAAAAGGAAACAAAAGGGGGTGGGGGTAGAATCATTACAATAGAGTATACTGATATCCACTGGTGCAATCTTAAATGGAAACAATAAAATCTTCCTTTTTAATGAGATGTGTGTATATGCACATTATACGTACAATGTATTGCTTTCTAAAGCCTACTCAATTTGTGACAACCATCATGAATTGTAAAACTCATATGCATTCAAAGATGAAATATAAAACTCATATTCTCTACAGCCTAAAACACAAACATTAGTGTTTGTTTGCTGTTGAAGCAGTAGCTTCATTCTGATGCGTCGATTGCATGAAACTCTCCATGATATGCTAACACCCAAACAGTAGCTGGCCGAGGGATGTAGGTGAACTGCACTTTTGCTTTGCTTGGTCTGCTGTAGTTAGATTTATGGTTCTTATGCGAAAAACACCCCACAAACACACTTCTGTAGTTATTCCGATTGCTCAAACGCATTCCAAACTGGCAAGTTAATCACAATTGCAAAAGCAAACCATATCTAACTACCGAGTATATTCACATATAACATGTTTGACAATTTCCAGGAAGTACATGCCTTGGTAAGAATATGAGACTATTTGCTTTATCCAAATGCAGATTGTCAGAATTAATAGTTCTGAATGCCCTTTGTTCAATATTTATACCAATATTTCAAAATACAAAATTTGGGGACTGTGATTTCCAGCACCAAATTCTGTTTTTTATGCAGATCATACCCATTATCTGCTAAAAAAATTCAAACATGCTCAGATTCTACAACTCTTCATATCAAAAATCCATTCTATGCTAAAAACAAATCTATATATTAAAGAAGATCATAAGTTTCTTTCATACCAATTTTCTTTTTATTAAGTTTTTTTCAACAGATATCTTGTATCAGTATACGTAGCCTTGTTTTTGGGTTATCCGGCTATGCCTCCGGATATGCTCTCTCCTTAAGAATTTGCTGATTGTGATTTTCTTTCCCATAATCATGTAACTTGAGGCGATACACTTTCTTAGCCGTTTCCTTCTATTGCATGTCAGTTATAAGGACACCATCAAATGCTCAAATGAATACTGAACTATACAAATTAGATTACAATTGCTATACTGCTAACATAAGCAAGAGAATAACATATGTCACAGACCTATGATTTATAGGTTTAGTTTGGTTCTTATTCATTCATTGTAAGGTTACGCTCATGCAGAGCAACAGAAAGGAAATTTTCCAGTTGAGTTTTATTTCTACAAAAGAATAGATACATCAATACATAAGAGGCATATTCTGGTTAGATTTAATATAGATGCATGAAGTGGATATGCGGTTCATATCTGTGAAGTCTGTGATGGGGTGGAACCATCTTTATATATGACCCATAATCCAAGAAGGGATGTACTGGTTCATGTGGGCAACACTCGTGTAGCTGACCGGCTGAAAAAAGAGGGGGAAAATCAAATTCCATTTTTGAAGGGAAGAGAATGGTAGGTCGCTGACATCACCATATCAATTTTTGTCAAATGGGGGTGTCATCTCTACAGTTCCAGCTTTGAATCCAATATGGGAGTTGGAGATTGAAGGAGAGAGCTTTGCTGGCCATAACAATGGCACATGCTAAGTTGACACCAAGGTCCTCCAAAGCTATCAGAAGAGCTTACATATCCCATATGACTGTTTTCACAGCAATAAATGAAATAAGAACACTTACAGTGGTCGATGTCAAACACATATAACAAACACCTGGGGGCATCTAAAATTGCACCCTCACAAAAAATCAGTGTACCATGCACACAGACACAATACACATGCATCCCTATGTTGGACACTTGAAACTGTGCAAAGTCTTGAAAATATTCATTACGTAGGGATTAGGACACCTTAAACATAGATCATTTTACTAAATTTATATTCTACCATACACAACCTGTGCACAAATAATAGACTGGATTCAACAACAACAATAACAAATTGTAACACAGAGGCAGATTTGTTACCGAGTTGACAGTCCAATTGGCCATTAAATGCCTCTAGAAGTCGCTCGGCCGCCATTGTCAAAATTTTAGAGTTCTGCTTCCATGTGCCGAAATTGTCAAAATTTACTTTACAGATAAACTTGGGGCTGACCTTTCAAAATGTTCCTTAGTGCCCAGTAGTACTCATCTCCTAGTTAATTGAAACTGAGGTTAGCAAATAGTTAGCAAGTTCAACTCCAAAAAATGCAGTGCAAGGTAAGGGATTCAAATGAATTTAACTTATAAAAACATACAATTCCAAGAATTTAATTTACAGATAAACTTGGGACCGACCTTTCAAAATGTTTCTTATTGCCTAGTAGTGCTTATCTCACAGTTAACTGAACTGAGGTTTGCAAATAATTAGTAAGTTCAACTCCAAAAAGTGTAGTGTTAGGTAAAGGATTCAAATGAATTTCACTTACAAAAACATACAATTCCTACAATAATTTAATATTGATAGGGTTTTCTTGTAAATCTAATACAATAGAAGTATTACTGGGTATTACTGGGTATTACAACAGAAGTATCTAATACAACAATTCCTACAACAATTCTTACTGGAATCAAGTATAAAACACTCACCAGAGATGGGTATGTGACATGGTTACAAAGAAGTATTACTGGGTCTGGGGATTCACCCTTGAAGAAACCAAATTAGCCCACGTCTCTAAAGCTAATCTCATGGCATATAGTCCATCTCCATCTTTGCAAGCGAAAAATGAACCCCTGGTTCCCATCATCCTCACCTTCAACTCCAATCAAATCCAACGAATCAAGAAGCTGCATTGCCCGTCTGGAAAAAGCACCATCTTCGAGGCCCTAGCCTCACACATCTGGTTTGCCTGGGTGCGATCGCTGGACCTGCCTCACACATTTCCCTGGCTGAACCCTGAGCTCCCCCAAGGGTACTACGGCAACGGATTTGTTCTTGGATGCATCGAGACCATTGCTGATCCTCTGGCCACGCCATGGGGGCTGAGTTGAGAAAAGAATGGGGGAGGGGGTTTTTGGGAGAGAAAAAGAGTTTTGGTGGCTGGTTTCCCCCCAAGGAAATTTGATGATGTTTCCCCCCAAGATATCATTTCAATTTTGCCTCCAAAACATTTCCCTTCCAAATTCAAAACTTTCCCCCTAAAATCTCTCTTATTCAAATTCATCTACCTCTCTTATCCCTCAAAATCTCATCTCATATCCAATTTCTCTTATCCAATATCTCTTATCTAAAACCTCATCATAACATCTCTTATTCAAACCATTATCCAATTTCTCTTATACAAAAACTCTTATCCAATAACCCATGATAACATCCTTGTTTTATAATATATATATATATATATATATATATATATATATATATATATATATATATATATATATAGGAAAATTTTCAAATGAGAACATTTCGCACCGTGCGAAAATGTTTTTATCTTTTTTTTTGAAATTTTTTTTTTCAAAAATTCTTTTTTCCACCCTCATTATATGTTGTTATACCCCCCTCAAAAAATAATGGTTGAGAAATAATGTCATTTGGCCTTCGATCAAGCCATTTCATCAAATTCGCACGTTTTGAGACCGTTAAATTTGTAACGGGTGGATGGGTGCTCTAATGCCCTACGGGTTCACCCATTATTTTCCCTGGGGTATATAATTGTATGGATTAAACATCAAAAAAAGAATTTTTGAAAAAAAAATTTCAAAAAAATAAAAAAGAGTTTTCGCACGGGCTTTCGCACGGGATTTTTCGCAACCGAAGATCACTATATATATATATATAGGAGGGATCAAATGACCCCCAAAAATAACCCCCTAAAATGACCCCCTATCAAAAATCCTATGCCCCCCATTTTTTCGGAAGATTCGACCCGTTCATCTTGATCTCCACCCTCTAAATACCTTAGCCACCAATTTTCAACCTGATCCCATGTGTTTTGCCCGTTCATCAACCATTCGCAAAAGTTCTATTCATGCGAAACCGTTAAATTTGGGTCGGATGGATGAACGGACAAAACACATGGGATCAGGTTGAAAATTGGTGGGTAAGGTATTTAGAGGGTGGAGATCAAGATGAACGGGTCGGATCTTCCGAAAAAATGGGGGGGCATAGGATTTTTGATAGGGGGTCATTTTAGGGGGTTATTTTTGGGGGTCATTTGATCCCTTCTCATATATATATATATATATATATATATATATATATATATATATATATATGGAAATACTAGATATTTATGTATCAAAAAAATTTCAAAAAAAAATACTCACAAACACCGAACAGCGGGGGTGTGCTCAGGTATCTCTACCCGAGGTCATTCTTAGGTACATTTTTTGCTATATATATATACACACATATATTCCGTATTTATCACATTTCATCCACATTGCACATGTATATACATACACACATGCTTTGGTACAGACACACACACACATATACGCATACAAACAAGAATACATTTATCCAAGACACACCGAGATACACCTGGATAGACAACCCTACAGGATAGATCAGCAAGTAAACAAACAACGATATGTATAAGTATATACATATTTATTCATCCAATATACACATCATTACGTATGCTCCTACAGCACACTACATATACATGAATACATCCCTACACTCCATTGTGACATGTATAATAGAAATTCATATAACTATGATACATATTCACGTATAAGCAAAAAAGCAATACCCCACATAGATATTCCTCAAGCACATACTAATTATACACCCTCAGATGTATAAGTATCAATAGCATACACAGATTTCTGAATCTACATATATCCAAATACATGTACACAAAATACACACAAAACTATTATGATGGAAATTGAATTCCACTCCACGTGATTTTGATGATGAGCACACCAAATGAAGCTTAGTGTACTAACTACACTACTATTAAGTGTGCAGGTTGTGCGACAAATGAAAAGATTTATGCATACTCCAGAGAAGCGCAATCTACGCTCAATAGATAAGGACGAACGTTGCTAGATCGATGATGAAACCCAAAGCTCAAATAGAACAGAAGCTCAAGAGAAGCTCACCTACATCATCATCAGTTGATCAAGCTTTCGAAGACGTGTCCTAGTCTACAGTGTGTGAGTTGTGTCCTTCTTAGGGTTATGTTAAAGCCAAACGTATAGACAACACACACAAAAAAATGGTTTCGAAGTTCAACATTTTAAAATACTTTTTAAATCACTTTCAAAGTTATTGAGAGCTTTTGCTAGTCGCTTTGCACTTTCATTGTGAAACTCCATTACACCCTTGAGCTAACTACATGTTTTACTAGCCATGTCTCAGAAGAAAATCCTCTGGGAGTCGACTACCAAGGAGTGGGAGTCGACTACCAGCTGAAAATTATTTTCTCCTGAAACACACCGGGAGTCGACTACCAATCCCAGGGAGTCGACTATCAGCTGTCAAAATTCGACGTTTGACCTGACTTTTGACATATCTCTAATTTATTGTTCCCATGATTTTCGGGGCAAAAGTCAAATGAATTTGAATTTTGAATTCTCCATTTTCACCTATAAATAGAGGACTATTTCTTTGAGAAAACGGCACATACTTGAAATCAAAATTCTCTTGCGCAAAAGTTCTAACAGTTCTCAAATTCTCAGCTCTCATTTTCTATTAGCCAAGTCTGTTTTTACATTGTTGATCTTGTATTTCTTTGAGATACTATTTTCTGAAGATCGAGTTTTTATTTGGCTATTTGTTTTCAAAATCCATATTATTTACTCTCTGATTTTATTTAAAAGGATTTTGAAAAACATTTTGATTTAGATCACAAAGACTTAATTCGTATCTTTGTGTGATCTAAAATCTTATTCTATCAAGCCACTAATACACATAGTTGTCTATTACTATTGGCTATAAAATTTGGGTGTAAATCCTATCTCCACCAAACATTGTGGTGAGTTGGATATTGCTTTTCTCTTTGTGTTTGCCCTTTGTTGTAAGGGTGTTGTTGTTGGAAACCCTAGACAAGTCTAGGGGTTACGGTTGAAAATCCTGGTTAAGGCTAGATTGTTGGAAATCCTAACGAGTGGAGTTAGGTGCTTGTATTTGCCAAGGCAGATAGTGGAAATCTCGTACCGGATTGGTCGGGGACTGGACGTACCCAAGTTGTGGGGAACCAGGATAAAAATCCTTGTCTTTGCGTTTGCTTTTATGTGTTTGATTATTTATCTCTGCAAGCAATTCTTATTTACTTTGTTATTATTATATCTTTGTAATTCTTTGTTCATTTGCATATTACAAAGATCATACATTTAATTCCGCTGTGTAAAGATCTATCTGTGTGTAAAGATATCTTATCTGATTGTAATCATAATTGTTTATCTTTCATATTTTTATAAGATTAACTTGTTGATTAAGAACCAAGCGTAGATCACTCTACTTGGTTTCTTAGGCAACATTAGAAGGGTTTTAATTAACGATCGAAAAAGATTTATTATTTGAACAACACTATTCAACCACCCTTCTAGTGTTGTTTGCCATCCACAAGATCCACCATTTGGTATCAGAGCAAGGTCAAAGCGATGGCATCAACAAACGTCTGCAACACTCATACTCCTCCGATCTTTAATGGCAACTTTTATTCCCAATGGAGAAGGAGAATGGAGATCTTCTTGGAAGCACAAGATTTGAATTATTTAAGATCTCTCAGAGAACCCTATGAGATTCCAACCATTCCTCAAACACAATGGAACTCGGATCAAGAGAAAGCTTATTTCAACAACATAAAGGTAATGCATTTACTTTACACCGGCTTAACTGATCAAATGCTAGATCTTGTAGAAAAGGCAGAGACCGCACACGAAATCTTGAACTTGTTGGACAAAAATTTTGGATAAAGATCAAATGAGATCCAAACACTCATGAGGATACCTCAAGCCAATGACAGAGAACTTTCAAAAGAAGTATGTATGACGGCTCGTCAGAACGACAAGAACGAGGTAAGTGATTCTAGTTTCGATGAAGAAAATGAATTTGATATTGCAAGTGAGTATGAAAATCTTTATAGAGAATATGAACGTTTGTCAAAGAAACACAAAACTCTAGACAAAAAGCACAAGACTCTGCATGAAGAACATGATAACCTCAAGAATGAATTTGACTCTCTTGCTACTAAACATGAGTCTCTAAAACTCTCTTGTAATGATAAAAAAGAATTGATCAACAAGTATGATAAACTAGTATATGATCATGATGCTTTGAAATCTGAATATGCTACGTATGTTTCTACCTTGAATGATAAATTCAACCTTCTCGCAAGTGATTTATCTTCTAGTAAGCTTAAACATGAGGAACTTGTGACGTGCGTCTATATTTCATATATTCACGCACGTTTTCCTTTGTTTTTCTCCGTGTTTTTCCGTCGTCTCTTATTCGTTTTCGTATGTTTTCCCCGTTTTCTTTCACTTTTCCTTGTTTGTCCATGATTGCAGGGGATTGACCATGTAGGGGACGTTTAATGATGATATCCCAAGTCCCCGGAGCAACGGGAGAGGTCACGCGTGATCCAGGGGGTCAAACGGCGAAGTATTCATCTTTCAGCCCCTCACCCGGTCGGTTGGTCATCTCCAACCGATCGGGTGATGCACGCGTGCACCAACCGGTCGCTGCCGCAGCTCACGAAGAAGTCACCCGACCGGTTCACAGACCGGTTCTGCGGGCGGCTGTTCTCTGTTTTCTCGAGCAGAATTCCAACCGATCGGGTGACTCTCACCCGATCGGTTCATCTGTAGCTGAAGAAGATAAGCTGAAGACACGGGCGTTCAACCGGCCGATTCACCCGACCGCTCCAAGATCCAACCGGTCGCTCAAGAACTCACCCGATCGGTTCATGTGATCGGGTGAAAACTCGCCGTTTTCTGATATTTATTTGTAACGGATCAACTGATCGGTTGACTTTTCAACCGATCGGTTGATGCGACGGCCTATATATAGAACCCCTAGGGTTCCAGAAACGGGGAGTTGCTGTTTTTCTACTGTTTTATTTCCTTGTGACGGCTGTAATTGCTACTCTTCTGTAAGTTTTCAGATCTTTCTAATATATTAGTATTGTCCTTATTACTCTATTACTACTGCATTGCAATCGTCCGATTATGATTCCAATGGTTAAATTTCATTTAGATCGCTTTTTCATGAATTTTTGTGAGTAGTTCCCAAATCTGGGATTTTGGTGGAAACCCCTTCGGGGGCTCTTCCCGATGCGTCCGTAGGGTTAGGAAATCGATAGGGAGTAGGAATCTAACGGTTACGCGGGGTGTTTCATTGTCATCGGCGGGAAAAAGACCGCCTTTGACCGTCGGGCCAAGGGGGAATAAACTTGGCGGTTGACTCCCTAGCCATAGCTCACACCCTTAGCGTTGACATCGAATCCTAGCACGCGGGAGCGGCAGGACGAGATTTTGGGAGTTATCGTTGCGGGCTTAGTGCTCCCGGGATCGATCAGTGTTTATGGACACGGGAGTTCCCACTGATCGAATCCGGGAAGTCCGGTGTATCATCCTGGGCACCGACCGGAATATCGGGCCCATGGGACGCCGGTACCACTTTCGGAGGCAACGTCCCACCATTAGACCCTAATCCCGATCGCTATCCATACCCGTAGGCCGCGTCGGCGAGAGTCTCACGTCGGGTTGAAAACCAAAGTCCCGGGTTTACTTTCTTTTCGTTCTTACGCTCTTGTTTCCTTTCGTGACAACCATCCACCGATTCGGGCTAGCTCGCCCCTCGGGGTGATTTAGGTCCTACCTGACTCAAGCACAACCTCGCCTCCCTGAGTTCGATATTCCCACACCCTACACTAACCGTGAAACTTGCGGTAAACGACACCGCGCCACCGCATATCGCGCGGGGTGCCGGTCAAGTTTATGGCGCCATTGCCGGGAGGCAACGTGCTTGATATTTTGGGATCTCTGGAACCCTCGTGTCTAGCTCACATCCCTACCTCGCGATAATTTTCGCATTCTCCTGTTTTCTTTTTCTTTTTGTTTTTCTTGTTTTTACTTCTTATTTTATCTGTTTCTTTCCCACTTGTCGCTTCACGGGTGTTTGTTGTTTTTCATGCGCAGGAGTTCAAGGAGTCTTGACGACTTGATTCCCCTCGATCCAGAGATTAACGCCACCCTTAGGCGTTTGGCCGCCGAGAAGCGAAGAAGAGAAGATCCCGAATCCATGGAGGAGAACACCCCACCTCACGAGTCTCTGCTGGAGTACTCGATGCCATCCATCGAGTCGACTTCTGCCATCCGATCTCCAGCTATTGCGGCCCAAAGCTTTGAGCTGAAGCCGTCTCTAGTGACATGGATCCAGCAGGACCAGTTTGCGGGTGCGCCCATGGAGAGCCCGATAGAGCACCTGGACTCCTTCTTGGAGAAGTGTGACACCTTCCGAATCAATGGTGTCACTGCAGAGGCTATCCGTCTGAAGCTGTTCCCTTTCTCTTTGCGGGACAAGGCCAAGCAGTGGTTAAGGGGGAAGGACCCCAATACTTTCAACACCTGGGAGAAGCTCTCCAATGCTTTTCTGACGAAGTTCTTTCCTCCGGGGAAGACCATGAAGTTGAGGAGTGAGATCTCCTCCTTCTCCCAGGCCAGCCACGAGTCCTTGCATGAAGCTTGGACGAGATATAAAGAGATGCAAAGGAGATGCCCTCACCATGAGCTTCCGAAGTGGCAGATTATCAATCTGTTCTACAATGGGCTGAGGGATGACCTTAAATCTTCTATGGACGCCGCGGCTGGGGGTTCCTTCATGTCTAGAAGCGAGGAAGATGCCGGGAATATTCTGGAGAACATGACATCCAACAATGAGCGGTGGTGTGACGAGAGAGCCACACCAAGAACTGGGGGTATACACAGAGTCGAGGACGTCGACAAACTTTCAAGCAAGTTTGACTTGCTTTCGACCCAGATCTCCGCATTGATGGTAGGAGCCGGTGGAGCCGGTACACAGCAAGTTTCTGCAGTAGAGTCCGAATTCCTTGGGGAATTCGACGGTGGTGACATCTCACCACCGTTGGATCAGGCGAGCGCACTATTTTACAACCCCACGGGGAATGCGCCATATCCGCCAAGGACAAATTCCAACCCGGCCTACTCTCCCAACAACCGGAACCACCCGAATTTCAGTTACCGGCCACCATTTCAGCCCTCGCCGCCTCAGCAGCCGCAGCAACAAATTTATCAGCCGGCTAGACCATCGCAGAATCAGGGCCAGCTGCAACCGTTTCAGCAGCAACCTCAGCAACAAACGTACGCTCCCAGGAATCAGCAGCCGTTCCAGCAGCAGCAGTATGGCCAACAGAGGGCCGTCTCTCCGGTTGAGTCTCTCTTGACTCAATATATTACCAACCAGGAGAGGATCAACCAAAAGCTGGAAATGGGCCAGCGGACCCTCACGGACCAAGTAACCCAGCTGGGGTTACAAGTGGCGAACATTGCAAGGGCACAAAGCCAACTACCGCCACAACCGGAGGTGAACCCAAGGGGAGCAACACAAACATCGGCACTCGTGCATGAGCACGCAAATGTGTCCACTATCGTTCTGAGAAGCGGGACACAAATTCCCACTAGAGTGCCCCCTAGCAACCCGGAAGCACCATTGGTCGCTGAGAGGCCGATTGAAAAATCAAATGACGTCGGTGCTTCGTCATCAAATCCCATGACTCCGGAGGGGGTGTCTGAAGAAGAGAAGAAGAAGGAGGAGGAGAGCCCAAAAGTTTATAAACCCGTTGTGCCATTTCCCCAACGGTTGGCTCAAGCAAAAATTGATGAGAAATATGGGAAGTTCTTTGCCATGGTCAAGGACCTAAGCCTGCAAATCCCCTTCTTGGAAGCAATCGAGACAATCCCCTCCTATGCAAAATTTTTGAAAGATTTGGTGACCAAAGGGCCAAGAAAAGAGAAAGTGGTGCTGACGGCAGAATGTAGCGCTCTTATTCAACGGGATAACCCACCGAAGCTCAAGGACCCGGGGAGCTTCTCTATTCCTTGCACAATCGGGGCTGTGAAGATTAATCGTGCACTCATCGATCTAGGAGCGAGTGTTAGCCTGATGCCCTTGTCGATGTACAGAAGAATAGGAATGAGTGATTTGGAGCCCACCGGGATGACGCTACAACTAGCTGACCGTTCGGTCAAATATCCAGTGGAAATTGTTGATGATCTCCCCGTGAATGTGAGAGGGGTGCATGTGCATGTGGACTTTGTAGTCATGGACATGCCCGAAGACACACACACCCCCATTATCCTGGGACGGCCTTTCATGGCCACTGCTGGCGTTCTTATAGATGTGAAGAACGGAAAACTCTCCTTGAACGTCAGCGGAGAGAAAGTTGAGTTTGACCTGGGACTATCCATGAAGCACCCCGACCCTCCTGATGACCTCCGGTGTAATTTGCTTGAGATAGAAGAGGAAGAGGCTGTAGAGGAGAGCTCCTGGGAGATTCTCCTGAGGAACCCCCCCGATGACTTGGGGAATTCTGAAGATGAAGAAGGCCCCGAAGACAAAGAAGCTACTGGAAGACCGAGTGCAGCGAGAACGACCCCTCCCGGGTTCCCCAAGGTTCCTCCTGTGAGGAGAACGGGGAAAGAGCTCACGGACCTCACTAAAAACGAGGTCCGAATCCTGAAGAAGATGGCGGGAAGCGCCAACACCAAGGAAAAGCCCCCGGATCTCAAGAACGAAGGGAGGGTGGTCGAGTAAGTATTTTTACAGCCGCTGACTACCCCGAGCGCCTTCAGCTCCAACAAAGAAGAGATGCCTAAGTTTGGGCATCACCCGTATCAGCCACCATGAGCATCTCTTGCGGGCGTCGAGCCAACGACGTTAAACAAGTGCGCTTCATGGGAGGCAACCCATGTTCTAAACTTTTTCTCGAATTTTTAGCGTTATTTTTTTAACTTTATTTTATCTATTTCTGTAAATAAAATCAGCCGCGAGAACATCCGTTCGGGGACTTAATCAAATTTCTTGGTTTTTGCAGGAAACAAGCCCCAACCGATCGGGTGATAACTCACCCGATCGGTTGGGATGTATCAGATACATGCCGAGATCTGCCCCCAAATGAACCGATCGGTTGAGTATTGAAGAGACCGAGTGGAAGACCGGGCGAGCTGGGGAGAGCTCTCGGAAATTTTTTGGGGAAGTATCAACCGATCGGTTGAGTTCTTGCGCGATCGGTTGACGAGACCGGGTGAGCAGCCCTAAGTTCTCGGGAAAATGTGCGGAGCGGCCAACCGATCGGTTGACAACTCAACCGATCGGTTCGCCTGTAGCATTTCTTCGACAAGATTTTCGACCTAACCGTCAACCGACCGGGTGACAACTCACCCGATCGGTTCGACTTAAAACTCTATATAACCCCCCCGACACCCGTTCATTTCCATCCTCGCCCGACCGCCCAAATCGCCGCCGTTTCGACTCCTCTCGTGCGCCTACCATCTTTCTTCCCCAAGATCCACCTCGATCATCTTCCCCCGCCATCTCCCTACACACAAAACCATAAATTTCGCCCGTCCTCCCCAAACGTCAAAACTTGTTGAAGAGATCGCTACGGCTTCACAGCGTGCTGCAATCCAGTAGCATCGGGGCGTCAACGAGCAACTATCATCATCTCATTTGGGTAAACTCGCTCCTAATTTTAATTTTAATCTTACAGCGGATATTCCATTTGATTGTTGTTCGTATTTCGTGTTTGTGTTAAATTCATTATACGTTTGCATACCTATGCGCACGAACGACACCCCCCCAAAATGCCTCCCCGCCGTGTTAAGCCCACCGGCGCCAGCTCTTCGAACCCTAGGCCCACCTGTCGTACACGCCGCTCACAACCCACCACCTCCAACCCACCCACCACGCCAAGCACCACTTCCCCACCTCACGTTCACGATCCCGAATCTGGGATGCATTTCCAAACCGATGACCAAGCCGACCGATTCACGGCCATGATCCTCCTCGCTGGGCATGGTGGGCGGATAACCGAGGAGTCCGTCGACCAAGACCTCCCATTCCTTCAAAGCTTCATTCGCCACATCCGTGTAGACCCACCCGACGTCTCCGAGCCCCAAATTCCACCCCCTACGATTTCTGGTCCTCGGCGCAGGCCCCCGTCACCACCCCCTGAGGGTGGTGCCCCTGCTTGATTTTTCTTTCCCACTTTTGCTACTCCCCCTTATTTGCGCCCATCTGTCTTTTCGGGGCCCTGCTTTGTCTCTGTCGGGGGGGGGGGGGGAGGGGACTATTTGCGTATTGCTTTCTGATTTTCCCTCTTTTGTTTTTGACTCCCCCTTGCATATTTCTGGATTTCATTGATCACATCATTTTGCTAGCACTTTCTGGTCTAGCTTGGGGGACGTCTGTTTCGTGTGCTGTCGTGTTTTGTTTGTTTTTCTCATTTTTGTGTGTGTGCTTGTTTTTCACTTTTTGAGTGTCGTGTCGTGTGATTTTATTTTTACTTTTCTTTTCGTATTGTTTGATTTTGTTCTCAATCTTTCTTTCTTTTTCATTTTCATCTATGTGTTTTTCTTCGTTTTCATTTATTTTTGTGTCAGTGCGTATTCCCCCCCCATTTTCATTGCCCTCCCGTACTCACTGATATTGCATTGAGGGCAATGCAAACTTCAGCTTGGGGGAGTCGCACTGTGTGCGTCGTTTGAGTCCTTCTTGTCGTTTATTTGAGTCGTTTTCCATCGTGTTTTTCTTTTTTTTCTTTTCCCTTCTTTCTTTAGCTCTTTCTCCTGGAGATGAATCCTATGATGAATCGCCACAAAGTCACACACACACCTAGCACTGCACCGATAATCACACTCACTAACCCTAGGATTTCGAGTCCTCTTGCATTTCACGCATCGTGGGTCCACTTAGCTTTTTGTGAGTCGTGTGTCGTGACTAGCATTTGGTGTGCTTCTGCCTTGTGATTTCACTTTATATACCTGTCCAGGAATGACCCCTAGATTATCATGCTCCGATTTGGATATGCGGTATTTGTTTCCACTTTATGCATGCTATGTTTATATCGTATACTTCAATTCGCATGCGTCGGGATTCCACAACTAAGGACTAGGATAACCCATTTAGCCTAAGCTCTATTTAGCGAGAATAATCTCCTTGGCCCGAGTGTTTAGATTTCGACTTCTTTTTTTTGTTTTACTTGGTGCAAATCCCCTCGTCGTGTACCGTTCTCCCACTTGGGAGAGTACACAAGTGTATAGCCAAAAACCCAAAAATCCAAAAAAATGGGAGAAAAGAAATGAAAAACCCAAAAAGAAAAGAAAAAGATTGTATAGCCAAAAAGCCAAAAAAAATATGCAAATACCCAAAACCCAAAAAAAATTCCCGTGTGAATATTTTCCTGCTTGCTGAGAATAAAGGGAAGGCGAGAATTTGCACCGAGTGTTCTTCTCCACATCATCTCAACCCCCGTCGTTATCAAAAACACTTGGCTTAGGAGCTATTTAGCTAGTATCTAGGCTATAGTGGCGTGATTTCCTTAACCCTAGTTGTGGAGTCCCCGATGCATGGTACGCTTCTATTCCCACTCCTCTCATGCATGCTTGAGCTTATATTCACCGCTTAATTCAATTCGGATCGATATTTTGGGTCATGTCCTGGATTTGTGTATATCGAGCCTCATTGCACATCGTAGAAAGCTTCACCATTTGCTAGCACACGACCACGCTCACTCGCGCTTCACTGCGTGGACCCACGACACTTATTTGGACTCGCTTTCCTAGGTTTAGTGGTGTGATTTGGCGTTTGCTTGCTTGGCGTGTCGTTTTTGATTTTGATGGTTCTGATGGATGATCTAGGGCTTAGAGTTTTCTTTTTCTTTCTTCCTCTCTATTTTTCCCTTCCGAGCTCCTACTCTCACTCGTCTTCCTCGAGGACGAGGAAGAGTTCAGCTTGGGGGATTTTGACGTGCGTCTATATTTCATATATTCACGCATGTTTTCCTTTGTTTTTCTCCGTGTTTTTCCGCCGTCTCTTATTCGTTTTCGTATGTTTTCCCCGTTTTCTTTCACTTTTCCTTGTTTGTCCATGATTGCAGGGGATTGACCATGTAGGGGACGTTTAATGATGATATCCCAAGTCCCCAGAGCAACGGGAGAGGTCACGCGTGATCCAGGGGGTCAAACGGCGAAGTATTCATCTTTCAGCCCCTCACCCGGTCGGTTGGTCATCTCCAACCGATCGGGTGATGCACGCGTACACCAACCGGTTGCTGTCGCAGCTCACGAAGAAGTCACCCGACCGGTTCACAGACCGGTTCTGCGGGCGGCTGTTCTCTGTTTTCTCGAGCAGAATTCCAACCGATCGGGTGACTCTCACCCGATCGGTTCATCTGTAGCTGAAGAAGATAAGCTGAAGACACGGGCGTTCAACCGGTTGATTCACCCGACCGCTCCAAGATCCAACCGGTCGCTCAATAACTCACCCGATCGGTTCATGTGATCGGGTGAAAACTCGCCGTTTTCTGATATTTATTTGTAACGGATCAACCGATCGGTTGACTTTTCACCCGATCGGTTGATGCGACGGCCTATATATAGAACCCCTAGGGTTCCAGAAACGGGGAGTTGCTGTTTTTCTACTGTTTTATTTCCTTGTGACGGCTGTAATTGCTACTCTTCTGTAAGTTTTCAGATCTTTCTAATATTTTAGTATTGTCCTTATTACTCTATTACTACTGCATTGCAATCGTCCGATTATGATTCCAACGGTTAAATTTCATTTAGATCGCTTTTTCATGAATTTTTGTGGGTAGTTCCCAAATCTGGGATTTTGGTGGAAACCCCTTCGGGGGCTCTTCCCGATGCGTCCGTAGGGTTAGGAAATCGATAGGGAGTAGGAATCTAACGATTACGCGGGGTGTTTCATTGTCATCGGCGGGAAAAAGACCGCCTTTGACCGTCGGGCCAAGGGGGAATAAACTTGGCGGTTGACTCCCTAGCCATAGCTCACACCCTTAGCGTTGACATCGAATCCTATCACGCGGGAGCGGCAGGACGAGATGTTGGGAGTTATCGTTGCGGGCTTAGTGCTCCCGGGATCGATCAGTGTTTATGGACACGGGAGTGCCCACTGATCGAATCCGGGAAGTCCGGTGTATCATCCTGGGCACCGACCGGAATATCGGGCCCATGGGACGCCGGTACCACTTTCGGAGGCAACTTCCCACCATTAGACCCTAATCCCGATCGCTATCCATACCCGTAGGCCGCGTCGGCGAGAGTCTCACGTCGGGTTGAAAACCAAAGTCCCGGGTTTACTTTCTTTTCGTTCTTACGCTCTTGTTTCCTTCGTGACAACCATCCACCGATTCGGGCTAGCTCGCCCCTCGGGGTGATTTAGGTCCTACCTGACTCAAGCACAACCTCGCCTCCCTGAGTTCGATATTCCCGCACCCTACACTAACCGTGAAACTTGCGGTAAACGACACCGCGCCGCCGCATATCGCGCGGGGTGCCGATCAACTTGTTCTACGACTTGAAAAGGTTAAGAACAAACCAAATGTAAAAGCTATCATATCATGTATGTATGCATCCACCTCTAATAATAAGATAGTTCAAAATATTGTTCATAAAAATGTGAGACAAAATACTCTTGTTTATAGCAAAAAGGGCAAGCATAATTACTATGGTAAATCTTATCATCACAATCATGTTACACACAATGCACATCACACACATGGCTATAATAGTTTTGCTAATAATACAATTTGGGTACCAAAACATTTAAGCAAGTATGAAAAGAATATTTATGTTTTCCCCAGGTTAAAAATTGTACATAGGAAATCAAATTAAAATCGAATTTAGGTTCCTAATAAATGATCCTCCCATATGCACATATATTAGGGTATCCGCATGCTTCATGTATATTCTTTCGATACCCAACATTTAAGACTATACATAATGATAGAAATTTTTCTTCCTTAACAAATCAGACCCAATCATAAGTGGGTACCAAACATGCAAATTATCTTCTTTCAGGACATATGGATAATGGATAGCGGATGCTTCGCATACATGACATGGAACACAAGACTACTTAGCGCTCTAAAAATGTATGACGGTGGAACCATGACATTTGGTGACAACACGAAAGGTAAAATCATTGGAATAGGCAACATCGACAGTCCTTCAAAATTACTCATCAAAGACGTAAGCTTGGTAAAGGGGCTAAAGCATAATTTATTGAGCATAAGCCAATTATGCGACAAAGGTATGAATGTTCTCTTTACACTTGACTCTTGTTTAGTATACGACAAGGATATGAAAAACATTCTTGTTAAAGGTAAGCGAGTAGAAAATATCTATATACTTAGATTAAATGAATATGAATCAAATGTATGTTTGATTGTTTCAACGAATGACCCGTTGCTCTGGCATACACGCTTTGGTCATGTGAACATCAAAAACATGGATAAGATTTCTAGGAAAGAGTTGGTGCAAGGACTTCCCAAAATAAATTTTAAATTGGATGAAATATGTGACTCATGTCAATTTGGCAAAATGCATAAGAGTTCATTTAAGAATATTGGAGCCCTTAGTTCAAACAGGCCATTTGAACTACTTCATATGGACTTGTTTGGCCTAACTAGAACTCATCTCTCTGTAACTCTAAATACGTATCTGTCATAGTTGATGATTATACTCATATACGTGGGTATTATTCTTAACTCATAAGAATGATGCCTTCCGTGAATTTGAAATATTTTTCAAAAGAATTGAACGTTTATACTCTTTGAATATTATTTCTTTAAGAAGTGATCACGGTGGTGAATTTGAAAATGAACATTTTAAACAATTCTGTGAACAACGAGGCATTCTCATACTTTTGCTTTTTCTAGAGCTTCTCCTCAAAATGGAGTAGTTGAAAGGAAAAATAGAACACTCCAAGAGTGTGCACGAACAATGTTGTGTGAAAGCAACCTTCCAAAAAGTTTTTGGGCAGAAGCTGTAGCAACCGCGTGCTATATTCAAAACAAAGTTTTAATAAGAAAACCTTTTAACGACTCCGTATGAATTATTGCTCCAACGAATTTCGAACGTATCTTACTTCAGAGTTTTTGGTTGTAAATGCTATATTCTGAACACTAAAGATAATCTAGATAAATTTGGCTCCAAAGCGGATGAAGGCATATTTATCGGTTATTCTTTACGTAGTAAAGCTTATAGAATCTACAATAAAAGTTCCGAAACTATTGTTGAAACTTTACATGTAACATTTGATGAATCTCTTTCTCATATTACTGCTCATAATGATGATGATAACATACTCACTGCATCTACCTTTGATAATGAACCTATAACTGTTAACAACACTTCTAGCTCTTTGCCAAAATCATTCCCTGAAGTCACACATCACAAACACACACACACACAAGTCATAGGTGATATTGATGCAGGAATTAGAACTAGATCTCAAATAGAACACTTGACACATGTTGCATTTGTTTCCAACATTGAGCCGAAAAGGTAGAAAAAGCTTTTGCAGATGAAGCATGGATTGAAGCCATACAAGAAGAACTTCTATAATTTGAGCGAAATCAAGTATGGGAGTTAGTACCGAGACCGGAAGACCGTCCAGTTATCGGCACTAAATGGGTGTATCAGAACAAACTAGACGAAGATGGAAATGTGGTAAGAAATAAAGCAAGGTTAGTAGCACATGGATACTCACAAGAGGAAGGTATAGATTTCGATGAAACTTTCGCTCCTGTTGCTAGATTAGAATCTATTAGGATGCTACTTGCATTTGCATCATATAAAAACTTTAAATTATACCAGATGGATGTGAAAAGCACATTCCTGAATGGATTCATAAAAGAGGAAGTGTACGTTGAACAACCTCCCGGATTTGAACATGATAAGAAAACAGGATATGTGTACAAATTAAACAAATCCTTATATGGCCTAAAACAAGCTCCAAGAGCTTGGTATGAAAGATTAAGAAAATTCTTAATTGACTCAGGTTACATTATTGGAAAAATAGATACCACTCTATTTGTTAAGAAAATTCATGATGATATTATTCTTATCCAAATTTACGTAGACGTCATCATTTTCGGATCTACTAATGAAGATCTTTGTCAAGAGTTTGCTAAGTTAATGCATGAAGAATTTGAAATGAGCCACATAGGGGAGCTCACATACTTCCTCGGGTTACAAATCAAACAAGGAAAATAAGGAACCTTTATTCATCAAACGAAGTATGCCAAAGACTTGATCAAAAGATTCGGGATGGAAACTGCATCAGGAAAGAACATACCGATGGCAACATCCACTTCTTTAGACAAAGACGAAGCAGGTAAAAAGGTCGATCAGAAAACATATCGAGGTATGGTCTGTTCTTTATTCTATTTAACCGCTAGCCGACCTGACATTATGTTTAGTGTTTGTGCATGTGCTAGATTTCAATGTGATCCTAGAGAATCACATCTTAAAACGGTAAAATACATATTTAGATATCTTAAAACCCTTCTGACTTGGGAATATTTTATCCCAAAGGCGGCACATTTAATTTAACTTCCTTTAGTGACGCAGACTATGCGGGTTGTAAAGCCACAAGAAAAAGTACAAGTGGAACATGTCACTTTCTTGGACATTCCCTTGTTTCGTGGTTTAGCAAAAAGCAAAGTTCGGTTTTACTATCAACCACTGAGGCAGAGTATATAGCTGTCGGACTTGCCTGTGCCCAAATACTTTGGATGAAACAAGTCCTCGTAGATTATGGTGTTAATATATCTACATGTGTAATTTATTGTGATAATAAAAGCACTATTAATCTCACTAAAAAATCTGTTCTTCATCCTAGAACAAAGCGTATTGATATTAGACACAGATTAATAGATGATCACTGTGTCAGAAAGGATATTGAACTTAAGTTTGTCTCCTCTGAATATCAAGTTGCAGATATTCTAACAAAACCCCTACAAAAAGATACATTCTCGAAACTTCGTAGAGAACTGGGTATTGTTGGAGAAAAATAATTAAGTAAGGATTAATTGTTTTATGTAATTTTTGTTGTTGATGACAAGGGGAAGAAAGTATATAAATGCAAAAATGAATGTATTTTTTTCTAACGGTTTCGATGCAGGGGGAGAACCGCATCAAAGCAGGGGGAGTAAGTTTATTTTCATGTCATATTAGTATGTCAACTTACTTCATTTTTCATTTAGGTGTCATCATCAAAAGGGGGAGAGTGATGGAAATTGAATTCCACCCCAAGTGATTTTGATGATGAGCACACCAAATGAAGCTTAGTGTACTAACTACACTACTATTAAGTGTGCAAGTTGTGCGACAAATGAAAAGCTTTATGCATACTCCAGAGAAGCGCAATCTACGCTCAATAAACAAGGACGAACGTTGCTAGATCGATGATGAAATCCAAAGCTCAAATGGAACAGAAGCTTAAGAAAAGCTCACATCTACATCATCATCAGTTGATCTAGCTTCCGAAGACGTGTCCTAGTCTACAGTGTGTGAGTTGTGTCCTTCTTAGGGTTATGTTAAAGCTAAACGTATAGACAACACACAGACAAAAAATGGTTTCGAAGTTAAAAATTTTAAAATACTTTTTAAATCACTTTCAAAGTTATTGAGAGATTTTTCTAGTCGCTTTGCACTTTTGCAGTGAAACTCCATTACACCCTGGAGCTAACTACATGTTTTACTAGCCGTGGCTTTGAAGAAATTCCTTTGTGAGTCAACTACCAAGGAGTGGGAGTCGACTACCAGTTGAGAATTATTTTCTCCTGAAACACACCGGGAGTCGACTACCAATCCTAGGGAGTCGACTACCAGCTGTCAAAATTCGACGTTTGACCTGACTTTTGACATATCTCTAATTTAGTGTTCCCATGATTTTCGGGGAAAAAGTCAAATGAATTTAAATTTTGAATTCTCCATTTTCACCTATAAATAGAGGACCATTTCTTTGAGAAAACGACACATATTTGAAATCAAAATTCTCTTGCGCAAAAGTTCTAACAGTTCTCAAATTCTCAGCTCTCATTTTCTATTAGCCAAATCTATTTTTACATTGTTGATCTTGTATTTCTTTGAGATATTATTTTCTGAAGATCAAATTTTTATTTGGCTATTTGTTTTCAAAATCCATATTACTTACTCTTTGATTTTATTTAAAAGGATTTTGAAAAACATTTTGATTTAGATCACAAAGATTTCATTCGTATCTTTGTGTGATCTAAAATCTTATTCTATCAAGCCACTAATACACATAGTTGTCTATTACTATTGGCTATAGAATTTGGGTGTAAATCTAATCTCCACCAAACATTGTGGTGAGTTGGATATCGCTTTTCTCTTTATGTTTGCCCTTTGTTGTAAGGGTGTTGTTGTTGGAAACCCTAGACAAGTCTAGGTGTTGCGGTTGGAAATCCTGGTTAAGGCTAGGTTGTTGAAAATCCTAATGAGTGGAGTTAGGTGCTTGTATTTGCCAATGCAGATAGTGGAAATCTCGTACCGGATTGGTCGGGGACTGGATGTACCCAAGTTGTGGGGAATCAGGATAAAAATCCTTGTCTTTACGTTTGCTTTTCTGTGTTTGATTATTTATCTCTGCAAGCAATTCTTATTTACTTGGTTATTATTATATCTTTGTAATTCTTTGTTCATTTGCATATTACAAAGATCATACATTTAATTCCACTGTGTAAAGATCTATCTTTGTGTAAAGATCTTTTATCTGATTGTAATCATAATTGTTTATCTTTCATATTTTTATAAGATTAACTTGTTGATTAAGAACTAAGTGTAGATCACTCTACTTGGTTTCTTAGGCAACATTAGAAGGGTTTTAATTAACGATCGAAAAGGATTTGTTATTTGAACAACACTATTCAACCTCCCTTGTAGTGTTGTTTGCCATCCATATGATCCAACATATTATACTAATTGTAGATATGCACACAGACATGAATATATATATACATACTAAGACCCATGCACCATGCACATACATTACCATGTATGCACATACATTACCATGTATGCACACACACCCATACAGTAAAGCTACCCAAACTATACTAGCAGGTAGTCGGTAGCTACCCATACCACTATACACATTACATCCAATATATCCACACTTTTACTAGTATACTAGTACATGCACAAATAAGCGTATTTCAATATTCATACATATTCAGTAGATAGTCACACCACATATACGTATACATTCATATATTGATACATGCATATCAGAATAGGGATCATTCACATACATATACATATAACCACTCATACGACACACACCAATACACATTCAATAATAACAACACATATACACAATCCCAACACGCTTGCTACAACACACCTACATACACACAAGTATCTCATATACCAATACACAATCCCCCCTCATGGCACTATATAAGGAAGGATGCATGCAACACACACACACACACACACACACACACACACACACACACACATCCAAATGGTCCTATAAACATCCTTCTACGGGGTAAACGTATACACACATATATACATATACCATAACTCCACCTAACCGTGCAAACCCATAGCCATCCCACTTATACATGCACTGTATAATCTCAAATCTTTACATTTATCACATTCTACATATGATACATGTCACACTTATGTCCCTATCCCATATTAGGCACGGTATAGACTAAGAGTCTAACTTAGGAGGACGAGTTTAAAGCATCCCTACCCTCCTTAGGATACATCTACTCCAAACATCCTGGAGCATTATTCATACTATCCATGTGTCCCCTTACTTATCTATATCGCTACATACACACCATATATGGCCATACACAACACCTATCTTCACGCAATAGTACAACCTACAACCGTATACCAAATTAAAACCATATACCAATTCATATAAACACATAGGTAGTACATACACATACTCACAGTTATTCAAATCTAATACGCTAGGAATTCATATACTAGCAATATACATACACCAACATCCCAACCCATATCTAGACCACCTACCCATACAAGCACATATATATTCACACACATGCACTTTCCCCCATATGTCCAAAGACAATGTGGACTCCCCACTACTCTATCCACACAAGGATATACATACACACCTTGGTACGTTCCTCACAAGGGGACACAACCATAATGTAATATATAGAAAAATGCTTACATGCGCTAATATCTCACACGTACATACTTTCACTCACACCCATACGAGGTATATGTCCCCACTAGATTATATGCACCCACCCGTATACATCTACGAATAAACATGCACACATCACCTATATCTCAGAATCACACAAGTATAACATATACCTACACACATATCTGTATTATGTATCTATATAGAGACATCGCATATACATATACTCAAGCACTCGCACACCTAGTATATACGCCATACGCGCAAATTTCATGTCATCCAAATACAATACATATATATTTACTGAATACAAGTATTCATGCGACGTATATGTTTCAATTATCCAAGTACAACAACTGCATTTATATACACGAATTCTCATTATTACATACGTATACACTGATACCAACAAATATACATCTATAGTATACTCCACTATAGGAAGTTCATCTCCTGACATCCTAAGTTAGGAGTTTAAGGGTGGATTACTTAAGACTCTAAGGCCACTACCCACCTTAGGGCTAATTGTCACGCCCCGCTTCCCAAAAATGTGGAGGCGAGACGTGAGAAGGTCCGCACAAACTTGAAGCCGTGAAGCTCCAAGTCTGATAAGCGTAAAAAAACACTTATTATGGCAAGTCCTCGCAAAGCGAAACGAAACAACAATGATAATAAGGAAATGAGACGACATTTCATTGAATCTCCAAATGTCCATAAACAAATTACAATATCGCAGAAAAGCCACCAGGCTAAAGGAAAAAGAGTCTAAGGCCCAACATGGCCAACAAAGAATAACATACATACAAGGGTGCCACGCACCAACACTAACAGCAAACCTAAACAAAGAAGTGAACACGAGCGGTCTACGAGACAGGCCCCTGGTGTCCACTCACCACCACAGCAAACATCAGCATCAGCAACTCCATATCCCCTGCAACAAAGCTCTGGCTCTGGGTCTAACATGTGTCACCCAAAGGAGTAAAGGGGCACATGTCAGCAAGTCTAAAAAGACTTGTGCAAGGAAACTGAAAGTAAGGCAACTAGCAACCTAGCAGTTTAGTATGCATGACATGGCAGTTATAACATGAGTGCACAATTTAAAACATGGCAAGACGATTTGCACAAGAGAACAATCATCGGGACAAGACAAGAGTAGCCAAGCTACTATCAATTCAATCAATTCACATTTTGTAGGTGTTTACGCCCTTCGCTGAATGGCATAGCATTTCAGACCGATCGGCACTAAACACTAATCAATTCACAAGATATGGAGCCTGGGGTCCCTGCACATTGAGCTCATCTAGTGAGCCTAGGGTTGCCCCGCACATTGAGCTCGCATTCTTAGTTCACAATTCAATATATTTCGAGCGTTGGGGTTTCCAACACATTATGCTCGCTTCTGGTCACGAGCCAGGAACACAAGTATGGCGTAGGGAACACCTAGCCGGAACACGCAATTCGGGCATTGGCTATCAACCAACACATGGGCCCGCTTCTGGAACACGAGCCAGGAACACAACATTGTAGCGAAGCTACGCAATCACAACAATACCTAAAGAATGCGAGGTCATGACAATTTATTTGCGTACCGTTAATGGAAAGTAAACGTGACAGGCGAAATGCAATGACATGAACATATTCGCGTACCGTTAATTGAAAGTAAACATGACATGGTAATTGTGCAACATGCTAAAAGTCGGAACTAGCTTCGTTGTCAAGCTAGTTCCCCAATTTGCGCCTAGGCGAGTATCATTTCGTCGCCTAGCCTCTTTTACGCCTATAACAAGAAAATGGCCTAAAACATGGCCTAAACCCTAAGTGGCAAGTTTCACTTGCCTAGCACCGGGGATGACGACCACTTCGTCACACGGATGCTAATCTACGGGGAAATCGCTGTTTTTGGGGGACCAATCAACATACAACAAGAAATTATATTAGGGTTTCATAAAAATATAAATAGGTTAAGAAAACAACGGGGAATCGATTTCTTACCGAGAGGAGACGGAAGAAACACTCCGGGGAACCTTAGGATCAGATCTGGAAGCAAATGGAGAAGTTTGGGGAAACTAGGGTTTTGGGGGATTTGGGGATTTTGATGGGTTTTGGTGAGATTTTGGGGAAGATGAGAGGTAGATGGAGTGGATGGATGGATTGGATGATGGATTTAGGGCTTGGAATGAAGGATTGGAGCTTGGAGGGAGATGGGGGCTTAGAGGGGAAGATTTTAGGGTTTTGGGTCGTGTTGGAGAAGATGAAGTTGTTTGGGTTGGTTTTAAATAGGCTAGGCTGGCGGCTGCCCAGAAATTAGGGTTTTAACACTGGTTAGTCGGTCAAAGAACAACCACTGACCGACTAGTTTGGCAACTAGTCGGTCGGTCGACCAACGCAGACCGACTAAGTGTAAACAGTAACTCCTGAACGAAAATAGGATTTAGAGTTAGTCGGTCCATGAACAATTACTGACCGACTAGTTTAGCATCTAGTCGGTCGATGAACGTTCTTAGACCGACTAAGAGTAAACAGTAACTCCTGAATAATTGATTCAAGGAACTAGTCGGTTCCAGTTGATTTCCTGACCGACTAAATTGGAATCTAGTCGGTCGGTCGATCTTCTTGAACCAACTAACGTGCACGAAAGTGCCGATTCGAAGCGCGAAGCTTCGGGAAGATTTCTATGGCTTCTAGGATCGATTTATACTCTAAGATTTGATCGATATGAAGCTCGTCACGAGTGACCTACTCCGAGTTCAATGATTCTAAGGAAGAAGCTAGAAGATCGCATAAAAAGGAATGAAAACGAAAGCTAGGAAATCTCAACGGGATGAATGAAAGCGAGAACTATGGAAATGGAAACCACACAAGGAGAGAACACACTATCACAAGCAAAACACACTGATAATCCAATCATACAAAAACCAGTCGTTACATCCTACCCACCTTAGAATAAAGTCCGTCCTCGGACTTTCTAACATACATATAGTCGCTCTGCTAACTACCCTCAACCAATTTCACATCATAAATTCAACCAAGTACTTCATTTCGGGTGCTTATATATATGCACTAGAAATCCAATATTACTACCACTACACACATATTTTCACGCACATAGTACACTCATACTTATCATAGTCAATCAATTTCATACACGTATTTCAATCACAAATATATAGTCAATATATTTATACAACAATAAACACTTATCACTTACTATAAGAAAATAACCAAGCCTCTCTTATTTGAAAATAATTTCACATTTGTTTAGTCATTCAAGTACATGCAAGTATTTCACCATTTTTTTTTCATCTCACATATAGTCCTATAACCATATATTGGTATAGCCACCCACAATCGTGTGCGTAACACAACCAAGCACAAACAATTCAAACACCATACATACATCATCCATCACTATTCATCACCACATACAATTATACCAAGGTACATAGAGTATACCCACTCAAGCTTGAGTGAGACCCAAATCATAGCGGGACATTTACATACGTAACACAATAACCATACACATACCAATACCACTCCAAGGCATACACATCCACGTATCACATATTTTCACACCACATCCATCCATTTATAATTACCATGTTAACACATCAACTACATACAAGTTTAAGAGATGCAATAGTCGGGTATACCTCCTGATATACACGCATACGACATCTCATAAAACAAGTAGTACCAACCAAAATTATCATTCTGATATCATACGTATATCACATCATACTCAAGCAGAAAATTACCTACACACAACACCCAAATGCCAACACCCATACCACTATATACACACCACGAAATCAACACTACGACGACATAACCACTTAACTAATTGGCCCACCAAACTATAACAAGGTTGACACAAGCAACGACAAGCTCTAGGGGCTAGACAATAGGAAAGAAATTGAAATCAAAAGCGTTACGAATAGAAGGGTCGTAAAGCATGAAAACGGTCGTGCAATGATGTAATGATGCTCTATTAGGACACATGGAAAATAGTGTAATTAACATATTTCTAAAATACGAAAAGTTTGAAAACCGTTATACCTCCAAAGTTGGAGTCCCTTTTCGTATAAAAATATTTAGAGGTCGATAAAACAAATCGTTTGAAAACGAGTTTGAGACTAATATACGCAATAAGAGGAAAAGTGGTTTGTTGGCTTATATAAAATCATCATGAGGAAAAAGGAAATCATTTACTCGAACATTAAAACATAGGTCAGAAATGTTATGCGGCAGCAATCTAAAAATTTTGGAAAAGTTTTGAGGTTCGAAGATTGAAATCAGATCAAGTATAGTGTGGAGAATTTAAGCGCATGCTAAAGGTTTTCCGAACCTTAAAACTGAAGAGAAATCCCAAATAAACCATATCGAAAATACTTTTAGAGAAATCCGGATTTGCCAACAAAATTGATTTATACAAGATCTTAATGTACGAGCAAACGAACGTGGTACCGATATATAAAAATAATTGAAGTCATATCTCAGAAATTATCTTAGAAGTGTTAAAACTTTTAAACTCATCAAGTTAGTGTTAAAACTTTTAAACCGTTTTATGAAGGGTCTAAGTCAGGAATGATTTCGAAATAGTAATAAAATTATTATTATTATTATTTTAATACAAAATCTGAAATATGGAAAATGTTGAGCATAAAATCGACCTGCTAAAAGCCGAAGTCCAAAGGGACTTGAAAAGTTTATTAAAAGTAAGCACGAAGTGTTTTCGAATAAAATTTTAATGGCACAAGTAAGAAAAGAAATTATGAATCGAGTTAGGAAAATAGAAATACGGTTCAGAATGAAATTGGTATATGAAAAGGGGCAAGACATTTATATCGATACGAAAGTATATGCTGAAAATATTATAAACTTCTAATCTAAAAATCTCAACACAAGTTTCGAGATTTAAAAACATAAATAATTTAAGTCGGCGAAAGGAGCATGAAACCTTACATATATCAAAAGCGTTTTGAACAAATTTAAACTTAATGAGTACGACGAACCTATAATTGATATATACAAAAATTAGTTGAAGCCCAGTCAGTTTGGAAAAATACCCCTAAAGATATGTAAGACAAGCAGTTAAAATAGATTTTTGTAGTTAGGAAAAAGGACGGTATATCGAACCATCAGGATAGTAATAAAGTTTAAAAATCAAAATGCGAAAGGTACATCGTTAGAAGAATAGTACAAGTTAGTAATTTTTAAAATTACGACCAAAAGTCTTCAAAATTCAAGAACGACTTTTAACTCCATCGAAATTTAGGGAGACATATTTAATGAAGTTTAGAACAAAATTTAAATTGAGTGAAACTTCGAATAAAGAAGCATTCGAAAATAACTTTGGAAGAATCAAGATTTGCAACGGAAAACATTTGAAAGATCAAGGATACTTGTAATGAGGTGGTCATGTGAATTGAGGTCAAGGGAGTGGTTACGGAAACGTAATTTTCCAAAAATCTGTCGTCGGGAAAATGTTTAAACATAACTTGATTTGTTGAAAGCTGAAATCATCTGCGACTTGAAAAGTATATTAAGGGAGCGCAACGAGTCATTTGAATATCATAAATAAGAAGGGAAAATTCATAAATCGAATTTGGAAAATAGAATTGCGGCTCAGGATTCAATCGATTTATGAAAAGGGACAAGATATTCAAATAGGTATGAAAGGTATAGGCTGTAAAACATTATAAAACAGTAATCAAAATCTCGTCAAAACTTTCGAATTTCAAAAATTAATTTAAGTCAACGAAAGAGTACGAGATATAAGTATACATATAACAATTGAAATTCCATTTAGCTTGGGAAAGATTTTAAAGTATGTATGCTATGCGATTAAAATGGGTCTCATAGTTAGAAAATGGTATATCGAGTTTTCCAAAATAGTATTGGAGTCTTTAAGCCGAAATGCGAAAACATAGACAAGGAAATGGTTACGAGATAGCAATTATAATTACAACCATTAGACTCCGAAATCTACAAGGAATTTTGACTCAATCGAAAGTGAGAAATTCAAGTATATACGTAGCGGGTTTAAAACAAAATTCAAACTTAGCGAAAACTTTAATAAGGGAAATAGAAAAACAACTTTTTTTATAAAAGAAATTAAGCCTTGCAAACGGGGACATTTGAAGGATCAATGATTATCGAAACATGGTGGTCATGGGAATCGAGGCAAGGGATTTGGTCGGATGATCAAAGCATAAATACGCCTAGGATATGACGAGGAAAACCTACGGGAATCTCCTACGGTCAACCAACTAAAGATTATGGAACTAAGCGCTAAGACTCCCTAAGGGCTAGACATCGATGAAATGAGTTCAACTTGGTCCGAAATCGATGAACCCAAGCGAGAGACCAAAGAAATCCTAGGAGTCTATCATAGTCAAAGCTAGACAGGAACCACTAAGGTAACTCTTAGGACAATCAAACAAATCACTAACATGGAGCCTAGCTAACAATCAAGGATTCCTAACTTAGCAAGCACAGACGTCTATCTAAGTCTCACTATGGTCCTGATCTAATGGATTTCCTACCAAGCCGGGACAGATGCTCTAACACGCCTACCATCCACCTAAGACATAGGAACGCTAAGAACCTAGACTCCGGGCTTATAACTTGGATGTTCTAATTTATTTAATGGACACTCTATAATTATTATTGTTGTTCCGATAGTTCGCATTTGCAAATGGACCTGCATGGGCCACCACTCAAACCTGTCACGCCCCGCTTCCCAAAAATGTGGAGGCGAGACGTGAGAAGGTCCGCACAAACTTGAAGCCGTGAAGCTCCAAGTCTGATAAGCGTAAAAAAACACTTATTATGGCAAGTCCTCGCAAAGCGAAACGAAACAACAATGATAATAAGGAAATGAGACGACATTTCATTGAATCTCCAAATGTCCATAAACAAATTACAATATCGCAGAAAAGCCACCAGGCTAAAGGAAAAAGAGTCTAAGGCCCAACATGGCCAACAAAGAATAACATACATACAAGGGTGCCACGCACCAACACTAACAGCAAACCTAAACAAAGAAGTGAACACGAGCGGTCTACGAGACAGGCCCCTGGTGTCCACTCACCACCACAGCAAACATCAGCATCAGCAACTCCATATCCCCTGCAACAAAGCTCTGGCTCTGGGTCTAACATGTGTCACCCAAAGGAGTAAAGGGGCACATGTCAGCAAGTCTAAAAAGACTTGTGCAAGGAAACTGAAAGTAAGGCAACTAGCAACCTAGCAGTTTAGTATGCATGACATGGCAGTTATAACATGAGTGCACAATTTAAAACATGGCAAGACGATTTGCACAAGAGAACAATCATCGGGACAAGACAAGAGTAGCCAAGCTACTATCAATTCAATCAATTCACATTTTGTAGGTGTTTACGCCCTTCGCTGAATGGCATAACATTTCAGACCGATCGGCACTAAACACTAATCAATTCACAAGATATGGAGCCTGGGGTCCCTGCACATTGAGCTCATCTAGTGAGCCTAGGGTTGCCCCGCACATTGAGCTCGCATTCTTAGTTCACAATTCAATATATTTCGAGCGTTGGGGTTTCCAACACATTATGCTCGCTTCTGGTCACGAGCCAGGAACACAAGTATGGCGTAAGGAACACCTAGCCGGAACACGCAATTCGGGCATTGGCTATCAACCAACACATGGGCCCGCTTCTGGAACACGAGCCAGGAACACAACATTGTAGCGAAGCTACGCAATCACAACAATACCTAAAGAATGCGAGGTCATGACAATTTATTTGCGTACCGTTAATGGAAAGTAAACGTGACAGGCGAAATGCAATGACATGAACATATTCGCGTACCGTTAATTGAAAGTAAACATGACATGGTAATTGTGCAACATGCTAAAAGTCGGAACTAGCTTCGTTGTCAAGCTAGTTCCCCAATTTGCGCCTAGGCGAGTATCATTTCGTCGCCTAGCCTCTTTTACGCCTATAACAAGAAAATGGCCTAAAACATGGCCTAAACCCTAAGTGGCAAGTTTCACTTGCCTAGCACCGGGGATGACGACCACTTCGTCACACGGATGCTAATCTACGGGGAAATCGCTGTTTTTGGGGGACCAATCAACATACAACAAGAAATTATATTAGGGTTTCATAAAAATATAAATAGGTTAAGAAAACAACGGGGAATCGATTTCTTACCGAGAGGAGACGGAAGAAACACTCCGGGGAACCTTAGGATCAGATCTGGAAGCAAATGGAGAAGTTTGGGGAAACTAGGGTTTTGGGGGATTTGGGGATTTTGATGGGTTTTGGTGAGATTTTGGGGAAGATGAGAGGTAGATGGAGTGGATGGATGGATTGGATGATGGATTTAGGGCTTGGAATGAAGGATTGGAGCTTGGAGGGAGATGGGGGCTTAGAGGGGAAGATTTTAGGGTTTTGGGTCGTGTTGGAGAAGATGAAGTTGTTTGGGTTGGTTTTAAATAGGCTAGGCTGGCGGCTGCCCAGAAATTAGGGTTTTAACACTGGTTAGTCGGTCAAAGAACAACCACTGACCGACTAGTTTGGCAACTAGTCGGTCGGTCGACCAACGCAGACCGACTAAGTGTAAACAGTAACTCCTGAACGAAAATAGGATTTAGAGTTAGTCGGTCCATGAACAATTACTGACCGACTAGTTTAGCATCTAGTCGGTCGATGAACGTTCTTAGACCGACTAAGAGTAAACAGTAACTCCTGAATAATTGATTCAAGGAACTAGTCGGTTCCAGTTGATTTCCTGACCGACTAAATTGGAATCTAGTCGGTCGGTCGATCTTCTTGAACCAACTAACGTGCACGAAAGTGCCGATTCGAAGCGCGAAGCTTCGGGAAGATTTCTATGGCTTCTAGGATCGATTTATACTCTAAGATATGATCGATATGAAGCTCGTCACGAGTGACCTACTCCGAGTTCAATGATTCTAAGGAAGAAGCTAGAAGATCGCATAAAAAGGAATGAAAACGAAAGCTAGGAAATCTCAACGGGATGAATGAAAGCGAGAACTATGGAAATGGAAACCACACAAGGAGAGAACACACCATCACAAGCAAAACACACTTGATAATCCAATCATACAAAAACCAGTCGTTACACTAATGTATCCCAATCATCTACTGAAGCATTATATGTACTATCCTTACGCACATCGCAGTGTGGTGACCTGCATGAGCCACCAAAAACTATCACGTCCCGTTCTCCAGAATACCTGGCATTTAAATTTTTTTTCCAAGTATCCTGAAGAGTGAGGGTAGTGAGAGAGGAAAAGAGAGAGTAAGGGGAAACTGAATATGAGGCCACTGCGCACATGCTGGGATAGTACAAGTGCAGCTCCATGATAATATCAAACAACTCATAGATGATATAGGGCAACAACAACAGATTTTATATAACAACTTTCATTTATATACATAACCCAGATACATTATTTCACATACACCTACACTCTCCACCTCTCAAGACAACCAAGTCACTCTACAAGCTACAGCTCACACCGACTACTACCCCTGAAACCTGACTCCAAGTCACCACCAACCATACTACCCCTGCTACCTGAAAAATAGGGAGGAGCACGTCCATGCGTGTCCCAGTAGGAACAAACTTGGATTTGGAACACCGTTCTAAGGTTATCAATCCACAAGGCAAGGCAAGAGAAATAAGGCATGTAAACTAAGTAATATAATGAAAAGTAAATCGCTAAACAAGGAATCATACCTGTGATCGCTCCATATTTTACACCTTTTTTCTGCATGTTTTCACGCCATTTCGATAGCTCATATTGCGATTTTCATGAATATTCGACGATATTGCGTTACTTTTCACCATTTCTTGTTTTTGTCGGATTTCAGGAAATATGGAGCAATTGGGAGCAAAAATGAGCTTAAATGACTTGCACGCGTGACGGAGCATCGCTCATAGCCTTATTAAGGAGTTATCAGCGCTAGAGGATGAGTGGAGAAGGAAAGACCTTCATAGGAGCGACGAGGAGGAGAAACGGAGAAGATTGGGCATTTACAGCATGCCACTCGGCCGAGTGAAGCACACACTCGGCCGAGCAAGAAAGCCCACTCGGCCGACCAGAACGGATACGTGCACAATGTTTTTCAGCGTATACTCGGCCGAATGACACAGTCCTACTCGGCCGATTGAGGAAGCTCACTCGCCCGAGTACGTCAGGGAAATTTTCCAGAGAAGAGGCCGAATCTACTGCGATTCCCAGAGACCCGTCGATGGCCTACTCGGCCGAGTACACATTACCACTCGGCCGAATGATGAAAGCTACTCGGCCGAGCCACCCCCGGAGACAGACCCCTGAGGACCTCGAAGTTACTGTTTTTCTACAAGGTCTGTCACTCGGCCGAGTAGAGAAGTCCACTCGACCGAGTGAAGAATCCCACTCGGCCGATTGACGCCGAGGACACGCAGCGCCCAGATTTTCAGACAGTCGTTCACTCTTTTGAAATCTGCTATCATTCTAGCAATCAAAGTATTTTTCTCATATTTTTTATGAATAGTAGACTTCATGACAATTCCAACTCCGCCAAGAACGTGTCAATCGGAGGTTGGATGAAATCTGGAGAATTTCTGTAAGTTGATGCTACAGTGCTGGAATTTCCACTCGGCCGGGTCACATGTTCCACTCGGCCGAGTCGGCCTGGGCCCAGATTTTAAGTTGCGGTTTGGGCTGTTTTTGGTCACGATTTTGGGAGGTTTTCTAGGGTTATTTGCTAGGGTTTTGGGAGGCTATGTAAGGGGTTTGTAGCCGTTATTAGAGAGGGTTCCCACATGTTTTCTTAGGGATTATTTTAGAGGTTAGGCCATGCCCTAGGCCCCCTCTTGGATCTAAAAGCTTGTATTTGGATTGGAGATCTTTATCAAAGCTAAGTATTTTGTTCTTGTTATTTGAATCTTTGTTTTTTCTATCTTTTTGTATGCAAGCAATGATTTTTATTGATTCTCATATCGTTATTGTCATGCTTGAGTTGATTTGTTGTTCTAGGGCTTGGGGATGAACCCTATGGATCTAATTTCAGATTTGTGATAAATGAATCTCTAAATTGCTAGAATTTCTAGGAGGTTAGGTTGTGATCGATTTATTACGGATAGTTAGGGATTTCCATCGATTGGGGTTTGCAAGAGATTGGATTCTAATCGATGGGAAGGCCTAGATATTCGATTTAGGTTTATAATCGAGATTCTCTAGACTTGGTTTGCAAGAGATTACACTAAAGCTAGGATTTTTATTGTAAATCTATACCAATATTTGTTTGCAAGAGATTGGATGAATACGAACTATCACAACCTAGATCGTAACTCGAGTTTGCAAGAGAGTGGGCTCGAGGGACGATTGAACGATGATGTCGATCCTAATGCTAGTGGCTTAGGCTAGGGTTTGCAAGAGATTGGGCCCTATCCTAGGTTGCTATAGACCGGCAATAGCGCGAGAGCGTGAGCTTGGTTCTCTATTCAGTTACGACTAGTTCACCTCAACACAAGCCTAGTAATATTGAGATTCACTATTTACAATGATGTATGATGATCCGTAGTGGAAATTCCCTAGCCCTAGACACTTTTATTATATTGTATTTGAATTGATATTTGACCAACATCTCTATCACCGACACCGACATCCATCACCATTGTCATTACATCATACCATACCCATCTCCACCAATAAAACCATCATAGTCAAACCAACCTAGGATAGATTGGAGCCAACACCACCTCCTCGTATTCGATACCCACTCGCCACTTGACCGTGCGCTTGCGGTAAAACTACAATCGTTCTCCGGGTGTATGTCTGGGGCCGACCAAGTTTTTGGCACCGTTGCCTGGGAGGTGTTTCCCGTTGGGTACCAGTTTGTCACAATTAGGTTGATTAGACTAAAAAAATTAGTAACAAAAAGAAATTTTACCCTCGCCACCATTATTATCATTTCTATATTCTCTTGTGCCACTGATATTTTTTTCAGGTATTTGTCTTTGTTGATCAGGTTATCCAAAAAGCGCAATGATGAGTACAGACTCTGACCTGCAACACGATGAAACTTTTGCATCCCTACTGGAGGAACTTGTGGATGAAGTTCAGACCACGGGACCTATTGCCATCAATATTGAGGACCGCCTCGAACAACTATTCGCCACATACATCATTGATCAACTCTCCCCAGATGGAACAATCAAAGACAACATTAGGGTCGATATTAGAAATGATAAGATGTATCTGGAAGTTGACAGAGTCCCTCAGCCGCCAATGAATGAAGTCATCGAAACATGCACCGAAGAGATCAACGCTCGAGAAGAGCTACCTTGGGATACCCACTTTCAGGGAAGTATACATGATGAATCCTTTTGTGACACCTGTTTATACACTGACTTATCCTTTGATGGCAGGTGCGAACAAGAGGAGAGCGGTAGTTCAATTGATTCGGGAGCAGAGTTACCTGAGCAGCTGAGAGAGGATACCATGGAGACAACTATCACAGCACATGAGGATATTGGATTATTTCCAGGGAAGTATCGTCCACCATTATTTATTCCATATATTTCTATAGATGATCCTCTTTGGGATACTTTTATTATGAGGATGAATTTTTTGCTGCGAACTGATGCATCCTATTCTCTGCAGGGTATAGGTGGAGTCCTTGTGGGAATGCCGAAGGATGCATTGCTGGAGTTCGTTGGTGTTCGTGGACGCATGCACCTGGCGGAGCCACGGAAAGAGCAGTTGGAGCAGTTGCCTGCACCGGCAAAGATACGGGATCCGCCTTTTGCTATAGGTGATATCAATCCAGTAGTGTAGAAATTTTTATGCTTTAAATAAACACGAATTCTCTCGACAGTGAGAGGACCGTATAGATTTGCTTGAATAAATATTACCTCATATGACGGCAACAAAAATTTTTACACCCCAAACCCATTATATATATTAATTGCCCTCTTTATATTTTGATGTGTCACATCCTTTTTGCTCACCACCCATCGAGCATTTCTTTCAAGTGAATACTCACATTCTTATTCATTTGACTCAATCTCGCTTAGCAAAGCCATGACATTTTTGATCGAGTCATTTGAATATGATTGTTTAGCATAAGCTTGGGGGAAAGCGCTCTCATGCATTATTGCATGTGCATGTAGTTGCATTAGGATTTCATGTCATTCATTTCATCATTTTTCATTCACCTCCCTCATATTTATCGTTGTTCCTCATATTTTTCCTTTTATGATCACATTGAGGACAATGTGAAGTTTAAGCTTGGGGGAGTGCATTTCCATGCCATCTAGTTGCACTTTTACTTTATTTTTAGGGTTTTTTAAGAATTTTTCAAAATTTTGCATCATCTTTTTGAATTTTCCATCTTATTTTCCTTTTATGTGTGTTCATGCATCATGTTGTGTGCTTGTTTTTCTCTTCTTTCCTCTCTTTTATTTTTTATTTCTTTATTTTCCTTTCTCTTCTTCCGCTAGATGAGTTTTGTTTGATGATATCTTTTATTGCTTTACCAACCATCACGATGCTTATTATTCCTTGCTATGCTACTTTGAGTATTCCATAGTCTTGCTATCCATGTGCTTGCTTATATATTCTTTTGATGATTCCTCTACTTGAATGCATGATATTAATTGAAACTGAATGTATGGATTAGTGTTTAGTATGCTTTTGTTTGAAATGCACCAAGATTCACGTATCATTAGTATATCTGAAGCATCAGTTTTATTGTCTTATTCACCTTCTGTTGCATGCCTGATATGGTTGTAAACTTTACTGCTTGACTTCACTATTTATTGAAATGATTGAGAATATCCATGCTTACATATGAGTCTTAGTTGAAGTATTATTTTATTGGACCGTTCGTGCACATCTTAGAGTGAACCGAGTGCTACATTATTTCTTTCTCCACATATATCTTTTTATTCTCTACATGTCACTTGAGTTCACCTCCTAAAGCTACTTATATCGTATCTATTTCCCAAAAATCCCTACAAAAGAAAAAGGTTGCTCCAAAAAGTCCAAAAATCCAAAAAGGAGCCAAAAATCAAAAATACAAATCAAATTGCTCCTACAAAAATCCAAGAAGAAAAATGAGAAACAAAATGTTCAAAAAAAAGAAAAAGAAAGATATTTCTCTATCTCATTATTGGAGCCACAAAATACTTGGAAAAACCAAGGCAAAAATCCCATTTTCCACTATCATATTCCTTTAGATGTGATGCCTCAAGCTAAGCTTGGGGGGTGAATTCATTTGACCATATGAGTGAGTATGACATTAGAGTGGAGACGTGCATGAATGGGAATATTCGATAATGCTTAGACTTTGCAAAATATATTAGATATGGAGATTTTTCATGATTTGAAATAAATATGTGAATGCCATGACTCTTATTCTATTCTCTATTGCATGCTTGGTGTGTATCTTATATGCTTCATTTATAACTTTTGATTGAAAAGTGCATCGCCAATGAATTGTATATTAAATTCTATGAAATGCGTGATGTGGATATGAATTGATTGTATGAATTTAGAGAGTCCCTTTTGTTATTCTTAAAAGCTTGCAAGTATCATGTCTAAGTAAGATATGAAATCCTTATAGCATGTGATTCGTATTTTCCAAGTTATCGTGATGTGTAGCTTATGGCTTGAGATCTGAGAGAATAATCTAGCGACCTCTTCCACCTTGTGTTCTTTCTTTTTACTTTATTTTCTTTGTTTTAATCTCCCGAGTTCGTCTCTTTACTTATCTTCCTCGAGGACGAGTAAGAGGTAAGCTTGGGGGATTTTGATCGCTCCACATTTTACACCTTTTTTGCATGTTTTCACGCCATTTCGATTGCTCATATTGTGAATTTCATGAGCATTCGACGATATTGCATTACTTTTCACTATTTCTTGTTTTTGTCAGATTTCAGAAAATATGGAGCAATTGGGAGCAAAAATGAGCTTAAAGGACTTGCACGCGTGACGGAGCATCGCTTGATCGCTCCGGGATGTGACCCAAAGAACGGTTGTAGTTTTACCGCAAGCGCACGATGAAGTGGCGAGCGGGTATCGAACACGAGGAGGTGGTGTTGTGGCCAATCTATCCTAGGTTGGTTTGACTACGAATGTATTATTGGTGGAGATGGGTATGGAATGATATAATGGAAATGGTGATGGATGTCGTTGTCGGTGATAGAGAAGTCGGATAAGTATCGATTCAAATATAAGATAATAAAAGAGTCTAGGGCTAGGGAATTCCCACTACGGATCGTCATTCGTCATCGTAAATAGTGAATCTCAATATTACTAGCCTTGTGTTGAGGTGAACTAGTCGCAACTTAATGTAGAACCAAGCTCACGCTCTCGCGCTATTGCCGGTCTATAGCAAATCTAGGTAAGGGCCCAATCTCTTGCAAACCCTAACCTAAGCCACTAGCATGAGGATCGACATCATCGTTCAATCGCCCCTCGAGCCCACTCTCGTGCAAACTCGAGTTACGATCTAGGTTGTGATAGTTCGTATTCGTCCAATCTCTTGCAAACGAATATGTGTATAGATTTACAATTAAAAATCCTAGCTTTGGTCCAATCTCTTGCAAACCAAATCTAGAGAAACCCAATTGTAAACCTAAATCGAATATCTAGACCTTCCCATCGATTAGAATCCAATCTCTTGCAAATCCCAAATCGATGGAAATCCCTAGCTATCCGTAGGAAATCAATCACAACCTAACCTCCTAGCAATTCTAGGAATTTAGAATTCATTCTTCACAAATATGAAATTAGATCCATAGGGTTCATCCCCAAACCCTAGAACAACAAATCTACTCTAGCATAGCAATAAGGGTATGAGAATCAATAGAAATCATTGCTTGCATACAAAAAGATAGAAAAACAAAGATTCAAACAAAAAGAGGAAAATACTTAGCTTGATGAAGATCTTCAATCCAAAATACAAGCTTTTAGATCCAAGAGGGGGCCTAGGGCATGGCCTAACCTCTAAAATAATCCTCCCTAAAACATCTTGGGAACTCCCTCTAATGGTGGCTACAAACCCCCTTAAATACTCCCCCAAAAACCTAACAAGAAACCCTAGAAAACCCCTCAAATTCGTGCCCAAAAACAGCCCAAACCGCAACTTAGAATCTGGGCCCAAGCCGCACTCGGCCGAGTGGAACATGTGACCCGGCCGAGTGGAAATTCCAGAACTGCAGCATCAACTTGCAGAAATTCCCTAGATTTCATCCGACCTCCGATTTGCGCGTTCTTGGCGGCGTTGGAACCGTCATGAAGTCTACTATCCATAAAAAATATGATAAAAATATTTTGATTGCTGGAATGATAGCAAATTTCAAAAGAGTGAGAGGCTGTCTGAAAATCTGGGCGCTGCGTGTCCTCGGCGTCACTCGGCCGAGTGGACTTCTCTACTCGGTCGAGTGGGCTTCTCTACTCGGCCGAGTGACAAACCCTGTAAAATTCCAGTAACTTTGAGGTCCTCAGGGGTCTGTCTCTGGGGGTGGCTCGGCCGAGTGGCTTTACGCACTCGGCCGCGGGGCATTCGGTACTCGGCCGAGTCGGAACCCTCAATCGCCTGACGGATTCCAGTAAGTCTGGGATTTTTGCTTGCCGTCGTCGTGATGCCACTCGGGCGAGTGGTATCTCCGTGCTCGACCGAGTGGGCTGGCGATGCTCGGCCGAGTGCACGCTGATAATCAATCTGCTGCGTGTCCGATCTGGCCGGCCGAGCGGGCTTCTTTGCTCGGCCGAGTGACTCCTTCACTCGGCCGAGTGGCATGCTAAAATGCCCAATCTTCTCCGTTTCTCCTCCTCGTCGCTCCTACGGAGTTCCTTCTTCTTCCACCTGTCTCCCATCGCCGAATAGCCCTCAAAAAAGCCTTGGGTGACGCTCCAGAGTGGGTGCAAGTCCCTTAAGCTCATTTTTACTCCCGATTGCTCCATATTTCCTGAAATCCGACAAAAACAAGAAATAGTGAAAAGTAACACAATATCATCGAATAATCGTGAAAATCGCAATATGAGCAACCGAAATGGCATGCAAATATGTAGAAAAAAAGGTGTAAAATATGGACCGATCAAAATCCCCCAAGCTTGCCTCTTACTCGTCCTCGAGGAAGAAAAGTAGAGAGACGAACTCGGGAGATGAAAACAAAGAAAATGAAAGAACACGAGGTGGAAGGGGTCGCTAGATTATTCTCTCAGATCTCAAGCCATAAGCTACACATCACGATAACTTGGAAAATACGAATCGCATGCTATAAAGATTTCATATCTTACTTAAACATGGTACTTGCAAGCTTTTACGAACAACAAAAGGGATTCTCTAAATTCATACAATCAATTCATATCCACGTCACACATTTCATAGGATTTAATATACAAATGTTGGCAATGCACTTTTCAATCAAAAGTTATAAATGAAGCATATAAGAATCACACCAAACATGCAATGGAGAATGGAATAAATCATGGCATTCACACATTTATATCGATTCATAAGAAATCTCCATAACTGAAGTATTTTGCTAAGTTTCAGCATTATCAAACTTCCTCATTCGTGCACCTCTCCACTCTAATGTCGTGCTCACTCATATGGTCAAACTTGATCGCTCCGGGATGTGACCCAAAGAACGGTTGTAGTTTTACCGCAAGCGCACGGTCAAGTGGCGAGCGGGTATCGAACACGAGGAGGTGGTGTTGTGGCCAATCTATCCTAGGTTGGTTTGACTACGAATGTATTATTGGTGGAGATGGGTATGGAATGATATAATGGAAATGGTGATGGATGTCGGTGTCGGTGATAGAGAAGTCGGATAAGTATCGATTCAAATATAAGATAATAAAAGAGTTTAGGGCTAGGGAATTCCCACTACGGATCGTCATTCGTCATCGTAAATAGTGAATCTCAATATTACTAGCCTTGTGTTGAGGTGAACTAGTCGCAACTTAATGTAGAACCAAGCTCACGCTCTCTCGCTATTGCCGGTCTATAGCAAATCTAGGTAAGGGCCCAATCTCTTACAAACCCTAACCTAAGCCACTAGCATGAGGATCGACATCATCGTTCAATCGCCCCTCGAGCCCACTCTCGTGCAAACTCGAGTTACGATCTAGGTTGTGATAGTTCGTATTCGTCCAATCTCTTGCAAACGAATATGTGTATAGATTTACAATTAAAAATCCTAGCTTTGGTCCAATCTCTTGCAAACCAAATCTAGAGAAACCCAATTGTAAACCTAAATCGAATATCTAGACCTTCCCATCGATTAGAATCCAATCTCTTGCAAATCCCAAATCGATGGAAATCCCTAGCTATCCGTAGGAAATCAATCACAACCTAACCTCCTAGCAATTCTAGGAATTTAGAATTCATTCTTCACAAATATGAAATTAGATCCATAGGGTTCATCCCCAAACCCTAGAACAACAAATCTACTCTAGCATAGCAATAAGGGTATGAGAATCAATAGAAATCATTGCTTGCATACAAAAAGATAGAAAAACAAAGATTCAAACAAAAAGAGGAAAATACTTAGCTTGATGAAGATCTTCAATCCAAAATACAAGCTTTTAGATCCAAGAGGGGGCCTAGGGCATGGCCTAACCTCTAAAATAATCCTCCCTAAAACATCTTGGGAACTCCCTCTAATGGTGGCTACAAACCCCCTTAAATACTCCCCCAAAACCCTAACAAGAAACCCTAGAAAACCCCTCAAATTCGTGCCCAAAAACAGCCCAAACCGCAACTTAGAATCTGGGCCCAAGCCGCACTCGGCCGAGTGGAACATGTGACCCGGCCGAGTGGAAATTCCAGAACTGCAGCATCAACTTGCAGAAATTCCCCAGATTTCATCCGACCTCCGATTTGCGCGTTCTTGGCGGCGTTGGAACTGTCATGAAGTCTACTATCCATAAAAAATATGATAAAAATACTTTGATTGCTGGAATGATAGCAGATTTCAAAAGAGTGAGAGGCTATCTGAAAATCTGGGCGCTGCGTGTCCTCGGCGTCACTCGGCCGAGTGGACTTCTCTACTCGGTCGAGTGGGCTTCTCTACTCGGCCGAGTGACAAACCCTGTAAAATTCCAGTAACTTCGAGGTCCTCAGGGGTCTGTCTCTGGGGGTGGCTCGGCCGAGTGGCTTTACGCACTCGGCCGCGGGGCATTCGGTACTCGGCCGAGTCGGAACCCTCAATCGCCTGACGGATTCCAGTAAGTCTGGGATTTTTGCTTGCCGTCGTCGTGATGCCACTCGGGCGAGTGGTATCTCCGTGCTCGACCGAGTGGGCTGGCGATGCTCGGCCGAGTGCACGCTGATAATCAATCTGCTGCGTGTCCGATCTGGCCGGCCGAGCGGGCTTCTTTGCTCGGCCGAGTGACTCCTTCACTCGGTCGAGTGGCATGCTAAAATGCCCAATCTTCTCCGTTTCTCCTCCTCGTCGCTCCTACGGAGTTCCTTCTTCTTCCACCTGTCTCCCATCGCCGAATAGCCCTCAAAAGAGCCTTGGGTGACGCTCCAGAGTGGGTGCAAGTCCCTTAAGCTCATTTTTACTCCCGATTGCTCCATATTTCCTGAAATCCGACAAAAACAAGAAATAGTGAAAAGTAACACAATATCATCGAATAATCGTGAAAATCGCAATATGAGCAACCGAAATGACATGCAAATATGTAGAAAAAAAGGTGTAAAATATGGACCGATCATCGCTCATGGCCTTATTAAGGAGTTATCAGCGCTAGAGGATGAGTGGAGAAGGAAAGACCTTCATAGGAGCGACGAGGAGGAGAAACGGAGAAGATTGGGCATTTACAACATGCCACTCGGCCGAGTGAAACATACACTCGGCCGAGCAAGAAAGCCCACTCGGCCGCCCAGAACGGATACGTGCACAATGTTTTTCAGCGTATACTCGGCCGAATGACAAAGTCCTATTCGATCGAGTGAGGAAGCTCACTCGCCCGAGTACGTCAGGGAAATTTTCCAGAGAAGAGGCCGAATCTATTGCGATTCCCAGAGACCCGTCGATGGCCTACTCGGCCGAGTACACATTACCACTCGGCCGAATGATGAAAGCTACTCGGCCGAGCCACCCCCGGAGACAGACCCCCTGAGGACCTCGAAGTTACTGTTTTTCTACAGGGTCTGTCACTCGGCCGAGTAGAGAAGTCCACTCGACCGAGTGAAGAATCCCACTCGGCCGAGTGACGCCGAGGACACGCAGCGCCCAGATTTTCAGACAGTCGTTCACTCTTTTGAAATCTGCTATCATTCCAGCAATCAAAGTATTTTTCTCATATTTTTTATGAATAGTAGACTTCATGAAGATTCCAACGATGCCAAGAACGTGTCAATCGGAGGTTAGATGAAATCTGGAGAATTTCTGCAAGTTGATGCTGCAGTGCTGGAATTTCCACTCGGCCGGGTCACATGTTCCACTCGGCCGAGTCGGCCTGGGCCCATATTTTAAGTTGCGGTTTGGGCTGTTTTTGGGCACGATTTTGGGGGGTTTTCTAGGGTTATTTGCTAGGGTTTTGGGAGGCTATATAAGGGGTTTGTAGCCGTCATTAGAGAGGGTTCCCACATGTTTTCTTAGGGATTATTTTAGAGGTTAGGCCATGCCCTAGGCCCCCTCTTGGATCTAAAAGCTTGTATTTGGATTGGAGATCTTTATCAAAGCTAATTATTTTGTTCTTGTTATTTGAATCTTTGTTTTTTCTATCTTTTTGTATGCAAGCAATGATTTTTATTGATTCTTATATCATTATTGCCATGCTTGAGTAGATTTGTTGTTCTAGGGCTTGGGGATGAACCCTATGGATCTAATTTCAGATTTGTGATAAATGAATCTCTAAATTGCTAGAATTGCTAGGAGGTTAGGTTGTGATCGATTTATTACGGATAGCTAAGGATTTCCATCGATTGGGGTTTGCAAGAGATTGGATTCTAATCAATGGGAAGGCCTAGATATTCGATTTAGGTTTATAATCGAGATTCTCTAGACTTGGTTTGCAAGAGATTGGACCAAAGCTAGGATTTTTATTGTAAATCTATACCAATATTCGTTTGCAAGAGATTGGATGAATACGAACTATCACAACCTAGATCGTAACTCGAGTTTGCACGAGAGTGTGCTCGAGGGGCGATTGAACGATGATGTCGATCCTAATGCTAGTGGCTTAGGCTAGGGTTTGCAAAAGATTGGGCCCTATCCTAGGTTGCTATAGACCAGCAATAGCGCGAGGGCGTGAGCTTGGTTCTCTATTCAGTTATGACTAGTTCACCTCAACACAAGCCTAGTAATATTGAGATTCACTATTTACAATGATGTATGATGATCCGTAGTGGGAATTTCCTAGCCCTAGACACTTTTATTATATTGTATTTGAATCGATATTTGACCAACATCTCTATCACCGACACCGACATCCATCACCATTGTTATTACATCATACCATACACATCTCCACCAATAAAACCATCGTAGTCAAACCAACCTAGGATAGATTGGAGCCAACACCACCTCCTCGTGTTCGATACCCGTTCGCCACTTGATCGTGCGCTTGCAGTAAAACTACAATCGTTCTCTGGGTGTATGTCCGGGGCCGACCAACCTGCGGTCCAATGTCGAGCTGCTACAAGAAAAGGGTTAGCACGAATAACGTTACAGATATTCATACAACCACGATCTAAAAAGGGAATCACAAGTGTCAGAAGTATAACACAGTGTCGCCAGTGAAGCAAGTAAGGGAAAAGCGAAGTGCTGCCAGTACAAGGAGTATCATGCCAAATTCTTATTTTATTATTTTGTAATTGAATTAATTGGAATTTGGGTAAACTGTATAATACCAGGACCTGGACACAACCCCAAATTTGAGGTGAATATAGCACGCGACGTAGTGGACACGGGCACTGTACAACACTGGGCCTCTCAGCTCCCCCGTCCCTAGCAGGAGTGAGGATCTCCACATAATAACACAACCTCCGTATGTCCCCTCCACTCCTGGTAAAGGCGAGTGTGTATACATATCACCTCCACTCCCGGTAAAGGAGAGTGGGTATAAATATCACATATCACATAATCATTTCCCTTAACTTCTTAGTCCAGGCCTCATATCCACAATTTACTCAAATCCCACATAAACCCTGGGTTTTGCTAACTCACCCTCATTAGAGAGGATTAAGACTTAGTCAATTTTATAAGTTAACGTCATAAGTGACACGTTAGGGGTTATGATGGCATGGGTATGCACATATCACCTCAGCTGTCCATCATTAGACATAGAGTCATGTACTCACGTGACATGCCCTCTATCACAACACATCATCCATTCACAAATGCAGTGTACCCATGCCATTCAAGCCTCTAACTTTATCAATCATCACTGTGGCTCAAGGCCAACACTAACACATGCGCATTCATCAAATTACCCGATATTGCCTTCATTGAGGCATTTCATCGAACACATGCCTGGTGTCATTCATATCAAAGCAGCACAACATCATTTACTTGTGCCAAGGACATGAACATTCATTTCACCACACAATCATATTAAGCAAGAATAATGATGGCCAATTAATCACAATTAATGAGCAAGAACAGCACTTAATGAATTCAGCTTGCTGAAATTGCAGGAAATGACAATACATGGCCATATAACATCAGTTTGCATTGAGAATTTGACAAATTGTCCCAAATGAAAGTTATAGATATATAAGTCCTGGATTTACAGATAAAATTTCATGCAAAAATATGAAGTAGGTAATTTATGGTTAATTATTTGGTGAAGTATGTCAAATCTATTTTTCAGACAGATTTCAGGGTCTGTAAAGATTGCTGTTTTTGGACATGTTTTAGCCAGAATTTCTAAATATAAGCATTGTGATGAAATCACAGATAAACTTGTTAACTTTCCAACCAGACCAAGAACATAAAATTCCATAGAGTGTGCAGGTACTGAGGACAATTTTACCGAACTGTGTCAAGACTGAAGATCATATAGACATGTTGTAAAGATGGAATTTTTACTCCTAATTTCTGAATTGCACATATATCAAAATTTATATTATTTTGGGATAGGACTTCAAGATATACACAAATATAATTTTTTCGAAACCTAATTCAAGCCACAGAAAACAGAATTCAAGTAATAACACACTACCAGATTTCAGCTTTTTGAAGGAAGTGATTTTGCTAAGAATTTCAAGGGGATATTCATGAAAATTGAGACATTGCACATCAATTTGATTACTGGTCGGTCCTGAGTATACACCCAAAGAACGGTTGTAGTTTTACCGCAAGCGCACGGTGTAGCGGCGAGCGGGATATCGAACACAGGGAGGACGAATGACCGTGCTTGCTCCTAATCAACCTGGCTACTTAAGAGAGAAATTTGCCTTTGGCGATCCTGTCACAATCGTCAGACAAACGTGCAGAAATATCAAATCAAATAAAGAACGTCTAGGGAATGGGGAATCCCCGCTACTCACCGTATTTCATAAATGTGGTTCGTCGGTATCAAAATTGCTTGAATAAGAATTTGGATGAACTAGTTGCAACTGAATGTAGAACCAAGCTCACGCTCTCGCGCTGTTGCCGGTCTATAGCTATCCTAGGTTTGGATCCAATCTCTTGCAAACCCTAGCCTAGGAAAGCTAGCATTAGGATCAACATCATCGTCCAATCGCGCACCGAGTCCAATCTCTTGCAAACTCGGTCCACGATCTAGATTGTGATAGTTCCTACCCGTCCAATCTCTTGCAAACGAGTATCGGCATGGAATTGCAACCGGAAATCCTAGTATCGGTCCAATCTCTTGCAAACCGATACTTCGAAAATCTGATTCCAACCCAATTCGGATTTCTAGGGCTTCCTATCAAATTGGGATCCAATCTCTTGCAAATCCCAATCGATATGAATACCTAGCCATCCGTAGTAAATTGATCACAATCTAATCCCTAATTATTAATTCTAGCACAATTTCTACCAATTCATCACAAATATGAAAGTGGGTTTGTAGGGTTCATCCCCACGCCCCAAGACGTGGAGACTACTCACAATTCATAGCAAGATCACAAAAATAATCAATGAAATAAGCAATAGAATTCATCACAATATTGAGATAAGCAATAAAAAATAGAATTTTTAAGGAAAAGAGATGCAAACCAATGGAGTTCTTCAATTGTTCCAACAAAAATCACAAACTTGTCTCTTCTCCAATCACAAGAATAAAGCTAAAAACTAATCTAAAAAGCTGCAAAAAATCTAAGAGAGAGGCTCTCCAAACTAGGGTAAAAACAGGGCTTAAATAGCCCCAAAAATCGTCCAAAAATCGTGACCAAAATACCCCTGCACAGCCTGTTTTCCGCAGTTTTCGCTACAGGCAGCGCATCGCACTCGGCCGAGTGACAAAAGTCGCTCGGCCGAGTGAAAACCCTGTCATTTTCCAGTAAGTCGGGGGCTTCAGGGGTCTTCAGTTTGGGGGCGGCTCGGCCGAGTGAGTTGTCGTCACTCGGCCGATGGCTTCAAGGCACTCGGGCGGACGTAATAATCCACTCGGCCGAGTGGGTCTTCTGAAGCTCAGGCAGCCGAAAAACAGTAACTTCGATGTTTTGGAAGGGCTTCGTCTGGGCGCCACTCGGGCGGACGCGATATAGTCACTCGGCCGATGTGGTCTTCGGTGCTCGGCCGAGTGCACATAGAAATCGTATCTGTTCAGGTCGGCCGAGCAGTGTCTCGCTGGTCGGCCGAGTGGCTCCTCCACTCGGCCGAGTGGGACACAAAAAATGCCCAATCTGATTGTTTTGGCCTCCTCGTCGCTCCTGTGACGTCCATTCTTCTTCCGCTCCTCTCCAACAGCAAAATACCCCTCGGGGAGGTCATCGGTGACCGTCTAAAGTGAGCGCATCTCAAGATCACTCCAAATCGTGCCAAATCACCTGAAATGTGACAAAAACAACAAATCGTGAAAAGCATCGCAATATCGTCGATATATCGTGAAAAACATGATTTGGGCGATCTAAATGGCATGCAAACATGCGGAAAAAAGGTGTAAAATAAGGAGTGATAAATTACCACTACTTCATATTGATAAAACATGATATAAAAACATGATAAAATGGAACCCTAAATAAATTTCCAAATCCAAGTTAGTATCCTACCTCAAAAACTTGATTTTTCTCCTCTCCTCCTCTTTCTTCTTTCTTCTCCAACTTCTTCCCACTTGCAACCACTTGTGCTACTTGATTTTTGGGAGAAATAATTAGAGTTTTGAGTTGAAGAATAAGCAGAAAATGGGGGAGGGCTGGCCGGCAAAGTAGGTGGGAGAGAAAGAAAAGAAAATGAAAAGGGAAAAGAAAAGAAAGCTAAAGAAGAAAGAAGAACTCTCCTTCAAAATATCTCCACCTAGAACCCTCTTAGGATAAGCATGAAACATGTTAAATGACCAGAATACAGTCCCAAAAATACCTCTCAACTTTTAGATACTTACAAGTTTGCCATTACTTTATGCACACACAACTTTAGTTTGTACGCACATCAGCTTTAGTCCAAATGACCGTTTTGCCTCTCACATTTCTAAAAATTTATGAGGGTTGCCATTGACCTCTAACCCTTTTCACACTAGCATGGCTCTCCCTACACACATCCATGCACATCCATGCATGCATACATGCATCACACACTCACGTCTAATGCATTCTGTTGTTTTACACCAACGACGTTCTCCGCATTTCTCCCGCATTCACATTTCGCATTCTCTACCCTTAGCCACGTATTACGGCCGAATTCCCTTTGCGCTACGTCACATACATCGATATCTACACTTATTTCATGCCTATCCATGTATCGTAAGTAGAAATACCACGTGTGTTCAGTAGAATACACGTATAGTGCAAAATAGGGCATCACAAAATTAATTCCTCTTTTCGAATTTATATGGGACTTTTGAAAGTTTATTAAAATGCTCAAGTTAATTTTATCCGCTAATAGGTGAACCGTGTTCTAAATGTGAAGACTCTCATCTTCACATTGACTATTACAGGGATCATAGTGGGACAAAGCTTCAGTCTTCATTGATTTCTTGAGACATTAGGGATTTCGTTTTGACGAATATCCATCGAAACTTGGTAAGTTTCTTTTATTGATTTTTGAGAGTACTGGGCATCCTCATATAGAGTATTCAGGTTTGCAAAGCCTGAACCTCAAGTCAGACGGCCCAAAAATAGTTTTCTATTGGACTATTATTAGGGTTAAATGCTTTTGAAAGCATACGTCTACAACTATGTTGGAAAAATACTCACTAAAAATTATGTTATTGTAACATATGGCAACATATTAAATTTGTTTTCAAAAGTTTATGTTTTCTCCGGTAATATATAAGTATACAATAGCTAAATCAACTTTCATCTTTAGCTAGCTTTGTATATATTTTCTATGGCATAAATTAATGACCATTTCATATTGCAATAGCAGTATGGGTCTTATCAGAACTTTGGGTCTAATCTTGGTTTGCCATTGTTTATTCCATGTTGAGGTACATCATATCTTCCCTTTCTTTATATATATCTGGGCGTCGTTGGTCCTAGACTTCCCCTTTTTCAGTCTTCCATATTGTTATTTATAAGGAAGTTAGTATATCTAAGGAGACATATTCAAGGGAATGATCTTGTTTCTATACTTCCAACTTTTAAATTTATGTAGGACTTTTGAAAGTCCATTTTAATGCTCATATATGGTCTTCAGGCCATTATTTTCTTGAGTCATTCAGTTTTTATGTGGATATAGAAACATGCATAATGGGAATAAATACGTATGTGCGAACATATTTCTAATGTATAAATTAATTTACGACTTCAAGAGTAAACTTATACTTAAGGATAGATTCAAGAATCTTTCCTTGTAAAGTGGGATTACTCTAAAAGAGTTTGCGGTGTTATGGCAAACTTCTGGTATCCATATTAGTCTATATAGACCATATATCTGCGAGATCTATATACCGCAAAATGCGTATATTTAAGAAGATCGAATAAATAGTTTTCGCATAATCCCTCATATTTTTATTTTCATTTTATTTGAGCAAAAGGGTGTTGACATATAAATTTGAACTTCAGGTTCAATTGTCAGAATAGATATGATTTTTAAACTTTTGAAGAATTATTTATTTGTGTGCCATAAAACATAATTTATATAAGTTAGCATAAATGCATGAATTGTTTATCATATCATTCAGATATATAGAGCATTCACCACATGTAATTCATATGGAAACATATGAATTAATTATATCCATGAGAAAAACCTTAGTGATGTATGCATATAAGATTTAAAATCAATTGTGCGTTACTGGTTTTCTGGGAATTTTAGGAATTTATGGGTATTTTCTGAATTTAATATATATACAAACATATTTAGTAATATATATATATAATTTTAATTTTCAGAAAATATTAAAATTAATTCGTTCTATGGGCCTGAGGCCTGTGGGTTGGCCGCGGGCTTCAGGCCCGTTAGGCTAATTTCTGCCCCCTTTTAAAGGCATGTGTGCCTGATGTGGGCTTTAGGTCCACGTGTTGAGAATCAAACTCTATGGTGGAGGCCAGAGAGAGAGAGAGAGAGAGAGAGAGAGAGAGAGAGAGAGAGAGAGAGAGAGAGAGATATATATATATATATATATATATATATATAAAGATGGATACCAAGGGTCGTAATACCAAAGGTCACCAATGCCTATTAATAACAATCCCCAAATAATTTGTTTATTCATGATAAGTGTATTAATGTTTATCTCCTTTAATTTGTGCTAACATCTGAAGATCCTCATAAATCATGGTCCACTCCAAAATGTAACGGTCCGTATTTTTTTCGATACAACTATTCACGTATTTTCAATTTTTAAACTATTTTATAATGGTTTGTCAGGAGTTTTACAATCTCAAAAAATTTCTTATAAAAATATTTTGAAGTATCAGACTAGTTATGAAGTATTTTGGTAAGTTCGAGTTTCATCAAATACTCAAAACAGATCTGATAAAAATTCATTTTCAGATATTGCTGTTTTGGCTTAACGAATTTATTTTCTATTCAAACAACATCAAAACATTTTCAAACTTTTACAGTATCCTTCTATAATCAATGCGGGCTTCCCACATTTATTTCATAATTTTCTGAAGTCAAATCGATAGAGAATCCGCAAACCCGCTTCCTAAATGATTTGGCCAAAAACTAGTATTTACGTAGCTCAAACCTTGAAACGGACTTGGTATTCGCGATCCTCGCGATGATACGATCCCGTGGATATGTTTTCGTAATTTTTCGGACACGTTTATTAGTAGGGGCAAAATCGTAATTTCCACATATTGTCACTATATCTGTTTTTACTAATTACGTATTTACCCCCTAATTACCTATTCTAATCTCTCACGTAACCTCTCCCGTAAGCCCCATGTGTTTCATGGGTTTGCTTGAATTCCATACTTAGTCTAAAGAATCATTTATTGCCTACCTAAGGAATTAATTACCTTGACTAAGTATTAATTTCATACTTATAAAAAAATAATCTTTATTTATTATTTAACCCCCATCTTCATTCTCCAAGCACTCACGTACACCCAAACCCCCCTAACTCTTTCTCTCAGCCCAAACCCGATCTCACGGGCTCACTTCTCTCTCCGAAACCCATTCTCCCACAGCTCTCTCTCCCTCACTCCCTCCCCCATGCACCAACGGCATCACCGCCGCTGCTCCACTCGTCGGCGACAACCTCCAGACCCCTCGACCCACACAAACCCCTCGGAGCTGTTCGAAGCGCCCGCTGCCTCCTCCTCCGAACGTCGTCTTCGTCAAAGCTGCGCCATCTGCCTCCGATCCAACCTCGTCGTCGAAACCGCTCCTCGAGTCACCGGCCTCCTGCTCCTCCGCCCTCGACCTACGGAGACCCCGCAGACCCCCCTCAGCCTCGACACCGCTGCAGCAGCAGCACCTTGCAGAGCACCCCCGAGAGCCCAACGACGAGAACGTCGCTCCACCGCAACGAGCGCCCTCCTCCGATGTCGACTGAAGCCCCGAGCTGTCGGAGCTCCGCCAACGTCGACCGAGCCCGCTGCCTCCTTCCACGTCTATGCCTTCGTCTCTCCGTTCCACACCGCTCGTCGAAGCCCACACCCCGTGACGACGCCGCTCAGGCGATCTCCCCGACTCCCCCTGCTCTCCGACGTCCGCCTTCGCCCACGAAGTCACCGCCGTGACCTCCCCTCGCCGCCTTCATCTCCGCTGCAAAGACCACGGCTCCTCTCTCTCTCACCGCCCTAGCTCCACTGCAACGCCATCCCAACGCCGTCGCCCCTCAGACTCGCCTGCCGCCCTCGCTCGCCGGCCACCGCTCCGTACCGCTACTGCCTCCGACACGAACGAAAACCCCCGCCCCCTGCATGCGTAAGAAACGAAGAGGTGACTTTAAAAATGAATACGTGTATACGTATTCGTATATTACGATTTTACAGTATATTATAAAATATTATATAAGATTAATTGGTAACTAATTATATAGGCCCCAGAAAAATACAAGACCCACTCCAGAAAATCAGAAATGACATTCTGGACCCAATGGCACTAGTTTCATCTCAATCCGACACTTAGTTTTTCCAGAATTAATTTTAAGCCTAAAAGTTAAATATGTAGTTTTCATTTAAAATTCCGTAACTCCTTATTTTCACATAAACTAGTATGTGATAAAAATATATGTTAAAGTACTCTCCGAGACGGCCATTTTGACAGTTCATTTGCAACTTTCCGATACCGATATCACCCAGAAGAAATGTTTGAATAATTACGTCACAAATTGAAAAATAGTTTTTAAATTATTTTTGAGCTCTTAAAATTATAAAAAATTACTATAGCTTTCAGAAAATTATTTCCTCCTACGATAAAATTATTTTCATCATATCTAGCCTATAGAAAAATTTAGAACGCTTTCCGACACCGTTTCAATCGATTATAAAATCAAACACGTTAAGTTAAAATAGGTGTTCTTAACCGATTGTTCTTGTGTTTTGCAGGTACAAATTCTTGTGCATCAACGTCCGTAGAAGCCCTAGAACCAGTTCCGGCTTGCTACGTCGATCTCGAAATCTGTAAGTCACGACTAATTCTAAAATTAGAAAATTAGATAAGTGCCCCCGTATGAACTTAGGGACACCACCTATAGCCTCAGAACGGCTACTTGACTTGAACCGAACTAGAAACCTAATCTAATATGAAAGTAATCAACTATAGATTACTTTGCCAACTTTCAACTTTGGTGGTTGTTAAACACAACCATTAACTTGGGTAAATTGTGTGCTAAACAATACTTCTACATGCTCGAAGCATGGAATCGGTATTCCTGTTGTTGGAGTTGTCTTTATCCTCAGTTCGTTTTGGCACAGTCAGCTTTGGAATGAGTTACCACCCTCTGGTTTTCAATGAGAAAGTCAACCAGTGGACTTGGGTTGACTAACATGTGATACACCGTATGGAACATCTTGTGAAACTTGTTGTGGAATATCTTGTGGAATATCTGGTGGAACATCTCATGAAACATCTTGTGGAATATCCCATACAAAACATGTACAAAGAACACTTGACACTTCACTAGGGTTTTGGGGTAACTCATAGTTTGAGAGAGTATGGGAGTGACTGGAGTTCAATCTTCCCGTCCCGCTGCCTGTGATTCGGCATACCGTCCCGCTGCCTGTGTTTCGGCAAAATACATGTACCGTGCCTGTGTTTCGGCATTCGTCTGGGTCGCGCCCAGGCAAGAGATGAACTTGATGGTCACATATTGTACTCTCCGGCTTGAGTCACGTAGTGTAACTATTTTTGCACAGTCACTTTTACTTTACGCACTACAGTCACCTCTGCTTTACACGTTCCATGCACGTTACTTACTATACTTATACAGTCACCAGTACTTTACTTGTCGTACTTTTAGCTACACCAGTAGTATGTTTCACTTACTTAGCCTAATTTACACTTGCTCTACCACAGTACAGTTATTCTCTCCTTTCAGTTTCATTTACTTTTACTACTCAGTTATGTACAGTTGTTGTTCAGTACTTTACTTTTCACTCTGGTCTGCTTGTACGTAGTTACTCTTGTCATACTTGTGCACTGTTTCTTTTCTATCTTTAGAATTGTTGTGACTTACCTACGGTTCCATCTCCGTGGCACCGCAGACGACGTACATATGGAGGTAGATGCTCCTGAGCTAATAGCGCCAGAATTCGACCGCAGCTTCCAGAGTTATATTTCAGTATTGTGTACTTTATTCTTTCATGTATATCTATTGGGACATCTTGTACAGTATGGATTGTAATAATTGGACACTATTTGGGTATTTTTATACATCTATGCATCGTGGCTATTTTGATTTCACTGGTAACCTGCAGGACCTGCGCAAATATCAAAAAAAAAGTAACGGGCCCCCGGAAGCGGGTCGTTACAAGTTTGGTGGCTCACGCAGGTCCGCGCTAACTACCTCGTGAACAATATAGCAAGATCAGGATGTACAATATAAAATACTCAAATTAAACTCTCGAGTACAAGACGTCTCGAGTGTTCACCTGTATTGGATATACGGGTGAAGTGTTCTTATTACCCAGCTTCCTTGATCTTCCTTGATCCTCATCATTTCTTTTGAACTCTTAACCCTTGCTTATGAACTCGTGTTCCATTCTTGGTTATACCCTCCCTAGTAACCTCTTTTGCTAGCAGTTATAGTGAGTCTTCATAGGTTGAACCATCTACCCACTTCATCACCTTTCCTTCAGTTGATGATGGCACACATATAAATGATAAGCTTCCTTCAATGGACCATGATCCGGTCAATGTGCCTGGCTAAGTTTGTTGGATCACCCTTGCTAGACTTGGGACAAGTGATACTGGCTTAGTCACTTCCCTGGCCGTGTTCTGCTGGACTGCAAGGACGTGAGTCGTGATTATGTAACGCCATCAATCTTCATCACTATCACCCTTCATTTAACCTAATGACCTTTCGATTAGCCTTCTTAGAATCTTTCTACTTTTAGTTCGCCTTAGCTATGTTTATTTTAAGGAGGGTAGCATTCGATTTTTCACCAAAAGTTCGAATTTGACAACGGAAGCAAATCGAAGGACACTCAGAAGTATTGGAGAATAGTGCTGAAGAATTTGAGACGAGCCAAACCTGACGTATAAGTGTAGGCTGTTCGCGTCTTTTCATCCTTCGTGAGCTCGTATTTCTCTTCTAGCCCATACTTCTATCTTGCACCCGATTTTTCTCTCCAAGGGCTTGATTTCATTTTCCCACCTACCATCTCCCCCTCTTTACTTATTTTGTCCGTTTCCACTCATCGAGCCCCGGTCCCGCCTAATCTAGCCTACCCTACCAACGACTTTCGGTGCCCCCCTTCTTTTTAAAACCCCTCCTCTCCTTCCTCACCAAGCCACCCCGTGGTTTCCCCTACACCGTATCGACTCCCACTCCTCCTCCCGGCCTCTTCCCCAAGCGAACTCGACCCATCTCGCCTCAAGCTCCTTCGGTCTCACCCGAAGCTCCACCACTTCACCCCACTCCGGTGACACCCACCACGTCAAGCAGTCGCAGCCACCATATATCGACAACCACCGATGGCCCTCCAACGATATGTTTTGGGATTTTTGGCCTTGGCGACAACCCTCGCCGCCACCCTCGCTGTTGCCGTGTGGCTGAGATCTTGGGAAGCCGTTATCCTTGGGCTTCTCTTGAGCTCTCTGCCCTGGGTCTCACCCAGATTGAGATCCCGTTTAGGCTTCCTCTTGCGTCTACTCCTTTTGGTTTGCGGGAAAGTGTGTTTTTGGTTGTTCATTTGTTGGGTGATGTTGGGTGTTGCGAATGTCAAGTATTGGTCTACGGAAGGAGTAATGGCGATGATTATTGGCATGATATTGGCCTTGGGTGTTGAAGTTGGATGTAAGCCTTGTGTTTGGCTCTGGATGAGAGCTTCGATCTTTCCTTATTGTGGGATATTATGGAGATTGATGGAAGGAATACTGGCAGAGAGTACTGACTTTGGGTGTTGGCCTTGTACTTACCTTTGGGCGTTGATTTGGACGTTAGCATGTGGTTGGGCATTATGGAGATTGATGTTGTTGGTACCCGTGGATTAATCGATACATGCTATATTATGAACGACATTTGTGGCTAGACCCAGTTAGTTACCAGTAGCACAAATAAACTTTATGGTCTTCCATTTTTAATAGCTTACAACTGACTTATTACCTCAGGTTCCAAGTTTGAACAGATGTTGTCATCATAATAGCCCTCATTTTCATGTAATATTATCATCTCATGTTAATTTTAGGCTACCTGAGAAGTCAGAGTAACTATTGTGATGATACTGGTCTCAGGAATAGTTAGGAAGCTATGAAATGTAACATCTCTTGCTTTCTTGATGCTATAATATCACAATATATTTCATGTTATTTACAACCTGATTTACGAGATTACTAACTTTTCTATCACTTATTTGCTTGAGCTTCTTCATAACATCAATTATTTGTTTCAAAAAGATTTTTAAATTCCGAGGACGAAATTATTTTAAGGAGGGTAGAATGTAACGGTCCGTATTTTTTTCGATACAACTATTCACGTATTTTCAATTTTTAAACTATTTTATAATGGTTTGTCAGGAGTTTTACAATCTCAAAAAATTTCTTATAAAAATATTTTGAAGTATCAGACTAGTTATGAAGTATTTTGGTAAGTTCGAGTTTCATCAAATACTCAAAACAGATCTGATAAAAATTCATTTTCAGATATTGCTGTTTTGGCTTAACGAATTTATTTTCTATTCAAACAACATCAAAATGTTTTCAAACTTTTACAGTATCCTTCTATAATCAATTCGGGCTTCCCACATTTATTTCATAATTTTCTGAAGTCAAATCGATAGAGAACCCGCAAACCCGCTTCCTAAACGATTTGGCCAAAAACTAGTATTTACGTAGCTCAAACCCTGAAACGGACTTGGTATTCGCGATCCTCGTGATGATACGATCCCGTGGGTATGTTTTCGTAATTTTTCGGACACTTTTACTAGTAGGGGCAAAATCGTAATTTCCACATATTGTTACTATATCTGTTTTTACTAATTACGTATTTACCCCCTAATTACCTATTCTAATCTCTCACGTAACCTCTCCCGTAAGCCCCATGTGTTTCATGGGTTTGCTTGAATTCCATACTTAGTCTAAAGAATCATTTATTGCCTACCTAAGGAATTAATTACCTTGACTAAGTATTAATTTCATACTTATAAAAAAATAATCTTTATTTATTATTTAACCCCCATCTTCATTCTCCAAGCACTCACGTACACCCAAACCCCCCTAACTCTTTCTCTCAGCCCAAACCCGATCTCACGGGCTCACTTCTCTCTCCGAAACCCATTCTCCCACAGCTCTCTCTCCCTCACTCCCTCCCCCATGCAACAACGACATCACCGCCGCTGATCCACTCATCGGCGACAACCTCCAGACCCCTCGACCCACGCAAACCCCTCGGAGCTGTTCGAAGCGCCCGCTGCCTCCTCCTCCGAACGTCGTCTCCGTCAAAGCCGCGCCATCCGCCTCCGATCTAATCTCGTCGTTGAAACCGCTCCTCGAGTCACCGGCCTCCTGCTCCTCCGCCCTCGACCTACGGAGACCCTGCAGATCCCCCTCAGCCTTGACACCGCTGCAGCAGCAGCACCTTGCAGAGCACCCCCGAGAGCCCAACGACGAGAACGTCGCTCCACCGCAACGAGCGCCCTCCTCCGATGTCGACTGAAGCCCCGAGCTGTCGGAGCTCCGCCAACGTCGACCGAGCCCGTCGCCTCCTTCCACGTCTACGCCTTCGTCTCTCTGTGCCACACCGCTCGCCGAAGCCCACACCCCGTGACGACGCCGATCAGGCGATCTCCCCGACTCCCCCTGCTCTCCGACGTCCGCCTTCGCCCATGAAGTCACCGCCGTGACCTCCCCTCGCCGCCTTCATCTCCGCTGCAAAGACCACGGCTCCTCTCTCTCTCGCCGCCCTAGCTCCACTGCAACGCCATCCCAACGCCGTCGCCCCTCAGACTCACCTGCCGCCCTCGCTCGCCGGCCACCGCTCCGTACCGCTACTGCCTCCGACACGAACGAAAACCCCCGCCCCCTGCATGCGTAAGAAACGAAGAGGTGACTTTAAAAAATGAATACGTGTATACGTATTCGTATATTACGATTTTACAGTATATTATAAAATATTATATAAGATTAATTGGTAACTAATTATATAGGCCCCAGAAAAATACAAGACCAACTCCAGAAAATTAGAAATGACATTCTAGACCCAATGGCACCAGTTTCATCTCAACCCGACCTTAGTTTTTCCAGAATTAATTTTTAAGCCTAAAAGTTAAATATGTAGTTTTCATTTAAAATTCCGTAACTCCTTATTTTCACGTAAACTAGATAAAAATATATGTTAAAGTACTCTCCGAGACGGTCATTTTGATAGTTCATTTGCAACTTTCCGATACCGATATCACCCAGAAGAAATATTTGAATAATTACGTCACAAATTGAAAAATAGTTTTTAAATTATTTTTGAGCTCTTAAAAATTATAAAAAAATACTATAGCTTTCAGAAAATTATTTCCTCCTACGATAAAATTATTTTCATCATATCTAGCCTATAGAAAAATTTAGAACGCTTTCCGACACTGTTTCAATCGATTATAAAATCAAACACGTTAAGTTAAAATAGGTGTTCTTAACCGATTGTTCTTGTGTTTTGCAGGTACAAATTCTTGTGCATCAACGTCCGTAGAAGCCCTAGAACCAGTTCCGGCTTGCTACGTCGATCTCGAAATCTGTAAGTCACGACTAATTCTAAAATTAGAAAATTAGATAAGTGCCCCCGTATGAACTTAGGGACACCACCTATAGCCTCAGAACGGCTACTTGACTTGAACCGAACTAGAAACCTAATCTAATAGGAAAGTAATCAACTATAGATTACTTTGCCAACTTTCAACTTTGGTGGTTGTTAAACACAACCATCAACTTGGGTAAATTGTGTGCTAAACAATACTTCTACATGCTCGAAGCATGGAATCGGTATTCCTGTTGTTGGAGTTGTCTTTATCCTCAGTTCGTTTTGGCACAGTCAGCTTTGGAATGAGTTACCACCCTCTGGTTTTCAATGAGAAAGTCAACCAGTGGACTTGGGTTGACTAACATGTGATACACCGTATGGAACATCTTGTGAAACTTGTTGTGGAATATCTTGTGGAATATCTGGTGAAACATCTCATGAAACATCTTGTGGAATATCACATACAAAACATGTACAAAGAACACTTGACACTTCACTGGGGTTTTGGGGTAACTCATAGTTTGAGAGAGTATGGGAGTGACTGGAGTTCAATCTTCCCGTCCCGCTGCCTGTGATTCGACATACCGTCCCGCTGCCCGTGTTTCGGCAAAATACATGTACCGTGCCTGTGTTTCGGCATTTGTCTGGGTCGCGCCCAGGCAAGAGATGAACTTGATGGTCACATATTGTACTCTCCGGCTTGAGTCACGTAGTGTAACTATTTTTACACAGTCACTTTTACTTTACGCACTACAGTCACCTCTGCTTTACACGTTCCATGCATGTTACTTACTATACTTATACAGTCACCAGTACTTTACTTGTCGTACTTTTAGCTACACCAGTAGTATGTTTCACTTACTTAGCCTAATTTACACTTGCTCTACCACAGTACAGTTATTCTCTCCTTTCAGTTTCATTTACTTTTACTACTCAGTTATGTACAGTTGTTGCTCAGTACTTTACTTTTCACTCTGGTCTGCTTGTACGTAGTTACTCTTGTCATACTTGTGCACTGTTTCTTTTCTATCTTTAGAATTGTTGTGACTTACCTACGGTTCCATCTCCGTGGCACCGCAGACGACGTACATATGGAGGTAGATGCTCCTGAGCTAATAGCGCCAGAATTCGACCGCAGCTTCCAGAGTTATATTTTAGTATTGTGTACTTTATTCTTTCATGTATATCTATTGGGACATCTTGTACAGTATGGATTGTAATAATTGGACACTATTTGGGTATTTTTGTACATCTATGCATCGTGGCTATTTTGATTTCACTGGTAACCTGCAGGACCTGCGCAAATATCAAAAAAAGTAACGGGCCCCCGGGAGCGGGTCGTTACACAAAAAATCAAATGGACTGTCAATAATGCTCACATTCAGTTCTTCTGGTTACTACTTTATTTTAAACTAATAGATTTTTGGAACAATCTGATAATTTGAATCATATTAAAGTACCACATCAATCGATATAGAGACTGGCGGGTTATAACATTTATTCCCTAAGAAGTAAGAACACAAATACAGATTGGATATCGATAAGATCGACAAGGATATCAAAAACTTAAACGAAAACACTGATCTCCGTTCTGCAAATGAAATCTTCTCTAATTTTAAGATCCCGATTTCTAACACAACGATATATAAACAGATCTAAAGAACAATAATCAGAGCGATCCAAGTCAAGGAAAAACCAATGCAGCATCAAATTCCACACGGATCAGATCAACATCCAACCGATTGCCCACATTCAAAATTGATACGACCATTTTGACCGGGCCCGAAGGAGCCAAGTCAACCACGACCAGTCAACCAGCCTACTACGACCGTGGGCTCCAGCCCAAGGATCTCACAGGCGGGTCGTCCTTCTCCACCCAAGACGAAGGCCCAAAAGACTGTCCACTTACATGGTGGAGGAAATCGTGGCCAAATCGAGGAATCACTCCAGCCATCATGGCCCACCAAATATGGCAATCATCCAATGCCATCACTCCAGCCATCATGGCCTGCCAAATATGGCAAACACCCAATGCCATCACTCCAGCCATCATGGCCCGCCAATTATGGCAACCACTCATGGCCATAACTCCACATTCATGGCATTCATCCCATCATAAAACATGGCAATTATGGGGTCAATGTTTCCCCATTGGCACGTCCTCATCAATGACGGCAATGATGTCTCATGATGGCCCATTACTAGGGGACTCGCCTATATGAAGAGGGTAGATGCATCATCACCAAGGGGGATCTCTGAGATCCACAACGGAGGTATCTCATACAAACTCTCACACCTTCTTCAACCTTAGATATTTCTCCTCCAAAGCTTGGCCTAAGGACTCATGTATCGGCCTCTCCACGAGCCATACTCGATCCCACCGAGCACCCTTCAGACCAGATCTGACTTTGGCATTGGAGAGAAATTGGTCGGAACCAAGGTCTGACCTCCCTGACAAGTTCTTCATCTTGCAGATCGAAGGAGTCGTCACCACCATCGAAGCTTCCCTTCGACGATCCCTTGCTCGGATCCGAATGCCCTCGTGCCAGAGCCCGTTCGTCTGACCGATCCCATAGGTTGTCGTCCCGCCGATGCTACCCCTCGACGCACCAAAGAACGGATCCGTGCCTTCCTAAGTGAACGCGCCATCAATCGACCCCAAAGGTCATCTCCGTCTCACGTGACAGCTACGACATCTTGGCCTCCAGACTATCAACACATGGTGAGAAAACTCCCATAAACAATTGGCACCGTCTGTGGGAAAGAGTCAACATCCATGTCGTCAACCACACCGACCGTAGCTCGTTCCATTAGATCAAGATCTCTCTTTACAAACAAAGATCTGATCTTTCTGATAATGCAGTCCGAGGGGGCACAGAGGTCAGAGCAGGGCAGCAACCGCCAGATCCATCGAGATCAGTCTCACCCCGACGACGATCTCCCCCCTTTTGCCCTCCTCCTCTCCCCCATCGGATCCGTGTTCGATCCGAACGATGGAACTCAATACCTTGGTTTAGGCTTCCATCTTCCTCTTTACCTAGATTTCTCTCTCATCTCAAACTCCCAAGATCCCTAAATTGAGAAGGAGCATTCATTCATCAGTGGCTCGATGGCATCGGCGAGGCGAGGAAGGCACTCATGTCCTTCCACCTCCGTAACCCGTCGTTGAGCATCCTCCGTCTTCACCAGATCTTCAACCTCTTCGGTCACAACTCCAATAGCTTAATCGACCCCACGAAGCTCTGCCACGCCTTCGATGCTTTCCACCCCCCATCGTTCCCTCGACGTCCCCCTCTTCGGATGCGAAGGAGATCATTATCTCCAGGGAGAACTTGACTCGGATCTGACCCGGGAAAAGGACATGAGCGAGGCGCTTAAGACGTTCGACGGAGACGTCAACCGGTTCAGGCTACGCTGTGGAAGCTGGGGCAGGTAAGAGGGACAAGCTTGTACAAGGTCAGCACCATGGTCAGATCCTCCGACTGCAAGCCACCGCCCCTGACCTTCATCTTTACCTTTACCACCGCCGACCTAGCTGCCTTGCCCTCTCTCATCGTCTGCTCCCTCTTCATCTTCATCTGTCCTTGGGCCCTCAGGAGGCACCCTCCCCGTCGACTTCCAAAACCCTAGTTCCTCATCTCGAATCTTGGTTTTAGTTGTCGTTTTGATCGGCTGATCTATCGAAAATATGAAGCAAGGGACGTCGAGGTCGACAACAATGGCGCTCTCTATCGAAACATGAACGAGCGCCCCAAATTTCGATGGGATTTCATCCGGAAGGGCCAACACTGACAGTGATGAGGTAGGTGCTGGCGGACTCGATGAAGTCACAAAGCTGTTCACGGCTGAGATCAAATTGGCCGGGGACGAGGAGGACTCTGCGGGAGACGAAGTCGGTGGCTGATCTATTTAGGGTTCGGTGATTGCTGCACTGATGGGATAGAAGTGGGCACATCAGGAGTACGATTTCGCCCTATGCCCTATGCCCAGGCTAGGTAATTAGAGTTCTGAGGGGCTTCCTCTGACTGAGCTTTCGAGCACGGAGCCTTTCCTCCCACCGATCCTCCTAAGTTGCTCCGAGCTTCCCAGGTGTAACGAGAAGTCTGAACTCCGACGTGAGGCCATCAAATTTCACTAAAGAGGCATGGCACGGAAGCAGAACACGTCGGAGCTACTTGCGTGAGTTGCCAGGCTCCCCTTCTGACCGTGCTCGCCTTCAGCCAACCAAGCTCGCCTCTGTCCGATCTACCTTTCATGTGACAAATCGAGCTCTAATTGTCGATCTCCAACCTCCAATCTCAGAGCCATCTTTGAGCATGAGAAGCTCTTGTTATGGTTGCCAAATGACCCACCGACAGAGTTCCCAACGGAGCACACAGAGCTTCCGGATTGAACGGGCAAAACTCCTAATCCACAGTTCTGATCGAGACCAACTGCAAGCTGACCAATCAATTACAGACCCATCGATCCGTGCCATCACCGATCGAAAGTCAGAAAAGTTGACGGGTTGCCCCCTACCGGGCATTCGGGCTGTCCGCCGCCTTTGCTCCAATCACGACTCCGAGCACCACCACCCCAAAGCTGCAAACATTGGACATTGCGGTCGCCTTCCCAAACTCCATGTACTCAGGCAACATAAGATCTGACGAGCACCAGAAGGGTTTGTGCTAGCAACATGGTGGCCATGCTCATTCCCGGCCAGAAACCTGGTGAGCATGAGGTTACCAAGCCATGGGCTCATGTCGGGGTCCAAGAGGACGGAGGAGGATGTTGCATTCATATGTATCACTGGCTCGCCTCAATCTCCATGGAGGTATAATACAACGGTTGCCAGGGATTTGACGATTTGGTAGCGACGTCGTCGCTAGGCAAGCGCACTGTTCTTATGATGGAAGAAATGGTGACTAAGCAGGCCTCTAGACGAGTGCAACTCCCCTTGCTCGGGGCGCCACCCGTGGAGTTGCACCAGATGGTGGTGGCGGAGCCTATCGAGATGCTTGAACTCGGTTGGGAGATAAACTAGAGGCGTCATGCACGTCCTCATCCCCAGTCGTTTCGACAGGACATGCATGCGGTTATCCAGAGGATTTCTCCGGGCGTATCGACATTCGGGGAGGATTTGAAAGATAACTTGCTGTTGGAGGAGGATCTGGCCCCATTTGCTTGCAGTGGGGCTGCGAGCCTCACCGAGGCGTGCGCCCCTCTTGTCTGGGGTTTGGGTCTTGGGGCAGCGACCCAACAAAGCTTAGAGGCAGGGCTTCCGGGTTCGCACTCGACAGGACACTCTCTTTCCCCGGGGAGAGTCTCGACAAGCTCACACCGAGGTTATTGATAGGCATCGGAGGACCATGATCTGTATAGTGGTGCTCCCGAGCTTGCAATTTTCAGCAGAGCCACCTCCACCCAATCAGCCGAGCCCAATGCCTCCATACCTCCATGCCGAGTAACCAAACTGCACTCCATGCCGAGCTACCACCAGGATGCCGATCCATCAAAGATGCTGCGGCCGAGCTTGCGAGGGCGCCATTCCTGCCGAGCCTAATGGAGGAGGCCGACCTGCCGAGGCTGACCCAGGAGGAGGCCGACTATACTAGGCCGATTGACCCAGTAGGAGCCCGATCCATACAACTAACCTATACCGACATGATTTCCAGCGACTCGAGTTTGCCATCTCCCTAGGCGGACCCGAGACGTGGAGGGGACAAGGATAACGTACATGAGTGGACCAAACCTCCGCCTCCCAAATGGTGCAAAAACTCAGGCGGTGACGGACCAAACTGGAGCTCGAGCTAAATCTAAGATCCAAACAAGAGCTGGGATCGGTCGTAAGGCTGGGGCCACTCCCCCAGCTGGCCGACCCATGCCTTCGTCGGTCGTAAGTCGGGGGGCAACTGCCCTCGCCACCGAATGAACAGATCGGTCGTAACACTGGGGGCAACTCCCCCAGCTGACCGATCCACTCCTTCGTCGGCCGTAAGTTGAGGGCCAACTCTGCTTGCCACCGAACGAACGGATCAGTTGTAAGGCTGGGGCAACTTCCCCAGCCGACCGATCCACTCCTTTGTTGGCTATAAGTCGAGGGGCAACTCCCCTCGCCACCAAACAAACGAATCGGTCGTAAGGCTGGGGGCAACTCCCCCAGCTGCTTGATCCACTCCTTCGTGGGCCGTAAGTCGAGGGGTAACTCCCCTCGCCACCAAATGAACGGATCGGTCATAAGGCTGGGGGCAACTCCCCCAGCTGGCCGATCTGCTCCTTTGTCGGCCGTAAGTCGAGGGGTAACTCCCCTTGCCACCGAACGAATAGATCGATCGTAAGGCTGGGGGCAACTCCCCCAGCTGGCCGATCCGCTCCTTCGTCGGCCGTAAGTCGAGGGGCAACTCCCCTCGCCATCGAACAAATGGATCGGTCGTAAGGCTGGGGCAACTTCCCTAGCTGGCCGATCTGCTCATTTGTCGGCCGTAAGTCGAGGGGCAACTCCCCTTGTCATCGAACAAACGGATCGGTCGTAAGGCTGGGGGAACCTCCCCCAGCTGGCCGATCCACTCATTCGTCGGCCGTAAGTCGAGGGGCAACTCTCCTCGCCACCGAACGAACGGATCGGTCGTAAGGCTGGGGGAACCTCCCCCAGCTGGCCGATCCACTCCTTCGTCGGCCGTAAGTCGAGGGGCAACTCCCCTCGCCACCGAACGAACGGATCGGTCGTAAGGCTTGGGAAAACTCCCCCAGCTGGCCGATCCACTCCTTCGTCGGCCGTAAGTCGAGGGGCAACTCCCCTCGCCACCGAACAAACGGATCGGTCGTAAGGCTGGGGAAAACTCCTCCAGCTGGCCGATCCACTCATTCGTCGACCGTAAGTCGAGGGGCAACTCCCCTCGCCAACGAACGAACAGATCGGTCGTAAGGCTTGGGCAACTCCCCCAGCTGGCCGATCCACTCCTTCGTCGGCCGTAAGTCGAGGAGCAACTCCCATCGCCACTGAACGAATCTCGAACTAACTAACTGTTGTCCCAAGCCGACTTCGCAGGTCGGACCAACTTTACAAAAGGAACCACTTTTTCCCCTTATACTATATCTTCCGACCTCAACCTCAACAACGGTAGAGCTCAGAAGATGGGGGCAATTGATACAACCATTTTGACCGGGCCCGGAGGAGCCAAGTCAACCACGACCAATCAACCAGCATACTACGGCCGTGGGCTCTGGCCCAAGGATCTCACGGACGGGTCGCGCTTCTCCACCCAAGACGAACGTCCAAAAGACTGCCCACTTCCTTGGTGGAGAAAATCGTGGCCCAAATCGAGTAATCACTCCAGCCATCATGGCCTGCCAAATATGACGACCACCCAATGCCATCACTCCAGCCATCATGGCCCGCCAAATATGGCAACCACCCAATGCCATCACGCCAGCCATCATGGCCCGCCAATTATGGCAACCACTCATGGCCATAATTCCACTTTCATGGCATTCATCCCATCATAAAACATGGCAATTATGAGGGTCAATGTTTCCCCATTGGCACGTCCACATCAATGACGGCAATGATGTCTCATGATGGCCCATTACTAGGGGGACTCGCCTATATGAAGAGGGTAGATGCATCATCGCCAGGGGGCAGATCTCTGAGATCCACAACGGTGGTATCTCATACAAACTCTCCACCTTATTCCACTTTAGATATTTCTCCTCTAAAGCTCGGCTTGAGGACTCCTGTATCGGCCTCTCCGCGAGCCATACTCGATCCCACCGAGCACCCTTCAGACCAGATCTGACTTTGGCATCGGAGGAGATCAATTGGTCGGAACCAAGGTCCGACCCCACTGACAAGTTCTTCATCTAGAAGTCGTCACCACCGCCGTATCTTCCCTTCGACGATCCCTCGCTCAGATCCGAACGCCCTCGTGCTAGAGCCCGTTCGTCCGACCAATCCCGAAGGTTGTCGTCCTGCCGAGGCTACCCCTCGGCGCACCAAAGAATGGATCCGTGCCTTCCTGCTCAAGTGAACGTGCCATCGATCGACCCCAAAGGTCATCTCCGTCTCACGTGACAGCTACGACATCCGGGCCTCCAGACTATCAACACGTGGTGAGAAAACACCCGTAAACAAAAATAATTATTATAAATTTATTATAGTAATAAAAATTATTACCTCAGAAGGATCAGATCGAGCCCTACATGGAGAATGCTGAGAGGGAGAAGACGACGAGTCGGCGAGCAGAAGAGAGAGCTTGTCTGCCACCTTCTCCTTCTATGAGAGCATCGTCTCCAAATATCCAAATATGATGAATCAAAGGATCTTCAATTTGTCGTCCGACGAATCCTTTCGTCACGATCGATGCATCGGCTCCTCTCACAAGCCGTCGCGAAAAAAATTCGTAAGAGCTTCGTCGCATCATCTCCTTTTCTACGAGCATAATTCGTTTTTCGTATTGATAACGTGTTGAGAGATGAAGAGTCTCTAATTAAGAAAGAATTATGGCTAGGGGTTTCCTATAGCATCACTTGTATATTAATATATACTTGAGGAATATGAAGTGGTGGATATGTACAAAAGGTCACAGGGAGCCTATTCAGAACAAATAATACAAAGTTTACACAGATTATGCCTTGACATGATACCTTTATTTCAACATTTTTTTTCTTCCACGGCTCCCTCACGAACACAAAGGGGTAAAAAGTGAAAACTTAACAAATCATAAAAACATTAATTGTTGTTCCAGGAGCACCAATCTAGAGCAACAATTCACCAACTAATAAATTAGCACCCTTTGGGGCTGAAGCCAATCGTGCCCTTGGCAAGATCATGTATCAAACTGTACGTCTTCTGCTGCGTATTTCCGATGATGACCAGATCACTGTCATCACCGTTCGGGGCAAACGCTAGGCAGGCCTGCGTGTTGCTCAACGCGTAGATTATACCGAGGAAGTCAACATTCAGACTGGCCCCTCGGAAATTCAACGCCACCGAGGGCACCGTCACCGTCTGATTCTGGTACTTGCTGAAATCGTAGCATGTGTCCAGAAGTCCGTCTCCCGGCGCTTTCGGGTACTTCGTCATCCCCTTCTGGAACTCTGAACTCAGGGTCGAGTACGCCGTTGGAGGCAATCGTGTGATGACCGTGCCAGAATCGAGCACTACGCCTGCGTTAGAGAACAGCGTTGGCGGTATTGGGAGCGTCTTTCCGCCCACGCTGATCGACACCAGCTCGACGAAGTAAAAAGTTGGCATGAAGTCGGAGGTCAGCAACGGCGTGTATTGCGCGTTAGACGGCACCGATGTCCGGCCGAAAGTCAGGTAGCCGGTTGTGCTTGGAGTCGATGGCAGGCAGTAGGAGAAGACTCCGTCGTACTTCCCATACGTTTGTGCTATGAACGAGACATACGCAAGCCGCCCGAGTCCCAAAAGTCCGGCGACCCTCCCGAAGATTCCGCTGTTCTGCTCGCCGCAACCAAACCGAAAATTGGGTATCACGTCGGAGGGAGCCAGTGTGAGGGTGTCCTTGGCATAGAATCCTATAGTCTGGGACTTGTCACCGTAGTCCACCTGATAGAGGCAAGTGGACCCCATGCAGCCGGATAGTGAAAGAGCGGAGCAGTAGGGAGAGCTGCAGGAGATGTTGGTGTAAGTCGAGGATCGGGTTGGGTCGAAGAGTTGCTCTTCCTGCTTGTAGCAAGATCCGACACACGGTTGGCATTGGATCCAGGTGACGTCGCTGCCGGTGTCGAACGCGATGGTCTGCGTCACTTTCGGGGTGCCGAACGCGACGGTGACGACGTAGTTCCCGCTGTCTAGATAGATTCCTCTTCGAGCCGGGAGACTGGTTGCGTCTAGTGAAATGTCAGATTTGGCCTTGCTGGAACCAGACTTGGCCTTGTTGCGCAGCCATTCGACGCGATGTTCGTCGCCGTCAAAGATTTGCTTCTGTGTAGGCTTCTGCCGAGGCCTGACAGGCGAGCATGGGCCATGAGCGTGGACTAACCGCAGCCTTGAAGGATCAGATCCTGCATGCACAGCACCATGAGAAGCAATAATTAATATGTCCATGATACATAACATGATTCGATCAAATCCCGGACTCAATAGAGAAACATGTAAGGGCCTTGTCTCTTTGTATGCCTCAGCTATGGAGTCTATTTACGTACAGTGGAAAAAAGCTTAGTGCCTCAAACTTCTTCTGGATCAGTGATAAAGGAGTAGGACTCGGTCACAAGAGTTTCATGTTCAAAATCAGTCTACACTTTTCCTTCTGAAAAAAATAAATTATATAAATTTGAAACAACAACATTTTGACCTATGCCTGTACATGAAGCTACCTTGAACTGTGTGTGTCTAAATTATACAAGCCACATAAAAGTTGGTTATGTGAGGCTCGTTTCTTTCTTGGAGTTTATTACCTGCTTCCATAGAAAATCAACAGCAGACAATTAAACAGTTTAGAAAGTACAAACCTTTGGGGGATTTGCAGGCGTCGCTCGGTTGCAGAGACTGAACACTCACAACATGACGTGTCGTCACTTCAGTTTGAATAAGAACAAGACAGAAAATTTATTAGAAGAAAGAAGGCGAAACAGGAGGAGAGATTGGCGAGTTGAGCCATGAGAGCTAGTGAGAGGGAGCGGGATGAATGCTACAATAAACTCATGGCGTTTATATAGATTTCCAATCCTTAAAAAAGAAATATCTACGAAACTTTCCGTCAGATAAAAACGAACGACAACTATGTGATTTACTTGACTTCAAAATGCCTCGAGTCGTTGTCTCTAGGTGTATGTATCTACCAACTTGCAAGGGGAGTAAGAGTGTGCCACTCATTCTTCATCCCATAGCTTAGCCGTTTGCGACGCTTAGTCCAATAAATGGACTGGCATATTTGTCCAAAAAATGAGAGGTATCCCGGGATTGAAGTTTAAAGCTTCGTATAATTTTTGAAAATTTTAAGAGCTTTTGTTTACATCTTCGTGGTGCAGGTCAGCCAGCAGGTATAGTCATTTGAAGTATTTGTGCACCAGTCTTCGTGTTGGCTTCTAACTCGTCTTCCCATTGGTGCAGGTGTCCTCAGTTGGCCTTTTAATGAGGCGTCAATTCATCGTGCTCGAGGTGGGTCTCGCTGGGAAATCAACGACGGTGGAGGGCGCTGATGAGGCGGCTCAGGAGGCCGAGGCAAGCATGAAGTCGATGGAGACCCGGACTGCGGAGCTCTCATCTGATCTGGAGAAGTCGGTCACGAAGAGGGCGTTGGTGCTGGCGGCGAGGGCCAAGGCCGAGGAAAGGGTCATCGAGCTAGAGAAGGGCGCCGAAATAAGGGAGTTCGGGGTTCCCGCGGAGTGGACCAAGGCAAATGAGCTCTAAGAGCTAGTGGGGGCGATGGAAGAGAGGGTGCACGCTCTCATGGTCGAGCTCGACAAAGTCTCTCGTGAGAACGAGAAGGAGAGATCGAAGATCCAGCTCCAAGTCGCCACCCTTGAGGCCGGATTAAGGAACTGGAGGAGGTGGAGCTTGCTCGGATTGCTCGGGTAGCGGTGGATGAGTATGCGGATACCTTCATCACCTCATGGATGTTTAAGGTGTTTGAGGAAGGGTTCCTCCATTATCGACAAGAGATCGAGCGTAAATTCACATGCTCGGGAATTGCGTTCGAGGAGCTCGAGTAGATCTCCGGGGACGAAAGGGGGATCGATGTTGACCGGCCAGAAGATGGTCCAGAAATCGCCTCGGTCGCCCACCTTGCACAGCCTAAGACGTCGTTCAGCTGGAGGATGCTCTTAATGCCACCTCGGTCGTCCAGCCTGGAGCAGGGGCCTAGCCTCTTCTATGTATTTTTTTTGTAAACGGTCCTTGGCCATGGCCAAGTTTTTATGATATAGAGGTTCACTTATGCTCGTCTACTGAAAACACCTTTGATGTTTGTGATGTTGTGCCCCCTCCCTCAATCTTGGTTGGGTCCGAGCAGCCAGGTTTGGGGGAGCTTTACTGATTTGTTGGTCGATGGGCTCGCTTGCAGTAGGTCGGATGACTGGTTTCCTGGTGGCTGCCCTCGGCCTCTTGGTTGATCGGACGACCAACCTGCTGGGGGAGTTGCCTCCAGCTTTACGGTCGGTCTGACGGTCAGCCTACTGGGGGTTGCCTCCAGGCTTATGGCCAATCTGACGATCGCTCGGCTGGGGGAGTTGTCCCTAGCCTCGTGGTCGATGTGGTATCGGCCTGCTGGGGGACTCGCCCCCAGCCTTATGGTCGACAAGTTGGTTGGTTGACTGGGGGATCTATCCCCAGGGTTACAGCCGATCGAGTGATCGGTTTACTGGGGGAGCTGCCCACAGCCTTACGGTCGATCGAACTGTCGGCCTACTGGAGGAGTTGCCCCCAGCCTCATGGTCGACGGGTCGGTCGGTCAGCTGGGGAGCTACCCCCAGCCTTACGGTCGGTCGGGTGATCGGTCTGCTGGAGGAGTTGCCCACAGCCTTACGGTTGTTTGGGTGATCAGCCTGCTGCAGAAGTTGCCCTCAGCCTTACGATCGATCGGATGATCGGCCTGCTGGGAGAGTTGCCCTAGCCTTACGGTCAGTCGGATGGTCGGCATGCTAGGAGAGTTGCCTCAGCCTTACTGTCGGTCGGGTGATCGGCATGCTGGGGAGTTGCCCCAGCCTTACGGTCGATCGGATGATCAGCATGCTGGAGGAGTTGCCCCTAGCCTTATGGTCGATCGGATGGTCCGCCTGCTGGATGAGTTTTTCCCTGCCTTATGGTCGGTCGGATGATCGGCCTGCTGGGGGAGTTTTCTCCAGCCTTACGGTTGATCGGATGGTCAGCCTAATGGAGGAGTTGCCCCCAACTTTACGGTCGGGCTTAGCCTATGGCGTGAGAGACGTCTAGATGTAGAAATGGAGATTTTATTTGAGATAATTTCCCTCCTTTCAGTACAAACATCCAGGCAGGGGTCATACATTTACTGGTAGTATTTATACAGGTTCTCTGCATTCCAGGTGTGAATGAGCGCCTTCCCTACTAGGGTTGGGAGTCGGTACGTGTCACGCCCCGCTTCCCAAAAAGGTCGGAGGCGAAGCGTGACTAAGGCCCGCTGATCGCTCCGGGATGCAACCCAAGAGCACGACCAAAAACTTGGTCGGCCCCGGATACACGTCCCGGAGAACGATTGTAGTTTTACCGCAAGCGCACGGCAAAGTGGCGAGCGGGTATCGAACACGAGGAGGTGGTGTTGGCTCCAATCTATCCTAAGTTGGTTCGACTACGAATGTTTTATTGGTGGAGATGGCTATGGAATGATATAATGGAAATGGTGATGGATGTCGGTGTCGGTGATAGAGAAATCGGTTCGAATATCGATTCAAATACAATATAATAAAAGAGGGAATTTGCCTTGCGACGATCCTGTCACAATCGTCGGGCAAAGTATGGGGATATAAAATCAAATAAAAACGTCTAGGGCTAGGGAATTCCCACTACGGATCGTCATACATCATCGTAAATAGTGAATCTCAATATTACTATACTTGCATTGAGGTGAACTAGTCGTAACTGAATAGAGAACCAAGCTCACGCTCTCGCGCTATTGCCGGTCTATAGCAAACCTAGGTTAGTGCCCAATCTCTTGCAAACCCTAACCTAAGCCGCTAGCATGAGGATCGACATCATCGTTCAATCGCCCCTCGAGCCCACTCTCGTGCAAACTCGAGTTACGATCTAGGTTGTGATAGTTCGTATTCGTCCAATCTCTTGCAAACGAATATGTGTATAGATTTACAATTAAAAATCCTAGCTTTGGTCCAATCTCTTGCAAACCAAATCTAGAGAAACCCAATTGTAAACCTAAATCGAATATCTAGGCCTTCCCATCGATTAGAATCCAATCTCTTGCAAATCCCAAATCGATGGAAATCCCTAGCTATCCGTAGGAAATCAATCACAACCTAACCTCCTAGCAATTCTAGCAATTTAGAAATTCATTCATCACAAATATGAAATTAGATCCATAGGGTTCATCCCCAAACCCTAGAACAACAAATCTACTCTAGCATAGCAATAAGGATATGAGAATCAATAGAATTGCTTGCATACAAAAAGATAGAAAAACAAAGATTCAAATAAAAAGAAGAAAATACTTAGCTTTAATGAAGATCTTCAATCCAAAATACAAGCTTTTAGATCCAAGAGGGGGCCTAGGGCATGGCCTAACCTCTAAAATAAATCCCTCCTAAAACATCTTGGGGACCCCCTCTAATGGTGGCTACAAACCCCTTAAATACTCCCCCAAAACCCTAGCAAGAAACCCTAGAAAACCCCTCAAATTCGTGCCCAAAAACAGCCCAAACCGCAACTTAAAATCTGGGCCCAGGCCGCACTCGGCCGAGTGGAATATGTGACCCGGCCGAGTGACACTGACATGCAAATTCCAGCACTGCATCATCAACTTGCAGAAATTCTCCAGATTTCATCCGACCTCCGATTTGCGCGTTCTTGGCGGCGTTGGAACCGTCATGAAGTCTACTATCCATAAAAAATATGAGAAAAATACTTTGATTGCTGGAATGATAGCAGATTTCAAAAGAGTGAGAGGCTGTCTGAAAATCTGGGCGCTGCATGTCCTCAGCATCACTCGGTCGAGTGGCAAATGTCACTCGGCCGAGGGGCATTTGGTACTCGGGCAGACGGCTTTCGTCACTCGGCCGAGTCGGGCTTCTGGGGCAGACTGACGGATTACAGTAAGTTGGACATTTTGGCTTGCCGTCGTCTGGGTGCCACTCGGACGGACGGAGTATCCTCACTCGGCCGAGTCGGCGTGCGATGCTCGGCCGAGTGCACGCCGATACATCTCTGTTGCGTGTCCGATCTGGCCGGCCGAGCGGGGTCTCAATGCTCGGCCGAGTGACTCCTTCATTCGGCCGAGTGGCATGCTGAAAATGCCCAATCTTCATCTTTTCGCTCCCCCGTCGCTCCTACGACGTTCTTTCTTCTTCCACTCCTCTTCCATTGCAGAATAACCCTCAAAAGGGCCATGGTTGACACTCCGGAGTGGGTGCAAATCCTCTTGATCTCACAATCGATCCAAATCGCTCCATATTTCCTGAAATACGACAAAAACAAGAAATAGTGAAAAGTATCGCAATATTGTCGAATAATCGTGAAAAGCGTGATATGGGCGATCAAAACGGTATGCAAATATGCAGAAAAAAGGTGTAAAATATGGAGTGATCAAAATCCCCCAAGCTTACCTCTTACTCGTCCTCGAGGAAGATAAGTAGAGAGACGAACTCGGGAGATGAAAATAAAGAAAATGAAATGAAAAAAGAAAGAACACGAGGTGGAAGGGGTCGCTAGATTATTCTCTCAGATCTCAAGCCATAAGCTACACATCACGATAACTTGGAAAATACAAATCACATGCTATAAGGATTTCATATCTTACATAAACATGGTACTTGCAAGTTTTTAAGAACAACAAAAGGGATTCTCTAAATTCATACAATCAATTCATATCCACATCACGCATTTCATAGGATTTAATATACAAATGTTGGCGATGCACTTTTCAATCAAGAGTTATAACTGAAGCATATAAGAATCACGCCAAACATGCAATGGAGAATGGAATAAATCATGGCATTCACATATTTATATCAATTCATAAGAAATCTCCATAACTTAGGTATTTTGCTAAGTTTCAGCATTATCAAACTTCCCCATTCGTGCACCTCTCCACTCTAATGTCGTACTCACTCATATGGTCAAATGAATTCAACCCCCCCAAGCTTAGCTTGAGGCATCGCATCTAAAGGAATATGATAGTGGAAAATGGGATTTTTGCCTTGGTTTTCCCAAGTATTTTGTGGCTCCAATAATGAGATAGAGAAACATTTTTTTTTCTTCTTTTTTTTTCTTTTTGGTCTTTTTTTTTTGTTTCTCACTTTTCTTTTTGGATTTTTGTAGGAGCTATTTGATTTGTATTTTTGGTTTTTGGCTCCTTTTTGGCTTTTTGGACTTTTTGGAGCTAACTTTTTCTTTTGTGGGGATTTTTGGGAAATAGATGCGCTATAAGTAGCTTTAGGAGGTGAACTCAAGTGACATGTAGAGAATAAAAAGATATATGTGAAGAAAGAAATAATGTAGCACTCGGTTCACTCTAAGATGTGCACGAACGGTTCAATAAAATAATACTTCAACTAAAACTCATATGTAAGCATGGATATTCTCAGTCATCTCAATAAAAAGTGAAGTCAAGCGGTAAAGCGCACAATCATATCAAGCATGCAATAGAAGGTGAATAAGACAATAAAGCTGATGCTTCAGATATACTAATGATGCGTGAATCTTGGTGCATTTCCAACAAAAGCATACTAAACACTAATCCATACATTCAGCTTCAATTAATATCATGCATTCATGTAGATGAATCATCAAAAGAAATATATTTGCAAGCACATGTGAATAGCAAGACTATGGAATATTCTAAGTAGCATGTCAAGGAATAATAAGCATCGTGATGGCTACTTAAGCAATAAGAGATATCATTATAAGGAACACATCTAGCAAAAGAAGAGAAAGGAAAATAAAGAAATAAAAAATAAAAGAGAGGAAAGAAAAGAAAAACAAGCACACAGCATGATGCATGACCACACATAAAAGGAAAATAAGATGGAAAATTCAAAAAGATGATGCAAAATTTTGAAAAATTTTAAAAGCCCTAAAATAAAGTAAAAATGCAACTAATGCATGGAAATGCACTCCCCCAAGCTTAAACTTCACATTGTCCTCAATGTGATCATAATGAAAGAATATGAGGAACAACGATAATAATAAGGGGGTGAATGAAAAATGATGAAATGAATGACATGAAATCCTAATGCAACTACATGCACATACAATGATGCATGAGAGCGCCTTCCCCCAAGCTTATACCAAACAATCCTATTCAAATGACTCCCAAAAATGTCTTGGCTTTGCTAAGCGAGATTGAGTCAAACGAATAAGAATGTGAGTATTCACTTGAAAGAAATGCTCGAATGGGGTGAGCAAAAGGATGTGACACATCAAAATATGGAGAGGGCAATTAATATATATAATGGGTTTGGGGTGTAAAAATTTTTGTTGCCGTCATATGAGGTGATATTTATTCAAGCAAATCTATACGGTCCTCTCGCTGTCGAGAGGATTCGTGTTTATTCAAAGCATAAAAATTTCTACACTACTGGATTGATATCACCTATAGCAAAAGGCGGATACAGTATCTTTGCCGGTGCAGGCAACTGCTCCAACTGCTCTTTCCGTGGCTCTGCCAGGCGCATATGTCCACGGACTCCATCAGACTCCGGTAATGCGGCTCCCAGCACCTCTCCAAGGACTCCACCTGTACCCTGTAAGAGATAAGCCGCATCAATCTGATGTGGATAATTCTTCCCCAAAATAAATGTATTCCAAAGAGGGTCATCAACATAAGTATTTAAAATTAAAAACGGTTGACAACACTTCCCTGGAAATAAATCTCCACTCTCGTATACCACGTCGATCAACTCCTCATTGTTCGCCTCAGGTTGTTCATGTAGCTTGGGCATATAAGTGTAGGTCTCATCAGGCAGCTCCTCATCATCGTCAGACTTATCCCATCGCACCTCCTGATCATATTCAATAGCATCCATGGGTGCTAACTCCTCGCTCTCCTCCTCGTATACGTCCCATCGTACCTCTTGATCGTATGTACATGAATCCTGCAAAAGGCACGATGAGTCGCCAAAATCTGAATCATAAAAAACATCATACACGGGAGGGGAGTCAAATATAAAGGGCGAGGGAGTAAAGAGATCTCCCTGAAGGGGAGCCATAAGCTCTGTGGGATTGTCCTCGACGTCAGTGGAAGGGTGGTCCTCTGAGGGATGCTCAGCCTCTATAGAAAGTAGAGGTGGCTGCGGTAGCTCGAAAGGAGGAGGGTAATGCTCGGGATCCTCATGAATGGATGTGTCCTCGTCCCAAGGCACGGCCTCCTCGGTGACAAGCTCTGGCTCCGCATGTAAGGCCTCCTCAATAGTAGGTGCAGGTGGCTCTATGGGCTCATGTATCTTGACCGCAGTATAAAAATGGGTCTTGTGCCCCTCAACTGCCGTTATTGTCAATGGACCGGAATTTTGAACTACGTCAACAATATTTCTCAATAGATCCATATACGTGTCCTCCTTTGGCAACTCAGATGTCTCTATTTGTGGAGTGTTGATGGTATAAAGGTGGATATGATCACTTTCAAGTGAAGCATACACTCCATCTATGATAGTACCTGCACCAGAGACATTAGCCATAACAAAATCGACGAATACTTGGTCGTATGGTTTACTTACCGTAACGGTTAGTGAACCGGTAGATCGAGCATCATCTATCATTTGCTCCAAGGCTGCTGCCAACTGTAGATCACTGAACTTCCCCACTTGCATCCTCTTCAAAAACGCACGTGAGGGTCCCTTTAGCCTTCTAGTGAAGATATCAAATAGCGTGGAGTCATTCCACTCATGGTCTGACTCCGTCTGGAACATTTCTAACATTCCTTCAAACCTAGACAAGGCTTCCCCGAAGGATTCTCCATCAGCCTGATAGAATGCAGCGAGATATATGTAGGATTGTATAGAGCCTGCTCGCATTTTCTTTGGAAGCACCATCGCTGTAACAACTGTACCTGATCAATCAAAGTAAACAACCTGGAAAAGACGTCAGTGGTACAAAGAGAGATAAAGATAATAATAGCAGGTGGTGGGAAAAAATCTCTCTCAATGTTTTTTTTGATTTTTTTAATGCAATCTAATCAACCTAATTGTGACAAATTGGCACCCAACGGGAAAACACCTCCCCGGCAACGGCGCCAAAAACTTGATCGCTCCGGGATGCAACCCAAGAGCACGACCAAAAACTTGGTCGGCCCCGGATACACGTCCCGGAGAACGATTGTAGTTTTACCGCAAGCGCACGGCAAAGTGGCGAGCGGGTATCGAACACGAGGAGGTGGTGTTGGCTCCAATCTATCCTAAGTTGGTTCGACTACGAATGTTTTATTAGTGGAGATGGCTATGGAATGATATAATGGAAATGGTGATGGATGTCGGTGTCGGTGATAGAGAAATCGGTTCGAATATCGATTCAAATACAATATAATAAAAGAGGGAATTTGCCTTGCAGCGATCCTGTCACAATCGTCGGGCAAAGTATGGGGATATAAAATCAAATAAAAACGTCTAGGGCTAGGGAATTCCCACTACGGATCGTCATACATCATCGTAAATAGTGAATCTCAATATTACTATACTTGCATTGAGGTGAACTAGTCGTAACTGAATAGAGAACCAAGCTCACGCTCTCGCGCTATTGCCGGTCTATAGCAAACCTAGGTTAGTGCCCAATCTCTTGCAAACCCTAACCTAAGCCGCTAGCATGAGGATCGACATCATCGTTCAATCGCCCCTCGAGCCCACTCTCGTGCAAACTCGAGTTACGATCTAGGTTGTGATAGTTCGTATTCGTCCAATCTCTTGCAAACGAATATGTGTATAGATTTACAATTAAAAATCCTAGCTTTGGTCCAATCTCTTGCAAACCAAATCTAGAGAAACCCAATTGTAAACCTAAATCGAATATCTAGGCCTTCCCATCGATTAGAATCCAATCTCTTGCAAATCCCAAATCGATGGAAATCCCTAGCTATCCGTAGGAAATCAATCACAACCTAACCTCCTAGCAATTCTAGCAATTTAGAAATTCATTCATCACAAATATGAAATTAGATCCATAGGGTTCATCCCCAAACCCTAGAACAACAAATCTACTCTAGCATAGCAATAAGGATATGAGAATCAATAGAATTGCTTGCATACAAAAAGATAGAAAAACAAAGATTCAAATAAAAAGAAGAAAATACTTAGCTTTAATGAAGATCTTCAATCCAAAATACAAGCTTTTAGATCCAAGAGGGGGCCTAGGGCATGGCCTAACCTCTAAAATAAATCCCTCCTAAAACATCTTGGGGACCCCCTCTAATGGTGGCTACAAACCCCTTAAATACTCCCCCAAAACCCTAGCAAGAAACCCTAGAAAACCCCTCAAATTCGTGCCCAAAAACAGCCCAAACCGCAACTTAAAATCTGGGCCCAGGCCGCACTCGGCCGAGTGGAATATGTGACCCGGCCGAGTGACACTGACATGCAAATTCCAGCACTGCATCATCAACTTGTAGAAATTCCCCAGATTTCATCCGACCTCCGATTTGCGCGTTCTTGGCGGCGTTGGAACCGTCATGAAGTCTACTATCCATAAAAAATATGAGAAAAATACTTTGATTGCTGGAATGATAGCAGATTTCAAAAGAGTGAGAGGCTGTCTGAAAATCTGGGCGCTGCATGTCCTCAGCATCACTCGGTCGAGTGGCAAATGTCACTCGGCCGAGGGGCATTTGGTACTCGGGCGGACGGCTTTCGTCACTCGGCCGAGTCGGGCTTCTGGGGCAGACTGACGGATTACAGTAAGTTGGACATTTTGGCTTGCCGTCGTCTGGGTGCCACTCGGACGGACGGAGTATCCTCACTCGGCCGAGTCGGCGTGCGATGCTCGGCCGAGTGCACGCCGATACATCTCTGTTGCGTGTCCGATCTGGCCGGCCGAGCGGGGTCTCAATGCTCGGCCGAGTGACTCCTTCACTCGGCCGAGTGGCATGCTGAAAATGCCCAATCTTCATCTTTTCGCTCCCCCGTCGCTCCTACGACGTTCTTTCTTCTTCCACTCCTCTTCCATTGCAGAATAACCCTCAAAAGGGCCATGGTTGACACTCCGGAGTGGGTGCAAATCCTCTTGATCTCACAATCGATCCAAATCGCTCCATATTTCCTGAAATACGACAAAAACAAGAAATAGTGAAAAGTATCGCAATATTGTCGAATAATCGTGAAAAGCGTGATATGGGCGATCAAAACGGTATGCAAATATGCAGAAAAAAGGTGTAAAATATGGAGTGATCACCCGCTTAGGCCAGGGCTAAGAGCCCGGACCCAATAAGCGTCTGTGATATTCCAAACGAAGGAAACAGGTCCCTGCAAGTTAGTACGGAAACAACAAAGTATTGAAAAGAGATATCATTTCATTTTATTCCAAATAAAACATCCAAAAGTACTGAGAGTCTAAAACGCCCGAAGGCTACAACTGCAGAAAGAAAACTACTAGTGCAAGCACCCAACCTAGACAAGAAAAACAACAGGTGCTACCCACCCAATCTAAACTGGAACAAAAAACTGGATCAGCAACAAGAGGCCTCTAACTCTGGTCCTCCTCCGGGTCGTACTCCGGATCAACGTCCTCCGGCTCTCCGTCAGCTGGCAAGTCCGCCTCGTCGACGTACTCTGGCTCAACACCTGACGTACAGCACCAAAAGAAGGAACTGTACGTCAGGTCAGGTCTACAAAAAGGGTTAGACCAAACTGCAAGTGTATCAACTTTTTAGACAACGTTTTACTGGTTGATTAGCATGCTGGGGTTATAACTGAGTAACAAACAGAAGTAACGTAGCAGGAAAGTAAAGCGCAACAAGTAGTAGTTGTAGCGTGTGCTACCAACTACGGGACTAGCCTACAGGTGTCAGGACAAGACGTGACGTGACGGAAGCAAGGTAGGACAAGACAAGTGAGACACGAAAGGGTTCACGCCTTACGGTTCGAGGGGGATCAGACCCTCTTGCCGTGCGCACGCCCAACCCAACCCCAAACCCTAAGACAAGACAAGACATGACACCAGTACAAGGGATCACTCGCTCTAGCTTGGCGAGTGCCCTATTGCCCGCAGGCTGAGAATCCGTACAAGGGATCACTCTCTCTAGCTTGGAGAGTGCCCTATTGCCCAGCGGGCTGTGCAAGACGGGACGTGAGGTGACTCGACAGGAAGGGTTATTCTAGGGTGTCCACACACACGCACACACATGATAGCCCTACAGCATCAAAAAGTTGTTGTTGTCAGGCTCAGACTTCGTCGTCAAGTCTGAGCCGTCAGGAGTCGTCCCGGACGCTATCATTTCATGTCCGGTTCTATTCGTTCACAGTTAACAATTCTAACCAACTAAGGCCTAAGCACGGCCAAAAGTGCAAGTGGATACACTTGCCTGTGATGGCGAGTGTGTCGTCCTCTCGAAGCGCCCCGTCCAAGCGTCTCGTCCGCGGAAGTCCGTCTGAAATATCGCCACAGCGACGATGTCAGGTCTCAAATTCATCAAATCCTATTAGGTTTCGTTTCTAGGTTTTCGGGACTATCCTATTCGTCAAAAGTCACTTTTTTTTGATGTTCAGCCTAATCGACGATCTATCCTATGTGCACAGTCAACATAGTCCGTTCGTCGATTTTCTATGTTCAAACAACATTTTACAGGAGCTGGAAAGTAAATTTAGTTCAAGTTGACGGTTTTTAGTTTAGGGTTCAGTCAGCTATTGTGGGGGTTTCTACGAGTTTCGGGGAACCAACCTGAACCGGAGTTTGCTGTAGATTGGATGTCGGGTCTGATCGGAGAACTCCTCAGCTTCAGATCTGGTCCTCGCACGTCTCTCCAAAAGTTCAAACTTGCGACGAAGGCCTACGACGTGTCGCAACGTCGTAGACGGCAAATCCGCGAAGTAGCACGTCCAAGTGGGGCCCACAGCAGTGCTAGGGGTCCAAGGGGGCCCACAACACCTCAGGAGCACTTGGGGGGCCCACCACAGAAGTTGGTGTGAGAGAAACCAACTTGCGACATTTGGCCGTCGGTCGTTCACTGCGGCTGCGGGGGTTCCTCTCGGTCAGACCGAGAGAGGCTCTCGGTCGTGCGAGCTGTGCTGCGACGGGGTCGGTCGCAGCGGCGGTGCGAGGGAAAACGTCGGTCAGACCGACAGATCCCGTCGGTCGTGCGTTGCGGGTGCGGGCGAAGCGATGGGGGCGATGCAGTGGGGCGGCGTCTCGGTCAGACCGACAAGGCGGGTCGGTCGGGCGCTTGGCGATGCGGAGCGGAGCGGTGCGGGCGGCTGTGCGAGGAAGTCTCTCGGTCAGACCGAGAGAGAGCCTCGGTCGGAGCGGGGCGACAGCGGGGTGCGATGCAGCGGTGCACTGCAAGCGGCGATGCGGGGGGCTGCTCCGGTCGTGCACGGGGATGTGCGGGGGTGAGCTCCGGTCGTGCGCTGTGCGATCGTCGCAACGTTGCGACGAAGCTTTGGGAGAGGAAACGGCGGCTAGGGTTTTGTGCAATGTTGAAAATACTTAGCCTAGGGCTAATATAAATAGGTTAGAGCTAGGGTTAGGGTTAGGGTTCAGAAAAAACGTAATTAAAATAATTTAAAATAATTAATTTAGTTAAAACTACTCTCCTCTCCCTCACGCAAAATGGGTGCGGCCAAAAATTCTAAAATTTTGCCTAAAAATTCTTTAATACGTTATTATAATATAGGAATTTTATTGTAATTAAAACTCTTATAAAAATATGTTTTAAAATTATTTAAAACTTTCAAAAAAATGGAAAATAGGTCAAATTAAGTCCAAAAATTATAAAATAATTATGTGGTGTTCTAGATGACTAAAGAAAGATAGTGGAGAAGACGGATCTAAATTTCGATGTCGAGAGACGAAACTAAAATTCGTAACGTCTCGCATCAAAACAGAAAGTCGCGACGTCACGTCAAATAAGATAGTATCGCTGAAGAACGACTCGAGATATGTCGTTACAAAGTCATTCCACAATCTAATACTTCTAGAGACGATCACGTCGATATATCACTCAATAATATTCAAAATCAAATAAAGTCAAAAATAAACACGTGCACCATCAAGAGCACGTGCACAAAGAAAGTACGATCGGAAACCGACCGTTACATCCTCCCCAACTTAGAAATGATTCCGTCCTCGGAATCAAAATCAAGCATTGCTGGGAAAAAGATGCGGGAAGCGCTCTCTCATATCATCCTCACGCTCCCAGGTGGACTCTCCAGGCGATCCGTGACGCCACATCACTCTCACCAGGTCGACTATCTTATTCCTCAACTGCTTCTGTCGACGGTCCAAGATCTTCTCAGGCTGCTGGTCATATGTCAGGTCCGGTCGAACCGTAATCTCTGAGAAATCGACCGTGTGTGACGGATCACTGACGTACCGACGTAGCTGAGATACATGGAATACGTCGTGAACACCCTCCAAAGATGGTGGCAGAGCAAGGCGATAGGCCACTGCTCCCACACGCTCTAGCACATCAAATGGCCCAATATTCCTCGGACTCAGCTTGCCCTTCTTCCCAAAACGAATAACTCCGCGGTTCGGAGAAATCTTCAGGAAGACGTGATCTCCAGGCTGGAACTCCAAAGGTCTCCTCTTGGCATCTGCCCAATGCTTGAAGCGATCCTGTGCAACTCTAAGCTTCTCCCTGATGTCCCTCACGACATCCACAGCTTCAACTATCATCTCCGGACCCAACAATTCCCGATCTCCGATGTCATCCCAGCTTAGTGGCGATCGACACTTCCTTCCATATAAGGCAGCAAACGGCGCCATGCCAATGCTCGCCTGGTAGCTGTTGTTATATGAAAACTCCACCAACTGGAGATGGTCCTCCCATGATCCCTTCAAATCGAGCGCACAAGCTCGCAGCATATCCTCCAGAATCTGCATAGTCCTCTCGGACTGGCCATCAGTCTGCGGGTGGTACGCCGTGCTGAAACTCAGACTCGTACCCAAATGCTCCTGCAGACTTCTCCAGAACTGAGACGTGAACCTCGTGTCTCGGTCAGACACAATGCTCACGGGGACTCCATGTAAGCGTACAATCTCCTGCACGCACACGGTCTACGTCACGACTATTTCAAAGAGGAAATCAGAATAGAAGTAAAAGTAGAACGGAACTTTACCTCCAGATATTTCCTCGCCAAAGCTTCCGTAGACTGGCCCACCCGGAAAGGGATAAAGTGCGCAGACTTGGTCAACCGATCCACGATCACCCAAACTGCGTCGTTCTGCCTCGGGGTCCGAGGTAAACCAGTCACGAAGTCCATCGTAATATGTTGCCACTTCCACTCCGGAATGGGAAGCGGTTGCAACAACCCAGCAGTACGATGGTGCTCAGCCTTCACCTGTTGGCATATCAAACACTTGGCAACGCTCCGTGCCACACTCCTCTTCATGCCAATCCACCAATAATTTAGACGGAGGTCCTTATACATCTTGGTGCCTCCAGGATGTATAGAATAAGGCGAGCTATGAGCCTCGCTCAACAGCTCCTCGCGAACCTCACCTGCAGGTACACAGAGTCTACTGCCGTACCGCAGCGAACCATCCTCATGAATCACGAACTCCGTCCGTAGTCCAGCTTCAACCTGCCTCCTGATCCTCTGCAGCTTCGGATCTCCTGCCTGTGCTGCCTTGATCCGATCCACGATCGTGGACTGAATCTGCAAATTCATGAACGAACGAACCACACCAGGTAGGACAACCTCTAAATCCATCTCCCTCAGCTCCTGCTGAATCCTCCAGTCTACTGCAAGCATCATCGCAGTAGGAAGTCTACTCAAGGCATCCGGCACTACGTTCACCTTCCCCGTATGATACTGCAAATCAATCTCGTAGTCAGCCATGAGCTCTAACCATCGCCTCTGACGCATGTTGAGCTCCTTCTGCGTAAAGATGTACTTCAAGCTCTTGTGATCGGTGAAAATCTTCACACTCTCACCTCGCAAGAAGTGCCTCCAAATCTTCAGTGCAAAAATCATTGCTGCCAACTCCAGATCGTGTGTCGGGTAATTCTTCTCATGAGTCCTCAAGTGACGAGAAGCATACGCGACCACGTGGCCATGCTGATGCAAGACGCATCCTAGGCCCTTCCCTGATGCATCACAATAAACTTCGAAGCCTCCGCTTCGATTCGGTACTGCCAACACCGGTGTCGTGGTCAATCTCGCCTTCAAGATACTGAAGGCCTCCTCACAAGCATCTGACCAAATAAACTCCTCGTCCTTCCTCGTCAGCTTCGTCATCGGCTCTGCAATCTTCGAGAAATCTTTGATGAACCACCGATAATAGCCTGCTAAACCAAGGAAGCTCCTGATGTCGGACGCTGACTGCGGAGTCGGCCAATCTCTGACTGCTCTAACCTTCTCCGGATCCACAGATATGCCATCACCGGACACCACGTGTCCCAGGAATGCGACTCTGTCCAGCCAGAACTCGCACTTGCTATACTTGGCATAAAGCTTATGTCTCCTCAGCGTCTCCAGCACTGTCCTCAGATGACGGCTGTGCTCCTCCTCAGACTTCGAATAAATAAGAATGAAATCAATGAAGATGACAACAAACTTGTCCAGGAAGTCGTAGAATATTAAATTCATCAAATTCATGAACACAGCCGGCGCATTGGTCACGCCAAACGGCATGACCACGAACTCATAATGTCTGTACTTCGTCCGGAAAGCCGTCTTCTGAACATCGTCCTTCTTTACCTTCAACTGGTGGTATCCACTCCTCAAGTCCAACTTCGAGAAGACTCTCGAACCTCCAAGCTGGTCAAAGATATCGTCGATGCGCGGCAGCGGATACTTATTCTTTACGGTGACAGCATTCAATCCTCGATAGTCCACGCACATCCTGTGGGACCCATCCTTCTTCTTTACAAGCAAAACAGGTGCACCCCATGGTGACACACTAGGGTGGATGAAACCCTTCTGCAGCAACTCATCCAACTGCTTCCGCAGCTCCTCGAGCTCAGCGGGGGCCATACGGTACGGCGCCTTCGATATCGGTTGCGCTCCCGGCATAAGATCAATTCCAAACTCTAAAGCTCTGTCGGGTGGCAAACCTGAGATATCCTCCGGGAAGACGTCGTCGAAGTCTCTGACGACTGCTGGTCTCTCGATCTCCATCTCCATCTGCATGGCTGTAACAATCGGCACCTCCAGCTTGGCCCGAAATCTGATGGGCCCAAGCGACTCATCCCTGTTGCGGAACTCGAACTCCGGATGACCTGGAATCCGGAACACCACCCTCTTACTGTGACAGTCGATCGAGGCGTGGAAATCTCCCAACCAATCGATGCCAAGAACGACATCGAAATGTGGCAGATCATGGACAATGAAATCTGCAAAGAGTTCGTGTCCACTGATCACTAAAGAAATCGATCGACATCCCAAATTTACCGTCACCACTCCGTTCCCTGTGGTAATGTCCCAACACTTAGGGAGTGTATGGGTGGGGATAGAGTGCTTTGTTGTAAACCACCGGGATATGATGCACATAGATGCACCGGAGTCGAACAAAGCCAAGGCTGGGTGAGAGGACACTAGAATGGTGCCTAAGATATAAGGGAACTACGGTCAAATCAACTACTCTAACAACAAGTCAACAAGCAACACAAATAAAAAGATCTAAACTATGAAATGAAAAACTAGGATCAAGAGTTACCTGCTATAACTCCATCCAGCTCCTCAGTCTCAACAGCAGTCAGGGTATACGCCGGCCTCTGGGGCTGTGCTGCTCTCTGATACATCTGCCTCTGAGGCGGCAAAGGTGGTCCACGAGCAGCAGGTCCTCTCTGAACTGGAGCAGGCGCTCTCATCTGCAACGGGGCTGGCGCTCCAACTACGGCATGACGAGCTCTCGGGCAATCCTTCGCAGCATGCGAAGCATCTCCACAAATTAAGCATAGCCCCATCCTCTTCCTGCAGGTGGCCTGAACGTGTCCAGGCTTTCCGCAAAAGTGGCACGGGCCCTTGCCCTGAATCTGAACTGGTGCTCCAGGCCTCTTGAATGGTACTGTCTGAACTGGCCTCATCGCCGGCCTGGCAGGTGGCCGGTACTGCTTCATAGGACGCTTCCCCTTATCAGCTGGAGGGTCAGGCAAAAGAGCTATGAGCTCATGATTCTTCGTAGCATCAAGTACCTCCCTCATAGTCGAGAAACTCGCCGAAGACATAGAAGCATGAATCTTCGGACGCAGTCCCTGACGAAAGCGATCAGCTCGCGTCTCCTCCTTCTTCACCATGTGAGGAGCAAAGCGACTCAGCATCTCAAACTCCGCCTCGTACTCCTCGACGATCATGTTCTCCTGCTTCAGATCTATAAACCTGCTCAGCAGCTCCCTCCTAGCAGACTTGGCGAAGTACTTATCCTTGAACATAGACCTGAAGGTCTTCCATCCCACTGGCTTCTCAAGACGCCTCTCCTCGATGCGCCACCAGTTCCTCGCATTCTCCGTCAGCTGCATCTTTGCTATCTCCACACGGGTATCATTAGGAATCTTCGCAGCAACTAACTTCTCCTCCGTGCTCTGGATCTACTCGTCAGCAGCCAGGGGTCCCTCCTTCCCCGAAAATGTCTTTGGCTGGAGCTCGTTGAACTGCTTCACTCCTGGAGCAGCTTGAGGGCCAGGTGGTGGTGGTGGTGGTGCAACAGGAACAGCCTGGGCAGCACGCTGGGACTGCTGAACCAACTGATGCTGAACATCCAGCATCTCCCTCATCACACCCAGAAACTGATGGAAGTCTCTGCTCTGGTCCTCCGGAACTCCATCGCCTAAGTTCCCCGATCGGGTAACACGTCGTCCGGCCATCCTATTGACAGAAACACAGAGGTTAGACTCGTACAATTATTGGATGATAATAAAATGAATTTCAATACTTCGATTGTTCCGTATTCGCAGAAGGAGGGGACCTGCATGGGCCACCACTAAAACCTGTCACGCCCCGCTTCCCAAAAAGGTCGGAGGCGAAGCGTGACTAAGGCCCGCTTAGGCCAGGGCTAAGAGCCCGGACCCAATAAGCGTCTGTGATATTCCAAACGAAGGAAACAGGTCCCTGCAAGTTAGTACGGAAACAACAAAGTATTGAAAAGAGATATCATTTCATTTTATTCCAAATAAAACATCCAAAAGTACTGAGAGTCTAAAACGCCTGAAGGCTACAACTGCAGAAAGGAAACTACTGGTGCAAGCACCCAACCTAGACAAGAAAAACAACAGGTGCTACCCACCCAATCTAAACTAGAACAGAAATCTGGATCAGCAACAAGAGGCCTCTAACTCTGGTCCTCCTCCGGGTCGTACTCCGGATCAACGTCCTCCGGCTCTCCGTCAGCTGGCAAGTTCGCCTCGTCGACGTACTCTGGCTCAACACCTGACGTACAGCACCAAAAGAAGGAACTGTACGTCAGGTCAGGTCTACAAAAAGGGTTAGACCAAACTGCAAGTGTATCAACTTTTTAGACAACGTTTTACTGGTTGATTAGCATGCTGGGGTTATAACTGAGTAACAAACAGAAGTAACGTAGCAGGAAAGTAAAGCGCAACAAGTAGTAGTTGTAGCGTGTGCTACCAACTACGGACTAGCCTACAGGTGTCAGGACAAGACGTGACGTGACGGAAGCAAGGCAGGACAAGACAAGTGAGACACGAAAGGGTTCACGCCTTACGGTTCGAGGGGGATCAGACCTTCTTGCCGTGCGCACGCTCAACCCAACCCCAAACCCCAAGACAAGACAAGACATGACACCAGTACAAGGGATCACTCGCTCTAGCTTGGCGAGTGCCCTATTGCCCGCAGGCTGAGAATCCGTACAAGGGATCACTCTCTCTAGCTTGGAGAGTGCCCTATTGCCCAGCGGGCTGTGCAAGACGGGATGTGAGGTGACTCGACAGGAAGGGTTATTCTAGGGTGTCCACACACACGCACACACATGATAGCCCTACAGCATCAAAAAGTTGTTGTTGTCAGGCTCAGACTTCGTCGTCAAGTCTGAGCCGTCAGGAGTCATCCCGGACGCTATCATTTCACGTCCGGTTCTATTCGTTCATAGTTAACAATTCTAACCAACTAAGGCCTAAGCACGGCCAAAAGTGCAAGTGGATACACTTGCCTGCGATGGCGAGTGTGTCGTCCTCTCGAAGCGCCCCGTCCAAGCGTCTCGTCCGCGGAAGTCCGTCTGAAATATCGCCACGGCGACGATGTCAGGTCTCAAATTCATCAAATCCTATTAGGTTTCGTTTCTAGGTTTTCGGGACTATCCTAGTTCGTCAAAGTCACTTTTTTTTGATGTTCAGCCTAATCGACGATCTATCCTATGTGCACAGTCAACAAAGTCCGTTCGTCGATTTTCTATGTTCAAACAACATTTTACAGGAGCTGGAAAGTAAATTTAGTTCAAGTTGACGGTTTTTAGTTTAGGGTTCAGTCAACTATTGTGGGGGTTTCTACGAGTTTCGGGGAACCAACCTGAACCGGAGTTTGCTGTAGATTGGATGTCGGGTCTGATCGGAGAACTCCTCAGCTTCAGATCTGGTCCTCGCATGTCTCTCCAAAAGTTCGAACTTGCGACGAAGGCCTACGACGTGTCGCAACGTCGTAGACGGCAAATCCGCGAAGTAGCACGTCCAAGTGGGGCCCACAACAGTGCTAGGGGTCCAAGGGGGCCCACAACACCTCAGGAGCACTTGGGGGGCCCACCACAGAAGTTGGTGTGGGAGAAACCAACTTGCGACGTTTGGCCGTCGGTCGTTCACTGCGGGTGCGGGGGTTCCTCTCGGTCAGACCGAGAGAGGCTCTCGGTCGTGCGAGCTGTGATGCGGCGGGGTCGGTCGCAGCGGCGGTGCGAGGGAAAACGTCGGTCAGACCGACAGATCCCGTCGGTCGTGCACTGCGGGTGCGGGCGAAGCGATGGGGGCGATGCAGCGGGGCGGCGTCTCGGTCAGACCGACAAGGCGGGTCGGTCGGGCGCTTGGCGATGCGGAGCGGAGCGGTGCGGGCGGCTGTGCGAGGAAGTCTATCGGTCAGACCGAGAGAGAGCCTCGGTCAGAGCGGGGCGACAACGGGGTGCGATGCAGCGGTGCGCTGCAAGCGGCGATGCGGGGGGCTGCTCCGGTCGTGCACGGGGATGTGCGGGGGTGAGCTCCGGTCGTGCGCTGTGCGATCGTCGCAACGTTGCGACGAAGCTTTGGGAGAGGAAACGGCGGCTAGGGTTTTGTGCAATGTCGAAAATACTTAGCCTAGGGCTAATATAAATAGGTTAGAGCTAGGGTTAGGGTTAGGGTTCGGAAAAAACGTAATTAAAATAATTTAAAATAATTAATTTAGTTAAAATTACTCTCCTCTCCCTCACGCAAAATGGGTGCGGCCAAAAATTCTAAAATTTTGCCTAAAAACTCTTTAATACGTTATTATAATATAGGAATTTTATTGTAATTAAAACTCTTATAAAAATATGTTTTAAAATTATTTAAAACTTTCAAAAAAAAATGAAAAATAGGTCAAATTAAGTCCAAAAATTATAAAATAATTATGGGGTGTTCTAGATGACTAAAGAAAGATAGTGAAGAAGACGGATCTAAATTTCGATATCGAGAGACTAAACTAAAATTCGTAACGTCTCGCATCAAAACAGAAAGTCGCGACGTCACGTCAAATAAGATAGTATCGCTGAAGAACGACTCGAGATATGTCGTTACAAAGTCATTCCACAATCTAATACTTCTAGAGACGATCACGTCGATATATCACTCAATAATATTCAAAATCAAATTGTCACGCCCCGCTTCCCAAAACGGACGGAAGCGAAACGTGACGAGGCCCGCTTAGGCCAGAGCTGTGAAGCTCGGACCCAATAAGCGTCTGTAGGGGAAGTACCATTTGAAATTTTTTTTCCAGGTTCTTGCATTTATAAAGTTTAGGAACAACGAAAGTACAGAAAGGAAATGGCATTCATTAATATGGAGAAATAATATCCAGCGAATACAAATCTAAAAGAAGCCTAAGCATGGCAACTACTACCAAAAAGACAAACTAAAAGCAGTGACCTCTGAAAGTGTCGACTGAAAAGACCTCAAGGTCTGGTCCTTGTCAGGCACGTGCTCTGGGTCGGCGTCCTCGGCTCCTCGTGCTCCAGTGCGTCTGCCTCGTCCACGAACTCTGGCTGAGCACCTGACGTACAGCACCCAAGAAAAAGGAACTGTACGTCAGGTAAAGTCTACAAGAAGGGTTAGACTTTACTACAAGTGCACCGAACTTTAAACAACGGTTTACTGGTTGATTAACATGCTGAGGTTCTTTTACACAACAGTTTACTGGTTGATTAGCATGCTGTGGTTATAACAGGGTAACACAACAGGAAGTAACGTAGCAGGAAAGTAAAACGGGACAAGTAGTAGTCGTAGCGTGTGCTACCAACTACGGGGACTAACCTACAGGTGTCAAGACAAGTCAGGACGTGGCGGGACAAGACAGGACAAACAGGACGGGACAAGACAAGACAAGTGAGACACGAAGGGTTCACGCCTTACGGTTCGAGGGGGATCAGACCCTCTTGCCGTGCGCACGCTCAACCCTACCCCAACCCAGGAACTCAGGACAAGAAGTACAGGGATCACTTCCGCTAGGGAAGCATCCGAAACGCCCGAAGGCTTTTTGTATAACAGGGATCACTTCCGCTAGGAAAGCATCCGAAACGCCCGAAGGCTTTTTGTATAACAGGGATCACTTCCGCTAGGAAAGCATCCGAAATGCCCGAAGGCTTTTTGTATAACAGGGATCACTTCCGCTAGGAAAGCATCCGAAACGCCCGAAGGCTTTTTGTATAACAGGGATCACTTCCGCTAGGAAAGCATCCGAAACGCCCGAAGGCTTTTTGTATAACAGGGATCACTTCCGCTAGGAAAGCATCCGAAACGCCCGAAGGCTTTTTGTATAACAGGGATCACTTCCGCTAGGAAAGCATCCGAAACGCCCGAAGGCTTTTTGTGTAACAGTCACGGGGATCACTCTCGCATGGAGAGCATCCGAAACGCCCGAAGGCTTTTTGTGTAACAGGGACATGACATGACAAGTGTAAGGAATTGTTATTCTAGGGTGTCCACACGCACGCACACACAAGATAGCCCTACGGTGTCAAAAGTTGTTGTTTGTCGAGCTTAGACTTCGTCGTCAAGTCTAAGTCATCAGGGACGTCCCGGACGCTATCATTTCACGTCCGGTTCTATACATTCATAGTCTAACAGTTCTAACAATCTAAGACCAAAGCACGGTCGAAAACGCAAGTGGGTACACTTGCCTGCGATGGCGAGTGTGTCGTCCTCTCGAAGCGTCTCGTCCAGGCGTCTCGTCCAGGCGTCTCGTCTGCGGAAGTCCGTCTGAAAAGAGATCACGGCGACGGTGTCAGGTCGCGTTTTCCATCAAATCCTATTTAGGTTCGTTTCTTGGTTATCGGGGCTATCCTATTTGTCAATCATCACATTTTGGTGTTTCGTTCCGCCTAAATAGACCACTACCCTATATGCACAGAAAATTTGTCCGATGGTCGATTTCTACAGTGAGCAGCGTTTTACTGGTGCGGAAAAGTAAATTTAATTACTGTTGTCCAGTTTTAGTTAGGTTTTCGATTTTGCTACAGTGTGGGTTGTGCTATGAGTTAGGGACACCAACCTGGATGATGTTCACGTGTAAGCTTTGACGCCAGATCTGAAACAACGGACCACGTCGCCCCCACTCCGATTCCTAGACTGTGAGTAGGGCAACAAAGAGGGAATCGTCAGGTCCCAAACGGTCGCAAGGGGGCGTACTTAATTATCTGCGTCATTAAATTAGCGTTATTAAGTTACAACTAGTTGAAGACTAACAATTCTTAAATCTCAAGGTTATTGTTCCATAACCTGTATATCAACTAATATATAATAATCTATTAATACTGCCTTACAAAACTTAAAGTACAAGAGAATTTCAGTGCATCAACATCAAATACTGTTCAACTTATAGGGTACATTGTTCATGCACACACACACTAACGAAATATACTAACAATATGAAGGATTCTGCTAATTGAACTGGGGTATAGGTACCCCATATAATAAGGCTAAAATAATAGTAAACTTCCATACAGGTTATCTAATAGTTAAAAGACTGATATTACTTTAAACCCCACTATGTGACTAACCGAATATCTAAATTTAACTAACTTACCCTTATGTTATATGTACCAATATTCAAATAGTAACTTTATTAATACTTTACATTGTATCAAGAGATAACTGTACTCTAAAGTAGCTCTAACAAATTATAAATTTATCAACCCAAGCATGCATGAATAAAACTCACCCGAGCTTTTGCTGTGTCGTACCCGCAGGCGAGAGCGACAAGGAGGGGCGCGTGGTGGTCGAGGTTGGCGACGAGATGAAGGCGCCTGAGGTTGAAGGGAGAGGATTAGTCGCCGGTGTAAAGAGGAAAACGGCGGTTGTTGAAGTCGATGCGGTGCTGATCCGGTGGCCTACAGGCGGCGTTGGCGAGGCTTCCTCTGTTCGTTTGTGAAACAGGGGGAGGGAGTTGGCGAGAGGATCTATGGCGAGGGTGGAGGAGCCGGTGGCGGAAGTCTGCTGTTGTGGTGGCCGGCGACTCAAGGAAAGGAGGCCGGGAGAGATTCGTGTGCAAGGGGTTTGCCGGAAGAAATGGGGGAGATGGCCGGACAGCGGGGTCGTCGTGAGAGGTGGTCGCTGTGAGGATGAGGGGGTGTTGGGTTGGTGTTTGCGTGGGCGAGGGGATGAGAGGACGGCCGCGAGTTGCACACGAGGACAGGGGGCGCCGGGTCTGTGGGGTCGCGCACGGAGGATGAGGTCGAAGAGTTTGCACGTGGGGCGATGGAGATGACACGGAGGAGGGAGGCCGATGCGCTGCCCTGCCGCGTGGAGAAGAAAGGGGATAGGGGCGGCTGCTGATGGAAAAAGAACCCTAGGGTTTAGAGTTGTAAAGGACAGTAGGTTTCTCTTTTAATAAAAGTAGGGTGAGGGGGGCAGTACGTGAGGGGGGGCTTTTTGTCCTAGGCTAACTTAGGTTCATTTTATAAAGTTGTGTGAGGGGATTCGGGTCCTAGGTTTAGGGTAGGGTCTGTTGTCCTGTGAAACAAATAGAGAGAGATAGGGATGCTTCACGTGGGAGTGTGAGGGATAGAGAGAGATAGGGATGCTTCACGTGGGAGTGTGAGGGATAGAGAGAGATAGGGATGCTTCACGTGGGAGTGTGAGGGTTAGATAGAATTTTAAAAATCAAAAAAATTGATTCACTAGCATTATGCTTTGATTTAAATAAAAACACAACCTGTAGCATTTTCTAACTAAGGGTTTAAAGTAAGTTTTAAATGAAAATTTGTTTGTAAAAGAAACCGCCCAGAAACCCTTCATCATTAAAATTTTGTAATAAAAATTATTATAATAAGTTTGTGAATAGATAAGCAGGTTGGTCCGGCGACTTCCAAAAATTTCAAGGAAAATACCGGGACGATCGCGCCTCCGTGAGGGTCGAGAATACAGGTTTCAGTCGCGCGTCTGAACTACGAACAACTATAATAAAAAATCAAATACACAAAACGCACCTAATACACAACTACGCGCTAAAATACGTACGGTCGGACAGTGGCCGTTACATCCTACCCACCTTAAGAAAAATTCCGCCCTCGGAATTTCTTATAATAATAATAATAATAATAATAATTTCTATATACACTCATACCCGCAACTCTCATATTCCACATAATGATCGCTAATCCTACCACTTCACCCGGCGTTCCACAACAATTCATCATTGCTCGAAAACATCTTTAAATTTCTCAATCTCTTCCGAATACTAATTAATCGCTAAAATGATGTTCTAGTCAATCACCAATCCAAGACCAAAAACTTTGTCCATCCTTTAACGCCTTCACCAATCAACAATCGCTGTGTCCTCGATACGTTCCTTGTCATATCTTCCCATAAATTTATCCACCAAATAATTTGGACTATCAAGATCACATCTCAACCTACCTACTATAATTAATCCCAAGCAATATTAAGTCCGACTACCTAACCATCCATTTATCTCAACACGTCACATCATTCTCAAATCCTTCTCACGTCAACTCGACATTCAAGTCTTGATGCTTACAATGTTCTACTCATTCTCATGATCATCCTAACTCATACTATACTCTGCAGTTACTCCTATCTACCACTCGTCTAAGCCTCTAGTCTGATAAGTTATCATCTCCTAGCATATAATCTCATTCAACCAGAATTCTCCATTGAGTCTGCCACACATCGGTATTATAAATAAGTCTCGGACAGCTCATTCTTTTCATCCAATGAAATCTTAAATCTAACATCCTTGTGTTCCAAAATCAATTAATCACTGCTATGATAAAACTCTTCTCACCCTGAATCTACCCGCTATCAAAATCCTATAGCGAAAATAGCTAGTCCCAATAATATAACAACCATAAACACAAAATTTCTAAGGGGGAAAGAAGAGAAGAGAAAGGGACACTTAAGACCAAAGGCCCATTTTAAAACATTTGAAAAAAAACGCGTGGAAATGTGGAAATGGATGAGGAAGGATAAGTGATTTGTGATCTTGTGAGCTAATTTCAAAAAAAAAAAAAACTTTAAAGATTTGATTTAAAAGAAACATAGTTTTGATACAATCACATGCAGTCAAAGATAAGCTATTCTATAATTGCGAAAAACTACGTCTACGGAAATTGCCTGCAATGACCCTATTCATACATGTATGAATACTGTCATCCAGACAACTTCAAGCATATCATAGTTAACACTGAGTACACATTCAAGACACAAAAGGCAATCATCAGGATCCTAAAGATGACACACTCATACAGGTCTACACACTCTACATATGCTCATGCACCACGACGACATCACCTACCAAAGGGCCTACTCCTAAACTGAAGATAACATAGACAACCACAAGGACTAATGTCTACACAAAATAAGGGAAACAGAAGCCAACAGTGTAACGAAATAAATCGGAAAGAACGAGTTCAAGTAAGGCGGGGTAAGGATGTAGATAGTTGGATGGAACAAAAATATTTCTCAAAATAATTAGATAGATGAAAGGAGAATTACGTGTAAAATATGGTATCATCTTTTTTTTAATAAAAATATGTAGGGAAAAGTGAGTAGACGGTAGAAATTTATTACAATTTGGAGAAAGAGTCGGATGAAGGAATATAAAAGTAGGGTGAGGTAGCGATTGTTTTGCAAATGAAATAAGTTTAAACCAAGATTCTTGAAGTATGAGCATGATGAACATAGGGCTGTTATATAAATATACCAAAAGAAATTTAAAGTTCTCTTTAGTTTAGAAAATATTCTAAAAGTATGTACGGTAAGTGGTTAGAAATAAATTTTGTAGTTTAGAGAAAAATAATATATGTTTTGAATTATCAAAATGTTAACAAGGTTTTAAAACTGGAATACGAAAGATGCCGATTTGAAAATAAGTACGAGATAGTAAAATAATTTTTACGACCAAGGAGGTTTCAAAAAATCAGTGAAAGAATTTTAACTCAACCGAAAAACAAGAATTTTTTTTTTGGAATATATAATATATGGGTTTTCAAAGAAATCAAGCTGAGCAAAAACTTAATAATGAATTTCGAAAATACTTTTAGTGGAAGCAGAATTGGCCAAGAAAGGGATTCGAAGGATCGACGATAATCGTCAGAGACAGGAAAATGATCGCTTGAAGAATACGCGTAAGATACGAATCGTGAAGGGCTACGATGAAGCCCTACGGTCGATAACACAAAAGTGTAATGGTCAGAGAGACGCTAGAAGTCAGGGGTTCTAATCATCGGGTCGTCGAAAGATCCGGATAACTCAGCTCTATGACTTCCTAAGGAGCTAGACTATAATCAGGATCTAAGTGAAAGGTTCCTAAGAGAATCCAGGTTAGTCCTGTTGGGCCCGAAGGATGGACCCGAGCGAACGACTAAGAGAGAAGGGCTCTAGAAATCTAACACGGTCAGAATCAAATGGGGACGCTAAGGTATCCTAGGATGAGGATGACTAGATCTTAACCAAGGCGTCTGACTATCCAACTGGGACGTCTACCTAAGCCTTCCTACCATCTAAGACTAGGAAAACCTAATTCAGACTTGTACGTGGATATTAAATGAATGCGGTACTGTTATTGTTCCGAACTTTTGCAAGACCTGCATGGGCCACCACTAAAACCTGTCACGCCCCGCTTCCCAAAACGGACGGAAGCGAAACGTGACGAGGCCCGCTTAGGCCAGAGCTGTGAAGCTCGGACCCAATAAGCGTCTGTAGGGGAAGTACCATTTGAATTTTTTTTCCAGGTTCTTGCATTTGTAAAGTTTAGTAACAACGAAAGTACAGAAAGGAAATGGCATTCATTAATATGGAGAAATAATATCCAGCGAGTACAAATCTAAAAGAAGCCTAAGCATGGCAACTACTACCAAAAAGACAAACTAAAAGCAGTGACCTCTGAAAGTGTCGACTGAAAAGACCTCAAGGTCTGGTCCCTGTCAGGCACGTGCTCTGGGTCAGCGTCCTCGGCTCCTCGTGCTCCAGTGCGTCTGCCTCGTCCACGAACTCTGGCTGAGCACCTGACGTACAGCACCCAAGAAAAAGGAACTGTACGTCAGGTAAAGTCTACAAGAAGGGTTAGACTTTACTACAAGTGCACCGAACTTTAAACAACGGTTTACTGGTTGATTAACATGCTGAGGTTCTTTTACACAACAGTTTACTGGTTGATTAGCATGCTGTGGTTATAACAGGGTAACACAACAGGAAGTAACGTAGCAGGAAAGTAAAACGGGACAAGTAGTAGTCGTAGCGTGTGCTACCAACTACGGGGACTAACCTACAGGTGTCAAGACAAGTCAGGACGTGGCGGGACAAGACAGGACAAACAGGACGGGACAAGACAAGACAAGTGAGACACGAAGGGTTCACGCCTTACGGTTCGAGGGGGATCAGACCCTCTTGCCGTGCGCACGCTCAACCCTACCCCAACCCAGGAACTCAGGACAAGAAGTACAGGGATCACTTCTGCTAGGGAAGCATCCTAAACGCCCGAAGGCTTTTTGTATAACAGGGATCACTTCCGCTAGGAAAGCATCCGAAACGCCCGAAGGCTTTTTGTATAACAGGGATCACTTCCGCAAGGAAAGCATCCGAAACGCCCGAAGGATTTTTGTATAACAGGGATCACTTCCGCTAGGAAAGCATCCGAAACGCCCGAAGGCTTTTTGTATAACAGGGATCACTTCCGCTAGGAAAGCATCCGAAATGCCCGAAGGCTTTTTGTATAACAGGGATCACTTCCGCTAGGAAAGCATCCGAAACGCCCGAAGGCTTTTTGTATAACAGGGATCACTTCCGCTAGGAAAGCATCCGAAACGCCCGAAGGCTTTTTGTATAACAGGGATCACTTCCGCTAGGAAAGCATCCGAAACGCCCGAAGGCTTTTTGTATAACAGGGATCACTTCCGCTAGGAAAGCATCCGAAACGCCCGAAGGCTTTTTGTGTAACAGTCACGGGGATCACTCTCGCATGGAGAGCATCCGAAACGCCCGAAGGCTTTTTGTGTAACAGGGACATGACATGACAAGTGTAAGGAATTGTTATTCTAGGGTGTCCACACGCACGCACACACAAGATAGCCCTACGGTGTCAAAAGTTGTTGTTTGTCGAGCTTAGACTTCGTCGTCAAGTCTAAGTCATCAGGGACGTCCCGGACGCTATCATTTCACGTCCGGTTCTATACATTCATAGTCTAACAGTTCTAACAATCTAAGACCAAAGCACGGTCGAAAACGCAAGTGGGTACACTTGCCTGCGATGGCGAGTGTGTCGTCCTCTCGAAGCGTCTCGTCCAGGCGTCTCGTCCAGGCGTCTCGTCTGCGGAAGTCCGTCTGAAAAGAGATCACGGCGACGGTGTCAGGTCGCGTTTTCCATCAAATCCTATTTAGGTTCGTTTCTTGGTTATCGGGGCTATCCTATTTGTCAATCATCACATTTTGGTGTTTCGTTCCGCCTAAATAGACCACTACCCTATATGCACAGAAAATTTGTCCGATGGTCGATTTCTACAGTGAGCAGCGTTTTACTGGTGCGGAGAAGTAAATTTAATTACTGTTGTCCAGTTTTAGTTAGGTTTTCGATTTTGCTACAGTGTGGGTTGTGCTATGAGTTAGGGACACCAACCTGGATGATGTTCACGTGTAAGCTTTGACGCCAGATCTGAAACAACGGACCACGTCGCCCCCACTCCGATTCCTAGACTGTGAGTAGGGCAACAAAGAGGGAATCGTCAGGTCCCAAACGGTCGCAAGGGGGCGTACTTAATTATCTGCGTCATTAAATTAGCGTTATTAAGTTACAACTAGTTGAAGACTAACAATTCTTAAATCTCAAGGTTATTGTTCCATAACCTGTATATCAACTAATATATAATAATCTATTAATACTGCCTTACAAAACTTAAAGTACAAGAGAATTTCAGTGCATCAACATCAAATACTGTTCAACTTATAGGGTACATTGTTCATGCACACACACACTAACGAAATATACTAACAATATGAAGGATTCTGCTAATTGAACTGGGGTATAGGTACCCCATATAATAAGGCTAAAATAATAGTAAACTTCCATACAGGTTATCTAATAGTTAAAAGACTGATATTACTTTAAACCCCACTATGTGACTAACCGAATATCTAAATTTAACTAACTTACCCTTATGTTATATGTACCAATATTCAAATAGTAACTTTATTAATACTTTACATTGTATCAAGAGATAACTGTACTCTAAAGTAGCTCTAACAAATTATAAATTTATCAACCCAAGCATGCATGAATAAAACTCACCCGAGCTTTTGCTGTGTCGTACCCGCAGGCGAGAGCGACAAGGAGGGGCGCGTGGTGGTCGAGGTTGGCGACGAGATGAAGGCGCCTGAGGTTGAAGGGAGAGGATTAGTCGCCGGTGTAAAGAGGAAAACGGCGGTTGTTGAAGTCGATGCGGTGCTGATCCGGTGGCCTACAGGCGGCGTTGGCGAGGCTTCCTCTGTTCGTTTGTGAAACAGGGGGAGGGAGTTGGCGAGAGGATCTATGGCGAGGGTGGAGGAGCCGGTGGCGGAAGTCTGCTGTTGTGGTGGCCGGCGACTCAAGGAAAGGAGGCCGGGAGAGATTCGTGTGCAAGGGGTTTGCCGGAAGAAATGGGGGAGATGGCCGGACAGCGGGGTCGTCGTGAGAGGTGGTCGCTGTGAGGATGAGGGGGTGTTGGGTTGGTGTTTGCGTGGGCGAGGGGATGAGAGGACGGCCGCGAGTTGCACACGAGGACAGGGGGCGCCGGGTCTGTGGGGTCGCGCACGGAGGATGAGGTCGAAGAGTTTGCACGTGGGGCGATGGAGATGACACGGAGGAGGGAGGCCGATGCGCTGCCCTGCCGCGTGGAGAAGAAAGGGGATAGGGGCGGCTGCTGATGGAAAAAGAACCCTAGGGTTTAGAGTTGTAAAGGACAGTAGGTTTCTCTTTTAATAAAAGTAGGGTGAGGGGGGCAGTACGTGAGGGGGGGCTTTTTGTCCTAGGCTAACTTAGGTTCATTTTATAAAGTTGTGTGAGGGGATTCGGGTCCTAGGTTTAGGGTAGGGTCTGTTGTCCTGTGAAACAAATAGAGAGAGATAGGGATGCTTCACGTGGGAGTGTGAGGGATAGAGAGAGATAGGGATGCTTCACGTGGGAGTGTGAGGGATAGAGAGAGATAGGGATGCTTCACGTGGGAGTGTGAGGGTTAGATAGAATTTTAAAAATCAAAAAAATTGATTCACTAGCATTATGCTTTGATTTAAATAAAAACACAACCTGTAGCATTTTCTAACTAAGGGTTTAAAGTAAGTTTTAAATGAAAATTTGTTTGTAAAAGAAACCGCCCAGAAACCCTTCATCATTAAAATTTTGTAATAAAAATTATTATAATAAGTTTGTGAATAGATAAGCAGGTTGGTCCGGCGACTTCCAAAAATTTCAAGGAAAATACCGGGACGATCGCGCCTCCGTGAGGGTCGAGAATACAGGTTTCAGTCGCGCGTCTGAACTACGAACAACTATAATAAAAAATCAAATACACAAAACCCACCCAATACACAACTACGCGCTAAAATACGTACGGTCGGACAGTGGCCGTTACACAAATAAAGTCAAAAATAAACACGTGCACCATCAAGAGCACGTGCACAAAGAAAGTACGATCGGAAACCGACCGTTACAGTACGTGGCTGGTCCGAGGATCTCAGTAACCACGTAAGGCCCCTCCCATTTGGCGACGAGCTTCCCTGTGTGTGTGAACTCTGGGTTGAAGATCGTTTTCCTCAAGACCAGGTCTCCTTGGTGGAAGCCCCTCCCTTTGACCCTGGAGTTGTAGTAACGAGCCACTCGTTATTTTTGTCGGACGACTGAGGCTTGGGCTTGGTCATGCCGCTCGTCTATGAGCTCTAGGTTGATCTCCAGGCCCTCCGAGTTCCTTTCTTCGTTAAAGTACCGGAGGCAAAGTGATTCTTCGCCCACCTCGATGGGCACGACTGCCTCAGCCCTGTATGCGATCATAAAGGGTGTTTCCCCCCATGGCTTCTTTGTGCATTGTTCGGTATGACCAGAGTATTCCGAAAAGCTCTTCCGGCCAGTCTCCCTGTGCTTCCCCTACTTTCTTGTGAAGTGGTTCAAAGATGTACTTGTTGGCAGCCTCGGCCATCCCATTGGTCTGGGGCTGGGCCACAAAGGTGAACATGAGCTTGATCTTCCATTCCACACAGAACTCCCTGAACCCCACGCAATCAAATTATTTCACGTTGTCTGTGATGATGGACCGAGGAATTCTAAACTGGGAAATGATGGATTTCCATACGAAGCTTTTCGCCTTTTTCCAGGTGATGGTGGCCAATGGTTCGGTCTCGATCCACTTGGTGAAGTAGTCCACCGCCACGATCAAGTGCTTCCTCTGTCCCTTTGCGAAAGCGAAGGGACCGAGGATATTGAGCCCCCACTTGGCGAAGGGGACATGGCTGACTATTGGTACAATTTCGGCCAGGGGGTCTAGCTTATCTTTGCAAACCTTTGGCATACGAGGCATTTTCGAACGTACTCGACCGAGTCGCTAACCATGGTCGGCCAATAGTACCCTTGCCTTTGGATCTTCATTGCGATCGTCTTGCCCACATGGTGGTTCCTGCACAGCCCTTCATGGACCTCTCGGATGACATAGTCGGCCTCTAGCGGTCCGAGGCATTTAAGGTAGGGGAGGACGTCGGTTTTGGTCCAACACCTTCTGTACATCGCACCTTCATGAAGCACGTATAGGAGTGCCCTCCGCTCCAGCATCTGATGCTCTTCTTGGTCTACCAGGACTTCACCGTCAGTGAGGTACCAGACAATTGGGTCCATCCAGGAAGGTTCGGTGTCGATAATCATCAGCTCCTCCTCTTCTGTACTGGGGTTCTGGAGGCTCTCAACATAGATGGCACGACCCGACTCCTTGAGGGTGGAAGAGGCCAGCTTTGATAGGGCATCTGTGCGAGAATTTTCTGACCTTGGTAGATGGAGCGTTTCTACGTGCTTGAACTTTGACAGTTTGGATTTGGCCGAGGCTATGTAGCGCTGCATTACCTCTTCTCGAGCTATATAGTCCCCCTGTAGTTGGCTGATGATGAGTCTGGAATCACTGAGGTGGCGTATGGACTCCGCCCCTAACGCTCGGGCCAGCTTCAAGCCATTGATGGCGGCTTCGCATTCGGCCACATTGTTGGTGGCCGAGAACTCGAACCGAAGGGCATACTCGACCGTGTTCCCGTCGGGGGACCGGATGATGATGCTGGCTCCGCTTCCTGCCTTTGTCGCTGACCCGTCCACGTGGACTATCCATGCGTCCTGGTTCTCTGCTCGATCACTGGGAACAGTTTCAGCAAAAAGGAGGGATGGGGGTTGAGGCATTACCATGCTTTGGCTCGGCACATCGGGACATGCTCCATCATCAACGGTACATTTGGCAATGAAATTTGCTAGCGCTTGCCCCTTGATAGCCATCCTTGGCTTGTATCTGAGGTCGAACTCACTCAGCTCTACTCTTAAGTTCAGCATCCTCCCCATTCGGTCGAACCTTTTAAGGTTTTGCTCGAGCTGGGAGGTTGTCAGGACCGGGATGGTGTGCGATTGGAAGTAGGGACGGAGTCGCCACGTCGAGAGGACGAGGAAGTAAGTCAACTTCTCTATCAGACTGTATCGCTGCTCTATATCCCTTAGGATCCGGCTAGTGTAGTACGTCGTCTTTGCACCTGGACGTCCTCTCGTATCAGCACCGAGATTACTGCCTCTATGGTGCTGGCTAGGTAAAGGCTCAGGGGTTCCCCCTCTTTGGGCTTGGAGAGGAGCAGGGGGCTGTGATGGTATTCCTTCAACTCCACGAATGCTCGAGCGCAGCTTTCGTCCCATTCAAAAAGCTTCCTCTTCCTGACTGACTCGGCGAGGGCTTTCCACAGGGTCCTGAAGAACGGGAGATCTCTCTCCGCTGATTTAGCTAAGAAGCGTCCTAAAGCAGCGATCCGCCCGTTCAGCCTTTGCTGCTCTCGGATTGTCGTTGGCTCTTTCATGTTGATCAGAGCCTCAATCTTGTCTGGGATGGCTTCAATGCCGCGGTTGGTGATCATGAAACCCAAGAATTTCCCAGGCCTCACCCCGAACGTACACTTCATGGGATTGAGTCTGATGGTGTGTCTCCGTAAATGTTCGAAGGTCTCCCGGAGGTCAGTGATGTGGTCGATGGGGTCCTTGGATTTGACCAGCATATCATCCATGTAGATCTCCAGATTCCTCCCAATCTGAGAGCCGAAGACTCCGTTGACCATTCTTTGGTAGGTCGCCCCTGCATTTTTCAGGCCGAAGGGCATCTTTTTGTAGCAGAATGTCCCACGTTCAGCGATGAATGATGTCTTCTCATCGTCCTCTGGATCAATTAGAACTTGGTTTGTAACGGCCTTTTTTCTTCAAGACAACTATTTACGTATTTAACCTATTTTCAAAACTATTTTGTAATGATTCCTCAGGAGTTTTACGATTTCAAAAATTTCTTATAAAAACATTTTGAAGTATCAGACTATTTATGGAGTATTTTAGTAAGACCGGATTTCATCAAATACATCTAAAAGATCTGATAAAAATTCATTTTCAGATAATGCTGTTTTGGCTTAAAGAATTTATTTTCTATACAAACGTCTTCAAAACATTTTTAAACTTCTACGGTAACATTCTATGATCATTTAGGGCTTCCCACATTAATTTCGTAATTTTCTGAAGTCAAATCAATAGGGAACCCGTAGACCCGCTTCCTAAATGTTTTGGTCCAAAACACGTATCTCCGTAGCTCAAACCCTGAAACGGGCTTCGTATTCGCGATCCTCGCAACGATACGATCTCATGGGTATGTTTTCATAATTTTTCGGACACGTTTACTAGTAGGGGCAAAATCGTAATTTCATATATAATAGTACTTTCACTAATTACCATTTACCTATTATAAATTGACCTTGGTTAACATTACCCCTACACTTACCTGTCGACACCCACTCATGCATGTGGTTCATGCATCTCAAAAACGTTTCACTTGTTCTTCCCATGTTAGTCAAAATCCCACCAACCCTAATCACGTTTCCACCCTTAGTCAATAACAACCACCCACCTTCATTAATACTTAATTAAGTAGGGTTAAATTAAACTAATAATAATTTTATTATTTAAACCCTCTCTCTCCCATTCGATTATCCCCAAGACCCGCATCAGCGAACCCATACACAAAGCCCGTAGCCACTCACCCAGGCCCGTTGCCCGCCCTCTCGCCTGAGCTCCGACGTGCCCGTACGCCGACCCACACTCCGCCCCTCTCGAGCCACATCGACGACGACGGGACACCCCGCCACCGCCCGCCTTCGCCGTGGACATCGTCACCCATACCCGAGCTCCGGCGACCCACTGCTACCCCACCTAAGCGCCTCCAGCCATGCTGCTCAGCGCCACACCGCTGCTCCTCCGCCTGCACCTCTCCCCCGTTCCCTCCGCTTCCGACGCCTTCCCCCTCCACAGCAAAGAGCAGCCAGCAACCGCCGCCTCACGATGCCGAAGCCACCCCGACTGCTGCCACACCCCCCGCCGCTGTCAGACCCCTCGACCACCTGCTCCGCCCACTTCCTCGCCTACCGCCTGCACACCGTCGACGAGCCCCACGGAGCACCCCGGAGAGCCACCCACCCTCACCGGTGAGCCCCGAGCCCGCTGCTTCCCAGTTCCACCCTCTCGCAGCTGCTTACGTCACCGTTCGCCGCTGCAAACCACCGCCTCCACCGTTCACCGCTCCCTCGACGCCGTCGCTCCCTGCTGCCGCTGCTACGCCACCTGAGCGTCGCCCTCGTGCACTCGCCGCCCTCCGACGTCGACTACGGCCAATCCCCATGCAACGAATGACGGTGGGGGGTAAGAGTAATACGTTTTACAAAATACGTATACGTATGCGTAAGTTTTGATTATTTTAGTATTTATTAAAATATTATATAATTTTTAATGGTTGTAAATTCATAAGTAGTTATACAAGCCTCAGAAAAATACGAAACTAGTCCTTGAAAATCAGAAACATCGAAACGGACCCAATGGCGCTAGTTTCATCTCAATCGGACGCTTAGTTTTTCCAGAATTAAGTTTTAAGCCTAAAAGTTAAATGTGTTATTTTCTTTCAAAAATCCGTAACTTGATATTTTCACGTAAATTAATATGTGAGAAAAATATATGTTAAAGAAATCTTCGAGACGGTCGTTTTGACATCTCACTTGCAACATTCCGATGTAGATTGTATCCAGAATAAATTATTGAATAAATACGTTACTAATTAAAAAATTAGTTTTTAAACCTATTTTGAACTTTTAAAAAATTATAAAAATTACTATGAGCTTCTGAAAAATATTTCCTCTTACAGTAAAATTATTTTCCTTATATCTAGGCTATAGAAAAATTTAGAATGATTTTTGACAACGCTTCAACTAGTTTAGAAAATCAAAACGATCAGGTTAAATAGGTAGAAAATAGTGTGCTTTTTAACCGGCTGTTTCTTGTGTTTGCAGGTACCAATCCTCGTGTACCAGATTCCTTGAAAGCTCTAGCTCTAACCTCGTCTTGCTACGACAAGCTCGATAATGTAAGTCACTTTAATTCTAACTTTAGAAATTTAGCCAGTGCACTCGTATGAACTTAGGACATCATGTATATTCTTAGAACAGCTATTGACTTGAACCAATGATTAGAGACCTAATTAACTAGAGAACTGATCAATAATGAAATGGCTATGGATTTCAAAGCATTGCTCAGGACTAAAACTGAGATAGTGCACTTTTATGGAATTAAATATCATAGTTGTTGGACTTCAAAGCATTGCTCAGGACTGACATTCTCTGTTAAGGCTTCTGCCTTGACTTTTCAACAAGCAAAACTCTTTGGAGTATTGTTGTGATTGCCTTTGAACATCTTTAGAGTGAGACTATTATGCATAACTATTGGTATGTGAGTCGGTCTATCACGACCATCATTAGTGTCTTTGAAACAACGGATTGACGTACCGTATTGAAAAGTAATGATTGAATGGAATACCGTGGAACATCCTACTGAAATTGAATGCTTAAAAGTAGTTGGCACATCACTGGGTTTTTGGGGTAACTTATATTAGAGAAAGTGCGGGAGCGACCGCGAGCCATCTACACATTGCACCGTACCGTACCGACCGTTACCGACCGTCTAAATAAAATGTACCGTCTAAAGTGATTTGAGATTCGCCCGGGTGAGCGCCCCCGTGGCAGGAGATGGGCTCAATGGTTGCACACTGTACTTTCCTATATAAGTCACGTAGTTTTTAGTGTTACTATTGTCTACTTGTCCTTTTAGTGTTACTACATCTGCCTGGTTGTCCTATTATTGCCTGCAGGTTAAGATATTGTTGCTACTATATGCCATGCTACAGTTATTGTTCTCGTACGTTACTTTTGCACTTGCACAGTCAACTTTACTTTATGCATTACATGCACTTTACTTACCACATTTGAGCTGCCACCAGTACTTTACTTTTCGCTCATATGTGCATGTCTGTTCTTACTTTACTTTTTGCACCTACATGACCATCTTTTGTTTACTATAGCATGTCACATACTTTTGCACTACTCTATTTCTATTGCTAGAATTGTTGTGACTTACCTACGGTTCCATCTCCATGGCACCGCAGACGACGTACATATGGAGGTAGATGCTCCTGAGCTAATAGTGCCAGAGTTCGACCGCAGCTTCCAGAATTATTTTCACTTATGTACTTTCATGTATATCTGTTGGGACATCTTGTACAGTATGGATGTAATAATTGGACACTATTTGAGTATTTTTGTACATCTCTGCATCGTGGCTATTTTGTTTTCACTGGTAACCTGCAGGACCTGCGCAAATATCAAATAAGTAACGGGCCCCCGAAAGCGGGTCGTTACAAGTTTGGTGGCCCACGCAGGTCCGTGCTAACTACCTCGTGAACAATATAGCAAGATCAGGGTGTACAATATAAAATGCTCAAATTGAACTCTCGAGTACGGGATGTCTCGAGTGTTCATCTGTATTGGATATACGGGTGAAGTGTCCTTATTACCATCTTCATTAGGTCTTCCCTGATTCCCATCATCTCCTTTGAACTCTTAACCCTTGCTTAGGAACGCATGTTCCATTCTTGGTTATACCCTCCCTAGTAACCTATGTTGCTAGCAGTTATAGTGATTTTCCATAGGTTGAACTATCTACCCACTTCATCATCATCACCCTTCCTTCAGTCGATGATGGCACACATATAAATGATAAGCTTCCTTCAATGGACCATGATCCGGTCAATGTGCTTGGCAAGTTTGTTGGATCACCCTTGCTAGACTTGGGGTAAGTGATCCTGGCTTAGTCACTTCACTGGACGTGTTCCGCTGGACCGCAAGAACGTGAATCATGAGTATGTAACGCCATCGATCTTCATCACTATCACCCTTCCTTTGGCTTGATGACCTTTCGATTGACCTTCTTAGAATCTTTCTATTTTTGGTTCGCCTGAACTCTAGTTACGTCTATTTTAAGGAGGGTAGCATTCGACTTTTCGATCACTAGAAGTTCGAGTTCGACAACGGAAGTGAATCGAAGGACAGAAGTATTGGAGAATGGTACTGGAGATTTTGAGACAAGCCAAACCTAACGTGCAAGTGTAGGATGTTTGCGTCTTTTTGAGCTCGTATTTCTCTTCTAGCTCCTACTTTCTTCTTGTGCCCGATTCTCCATGAGTTAACCTCTTTTCCACCTACCATCTTACCCCTCTTTATTTCTTTTTGTCCTCATTCTCACCTCGAGCCCTGGTCCCGCCTAACCTATTCTACCCTACCGACGACTTTCGGTGCCCCCCTTCTTTTTAAAACCCTTCCTCCCTTCCTCAACAAGCCATCCCGTGGCTTCCCCTACGCCGTATCGACTCCCACTCCCCCTCCCGGCCTCTTCCCCAAGCGAGCTCGATCGGACCTCGCATCGCCGCTCCGATCTCCGATCCGCCGGCCTCACCCGAAGATCCGCCAGCTTCCGCTCCACTCCATCCCGAAGGCCCTCCCGCCATGGATCGTCAAGCAGTCGTAGCCCTCGCCGCCGCGGACCGACAGCCGCCGATGGCCCACCGACGACCTTGGGGTCTGTTGGGCTTAGCAGCAACCCTCGTCGCCACCCTTGCTTTGGCCGTGTGGTCGGGATATTGGGAACCCGCCGCGCTTGGTATTCTTTGGAGCTCCTTTTACTGGTTCTTCCCCCTTGAGCTACCCTGTTTCGGTTCCTTCTTAGGGCCGCTCCTTCATATCTGTGGGTCCGTGTGTTTTTGGTCGTTAAATTGTTTAGGGCTGATGGTGATAACCATAGATGTCGACCTATGGTATCGGCAAGCAGTATCTTTGGGGTTGGGTATTGGCGTACTTTTGGGCTTAGGCGTTGAAGTTGGATGTCAGTCTTGTGCTCGGATTTGGGAGACGGCTAGGATGTTGGCTTCTTGTTGGATGTTATGGAGACTGCTGGAAGAAGTGGTAGCTATGATCTTGACCCTTGAGAATTGGCCTTATACTTGCCTGTTTGTATTGATCTGGATACTGGCTTGTAATTTGGTAGCATGGCAGACGAAGTCCTTTGCGTTCGGCTGGTTAAGTTGTAACAGCATGGATGCACTAGGTTTAGCCCTTACGTTTATGCATGCTATGGCGATGATTTTCATGATTAAGATCCAGACCCAGTAGTCATCATTGGCATGAGTTGAATTTTAGACGTTCTGTTCTTCTCTTTGGTGTGCTTGCTACTGACTTATCACCTCAGGTTCCAAGTTCGAACATGATGTCATCATCATCCTAACTATCATTTCATGTAGAGCCATTATCTTATACTTTGGCAACTTGAAGAATCTGAAGTAGCTATGGTGATAATATATATTAGTAACATCCCTTATTTTCTTATCACATTTCTGTCATTTACAGCCTGATTTAAAAAGATTACTATCTCTTCTATCATTTATTTGCTTGAGCTTCTTTATAATATCAATTATTTGTTTCAGAAAGGTCTTTTAAATTCCGAGGACGGAATTATTTAAGGAGGGTAGAATGTAACGGCCTGTTTTCTTCAAGACAACTATTTACGTATTTAACCTATTTTCAAAACTATTTTGTAATGATTCCTCAGGAGTTTTACGATTTCAAAAATTTCTTATAAAAATATTTTGAAGTATCAGACTATTTACGGAGTATTTTAGTAAGACCGGATTTCATCAAATACTTCTAAAAGATCTGATAAAAATTCATTTTCAGATAATGCTGTTTTGGCTTAACGAATTTATTTTCTATACAAACGTCTTCAAAACATTTTTAAACTTCTACGGTAACATTCTATGATCATTTAGGGCTTCCCACATTAATTTCGTAATTTTCTGAAGTCAAATCAATAGGGAACCCGTAGACCCGCTTCCTAAATGTTTTGGCCCAAAACACGTATCTCCGTAGCTCAAACCCTGAAACGGGCTTCGTATTCGCGATCCTCGCAACGATACGATCCCATGGGTATGTTTTCATAATTTTTCGGACACGTTTACTAGTAGGGGCAAAATCGTAATTTCATATATAATAGTACTTTCACTAATTACCATTTACCTATTATAAATTGACCTTGGTTAACATTACCCCTACACTTACCTGTCGACACCCACTCATGCATGTGGTTCATGCATCTCAAAAATGTTTCACTTGTTCTTCCCATGTTAGTCAAAATCCCACCAACTCTAATCATGTTTCCACCCTTAGTCAATAGCAACCACCCACCTTCATTAATGCTTAATTAAGTAGGGTTATATTAAACTAATAATAATTTTATTATTTAAACCCTCTCTCTCCCATTCGATTATCCCCAAGACCCGCATCAGCGAACCCATACACAAAGCCCGTAGCCACTCACCCAGTTGCCTGCCCACTCGCCTGAGCTCCGACGTGCCCGTACGCCGACCCACACTCCGCCCCTCTCGAGCCACATCGACGACGATGGGACACCCCGCCACCGCCCGCCTTCGCCGTGGACGTCGTCACCCATCCCCGAGCTCCGGCGACCCACTGCTACCCCACCTAAGCGCCTCCAGCCATGCTGCTCAGCGCCACACCGCTGCTCCTCCGCCTGCACCTCTCCCCCGTTCCCTCCGCTTCCGACGCCTTCCGCCTCCGCAGCAAAGAGCAGCCAGCAACCGCCGCCTCACGACATCGAAGCCACCCCGACTGCTGCCACACCCCCCACCGCTGTCAGACCCCTCGACCACCTGCTCCGCCCACTTCCTCGCCTACCGCCTGCACACCGTCGGCGAGCCCCACGGAGCACCCCAGAGAGCCACCCACCCTCACCGGCGAGCCCCGAGCCCGCTGCTTCCCAGTTCCACCCTCTCGTAGCTTCTTACGTCGCCGTTCGCCGCTGCAAACCACCGCCTCCGCCGTTCGCCGCTCCCTCGACGCCGTCGCTCCCTGCTGCCGCTGCTGCGCCGCCTGAGCGTCGCCCCCGTGCACTCGCCGCCCTCAGACGTCGACTACGGCCAATCCCAATGCAACGAATGACGGTGGGGGGGTAAGAGTAATACGTTTTACAAAATACATATACGTATGCGTAAGTTTTGATTATTTTAGTATTTATTAAAATATTATATAATTGTTAATGGTTGTAAATTCATATGTAGTTATACAAGCCTCAGAAAATACGAAACTAGTCCTTGAAAATAAAAAACATCGAAACGGACCCAATGGCGCTAGTTTCATCTCAATCGGACGCTTAGTTTTTCCAGAATTAAGTTTTAAGCCTAAAAGTTAAATGTGTTATTTTCTTTCAAAAATCCGTAACTTGATATTTTCACGTAAATTAATATGTGAGAAAAATATATGTTAAAGAACTCTTCGAGACGGTCGTTTTGACATCTCACTTGCAACATTCCGATGTAGATTGCAATCAGAATAAATTATTGAATAAATACGTTACTAATTAAAAAATTAGTTTTTAAACCTATTTTGAACTTTTAAAAAATTATGAAAATTACTATGAGCTTCCGAAAAATATTTCCTCTTACAGTAAAATTATTTTCCTTATATCTAGGCTATAGATAAATTTAGAATGATTTTTGACATCGTTTCAACTAGTTTAGAAAATCAAAACGATCAGGTTAAATAGGTAGAAAATAGTGTGCTCTTTAACCGGCTGTTTCTTGTGTTTGCAGGTACCAATCCTCGTGCACCAGCTTCCTTGGAAGCTCTAGCTCTAACCTCGTCTTGCTACGACAAGCTCGATAATGTAAATCACTTTAATTCTAACTTTAGAAATTTAGCCAGTGCACTCGTATGAACTTAGGACCTCATGTATATTCTTAGAACAACTATTGACTTGAACCAATGATTAGAGACCTAATTAACTAGAGAACTGATCAATAATGAAATGGCTATGGACTTCAAATCATTGCTCAGGACTAAAACTGAGATAGTGCACTTTTATGGAATTAAATATCATAGTTGTTGGACTTCAAAGCATTGCTCAGGACTGACATTCTCTGTTAAGGCTTCTGCCTTGACTTTTCAACAAGCAAAACTCTTTGGAGTATTGTTGTTATTGCCTTTGAACATCTTTGGAGTGAGACTATTATGCATAACTATTGGTATGTGAGTCGGTCTATCACGACCGTCATTAGTGTCTTTGAAACAACGGATTGACGTACCGTATTGAAAAGTAATGATTGAATGGAATACCATGGAACATCCTACTGAAATTGAATGCTTAAAAGTAGTTGGCACATCACTGGGTTTTTGGGGTAACTTATATTAGAGAAAGTGCGGGAGCGACCGCGAGCCATCTACACATTGCACCGTACCGTACCGACCGTTACCGACCGTCTAAATGAAATGTACCGTCTAAAGTGATTTGAGATTCGTCCGGGTGAGCGCCCCCGTGGTAGGAGATGGGCTCAATGGTTGCACACTGTACTTTCCTATATAAGTCACGTAGTTTTTAGTGTTACTATTGTCTACTTGTCCTTTTAGTGTTACTACATCTGCCTGGTTGTCCTATTATTGCCTGTCGGTTAAGATATTGTTGCTACTATATGCCATGCTACAGTTATTGTTCTCGTACGTTACTTTTGCACTTGCACAGTCACCTTTACTTTATGCATTACATGCACTTTACTTACCACATTTGAGCTGCCACCAGTACTTTACTTTTCGCTCATATGTGCATGTCTGTTCTTACTTTACTTTTTGCACCTGCATGACCATCTTTTGTTTACTATAGCATGTCACATACTTTTGCACTACTCTATTTCTATTGCTAGAATTGTTGTGACTTACCTACGGTTCCATCTCCATGGCACCGCAGACGACGTACATATGGAGGTAGATGCTCCTGAGCTAATAGTACCAGAGTTCGACCGCAGCTTCCAGAATTATTTTCACTTATGTACTTTCATGTATATCTGTTGGGACATCTTGTACAGTATGGATGTAATAATTGGACACTATTTGAGTATTTTTGTACATCTCTGCATTGTGGCTATTTTGTTTTCACTGGTAACCTGCAAGACCTGCGCAAATATCAAATAAGTAACGGGCCCCCGAAAGCGGGTCGTTACATGGTTGTAACTGAAGTAGGCGTCCATAAAGCTGAGCATCTCGTAGCCCGAGGTGCTATCTATAAGATGATCGATGCGGGGCAGTAGGTAGCTGTCTTTAGGGCAGACCTTGTTGAGATCAGTGAAGTCCACGCACATGCGCCACTTGCTGCTATACTTCTTCACCGTTATAACATTGGCCAGCCAGTTGGGGTACCTGACTTCTCTGATGAAGTCTGCTTCGAGGAGACGTTCCACCTCCTCAGCTGCGGCCCTCATCTTTTTGAAGGGTTTTCTAGGACCCTTAGGGCACAAAAACACTGTGACTGTCCTAAGTCGGACGGAACATAGACATAAAAAGAATTTGCAGCGGAAGAAAAATCTATGTTAATCTAATTAACATGCAGTTAAACGTTTTAACTTAGCCCTTAGGTATAAAACCCTTAGCCAAGATCTATGCCGACTTGGGATGGATCTGACCATTCCAAGAAGGATCTAACCTACTGCGATTAAATTAAACTAATGCTTATTAAAACACATACCCGGAATCTCAACCCTGGGCAGGCGAGATGTTCCACACCGTCTTCCGAGCCGCTCCCCGTCCTACACCGAGCCGCTCCTCGATCCGCTCACCGAACTGCTGCTCGAACCGCTCCACATCCCGAGGCGATCAATCCCCGTGTCGCCGAGCCAACCACGCGCCGAAGAAAGTTTCACGCGAGCGAAACCTTCGCCTAGATTTCGGATCTTAATCCGAACTCCTTTATGGTTTTGCTAGAGCCCTCAGGAGTAAGGCAGAAATTTAGGGAGATAGAGAAATATTAATTTAAGCCTAGATCCGAGCGTGCACCTACATTTACGAGAGCCGCTCAGATCTAGAGCTTGGGACGAGTTTTGAGGAGGAGAGTAGACCCCTATTTATATAGGCGGCTGACTGCTCCCCTTCCTTCAAAATCCGATGTAGGACTAATTTAGAGTTAATTAAATTCAATTTAGTTTGCCCTTCACAAAGTGCAAACTTCTATGAATTTTAACTCCCTAATCGTTGAGCTTCATGATTGATACAACCTATCAATTCGAAGTGTGTTCTATGGTGAACGCATAGGAAAAAACTGTTCGTCAATCGGAGTTCGTTTGACCCTCCAATTGATCGTCCAAAGATCAGCCCATGGCTAGTTTTTCGCAAAAACTGAGCCGTCAAATAATTCTGCACAATAAGGGTTCAAAACCCTAGAACTGGGGCCCACAGGTGGGCCCTACGCGTGCTGCGCGAAAAGAAAATGTGCCTGGGCAAGCCCATGCCTACGCCTGAGCTTGCCCAGGCGGCCTGGGCAAAGCCCAGGCCTGTGCCTAGGCTTGCCTAGGCCAGTGCTTGGGCTTGCCCAGGCCTTGGCTTTATTGGGCCTGGCAGGCAGTCCAGACCTAGTCTGGCCTGATCTTACCCTTTGGGCTGTTTTGGGCGTAGCTTGAGAATCTGGCGTCCGATTTGGACGCCGTTCGAACCTGGGTCTAGACCGGGACATTCCCATCTTACCCGTGAACTTTTCCTTGCGTTTAATTCATTAAATATTGTCTTAAACAATTTAAGACACATTTGATCTCATTTGCATCATATGCAAATTAGTCCCCTATCTAGACTTAAATTATCATATTGCATCAAATGCAATTATTCCATCCCTTACATTAAAATGCAAAATATTCTCCCTAACTAATTTCTACCTATTACTAGACGAAGGTCGCACTCTTTGTGTGACCCTACGGCATGACCCTACTACAGGTTGGGCTCGAATCCCTATACGACAAAGACCACGAGCAGTGGCTGTCGTCCCTGTTTCAGCATCATCATAATGTGTGATTCGGGTTCAATATTACATATTTAACCCCCCCCATTTAGCCCTATTTTGTGCTCATGGGATGCTATATTGTTCTCTAATACATTCGTATTTTGTACACCATCATTTATTAGAGAAATCACTTTATTTGAGCACAAAACAGTAATTAATGGAGTATTTCTACACTTTTTATATTTTTCATAGCTTGGTCTCAATCTCACGATTCCTACGACTATTTATTTGTATTTTTCTGAGATCTGTGCTAATTACTGTGTATTTTTTGAATGCAGAATACCAATAAAATAAAGAAATACGCACGAATCTTGGCGCATTACGTGGCAGCTATCCAGCGGCTCCCGCTCGAATCCAACGCATCAAAACTAGTGGGCGACGTGGCAATCTGTTGAGCGTTCGATGTCGATCGAACGGTCGACAAGCCGCCCGCTCGAATTCGAAGGCAGCGGAAATCCTCGAGCGACGTGGCCTCTTTGCAGCGGTACGATGATGATCCAACGGACGACGGAGGCTCTGAGCGAAGCAAAGAAGCAGCGATGATTTACATATCGCGCGGGTTGACGTGGCAAGCTTCCGACTGTTGATCGTTCAATCCAACGGCTACGAACATCGCTCATACATGCACAGCGGGCGATAGCTCTTGGGGAGACGTGGCTTGTCGAGAGCCGCACGATCCCGCATCCAACGGCCCAGACGAACTCCGAAGCGGAGTTGTATTCGAAGTGAGAGCGGATCGATATCGAGCGGATGCGGCAAACCACTTGGGCACGTGGCGCGAGCTCAGTCGATCCAGCATGGATCCGACGACCAAGATTTGAAGTGGCTGATGGGTTTGGTTTTAAGCGACGTGGATGCGGGTTTAGACCCGTTAGCCACTCAAAACCCGCAATGCTTATTATATAATGTATTTCTAGGGGTTTGTTGGGTATTCTGGCGTATTTTGGGGTTTTGGAGCGGCTACTATGCGTATTTCTGCAGAGAAAAATTCTGTAAAATTCCAGAGGCTATTCTTCTTATTTCCAGAGAGTTTTGGGGTCTAACTTGGAGATTTGGTGATAAATTCTTGAACTTATACCCCGTATTTGGTTTTTTTATTGTATTTTGCTATTAGAACAATGTATTTTGCTATGAAACTTGATTTTTCTTGCATCATGAGTAGCTAAATCCTTATTGTGCATGGTATGGTGTAGTTAGGTGATATGATTTGTGTTCGTTTGGTTGAATATTCGTTGTGCTAAATTGTTAACATTGATAAAGTTATAGTCTTTGTTATTTAATCTTCTCTTCACTTTCCAAAAGAATGTGTTAGAGTAGATGATCACCCCACAAGGGTGAGTTTTGATTTCCCCAAAAGGGACTTTCATATCGTATTTAAAAGACTAAAACTTTAGCAACGATCTTATTGAATTTTGTGCGTGAACCCCCAAAAGGGTATTTTCCGATGAATTGCTCCCAAAAGGAGAATTCATTGAGTTATATTGGGTATTTTCCGGTGAATTGCTCTTAAAAAGAGAATTCATTGTGTTATATTCGTCAACCAAATTAATACGACTCATGGACCCTAATGAACCCATACCATGTGCATACTTTTCATCTATATTTTCATACACGAATTTTCTTTGTTCGCATTGTTCACCACGATCAAACCCATTAAAATCATCGTCACCATAAGTGGTTAGCTTCTTTTCGTTGGATTTCTATTTGATTTAAGCTGTGGTTGCAACAGATTTTCTCCTGAGGATTCGACATCTGGACTCCCAGATTATATTACTTGTACGGAATCTTGCGCTTGAGAGAAGCACTATTTTGGGCCTACCAATGTGGTTAGCTCATCAACATGAGAATTGTCGGGACCACCTTGACCGTGTTTGTGATGAGTTCTGCAGTTATAGTCTCTTCGTCTAAACTATGTCGTGTAGATCAAGTCTAGGGTACGGTCAAACTGTCAACCCCAATAACTTGACTCCGGTTAGTTTGTATCGATCTTTAGTTAACTAATGTTGGACTTCTTCCAACATACTCTGCGCAGAGATTTAACTAAAGACCGAACTAACTCTACGACACTAACTCCCATTGACAGGGAGAGACGAATCCTCTCTTGGTCATTACTCTTCTCGTACGCTTCAAGTGACACCCGATCAAAGACCATTCAACAAGCCTAGCCTCGAAGTTAGGTCAGTGATCTAAGTGGCACCGTTCACGCACAGGTTCGTAAAATGACCTCAAGTCAAAAGACCAACTAGCCTATCATCACTAAGGGTTATCATTGACAGATTGGTCAATGTAACCATATGATAACTCTTGTGGGTCGTTCAGTGAACTCATTCTCTAATGAGCACATGTCTCTCGTCTCCGACTTCGCCAAGTCGAACGATCATGAGATCATCGCCACCGCTTAACGGTGAAGACTAAGACACAATGGTCTATCCGATGTTTCGATATCATTGTCTCGAAACATCTACGACCACGAACCCTTTTAGACTTATGCTACAGACGGTCAAACATTTCTCCATGATTGAGATACTTATCTCGATACCTGTTTGACCTCGCATAAAGTCTCAGGACTTTACCTAAGTTGATATCTAATGTTACTACATTATAATATAACTTAGATAAATTGTTACCAAACAGCTTACTGTTATTTCGAACAAGATGTTTGTTCTATTCACACAGAGATAAATAGCCTTGAGGGCATCATATCTCTACACTTTTCGCCACCCCAAGTTCCTCTTTTTCTACTTGATTGGTTTGAAGTTGGGGTCGACGTGCAACCGGTGGGTGATCACCTGGGGGTCCACGCCTGGCATGTCGAAGATGTCCAGGTTGGCCTTCAAGCACCCGATCAACTCGTCCCTCAGGGCCAGATGAAGTTTAGACCCGATGGACACGAACCTGCCATCTACACCTGTGACAGGGATGATCTCTGGTTCCTCTATGGGCGCGGGTCTCGATTTGCCCGAGCCGCCCCTTAAATCTAGGAGGTCCACTGGGTCAGACCGCTCCATGTCGCGCTCCTCCCTGGACAATCGATAACAGTTCTTGGGCCTCACTTGGTCGCCTTTAATCTTTCCAACCCCCCCTCGTGATCCGGAACTTGACCATCTGATGGAGGATCGAGACCACGGCTCTGGACGCATTGAGGCACGGCCAGCCGATTATCCCGTTATACGTCGATCTGATCCTCAAGGCCATAAACTCAATGGTTAGAGTGGTTGAGTGGGGCGGCTCCCCAATCGTAACGGGAAGGCGGATCATTCCCACGATGGGTGCGGAATGTCCTGTGAAAACCACTATGGGGCCCGAACAAGGTTTAAGGTTTTTGGGCCGCAGCCCCATTTTCTCCAAGGTCGACATGAACAAGATGCCGCACGAGCTTCCTGTGTCTACGAGAAGTCGTCAGACTAGGGTGGTGTCGATGAGGGCCGAGACGACTAGTGCATCATCATGCGGCAGCTCTACCCTCTTCAGGTCCTCCTCGGAGAAGGAGATGGGCTGAGGGTTGTTCGCTGCCCCTTATGGTCTATGTCCATTATTGTGGCTCGCGGCGCGCTCGGCTCCTCGATTCAGGGCAGGCGTCGGGCGGTTACAGCCTTCCCAAGGCGGTCACCGGCAGGCCCCATGCTGGCATGGCTGTCGTATTCCTGCGCCACCTGGTGCGTGGCCATGTCATCTTCGGTGTGGTTATTTGACGTGGGTGTAGAAGATTTCTTCCCAACAGACGACACCAGATGTTTTGGGGTGTTTTCTCACCACTGTTTGATAGTCTCGAGGGTCTGAGGTCCACGTGGACACGTGAGACACGTGCGTCCTCCGAGATCGGGAAGCGGCACATTCGATCAGTCGGGAATGTGCGTATCCATGCGACAGTATCCCGAAGGGTAGCTTTGGGAGTACGACGTCCTCCTCGAGTGAATAGACGAATGAGCTCGGGGTGGAGATCGCTCGTCTCTGATGAATGATGCGACGAAGGGTAGCTCCGGCGAGGTGAAGTCTCCTTGACCTGTGCGAACGAGAAAGCTCGTCAGGGGGGGGGGGGGGTCAGACCTTTGTTCCGACCATTTCCCCTCAGATGCCTAAGTCAGATATGATCTGAGGGATGCCCAGTGGGATCGAGTGCGGTTCACGGAGAGACCGATGCACGAATCGTCAGGCCGGGCTATGGAGGAGAATTATGAGGTGGAAGACAAGGTTGTAGGAGGAAGAATACCTGAGTGTAGAGTATTCAGAATTGGTCCCTTCGTCGTTCGATCTTCGGTTCTTTTGTAGGTGTTGAACTGCACATGTCCCCCTCATCATCCCCCCATCTCGCCTCACGTCCCCGTCGCTTTGATCGTCCCTTGATGGGTCATCAAGGTGTGCGTAATGGGGCTCTTGAATGGCAATGAAGGTGGGCGCAGTTCGGGAGAGCGGTTACCTCAACCTACAAAGGTCAGCAGTTCCCTCCACGCCAGTCTGGGGCCGTCATGGATTGAGGCATCTGCGGGGCTTTTAGGCCGGGGCCTAATCCCGTCCTGGCCCATGGGCTCAGATCATGGACTCGACCCGTTTTGTCTTAGCCCGTTTTGGGAGGGTTGTATCAAGTTTGAGATGATTTTATGGACTAAACCTATTTCATTTGTCTTGAACCCGACTACCTAATGGATACTATAACTTATACCCATTAAGAGATCATATCCTAACCATTCAATTGAGATCTAATGGTACAAAAATAGTCAACTGTTCATCAAAGTCCCTCTTAAGTTAAAAAAAGTCCCAACTTGAAGAACTTCATTTCCTCATAGCCCTAGAGCACTCTTGCTGCCGAATTTATCTTAATTCCTTAAGATCAAAGCGGAATTTGTCTCCAAGATCCAATCTTTAAAGGTCTAAACTCTCTTTCCTTTTGATCTCTAGTTGTTTCCTTGCATTTAGATCAAGAAAACCCTAGATTTCAAAGCATCCACTTCATATACCCTAGCTCATTTTAGTTTGCATCATGTCTCATAAAGGAAGAACATCATCTAGACCATCATCTAGAGCACCTCCACCCACATTTCATCAATATCTAAAAGACCTAATTTAGAAGAAAATATAATGTGTGAAAGATATGTAAAATTTGAGGATTTTGCTAGTTATGGAATTCCTCACGTGTTGCTCAACAATCATTTGCATGACATGTTCAGTCATCAAAATAGGCAAATATGTTATTCTCGGTTAGTCATTGAAAGCCTAGAAAGTAATGAAATTAAGAGCTTAGTTAAAGGTGTTGAAATAGAATTATCACCTATAAAAATAAAAGAGACTCTTAACATCTCTAGCCATGGACTAACTTTAAATGAAATGGATGTCGACATGATCACTCTAGTTGGTCATTCTAAGTCGTTAACACGATCACCTTCGATAGCATGCTAATTGTCAACCTGATCAAGTGCTGTTAGACAGCGCTTGTTTAGTACAAGTGCTGTTAAAGGTCCCAATAGACATCGCTTCTTTAGTACAAGCGTTGTTAACGGTCCACCATAGACAGCGCTTCTTTAGTACAAGCGCTGTTAAAGGTCCACTATAGACAGTGATTCTTTAGTACAAGTGCTGTTAAAGGTCCACCATAGACAGTGCTTGTACTAAACAAGCGCTGTCTATCTGGGACCTTAGACAGCGCTTGTTTAGTACAAGCACCGTCTAAGGTCCCAATAGACAGCGCTCCTTTAGTACAAGCGCTGTTAAAGATCCACCATAGACATCGCTTGCATTTTTTCTTCTAGATCGTTGAGATTGAGTTCAATGACAATTATCACAATGACTGCTAATTATATATGTCAACAAAAGAGAAGATCAAACACATAAATATGTGATATACAAATATGCTGATATGCATTTTATTGCCCAACATTAATGGAGTAATACAGTACATGTAATCAACTTTCCCCACATTAATCCTTGTAAAAACAAAGCGCAAACAAGGACATGCCAAGCTTCATACCGAATACAACACACAAGCCTGCTTTAAACATGTCGCAACTTCCCATAGTTATAAACTAATAGTATTGACATTAGCTCCAAATTGTGAGTTTTGGGCGCACTCTGGGACCTGACCTTCGCCTCGAATGACTGGTGTTGGCCATGTAGTTTGGGCAATTCAGCATGTTTAGAAACCTACGAAAAACTCCGTCGGCAGCACTGACGCTCTTGGCCGGAGTTGCAGGTGCCATGCAGGACGAATTCATTACCTGATGTGATTGTAACTGCTGAACAGCGCTGCACTCGCCTTGGCCGCAGGCTTCGCTACCACTTCAGGAGTCCCAAAAACATTCCAGAATCTTAATGTCACATCCGGACCCTGCATCAAACAAAATTCAAATCCAGACTCCAAAATTTAGACCCATATAATCAGCAACAACGTCATCCAAGGACCAAGGAAAAATCTCCCACACCTGAGCCATGAACAGAACTCTAGAACCAATCATCCAACCAATCCATCTGCACACGCACACGATTCCTAGCAGTAAAACCAATATCAAGAAGCGTATGTTATTCTGGGCTTTTACAGGGGGAACATCCTTTCGGCTATCCACTGCAGGGGACTGAGCGCTTGTGCTCTATTCTTCCTCCAGTACCACACGGCCGTGCTGTAATATTCGTCCCGTATCATCCTGCTCGCCTCTCTCCAGTCATGTTTCTCCATCTCCTCCCTTGCACACCTGCCCATCCCCCCCGCTGAACCCACGGTTCCACACCAACCGTTCGATCTTGCAGACGCAGTCGTCGAGGTCTCTAGGAGCAGACAAGAAGCTGGTTTTTCCCTCCTGATCCTCTGGGATGATGTAGGGTATCCCACCTGCGCGAGCTGCCACCACGGGGATCCCCGACGACATCGCCTCCATCACGACTTGCCCAAGGGTCTCCGACTCTGAAGGCATCACGAACATGTCGCCACTGGCATAGGCTTGGGAGAGCTCCTCCCCTTGCAGCATCCCCGTGAACATCGCAGGCATGCCCGAAAACTGTAATGCCCTACAAGCTACTGCACAAGTACTAGAGGGGGGGTGAATAGTACTTTAAAAATAACGAGGAGTATAATTCCTAATTATCGTGCAAACAACTACCAAATCAATTTGCGGAAGCTTAAATTGAAGACAACAACAAAATTAACAATGCTAACACAAGATATTACTGGGTTCGGATCCACCCAAGTCTCCCCGACTTGTTCCCGGTGATCCTACGTCCCAACCACCCGGATCCCCTCCGGATACTTGAGTTAGAAACCCTAACTCAAGATTTCCACTATGAAATACTTGTGAAAAACCTTCACAAGTCAAATCATACACAAAGTAATTTGTGACTCCCACAACCCGGGATCACAACCACACTCTCACAACCGAGAGTGAAACTTACAATATGAAATTGAAATGAAATAAGAAACTTCTTACCGACAAAATACCTATGCCTTGAGTAATGCTTACGAATTAGGGCAAGGATGATTTTGAGGAAGAAGAAGTGGCACCAAACCCTAGCTCCAAGATGTAGATCAGCGATGGAGAGCTATGGGGATGTTGGTGACCTAGAATCAAGCACTTGGCTTGGAAGGCTTCACACTCAATGAATCTCTCTTTGGAAGTAAGAGTGAGGAGAGATTATTGAATGGAATGAAAGAGCTTTGAATGAGCTTGGAATGATTTCTCTTGATCTCTAAACTTGCAATAATATCAGCCTTGACTGCAATGAATGCAGCCCAACAAGTATTTATAGGATAGAGGAGAGAGGGAGAGAAAAACGTTTCAATTAAAGCTCCAACGGCTCTTTTCTGAACCCAACTAGTCGGTCAAAGAACAACCACCGACCGACTAGTTCATCAACTAGTCGGTCGGTCAATCAACGTATACCGACTAATGAGTGAACAGAGAAAAGATCAAAGCACAGACAAAAGGAACTAGTCGGTCAAAGAAGAGTAGCTGACCGACTAGTTTCACAACTAGTCGGTCGGTTACTCAACTGAGACCGACTAACAGATAAAACTGAAGTCTGAGCATAAATAGACTTAGTCGGTCCAAGAACAAATGTTGACCGACTAATTCACCAACTAGTCGGTCGCCAAATGAGTATAGACCGACTAACGATAAACAGTAAGTTAGGTGAAAAATTGGCATGTACAGTAAAGCTAAACTAGTCGGTCCAAGAAGGAAAGTTGACCGACTAGTTCATCAACTAGTCGGTCGATCAATGAACACAGACCGACTAATGATAAACAGTAGCTCAGGCTCAAATGTGCATGTACAGGGAAAGCTCAACTAGTCGGTCACAGAAGCATCACTGACCGACTAGTTCACAAACTAGTCGGTCGGTGAGTCAACTTAGACCGACTAACTGTAAACAGTAAAGAGCTTGTAAATGACTGATAAGAACTAGTCGGTCCAAGAAGCTTTGCCGACTGACTAGATCACCATCTAGTCGGTCAGTTCTTCTTCTTGAACCAGCTAACATGCACAAGAAGTCGCGAATCGAAGCGCGAAGCTTCGGGAAGGATTGTATGGACTTCTACTAAGATCCTAGAGCTAAGATATGAGCGTTATGAAGATTTAAACCGTAAGACCTACTCAAGGCTTAACATTCTACGAAAGAAGCTTAAAGACTATAAATAAAACTTGACGATACCGTCTTCAATAGCTTCAATCGAATCTTCATGACTTCTAAAAAGGTCCATAAGCTTCAACGAAGCTTTAGGCATACGATCACGTGCTTTGAGAAGTCTTGAGACGTCGTAATTGATATTCATATGAATTTGGCGACGATCTCCATAACTACGCTCACAAAGTGTTAGTTCACGTTATATTTATGTTTGTTCATCATCCAAAACCAAATCCGGGGAGTCCAATATCCAACATTCTCCCCCTTTTTGGTGATGTCAAACCAACATAAATAATAATCAAAAATAATAATTCAAATGAAATTTACTTACTCCCCCCCTGCATTGATGACACGTTAATTCCAATTTAAACAATAATAATATGCATCAAGCAGACGAGTGAAGTATATAAAATGAGAATTGATTATTGAAATATCGAATACCAAATGTAGGTTATTGAAATATCGGATTTGAAAATCCATTTATATATCTTAACTCCCCCTGAATCTAACATATCAAGTTAGATTCTTGGAATAATGCTTTAAATTTTCATTTAGCACATCATTATTATTATATCTCTCCCCCTTTGGCATAAGCAAAAAGAGCGGGAGGATAACAACGACAACAACAATGGCCTCAAATATAGAAGCACTGGAGTCGTAGAATACGGCGACGGTTCAAGTGACACCAAAGAGAAAATACGAATAAAATCAAAGCGTGTCAATGAAACCATAGTCGAAAATCGTAAAACGAAATCATCAAAACTCAAATCATTTTTACGGATTGAGTTATGGAATATACTCTCCAATATCAACATTCTTGGTTAAGTTAGTGCATGGAAAACAATTCTATGTTTCCATAGAAGAAATTTCTATTAAACCAAGTTAATATCGTCGAGCGACGACATCAAACATCAGAGACATAAAAAAATTATAAATTGTGCACAATAGAATGAAATGTCAACTGCGATGTATATATATATGAAATATGAACCAGAGTACATCAAAAATGAACATCACTGACATACAAAACATCGATCCACCGATCGGGGCACAAAATACATCATCATATCACAGATATCGGAGTGACACAAAACGTACAACATCATCAAAATACATCATCAAAAGTATCAAAATACATCAAAATGATCCAAAACCCCACTCTATCCTAACCAAACTCTCTCACACTAGATGTATCATCTAAGGAGCATCGGAGAGTCCTCGAGGAAGCTCAAGAGGAAGCGGCAGGATCTGCAGCAGCAGCAGGCTCTGCAGGAGAAGTGGTGGAAACTGGATCAGCAGGAACGTATGGAATGTCAATAGGAGCGACGACAGAAGTGGCAATCTCTGGAGTAGCAACAGTAGTGGCCTCGGGAGCACCAGTCGGAGTATCCACCGCAGGAGCGGTGGCAACAGGTGTGCTCTCGGGGGCACCAGCAGACGAAGCAGCAACAGTAGCACCAGAAGTGCCCTCGGGGGCACGAGTGGAAACACGACAAAGCTCCTCAATGTCCTCATCATCATCCATCTCCTCATCCTCAGAAACAGGAGGAGGAAGCTGAATACCCATCAGACTAGCCATACGGCAAACTACCTCCTCGGTACGAGCCAAACGAGACTCGTGACTACGAAGTAACCGAACGACATCATCAAGGGTGGCAGAGGGAGCAGCTGAGGCAGAGGCAGAGGCAGACGCTGAAGGTGTCGTCCTCTGAACGTGACAGAGTGCCGCAAGAGATTTCTTGACGGCCGCCGCGTTCAGGGGAGGACCAAGTGGACGCTCATCGTCACGAGGCAAAGTGACATGGAAGTGACGGAAATCAAGGGTCAACAAGCACGGAAAGGGGATATGAGCCAATTTCATGGACTTGCGAATACACTCGAAAGAGTCCATCTTATCGAGTATAATGCGAGCCCAGTTAATCGAGCTCCCCATGAAAATGGCATAGATCAGCTTTAGAAAAGGCTGGGACGGTAGAGATGAGGAGCCGTACTTGGGAAGCAAGCACGACTTCAAAATCAAATTCAGGACCCATGCATTTGGCTTGAAGGATTTGGAGGGCACGCCAATCATGGCGGGAGGAATCTGATGGAAAATATCAGAGAGGATGGTCTGATCAAGGGAAGAAATATCATCAACAGAAATGTCCGAGGGGAGGAGGCCAGACGAGGAGATACCCAAAATCTCTCCTAAGATTTCTGCTGTGAGGACTATAGGAGTCCCCAAAACAGTGGTCTCAACAGAGTGGGTCCCATCGTACTGACCCCGGATCCTATTGGCATAGAAAAGTTTTACTAGGCGAGGGTAGGGGTGAGGGTTTGCCTTCGGGTCGTATCGAAGGTAATCGAGTAGACCGGAGGACGAAAGATCGGCGAGGCCTAGGAAGTCACTAAACTGGACGAAATGCTCCAGAAGCAGCGGGCAATGTTCGATACGGTTGTAAGCCGCGAGACACATAGGGTCGTCGCGACACAACGAGATATCGACACCGCCAACCGGCATCGGAGCCTTTCCCTTAGGCTTACGGGTAGACGTACGTGGTCGGGAGCTAGACTCAGGATGGGTAGGAGGAGTGGGTTCCCTATGAGTCTCAGGCTCGGGGATATACTCGGTGTCGGAATCCGAAGCACCGGGTGGAGTGGGAGCACGAAAAATAACTGGCTTGGGCTTGGGCTAAGATCAGGCTCGGGGTTTCGCAGTCGCCGTCCTCTTACGCTTAATAGGAGGTGAAGACGAAGAGGGTTGGGTGGTTTTTGAACGACGTCTGGGAGGGGTTCGCGTAGGTTGATCGGGATTCGTAGGGGTTGGTTCTACGGTCATCGGCGAGAGGCTAGATGGAGTGATCAGGATACGTGTACGAGCCATAATCGAGGCACGACACGACGTAAGAAAGATCAAATCTAAGAAACCCTAGATGGCCGGAACCCTAGCAAACCCTAGGTCGAAATTAATAGAAACCCTAACCCTAGAGCTAAAAACTGAACCCTAGACAGGAGAGGGAGAGAGAGGGGTTACCCTAGGTCGAAGGTCGACGGCCGGCGATGGAGAGGATGGCCAGAAATATGCCGGAGATCGACGGAAAGGGAGGAGGGAAGTCGAAGGGTCGGGGATATTTTCGATTTGGAGTGAGAGAGAGACCGACTAAATGAGAGATAAGTCGGTTAGATTGATTTTAAGTCGGTCGAGAGCTCAAAAGACCAAACAGTCCCTGGCACAACTAGTCGGTCACAGTTCAAGCACTGACCGACTAGATCACGATCTAGTCGGTCGGTCAATGAGCTTGAACCGACTAGTTGCAAACAGTGGCTGAACCCAATATAACTGACAAGAATTAGTCGGTCTAAGTTCTTTTACTAACCGACTAGATACGAATCTAGTCGGTTGGTGATTGAACTGAAACCGACTAAATGAGTTCAAAAGTTGAGAGATAGAGCTAGTTGGTCTGAGTTCATTAGCTGACCGACTAGATGTGAATCTAGTCGGTTGGATGATGAACTGAGACCGACTAGATGAGTCCAAAAATTGATAATTAAGTTCTCTCCTCAAAACACTTGGACGATACATCGCAATCCTCTCAAAAATCATCTAAACTACCCCATTAAACATCGAAATCTCAAATACGACATTCAAACATGAATTCGAGCAAAAATTCAAAATATCACATAAAATCCCGAAAAATCCAATAAGTCTAGCATGAACGAAATATTGCGAAATATAATAGCATGCAAGATTATTGAATGAAACATGAATCCTATATCTCGGATTCACCCATAATCCCCAATTCTCGACGCAACCGCACAAAGGAGTCCTCCTTTAGGGGTTTCGTGAAAATATCGGCGATTTGCTTTTGGGTTTCAACGTACACTAAAATGATGTCCTTTTTAGCAACATGATCATCTAAAAAGTGGTGTCAGACATCTATGTGAGTAACGGCCTGTATTTTTCCAATACTTTCAAATTAAGTATTTAAAGAAAATTCAATTTTAATTGTATTTTATAATGGTTTGTTAGGAGTCTTAAACTGATTTCAAAAATTTCCTATAAAAATATTTTGGAGTACCAAACTAGTTATGGAGTATTTTAGTAAGGTTGGATTTCATCGAATACCTCTAAAAGATCTGATAAAAATTCATTTTCAGATATTACAGTTTTGGGTCAACGAATTTATTTTCTATTCAAACATCTTCAAAACATTTTCAAACTTCTGCATTAGCATCCTATGATCATTTGGGGCTTCCCACATTAATTTCGTAATTTTCTGATATCGTTTCAATAGAGAACCCGCAAACCCGTTTTCTAAACATTTTGGCCTAAAACTAGTATTTCCATAGTCCAAACCCTAGAACGGTCTTCGTATTCACGATCCTCGTGACGATACGATCCCGTGGGTATGTTTTCGTAATTTTTCGGACACGTTCATTAGTAGGGGCATTTTCGTAATTTTGTTACACTAATGTCTTTCACTAAAGGGGTTTTACCTATTTTTAATTATATACTTAACCCTAATTTTTACCTACCCGTTAATCCCCATCTAACTCCCTCCTCTCAGCTAACTAACCCCTCATCTACCCCTTTTCATCTACCCCAGTAATTTCAAGTTTGCCATTCTAATTACCTATTTAAACCCCCTCTTTGTATTAACACACCCACAGTCTCTCATCTCTCTCCCCCGATCAAAGGCATTCTCCCTCTCTTCTCGTTCGCAGAGGCAACCCAAGCCCGCCCCCTCTCTCCCTCTTTCAGTCACTCCCCCGCTCTCAGTCTCTCCCTCCGCCCTCCGGCCTTGAGTCGCCGCCCCCACCGCCTCGCCTCGCCGTCGTCCACCCTCACCGCCGCCCGCCGTCCACCAACACCGTCGACCCACGCCCACCGTGCCTCCTCCCACTGCCGCCGTCATCCCCGCCGGCAAAGCCCCCCGCAGTCGAAGCCCGCACGAAGGCCCAGGCTGCTGCCTCCCCCTCCGAGCTCCGACGGCCTCGACCCGCCACCGCTGCTCCGATCGAACCTCCGCCGCAGCGGCCCTCGCTCAGCGACGAGCTCCGCCGCCGCATCCGCCCTCCCACGTCGTCGTCGTCGTCACAGGAGCCCGCCTCCGTCCGCTGTTCCCCGTCGCCGATACCGTCGTCCAACGCCGCCAGTCGCCTCTCCCGCCGACCGCCGTCAGCCGCACTCCGCCATCGCCACCGCCACGTCGAGCCCCCCAGCCACGAACGATCGAAGACGACGAAGAGCGGGGTTCCAATCTTCGTGCACCAGCTTCGCTAGCTCCAACCTCGTCTTGCCACGACGAGCTCTAAAATTACGACGTACATATGGAAGCAGATGCTCTTGAGTTAATAGCGCCAGACTTCGACCATGAGACCGCAGCTTCCAGAGCTATTTTCAGTTGTGTACTTTCTTCTTTCATGTATATCTGTGGGACATCTTGGATTGTAATAATTGGACACTATTTGGGTATTTTTGTACATCTCTGCATCGTGGCTATTTTGATTTCACTGGTTAACTGCAGAACCTGCGCAATTATCAAATAAGTAACTGGCCCCCGAAAGCGGGTCGTTACAAGTTTGGTGGCCCATGCAGGTCCTCGCTAACTACCTCGTGAACATTATGGCAAGATCAGGATGTATAATATAAAATACTCAAATTGAACTCTCGAGTACTGGTTGTCTCGAGTGTTCACCTGTATTGGATATACGGGTAAAGTGTCCTTATTACCATCTTCATTAGATCCTCATCACTTCCTTTGAAATCTTAACCCTTGCTTAGGAATTCACGTTCCATTCTTGATTATACCTCTCTAGTACCCTCTTTTGCTAGCAGTTATAGTGATTTTTGTTGGTTGGATTATCTACCCACTTCATCACCTTCCTTCAGTTGATGATGGCACGCATTTAAATGATGATCTTCCTTCAATGGACCATGATACCGGTCAATGTGCTTGGCTAAAGTCTGTTGGATCAACCTGGCTAGACTGGGCATAAGTGATCCTGGCTTAGTCACTTCCCTGGCCGTGTCCGCTGGACCGCAAGGACGTAAATCATGATTATGTAACGCCATCGATCTTCATCACTAGCACCCCTTTCATTAGCTAGTGATGGCCTTCTGATTCTTTTACTTCTTCCTAAATCGCTTTTAGTTCGTCTGAACTCTAGCTACGTTTATTCTAAGGAGGGTAGCATTCAATTTTCGATCACCAGGAGTTCGAATTCGACAACGGAAGCGAATCGAAGGACGCTCAGAAGTATTGGAGGATAGTGATGGTGATTTGAGACGAGCCAAACCTAACGTGTAAGTGTAGGTTGTTTGCGTATTTTCATTCTTCTTGAACTCGTATTTCTCTTCTAGCCCCTACTTCTATCTTGTACCCGATTTTCTCTCTCCACGGGTTTGACTTCCTTTCCCACCGACCACCTTCCTCCCCCCTCTTTATTTCGTTTGTCCGTTTCCCCCCTCGAGACCCGTGCCCGCCGAACCCTACCCTACCTAACCCCGACTTCGGTGCCCCCTTTCTCTCTTTTAACCCCCATCCTTCCTCCCCAAGCCACCCCCGTGATTCCCCTTCACCCCGGCATTGCCTACTCCCCCCTCCCGGCCTCTTCCCCAAGCGAGCTCGATCGGACCCCGCATCGCCACTCCGATCTCCGATCCGCCAGCCTCACCCTAAGATCCGCCAGCTTCCGCTTCGCTCCATCCCGTAGGCCCTAGCTCCCTGCCATGGATCGCCAGCCAGTCGGAGCCCTCGCCGTAGACCCGCAGCCGCCGATGGCCCATCAACGTTCCGTTGTGGGACTTTTGGCCTTGGCGACAACCCTCGCCGCCTCCCTCGCTATGGCCGTGTGGTCGGGATATTGGGAACCCGCCGCCATTGGTATCATTGGGAGCTCCTTTTTCTGGTTCTTCCCCCTTGAGCTGCCCAGCTTCGATTGCTTCTTAGGGGCGCTCCTTAATGTTTTTGGGTTCGTGAGTTTTTGGTCATTAAATTGCTTAGGGCTGATGGTGTTAGCCGTAGATATCGAACAATGGTATTGGGAAGCAGTATCCTTAGGATTTGGTATTGGATTCCTTTTGGCCTTAGGTGTTGAGATGAGATGCCAGTCTTGTGCTCTCATTTGGAGGACAGCTTTGATGATGGCTTACTGTTGGATGTGGTGGAGATTGCTGGAAGCAGTGGTGACAATGATCTTGATCCATGAGAGTTGGCCTTATATCTGCCTTTTGGTAACGATCTGGATATTGGATTGTAATTTGGTAGCATGGCAGATGAAGTCTTTGGTGCTCTGCTGGTTACGTTGTAGCAGCTTGCATGCATTTGGATTAGTCCTCACGTTTTTGTATGTTATGGCAATAATTTACATGATTGAGACCATGTAACCATCGTTTATATATTCTAGACGTTCCATTCTTCTCTTTGGTGTGCTTGCTTCTGACTTGTCACCTTATGTCCCAAGTTCGATCGGATGTCATCATCATCCTCATTATCATTTCCGAGTAATGCCATTATTTTATGTTTTGCCTACTTGATGAATCTGAAGTAGCTATTGTGATAAAATATATTAATGACATCCCATATTTTCTTATCACATTTCATGTTATTTACAACCTGATTTACAAAGATTACTATCTTTTCTATCATTTATTTGCTTGAGCTTCTTTATAATATCAATTATTTGTTTCAAAAATATTTTAAATTCCGAGGACGGAATTATTTTAAGGAGGGTAGAATGTAACGGCCTGTATTTTTCCAATACTTTCAAATTAAGTATTTAAAGAAAATTCAATTTTAATTGTATTTTATAATGGTTTGTTAGGAGTCTTAAACTGATTTCAAAAATTTCCTATAAAAATATTTTGGAGTACCAAACTAGTTATGGAGTATTTTAGTAAGGTTGGATTTCATCGAATACCTCTAAAAGATCTGATAAAAATTCATTTTCAGATATTGCAGATTTGGGTCAACGAATTTATTTTCTATTCAAACGTCTTCAAAACATTTTCAAACTTCTGCAGTAGCATCCTATGATCATTTGGGGCTTCCCACATTAATTTCGTAATTTTCTGATATCGTTTCAATAGAGAACCCGCAAACCCGTTTTCTAAACGTTTTGGCCTAAAACTAGTATTTCCATAGTCCAAACCCTAGAACGGTCTTCGTATTCACGATCCTCGTGACGATACGATCCCGTGGGTATGTTTTCGTAATTTTTCGGACACGTTCATTAGTAGGGGCATTTTCGTAATTTTGTTACACTAATGTCTTTCACTAAAGGGGTTTTACCTATTTTTAATTATATACTTAACCCTAATTTTTACCTACCCGTTAATCCCCATCTAACTCCCTCCTCTCAGCTAACTAACCCCTCATCTATCCCTTTTCATCTACCCCACTAATTTCAAGTTTGCCATTCTAATTACCTATTTAAACCCCCTCTTTGTATTAACACACCCACAGTCTCTCATCTCTCTCCCCCGATCAAAGGCATTCTCCCTCTCTTCTCGTTCGCAGAGGCAACCCAAGCCCGCCCCCTCTCTCCCTCTTTCACTCACTCCCCCGCTCTCAGTCTCTCCCTCCGCCCTCCGGCCTTGAGTCGCCGCCCCCACCGCCTCGCCTCGCCGTCGTCCACCCTCACCGCCGCCCGCCGTCCACCAACACCGTCGACCCACGCCCACCGTGCCTCCGCCCACTGCCGCCGTCATCCCCGCCGGCAAAGCCCCCCGCAGTCGAAGCCCGCACGAAGGCCCAGGCTGCTGCCTCCCCCTCCGAGCTCCGACGGGCTCGACCCGCCACCGCTGCTCCGATCGAACCTCCGCCGCAGGGGCCCTCGCTCAGCGACGAGCTCCGCCGCCGCATCCGCCCTCCCACGTCGTCGTCGTCGCCACAGGAGCCCGCCTCCGTCCGCTGTTCCCCGCCGCCGATACCGTCGCCCAACGCCGCCAGTCGCCTCTCCCGCCGACCGCTGTCAGCCGCACTCCGCCATCGCCACCGCCACGTCGAGCCCCCCCAGCCACGAACGATCGAAGACGACGAAGAACGGGGTTCCAATCTTCGTGCACCAGCTTCGCTAACTCCAACCTCGTCTTGCCACGACGAGCTCTAAAATTACGACGTACATATGGAAGCAGATACTCTTGAGTTAATAGCGCCAGACTTCGACCATGAGACCGCAGCTTCCAGAGCTATTTTCAGTTGTATACTTTCTTCTTTCATGTATATCTGTGGGACATCTTGGATTGTAATAATTGGACACTATTTGGGTATTTTTGTACATCTCTGCATCGTGGCTATTTTGATTTCACTGGTTAACTGCAGAACCTGCGCAATTATCAAATAAGTAACTGGCCCCCGAAAGCGGGTCGTTACAATGTGTTTCGAACGTGAATGGTGTATCGGGTTCTTGGAAAGACATATTACACTTTGGTTGCCAACCATGATAGGGCAAGTATCACAGTTTATACCAAAGTCTTTAAGTGTGTGTCTCATCCAAAGAACTTGAGCACACGCGGCACCGGCGGCAACGTATTCCGCCTCGGTGGTTGAAAGTGATACGGAATTTTGCTTCTTGGAAAACCAAGAGACAAGGGAATTTCCTATAAAATGGCAAGTGCCACTAGTACTTTTCCTGTCGGATTTGCATCCCGCATAATCGGCATCACTATATGAGATTAACTCATATGTGCTAGATTTTGGATAAAGTAATCCAAAATCAAGTGAATAACTTAAATAACGGAAAATACGTTTTACCGCTACTAAGTGAGACTCCTTAGGTTGAGACTGATAACGAGCACATACGCATACGGCAAACATAATATCGGGCCTACTTACGGTAAGATAAAGTAAACTACCTATCATACCTCGATATAGACGAATGTCTACATCCTTACCGCCCGTATCCTTATCAAAATGCGTAGTCGTGCTCATTGGAGTCTTCTTTCCGGAGGAATTCTCCATTCCAAATCGCTTCAGCAACTCCACAGTGTACTTCGTTTGGTGGATGAAGATTGCATCGTCCATTTGGCGAATTTGGAGACCTAAGAAATATTTGAGCTCACCCATGTGGCTCATCTCAAATTGTTCCTTCATAACATTAGAAAACTCTTCGCAAAGAGCAAAGTTAGTAGCACCGAAAATGATATCATCAACATATATTTGAACTAAAATTATATCATTATTCGAATGCTTAACAAAAAGTGTAGAATCGGCTTCTCCCATTTTAAAATTCAAATCCAAAAGAAAATTCTTTAGGCGATCATACCAAGCTCGAGGAGCTTGTCTCAAGCCGTAAAGCGCTTTCTTTAGTTTAAAAACATGATTTGGAAAATTTTCATTAATAAAACCCGGAGGTTGAGAAACGTAAACTTCCTCAATAACATCTCCATTTAAAAATGCACTTTTAACATCCATTTGAAATAATTTAAAATCCTTATGGCATGCAAAAGACAATAATAATCTAATTGATTCTAATCTAGCTACCGGAGCGAAGGATTCTTCGAAATCAATACCTTCCTCTTGACGGTAGCCTTGAGCAACTAACCGAGCTTTGTTCCGGACGACGACTTGGTTTTTGTCGGTTTTGTTCTTGAAGATCCACTTTGTCCCTATGACGGTGTGGTTCTTCGATGGCAATGGAACAAGCTCCCAAACTTCATTCCTCTCGAATTGAATGAGTTCCTCCTCTATGGCTAAGATCCAAGCGCTATCTTCGCATGCTTCATTAACATTCTTTGGCTCTATCGAGGAGGCAAAGGCACAATGAGTGAAGTAGTTCATTTGCGATCTCGTCTTGACACTATCATGGATATTGCCAATGACTTGCTCATGAGGATGGTCACGAACGGTATGAAGCCGTTTGGGAATACATTGGTCACTAGGAACATTCTCAACAACTTCATTAGATGGGTTAGTCTCAATAGAATCAATAGAATCATTAGAGTTAGAATTACCAATTGACTCACATAAGACATCCATAGAGTCATCATCATTAGTAATTCTAGTTGGAACAAATCCTTCATTAAATGACACATGAAGCGACTCCTATATCGTTGAGGTTCGTTTGTTGAATATCCGGTAGGCTTTGCTACGCGAAGAATATCCAACAAAAATCCCCTCATCGGATCTTGGATCGAATTTGTCCAAACTACCATACATGTTCTTAATAAAACATTTCGAACCAAAAACACGAAAATGTTTAACTTGAGGCAACCTACCAAACAACAATTCATAACAAGTTTGTTTAGTGCCAGGCCTCAAAAGTATTCTATTGAACACATAGCAAGCGGTGTGTACCGCTTCCGCCCAAAATTGATGGCCAAGTTGGCTATCATCAAGCATAGTGCGAGCACACTCCACTAGCGTCCTATTCTTTCTCTCAACTACACCATTTTGAGGAGGTGCACGAGGGAAAGAGAAGGTGTGTGTAATACCAATTTCATCACAAAATGTCTCAAAAGACTCATTCTCAAATTCACCTCCATGATCACTACGAATAGTGACAATGGTGGTTCCTAAGAGATTTTGTACTTTCTTAACAAAAATTGTGAAGTTTTCAAAAGCTTCATTTTTATTACACAATGAAAATACCCAAGTAAACCTAGAATAGTCATCAACGATGACAAGTCCATATCTAGCATTACCTAATGAAGCAACTCTAGTTGGCCCAAATAAATCTAGATGTAATAGCTCTAGAGGCCGCTTAGAAGAAATGCTTTTCTTAGGTTTAAATGAAGATTTTGGAAGCTTGCCTCGTTGACACGAGTCACAAAAGCTTTTCTTTTGAAAGACAAGCTTAGGGAAGCCTCTAATAAAATTTAACTTGGAAAGCTTAAAAAGTGTTCCAAAGTTCACATGACCAAAACGTCGATGCCATAAGTGTTGTTCACTTGTGTTGGCAATAAGACATTGTTCATGTGATCTTGGAAGATCTAGGATATATATATCCTTATGGCGTGTGCCGGAAAACAATAATTCATTATTATCTTTTCTTAAAATATGACACATTCCTTTCGCAAAGTTAACTTTGTAACCTTTGTCACAAAGTTGACTTATTGAAATAAGATTGTGGTTTAATCCTTTAATAAGGTAAACATCACATATAATGGGTTTAGAAGGATTACCCACTTTACCAACACCTATGATGGTTCCGCTCTCGTTGCCTCCAAATACGACGCGGTTTCCATTTGCAACGGGAACCACTCCGGAGAGTAATTGAGCGTCACCCGTCATGTGTTTTGAACACCCGCTATCGAGTATCCAATTCCCCTTGGAGCTAAATTTAAATTTGTTGCTCCTTTTCTTTTTCTTTTCCTTGAGTACCGAAAGATAGAAAATTTCATATCATGGTACCCAAGGTCATTGGGTCCAAAAGATTAGACCTTTGGAAGCCAAGTCCAATTGGACTTAGACTTCCCCACATAATTTCTACTATGCACAACATCCGAAAAATAAGCATTCATGTAGACTTGTTTTTCATCCATGCTTGTGTCCTTTGGGCTCCAAATAGTGAAAATCTTGGGAGCCCTCATCCTATAGGGTGCATGCATGCGTTGTTGGTTTCTACGTGATGCATGTCGTGGATAGGCATAAGGAACATGATGGAATGGTGCATGCGGATAATTATTCATATGATGTTGTGGGTGAACATATGCATGTGTGGGAACACGTGCGTGAGGGTGTCTCACATGGTATGCACGTGCCCGTGAATGTGTTGCATAAAAATCATCATATGTGTGAGCCGGTGGAGTAGGACGAGTGTTCCTACGTGGCATAGTATTGGTGTACATATAAGCATGCCCCTTCTTTGGAGGTCCACCCAAAGTGGGTTTCTTTCCGAAAGAGGGTGTGGACGAGGTGGAAGCACCATTGGTAGAAGAACTACCAATAGAGTGTTTGCTACCACTCGTTGAGTCACCAGAAGTTGGCCTAACAAAAGTAGTGGCCGATTTGGATGAACATCCCATCGTATACCCCAAGCCAATGTGATGATTGGCCGGAAGTAAGTCACTTAGGATTTTATCCAAATGGTCCTTACCCTTATTGAATTTATTAATTTGGCCTAATGTGTTCTCATATTTCTCGGTGAGAGAACGCATAGAAGTATCCAAGTTGGATACTTGCTATGTGAGCACATAAACACGAGATTTAAGACTCTCATTCTCAATACTCAAAGTCTAGTTTTGAGAAGTCAAATCCGCTATCTTGTGATCCTCCGGATCTTCAATGCTAACATGTTCAAGTTGAGTCTTGAGATTAACAATCTCATTCCTCAACCCTTCAACAACGGTGTCGTTGTTGGTGATGATAGTTTTAGGCGAGGTTTGAATGCTAGCTAGGTCATCTTTTACTTTAGTATACCTATTTACTAATTTAGTATACTTAGACCATAATTGAGAATTAGCATTCCTAAGGTCATCCATAGTTACCTCATCGCCTTCGTCGTCACTATCATCGGAAGAGGAGGATCCTTGATCATGCTCCTCTCTTGCCATGAAGCACATGTGTGCTTGCTCCACTTACTCATCGTCCGACTCTCCGCTTGAGGAATCCTCGTAGTCGGTGAATGTTGCTCCGATAAGTCCCTTTTTGTTCCCTTTATTGTACTTCTTGGACTTATCGAATTTCGGTGCCTTCCACTTCTCCTTTTGCTTATTTAGAGGACACTCCGCTTTCATGTGTCCTGGCTTATTGCACTTAAAACACAAAGGAGAGGAGGAGGCGTTAGAAGAACCAAATTTAGCTTTGTTCTTATAGTTACCTTTTCGGAAGAAACGGTTGAACTTCTTGGCCATGAGTGCCATGGACTCCACATCCAACTCGTTTTCCGAGTCTTCATCATCGGTTGATATGGATGTGGATGGAGCGGCCTTGAAAGCAATAGCCTTCTTCTTTGGCTCGTCTTGCTTTAAGTAGGACTTCATCTTTTCCTGCAATTTTAACTTGCTATCCTTGCGTACCTCGTATGACATTAAAGTACTCATTAGTTGAACTACGGTGTACTTATTCATATCATTACCTTCCTCGATGGCGAAGGTACGCTTTTCCCAAGAAGAAGGAAGTCCTTCGATAAGCTTCGAACACTTCTCCTTTTGGGTGTAGGTTTTGCCGAGAGCCTCCAACTCGTTTATGATGTCGACGAAGCGAGCGTAATACTCCTTCATCTTCTCGCCCTATTGCATATGAAACATTTCGTAATCTTTGTTAACAACTACAAGTTTAGAGTCTCTTACCCTACTCGTCTCTTCATGTAGTATGAGGAGGGAGTTCCAAATTTGATATGCACTCTTACATGTGCATATCTTATTGAAGTCCTCGGGCTCCAATGCGCATTGCAAGGCGTTCATTGCCTTGGCATTGCTTACCTCCGCGGCGACCTCCGCGGTTGTCCATTTCTCAAAGTCTTCTTCGGTGGGCTCGACGTATTCCTTCATCGTGGTCCTCCATAGAGATGCACTCCGGAGGAAAGTTTCCATCCGGCATTTCCAGTACCCGTAGTTGGTACCGTTGAAGAATGGAGGCCTCGTTGAGGAATGTCCTTCCATCACCGAAGATGCTCCTTCACGGTTCCTAAAGGTGCCATAGTCGGAAGGTGGACGCACGGTCTTGTTGTCGTTGGCAGACATAGCTAAATATCTGGCTCTAATACCAAATGTAATGCCCTACAAGCTACTGCACAAGTACTAGATGGGGGGTGGATAGTACTTTAAAAATAACGAGTAGTATAATTCCTAATTATTGTGCAAACAACTACCAAATCAATTTGCGGAAGCTTAAATTGAAGACAACAACAAAATTAACAATGCTAACACAAGATATTACTGGGTTCGGATCCAACCAAGTCTCCCCGACTTGTTCCCGGTGATCCTACGTCCCAACCACCCGGATCCCCTCCGGATACTTGAGTTAGAAACCCTAACTCAAGATTTCCACTATGAAATACTTGTGAAAAACCTTTACAAGTCAAATCATACACAAAGTAATTTGTGACTCCCACAACCCAGGATCACAACCACACTCTCACAACCGAGAGTGAAACTTACAATATGAAATTGAAATGAAATAAGAAACTTCTTACCGACAAAATACCTATGCCTTGAGTAATGCTTACGAATTAGGGCAAGGATGATTTTGAGGAAGAAGAAGTGGCACCAAACCCTAGCTCCAAGATGTAGATCAGCGATGGAGAGCAATGGGGATGTTGGTGACCTAGAATCAAGCACTTGGCTTGGAAGGCTTCACACTCAATGAATCTCTCTTTAGAAGTAAGAGTGAGGAGAGATTATTGAATGGAATGAAAGAGCTTTGAATGAGCTTGGAATGATTTCTCTTGATCTCTAAACTTGCAATAATATCAGCCTTGACTGCAATGAATGCAGCCCAACAAGTATTTATAGGATAGAGGAGAGAGGGAGAGAAAAACGTTTCAATTAAAGCTCCAACGGCTCTTTTCTGAACCCAACTAGTCGGTCAAAGAACAACCACCGACCGACTAGTTCATCAACTAGTCGGTCGGTCAATCAACGTATACCGACTAATGAGTGAACAGAGAAAAGATCAAAGCACAGACAAAAGGAACTAGTCGGTCAAAGAAGAGTAGCTGACCGACTAGTTTCACAACTAGTCGGTCGGTTACTCAACTGAGACCGACTAACAGATAAAACTGAAGTCTGAGCATAAATAGACTTAGTCGGTCCAAGAACAAATGTTGACCGACTAATTCACCAACTAGTCGGTCGCCAAATGAGTATAGACCGACTAACGATAAACAGTAAGTTAGGTGAAAAATTGGCATGTACAGTAAAGCTAAACTAGTCGGTCCAAGAAGGAAAGTTGACCGACTAGTTCATCAACTAGTCGGTCGATCAATGAACACAGACCGACTAATGATAAACAGTAGCTCAGGCTCAAATGTGCATGTACAGGGAAAGCTCAACTAGTCGGTCACAGAAGCATCACTGACCGACTAGTTCACAAACTAGTCGGTCGGTGAGTCAACTTAGACCGACTAACTATAAACAGTAAAGGGCTTGGAAATGACTGACAAGAACTAGTCGGTCTAAGAAGCTTTGCCGACCGACTAAATCACCATCTAGTCGGTCAGTTCTTCTTCTTGAACCAGCTAACATGCACAAGAAGTCGCGAATCGAAGCGTGAAGCTTCGGGAAGGATTGTATGGACTTCTACTAAGATCCTAGAGCTAAGATATGAGCGTTATGAAGATTTAAACCGTAAGACCTACTCAAGGCTTAACATTCTACGAAAGAAGCTTAAAGACTATAAATAAAACTTGACGATACCGTCTTCAATAGCTTCAATCGAATCTTCATGACTTCTAAAAAGGTCCATAAGCTTCAACGAAGCTTTAGGCATACGATCACGTGCTTTGAGAAGTCTTGAGACGTCGTAATTGATATTCATATGAATTTGGCGACTATCTCCATAACTGCGCTCACAAAGTGTTAGTTCACGTTATATTTATGTTTGTTCATCATCCAAAACCAAATCCGGGGAGTCCAATATCCAACAAAAACATCTTCTCCAGGATGCTCCTGCAAGCCAAGCAGGAAATTGAGGAGGAATGCAAATAATTAGATGGTCATTCATATGCATAATTAACTAATTTTGAACATAGTTTGGTAATCTTCAAATGATGTGGAGAAGAGCTCTACCTATATGGACCGTCCCCTATAAACGCAATCCTGACTCCTGGTCGCCTATCCATAACCCTGCACAGCCACACACAGAATCAAGATGGATACCCTTAGCCTTGCGCGCATCTCGTGGCTGTAAAAGCTGGGGTGGAAACTCTCAGAATCGATACCCTTGTTCCAAATCCGTATTTTATCAGCTGTATAATACGCGATTTATGAGGAAACTAAAATTTTTTTAAAAAATAGATTGAAAACATACTTTCTTGATAGAAAATGTTATGTCTGCTCCCCTGATGTCACCTGCGCATCTTGAATATCCCTGCTAATAGCAGCCGAAGGCACGAGCGTAAGATCGGCCGATCCATGCAGGAATTCTGAAACACATCACAGAAGCAAGGTCGGTAGCATATCCAATAATTAATTCCATACAAGTACATGCAACAAATTTTCTCCCTTATGATTTGCCACATAGGTCTCACCAACCAACTGAACGTATACTTGGGAATGTATCTGCGGCAAATTAAGCAGTCGACTAATTCAGTTTCGTGACCAATCAATCGAATCGTCGTAAATTCAACATATGCAATATCTAACTATCAATATTGAAACTTAATTTATAGAGTGAAACTAGAAATGCATATCCCTAACTCACATAGGAACATGGGTGTGATACGACATCACTATTGGGACCGAAAGCATCTTAGCGATAGTAAGCACACCAAACACCTGAAACATTGTACAAACACTCAGAAAAGAATGAAGCATGACGAACCATGCTCATCGATAGATAAACCTTTTAGAATTACCATGACTCCAGGCGACGAATCATGAATTATGTCTGGCTTAAATTTTGCCACCTCCACAATTATTTTGGGGCTAAGCGCCAACGATAACGACATCTTTTGATACCACGTGCAAGGGAAGCTGCAAATGCAAGAATACAAGTTATTACATATTATCAATGCTATTATTGACATATCAATGCTATCAATGCTATTATTGACATATCAATGCTATTACATATTATAATCAACTTGCATGAATCATACTGATACCGGCTGCTCATATGATTTATTCTCATTAAAAAAGAAAGGAAAAATAGAAAGAATATTTTACAAAAAAGCATACAATGGATACGTGTGTTCATTTCACTCAACTCTAAAATGAAAATTTAGCAAAAAAAACCTAATATCAGTGCTATTATTGACATATCAATGCTATTACATATTATGATCAACCTGCATGAATCATACCAAAATTTAGCAAAAAAAAAATCAAAAGAATTATTAAGAAAAACATCTAAGACTAACTAATTTTGATTAGGACAATGCAATCCAATGGCAATAATAGTGTTCTAACAGACATCATATATACCAGCTAGTTTTACGATATTGGATAATAAAATCTTCTAAAGCATTGATGCATACACTTTTTTAAGCCGACTTTACTTGAGGATAATAATTAGTTTTAAGCCGACCCTACTTTTTCTGGGTCCTTGAGGCATACACTTTTTTTTCCCTTAAAGATATTGCATTACAAACAATCCAGATTTAACTAGAACAATGGAAAATGAGCAATACACGAACATCAACACCGAATATCTACATGGTAGCTACATTTCTGTGGTTCTGCTTCACAATCTAAAAGAAGGCATGTATCCTAAAACATATCAAAATGGGTTATAGGTTGTTCGTGACAAACATATAAATAGAAACTGCTGTAAAGGTGGATTAAAGCATTGTCTGAAAAAGGGTCATCAACCAAAACCCGAATATTATGTCAAATATGACATGTTTCATGAGATTTGGCTGAGGGAAAAGCCAATGAGTGAAAGAGAGTAGGTTGAATTATATATACTAAGAGCTACAAACACCACAGATAAGGACTGGAACTAGTTCACTCAATTATTAATTTTCTAGAAGAAGGTTAAACTAGTTTGTGTACAATGAACTAAATTTCTAGATGAGAAAGAAATACAAACTAAAAATGCATGATCCAAATCTCACTATGCGCCAATAAGAAACAGAAATAGAGAATGCATATAGATAAAATCTTCAAGTTAAACGTTCTAGACGTAAAAGTGAATAGGGGATAGAATATACTTAACATAAACCCCGGACCAAGAGGAGAGGTAATCGACACAAGCGGTGCCTAAAACATTGGAAGATAGTTTTGGTAACATAAAGCTGAAATAATCCAGGAGGTATGAAAAGAGAAAAATTGACTCATATAATGATCTCAAGTGATATGTCAAAAAATGAATTTGGGGGTTATCAGAGGGTGCGTCAAGACCATGAATATGAAATAAAGAATGAACCAAAAAATAGAATGGCACAGTTAACTATTCATATAACATACAGTAGTTAACACATCATTTCAAGGGTAGATAAAAATGAAAACTATTCTCACTGAAAGTGAAGTAAATAGTAGGCAAGGTACTTCTTTTCTCCCACTAGGAGCCTCTACTGTGAAGACTGCATGGCTAAACTTAAAGAAGATTTTCCTAAACTTAACAGTGCATCCACTGGGATTTAGCCTCAGGAATTCTATCGACTATCAACCAGAAGAGATGGACTTAAAATTTAATAATATTCCGAATTGGTTTACAGGTTCCTTTTGTTTTGACATTACTAAGAAAGATAGATCAAGAAGGGGTTCTAACATGGGACTATTTTACTTTACAGACATTACTTTAAAAACCTGTAGATTACAGAAGTTCTTAAGACAATGCTTTAAGGATTTGTGATGCTTATACACTTTGTCTATGGGCCCCTCCTTAAGAATATCTTGGATCTGCAATGGAGGGAAGCAACGTAATTGAAAGAAGTTAGGCAGGCCCATTTTAAGCTGAAGTTTAGTACGTAATCTAAAATAGTAAACACATGTGAATAATAATCAACACATCACGACACATGGTCATTGGTAACGCAGTTCGGTGCGCACACCTACATCTGCGGGGCCTCGCCCAGAAATTCATATTACTCCACTAAAATAATGATAATTACAATCACCAATACTATTTGATACTAGGGGAAACAAACTCCCCCTCAATACAAACAGCAAGGGTTGATCTCAATCAACCCCGTGGAGTAATTTGCGCAAGCTCCCCTTGCGTGCAAGATCCCCTTGCAATACTGACCAAGATCAACTCCCTTGATCCCCTACCTCAGTAGTTCTCAGTCTCCTCCTGGAGTTTGATATCACTTTCGCAAAAGCCGATGTTCCAAAGCGATTACCACAACGCCAATCCAACTTCCAACTTTACTTCGCTCCCACTTTGAAGTTGTTAAGTTGTTAATAACACTTCCTTCGGTAGAATCACTGAAGATTGGCCGAACAACACAGAGCACAACTAGGCGAGATAAAGCAGTTAATATAGAGATCTTAGCCGACAAACAGATCTGAAGCCAAACGAGTATCCTTAACCATTCTTCAACAGCTTCAACAAAAATAACCATTAGAACCACCTGTCCCGCACTGAAAGAGAAGATCAGAATCTGATCAACAAACACGATAACTTCTTATCTCCAATAACTACAAGTCTATTACGACGAGGTCTCATCTTCAAAAGTCGCAATACAAACAACTACATAGAATGTCCATGAAGACTGATCTCAGAAGTGTGAACAATAAGTTCAACATTTCATATGACACAATGTTCAACATTTCATAAGTATACATTGTGTCATGGTCACAAATGTTGAACAATAAGTTCAACGTTTCATACGACATATTGTTCAACATCTCATATGAACCATTGTGCCACAAATGACAAACAACAGACTTAACAATCTCCCCCTTTGGCTTTTAGTGGCACAATCAAACCGAAAAATATCTGACACCATCATATGCATATAATAGACTGAAGAGACAAGGTCGAGAAGTAGACGTACTGTCACGACCCGCTTCCCTAAAATGGAGGCGAGACGTGAAAAGGTCCGCACGAGAGTGGAGCTGTGAAGCCCCAAACCCGATAAGCGTCAATAAAACATAAGCAGATCCCTGTAACCACAACGGAACAACAATAATAACACAAGGAGAGACTGAAATAAAATCTCACATCTCATAAATTGTCCAACATGAAAATAAGTCCAACATCCAGAAAAGCCACCAGGCTAAAAGAAAGAGTCTAAAGGCCCAGAACAAGGCCAACAAAAGCAACGACATAACAAAGTATAGGTGCTACGCACCGATAACAAAACAACTGTCAAAACAAAAGTAAAACACAACGAAGACACTAGGACTGGTCCCCAGTGTCCACGTACTCCCCGTCGAACACAAGCTCGGGCTCGGCGTCAGCAAACACCTCGTCCTCAACAAGGTACTCAGGCTCAGGATCTAACATGTGTCACCAAAAAGAGTAAAGGGGCACATGTCAGCAAGTCTAAAAGACTTGGGCAAGGAAACTGAAAGTAAGGCAACTAGCAACCTAGCAGTTTTAGTATGCATGACATGGCAGTTATAACATGAGTGTACAAATAAGACATGGTGAACAACAAGTACAAGAGAACATTTATCGGGACAAGACAAGAGTAGCCAAGCTACTATCAATCTCAATCAATTCACTATTTACGTTTCACGTTGTTTGTAGATGTTTACGCCCTTCAGCTGAATGGTACATCACTCACACTGATCGGCACTAAACACTACCCCACCCCAGAGTTTACGCCTTACAACTGTAGTTGCTGATCGGGCAGACTCCCAGTTGAATGGCCGCTTAACCCTTACCCCATCCCACACGTAAACAAGCCAGGGTCCCTGTACATGAGCCCAGCAAGTGAGCCAGGGTTGCCCGCACGGGAGCTTGTTTCTTAGTTCACGATTCAATATCGAGCGTTGGGGTTAGCAACTCATTATGCTCGCTTCTGGTTACGAGCCATGAACACAAGTATTGTAGCGATGCTACGCAATCACGGGATCACTTAAAGAATGCAATGACATGACAATTAATTCGCGTACCGTTAATGGAATTTAAACATGGCATGGTAATTGTGCAACATGATATATGTCGGAACTAGCTTCGTTGTCAAGCTAGTTCCCCAATTTGCGCCTAGGCGAGTATCATTTCGTCGCCTAGCCTCTTTTACGCCTACAACAAGCAAGATGGCCTAAAACATGGCCCTAACCCTAAGTGGCAAGTTTCACTTGCCTAGCACCGGGGATGACGATCACGAAGGTTCGTCTCGCGGATGCTAATCTACGGGGGAAATCGCTGTTATGGGGAAACAATCATCAAACAACATGAAATTTCATTAGGGTTTCATAAAAATACAAATAGGTTATGAAAACATCGAGAGATCGATTTCTTACCGAGAGGAGGCGGAAGAAACACTCCGGAGAACCCTAGGACCAGATCTGGAAACAAATGGAGAAGTTTGGAGAGTTAGGGTTTTTGGGGGATATTGGGGATTTGGTGAGATTTTGGGGAAGATGAGTGGTAGAATGAGTTGATGGAGGGTTTAGATGATGAATCTAGGGCTTGGGATGAAGGAATAGGGCTTGGAGGAAGATGGGGGGCTCAATGGGGGAGATTTTAGGGTTTTGGGTCGAGTGGAGGAAGAAGAAAACGTTTGGGAGGGGTATAAATAGGTTGGGCTGGCGGCTGCCCAGAAATTAGGGTTTTGACACAGATTAGTCGGTCAAAGAGCAACCACTGACCGACTAGTTTGGCAACTAGTCGGTCGGTCGACCAACGCAGACCGACTAAGTGTAAACAGTAACTTCTGAACGAAAATAGGATTTAGATTTAGTCGGTCCATGAACAAATACTAACCGACTAGTTTAACATCTAGTCGGTCGATGAACGTTCTTATACCGACTAAGAGTGAACAGTATTGATGTTAAAATGTAGTTGAAGAGTTAGTCGGTTAAAGAAGCATTGATGACCGACTAGTTTGCAACCTAGTCGGTCAACCAACGTTCTTAGACCGACTAACGATAAACAGTAACTCCTGAATAATTTAGAAAGCCAACTAGTCGGTCCAAGAAGGATTGCCGACCGACTGGATCGTCATCTAGTCGGTCGGTGCCCCTTCTTACACCGGCTAATAAGCACCAAAAGTTCCGATACGGAGCGCGGGGCCCTGGGATCGATTCCTAAGACTCCTAGGCTTGATCTAATAGTAAGATACGACCGTTATGAAGCCCGTCACGAATGACATACTTCGAAATCGACAATCCTAAGGAAGAAACGAGAAAATACGACGAATCGATCGAAAATGAAAGCTACGGAGACGAAAACCACACATGAGGAGAAAATCCACCAAAACATATATTATATTATAATAAATCCAGATACATGAAAAGCAGTCGTTACATCCTCCCCAACTTAAGAAAAATTCCGTCCTCCGGATTTCCGAATACTCACGGGTCCGGAAACAAAAGTGGGAAACGCTCTCGCATCTCATCCTCATTCTCCCAAGTGGACTCTCCAGGTGAGCCGTGTCGCCACATCACCCTCACAAGATTGACAATCTTGTTCCGAAGCAATTTCTGACGCCTATCCAGAATCTGCACTGGATGCTGGTCATACGTCATATCGGGGCGAACGGAAATCTCCGAAAAATCCACACCATGAGATGGATCGCTAATGTATCGACGAAGATGCGACACATGGAAAACATTGTGAACTCCTTCCAAAGATGGCGACAAGGCCAAGCGATACGCTACCTCGCCAACCCTCTCCAAAATGTCAAATGGTCCAAAGTATCGCGGGCTCAACTTCCCTCGCTTCCCAAAACGAATCACACCCCGATTCGGGGAAATCTTCAAGAACACACGGTCGCCCGGCTGAAATTCCAAAGGACGACGTTTAGCATCCGCCCAATGCTTAAAACGGTCCTGAGCAATCCTCAACCTCTCCCGAATATTCCTGACGATATCCACGGCCTCCACGATCATCTCAGGTCCCAATAACTCCCGATCACCAACGTCATCCCAACTCAATGGTGATCGACATTTCCTCCCATAAAGAGCGGCGAAAGGCGCCATGCCAATACTCGCCTGGAAGCTGTTGTTGTAAGAGAACTCCACCAAATGTAGATGGTCCTCCCACGAACCCTTGAAATCCAACATGCACGCCCTCAGCATGTCTTCTAAAATCTGAATCGTCCTCTCGGACTGGCCATCCGTCTGCGGATGGTACGCCGTGCTGAAACTCAGACGCGTACCCAAACTCTTCTGCAAACTCTGCCAGAACTGAGATGTGAACCTCGTGTCTCTGTCCGACACGATACTCATGGGGATTCCATGAAGTCGCAAGACCTCCTGCACGATTCACGTTACATCACTATCCAAACTAGGAAAACGAAATAAAACGGAGAGTAAAAGAATTTTACCTCCATATATCTCCTTGCTAGCGCCTCCGTGGACTGTCCCACTCGGAACGGAATAAAGCGCACGGATTTGGTCAATCGATCTACGATCACCCAAATCGCGTCATTCTGCTTCGGACTTCGAGGTAGTCCAGTCACGAAATCCATAGTGATGTGTTGCCATTTCCACTCCGGAATCGGAAGCGGTTGTAGCAACCCGGCCGTACGCTGATGCTCCGCCTTCACTTGCTGGCAAACCAAACACTTGGCTACACTCCGAGCCACACTCCTCTTCATACCATGCCACCAATAATTCAGACGAAGATCCTGGTACATCTTGGTACCACCAGGATGCACAGAATACGGTGAACTGTGTGCCTCCACCATCAACCCCTCTCTAATATCCCCAGCTGGCACACACAACCTGGCTCCAAACCTCAGCGAGCCATCTTCATGAATCAAAAAGTCAGTCCGCAGACCGGCTTCCACCTGCTCCCGAATCTTCACCAGCTTCGGATCCTCAGCCTGGCCAGCCTTAATCCGATCCACGATCGTCGACTGTACCTGCATGTACATCAACGACGAAGCCTCCCCAGGAAGAACAATTTCCACGCCAGACTCGCAAAATTCCTGCTGCAATCTCCACTGCGAAGTCAAAATCATCACCGCTGGAAGCCTACTCAAAGCATCCGGAACCACATTCACCTTGCCAGGGTGATACTGCAAATCAATCTCATAGTCCGCCATAAGCTCCAACCATCGACGCCGTCGCATGTTGAGCTCCTTCTGAGTGAAAATGTACTTCAAGCTTTTGTGATCGATGAAAATCTTCACTTTCTCACTCAGCAGGAAGTGCCTCCAAATCTTAAGAGCAAACACAACGGCAGCCAACTCCAAATCATGCGTCGGGTAATTCTTCTCGTGAACCTTAAGCTGACGAGACGCATACGCCACAACATGTCTGTGCTGATGCAACACACAACCGAGACCCATGCCAGAAGCATCGCAAAAGATCTCAAATCCACCGCTGCGATCAGGCACAACAAGAATAGGGGCAGTCGTCAACCTCTCCTTCAGAACACCAAAAGCACTCTCACAATCACCCGACCAAACAAAAGCAACATCCTTCCGCGTCAACCTGGTCATCGGCTCAGCAATACGAGAAAAGTCCTTAATGAAACGCCGATAATAACCAGCAAGTCCAAGGAAACTCCGAATCTCAGACGCAGACGACGGAACAGGCCACTCCCTGATGGCCCTAATCTTCTCGGGATCCACTGAAATTCCATCTCCAGTCACCACATGCCCGAGAAAAGCAACTCTATCCAGCCAGAACTCGCACTTCAAAAACTTAGCATACAAACGATGCTTCCTCAAAATCTCCAATACCGTCCTTAAGTGCGAGGCATGCTCTTCCTCCGACTTCGAATAGATCAGAATGTCGTCAATGAAGATAACGACAAACTTATCCAAAAATTCGTAGAAAATCAGGTTCATCAGATTCATGAAAACTGCGGGTGTGTTAGTTACGCCAAAAGGCATGACCACGAACTCATAGTGTCCATACTTCGTCCTGAACGCTGTCTTCGGAACATCTCCCTTCTTCACCTTCAACTGATGGTAACCACTCCTCAAATCCAATTAGAGAACACCCTCGAACCTCCAAGCTGATCAAAAATATCATTGATGCGAGGCAACGGGTATTTATTCTTGATGGTCACCGCATTCAACTCCCGATAGTCCACGCACATGCGACGCGAACCATCCTTCTTCTTCACCAGCAGCACCGGTGCTCCCCACGGAGACACGCTAGGATTAATATAACCCTTCTGCAAAAGCTCATCCAACTGCTTCCGCAACTCTTCCAATTCTGCAGGTGCCATACGATACGGCGCCTTCGAAATCGGCTGCGCACCTAGAACAAGATCAATAGAAAATTCTAGAGCTCGATCAGGTGGCAAACCAGACATCTCCTCGGGGAAGACGTCGCCAAAGTCACGCACCACAGCTGGCCACTCCAGCTCCATCCGCATAGCCACAACCTCCACTGGCCTGGCCTGAAACCTGACAGGACCAAGCGAACTGCTACCACGACTGAACTCAAATACTGGATGTCCGGGAATCTCGAACACCACCTTCTTTCTCCGACAGTCGATCGTAGCATAGAAGCTCACAAGCCAGTCCATCCCAAGAACTGCATCATAGTTGATTATGTCGTGGACAATGAAATCAGCGAAGAGCTCATGTCCACAGACCACCAACGAGCAAGAATTGCAACCACGATGCACCGAGACCACGCCATTCCCTGTAACGATGTTCCAACTCTTGGGAAGAGGGGCCGTCGACAAGGAATGCTTCTCCACGAAGCTCCGAGAAATAAGGCACATCGATGCACCAGAGTCAAAGAGGACTCGTGCAGGAAATGTGCACACCAAAACCACACCTAACAATCAATTAACAATCAAACCCTAGTCTAGCAAACAACCATGTTCAAGAAAACAACACAATCTAACATCAAACCAGCTAGGAAAGTAACAGATAGATCGAGGATTACCTGCGATAACCTCATCCACCGCCTCGCTCTCCACAGCGGTCATCAGAAAAGCCTGCCTCCTCGGCGGAACAGCCTGCTGAAAAGCCTGCCTCTGCGGAACAAGAGCTGCTCCACGTCCATCAGGAACAGACGCTCGCTGCTGCAACTGCTGTGCTGCAACAAGTGCCCTCCGCAGCTGACCCGCATGCCGACAATCCTTCGCGACATGGGAAGCATCACCACAAACCAGACACTGGCCCAAAAACTTCCGACACTGATCCTTGATGTGGCCAGGCTTGCCGCAGAAATGGCAAGTGATCACTCCTTATTTTACACCCTTTTCCCGCATGTTTGCATGCCATTTTGATCGCCCAAATCATGTTTTTCACGATATATCGACGATATTGCGATGCTTTTCACGATTTGTTGTTTTTGTCGCATTTCAGGTGATTTGGCGCGATTAGGAGTGATCTCGAGATGCGCGTAATCTAGACGGCCACCGACGACCTCCCCGAGGGATATTTTACTGTTGGAGAGGAGCGGAAGAAGAATGGATGTCGCAGGAGCGACGAGGAGGCCAAAACAATCAGATTGGGCATTTTTTGTGTCCCACTCGGCCGAGTGGAGGAGCCACTCGGCCGACCAGCGAGACACTGCTCGGCCGACCCGTTCAGAAACGATTTCCATGTGTACTCGGCCGAGCGACGGAGACCACATCGGCCGAGTGACGATACCACGTCCGCCCGAGTGGAGCCCAGACGAAGGCCCTCAAAAAGATCGAAGTTACTGTTTTTCGGCCACCTGAGCTTCAGAAGATCCACTCGGCCGAGTGGCAAATCCCGTCCGCCCGAGTGAAGTGAAGCCATCGGCCGAGTGACGACAACTCACTCGGCCGAGCCGCCCCCGAACTGAAGACCCCTGAAGCCCACGACTTACTGGAAAATGACAGGGTTTTCACTCGGCCGAGCGACTTTTGTCACTCGGCCGAGTGCGATGCGCTGCCTGTAGCGAAATTTGAGGAAAACAGGCTGTGCAGGGGCGTTTTGGTCAGGATTTTTAGACGATTTTTGGGGCTATTTAAGCTCTGTTTTTACCCTAGTTTTAGGAGCCATCTCTCTGATTTTTTGCAGCTTTTTGAGTCTACTTTTTAGCTTTATTAATTGTGATTGGAGAAGAGGAAAACTTGGATTTTTTGTTGGATTAATTGAAGATCTACATTGGTTTGCATTTCTCTTCCCCAAAAACTCTATTTTTATTGTTTATATCATTGTTGTGATGAATTCCATTGCCTATTTCATTGATTATTTTTGTGCTATTGCTATGATTTGTGAGTAGTCTCCACGTCTCGGGGCGTGGGGATGAACCCTACAAGCCCTATTTCCTATTTGTGTTGAATTGGTAGAAATTGAGCTAGGATTGTTATTAGGGATTAGATTGGGATCGAATTACTACGGATAGCTAGGTATTCATATCAATTGGGATTTGCAAGAGATTGGATCCCAATTTGATAGGAAGCCCTAGAAATCCGAATTGGGTTGGAGTCGGATTTTCGAAGTACCGGTTTGCAAGAGATTGGACCGATACTAGGACCTCCGGTTGCAATTCCATGCCGATACCCGTTTGCAAGAGATTGGACGGGTAGGAACTATCCTAATCTAGATTGTGGACCGAGTTTGCAAGAGATTGGGCTCGGTGCGCAATTGGACGATGATGTTGATCCTAATGCTAGCTTCCCTAGGCTAGGGTTTGCAAGAGATTGGACCCAAACCTAGGATAGCTATAGACCGGCAACAGCGCGAGAGCGTGAGCTTGGTTCCACATTTAGTTGCAACTAGTTCATCCAAATTCTCATTCTAGCGATTTCGATACCGGTGAACCACATTTATGAAATACGGTGAGTAGTGGGGATTCCCCTTTCCCTAGACGTTCTTTATTTGATTTGATATTTCGCAAATTTGTCTGACGATTGTGACAGGATCGCCCAAGGCAATTATCTCTGTTCCTAAATAGCCAGGTTGATCAGGAGCAAGCACGGTCATTCGTCCTCCCTGTGTTCGATACCCGCTCGCCACCATACCGTGCGCTTGCGGTAAAACTACAACCGTCGCCTCGGGACGTGTATCCGGGGAGCGATCAAGTTTTTGGCGCCGTTGCCGGGGAGGCGATTGCGTTTGATTCTTTTTCACCCTAGCTATTTTTTTTCTTTTTATTATTATCATTATTTTTATTTCTTATTTCTTGCCTAACCCTTCCACGGTATTAATCATTTCTTTGAAACTCTGTTTCCCCTGTGCATGAACACGAGATCTACGGCGGACCCAGAAGACTTATTATTTGATCCCGAGATCGAACGTACCGCGCGGAGACTTAGGGCGGAAAAGAGACAAGATCCGGAAGGGAGGTATATGACCAACCCGGAAACTCCTGAAGAATTGGCGGCAAGGATGACAAGGATAATCTCGATTCGAGATAGGCTTCGGCCTAAGACTTCTTCTACCACCTCATCCATTGCCATGCCGGGGTTGGCGGCTGACAAGAACTTCGAGCTAAAGACTGGATTGGTGGTGTTGATGCAACAAGAACCGTTTCATGGGAACGCACATGAGAACCCCCACTACCACATCCAACTATTCTTGTCAAAGTGCGCCACATTCCAGATGCCGGGGGTCTCCAATGACGCTATCGGACTGCGCCTCTTCCCCTTCACGCTTAAGGACAAGGCACTCTATTGGTTGAGGACGCAGGCTGACGGAGTCTTCACTACTTGGGACGAGTTGGCGAGCGCATTTATTGACAAATTCTATCCGCCATCCAAGACGGTGAAGATCCGGAGCGCTCTCATGTCCTTCAAGCAAGGACCACAGGAGACGCTCTATGAAGCTTGGGAGCGATTTAAGGATTTGCAGCACCAATGCCCGCACCACAGTATAGAGGACTGGGAGCTAGTTCATAGCTTCTACAACGGTCTCCAACCGGGGACCAAACAAATTATTGATGCCGCGGCGAATGGTGCAATCTTGTCAAAGACTCCCGAGGAAGCTACGGCCCTAATTGAGGAGATGGCCTCAAATAATCAACAATGGGGCGATGAGCGAGGACACTCCACGTCCTCCTTAAAGCCAACTAGCATCTATGAGGCAAAGGCCGTAGCGGAGCTCACGAGAAAATTTGATTCTCTCCACAAGGTGGTGGAGAGATTGGAGAAATATATCACGGAGCCCCAAGGAAGCCCATCCACCTCCGCACCGACCAACCAAATGTGTGATTGGCAAGACCAATCTCAAGTCATGTACTCGGGAGGAGAGCAAGGAGAAGGATCCTTGGAGCAAATACAATATGTTGCGGGGAACTAAGGCTATTGGTCCAATCCGGCCGCAAGAAATCATCCGGGATTCTCCTACGCCAATAATGAAGGAGCCTTGAACCCGCCACCACCACCACCCCAACAACAAAACTATCCACCGAGGGGGCCTCCGCAACAAAACTTTCCACCGAAGCAACAAGTCCCACCGTATAGGCCTCCCGGATACAACCAAGGGTGGAGGAATCAAAATCAAAACCCTCCACAAGCTCCTCAACGAACCGACTTCGAATCTAGAGTGGAGGCGTTCATGGTCGAGCAAAATAAGGTGAATGCTACTTTGAAGGCGGGGCAAGAATCTCTCAATACCGTAGTGGCTCAAATATCGGAGCAATTAGCGTTGCTTAACCGGAACACTCAAAGATTGCCGGCGCAACCGGAGCAAAACCCACGGGGCAACACGGGCCATATCAACGCCGTGGTTGCCGTCACTACTAGAGGCGGGAAGGACACCACCCCCGCCATGATTCCTATTGAGGAGGCCGTGGAGGAAAGCTTGGAGCCGGTTGAGCCGGTAGTTGAGGTTGATAAGGAGAAGGAGCCACAAGACAAGGAGAAATCTAGGGCGGAGCGATTAATTGAGGAAAGGCGCTTCATGCCACCGGTCCCATTCCCCCAAAGGCTCGCTAAGGCGAAAATGGAGAAGAGGCTAGCAAAATTTCTCGAGTACCTAAGAGGAGTTAGCCTGAACATCCCCTTCCTCGACGCCATCGTCGAGATCCCCACGTATGCTAAATTCTTGAAGGACTTGATTTCGGGGAGGAAAAGGAAGGAGAAGATAATGCTAGCCGAGGAGGGCTCTTGGCACCAAGAGAGAGAAGGAGCCGGCAAAATTTAAAGATCCGGGGAGTTTTCGGATTCCTTGCACTTTGGGCGGCGTGCCTCTTCAAAAGGCGTTGGTCGACCTTGGGGCTAGTGTGAGCCTCATGCCCCTCTCCATGTTCTTAAAGCTTAACACCGGGACAAAGTTGAAACCCACCGACATGCGCATTCAATTAGCCGATGGACGGATAACAAGGCCGGTGGGGATTGCCGAAGACATCCCACTTCAAGTCCCGGGTGGAATATGCTTGCCATGTGACTTCGTCATCATGGACATTAAGGAGGAGGGAGACACCTCATTGATACTCGGACGCACATTCCTCGCCACCGCCGGAGTCATCGTCGACGTGCGCGAAGGTACCTTAACCTTGAACGTCGGAAACATTGAGGTGGAGCTCCACATTCCTAAGGCTATGAAGCATATGCCTTATCACGAGGAACTCGACTACATGGACCTCCTTGATGAGGTGATAGAGGAGGCGATTCCTCACTCAATTGGTGCCCTTTTTGATGAAGAATTTGATGAAGGCCCGGATTTAGGCCAAGATGAAGAGAACAAAGATGATTCCCCCGACTTCTCCGCTGATGAAGATGAAGGCGACGCTGATGTCGCGAGGATTCGAGAGCTCTGCAAGCTCTCGAAATTAAAGTCTCCAAAGAAAGCTCCGCCGGCACGGAAATCGGCATCGCCGGTTAAGCCGTTGACCGGGGCAAATGCTAGCTTGGGGGAGCCTCCCCCCAACACTATTCGAGATAGGAGACCACCGCGGGAGAACGCTACGCTGCCACGTTCGAATCCAAGCGCGCTCCCCGGCAAGTTTGACGGGTGCATCTCATATGCACCAAACATCCCGCATTGATTGAAAATTATAGGGGGTCGAGCTCACGACCTAAAACGAGCGCTTGCCGGGAGGCAACCCGATGGTTTTTGCTTCGTTTTTACTTTTTCTTTATTTTCGTTTTTGAGACTTTTAGTGTTTTGAGTCATCCGACCAAAAATTTTGTGATAACGGGTCCTATTTTTCTTGACAGGAGAGAAGATAGGTAGATCATCATGAGGAGGATGAACGAGACGATGAGGAGCGCCCCAAGAAGGCGTTCGACGCTTAGGAGGAGCATGAAATCGACTGGAGAAAGAAAGACGGAGTTTAGAGCCCAAACGAAGACAAACAGCAGAATACAAGGCTCACTCGGCCGAGTATACTAGTCACTCGGCCGAGTCCAGAAGTTCGTCCGGCCGAGCCGCTCACGAACGAGGGAAGTCTGCTGTACCCAACTCTCTGTCTATTTTCCTCATTTCATTATAACTGCTACTCGGCCGAGTATATATATTCACTCGGCCGAGTAAAACGGATACCCTCCTAGGGCGAGTCATGCCGAGTAGCTTGAGTCACTCGGCCGAATGGACTTACTCCACTCGGCCAAGGCTGGCAAAGCCACTCGGCCGAAGCGATATCGGGGAGAAAATTTCTATTGCCTCGCTCGGCCGAGTGACCACGTCACTCGGCCGAGTCGTAACTTTCTATTATATAAGTGACGAAGGGGGCGCGGATTTCGAAATCGAAAGTTCCCAAATCCGCCCGTGCCCCCTCGCCTACCCTCGCCCGAACTAGCTTCGTTCTCACCCTCACTCGCCCGACCAAGCCCGCGCGCGCCGCCGCTCGGCCTGCCACCGCTGGTCGACCGTCGCCAGACCCCGCCCGAGTCGCCGCCGGCAGCCCCGTCTCCGATCACCTCCGGTTCGCTTATTTTCACCGTTTTCTCCTCTTTCGTGTATTTTTTGAGGATCCATGTGCTAAACACCCCCCTAACCCAAATCAATTTCTATATCTATCCATTATACCCCTATTGCTCCATACATTTTGATTATTACTCGCTGATATCGCTTTTTCACGCGCAGGTTGTTTATTGGAGCTTAGGGGAGCTCAGGGGAGCTTCTACGGGCTGCTCAGGACTTCGTGGAGGCGCGGACTTCGCACGCTTCCACTACTTAGCACTCGCGGCGTGTTTGGGTAAACTCTTTCCACTCTTTGTGCACACGCCGCACTTTTCACTTTTCGGCACGCGCTCGGGGCCGATATGCCGCCCCGGACACGGCCGCGGTCGAAGAGAGCTTCCGCAAAGCGGAAGCGGTCGGATGATGCCGGCCCCTCCCACGAGTTGGAGGACTCTCCTCCACCGTCCCCCACACACCCCACACACCCAGCACAGCCTGCAGGCCCCACACACCCCGCACAGCCTGCAGTGCACCCACAGCCCGCACAGCCTCTCCCTGCCGATCCACAGCCACCACCACCGGCTCCACTGGTCGGGCCGCTCGGGATTACGTTCCGAGACGATGCACACCGCGCCGTCTTCGACCGTATCTCCCAGCGCTCGATCGTACCCTCCAGGTTTGCACACCTCGCTGACCTAGGACGCCTGGGGGTACTTGAGGGGATACTCACGTTGTACGACAACGTGGGTTGGCGCGACTTCCTTCAGGTGTCGGCGGATACTTTTACCCGCCCGACACTTGAGGTTTTGAGTTCGATCGCCCGGACCGATGAGGGATGCTCATTCCGGTTCATGGATCGAGAGTGCCAGGTCACTCTCGATATGATGAGAGCATTTTTCTCATGGCCCGCCGTCCCCGGAGCCGATCGCGGTTACGGCCCTACCCACATCCCCCCACCTTCTTTCGACGCCGGCGCCTTCTGGGCCCGGATTACAGGCCACCACGCCGCCTTTGACCCTAGTAGGGCCAAGGCCTCGGCCATTGTCCACCCCTGCCTACGTATTGCCCAGCGCCTTATGGCGACCACCTTTCTGGCCAGATATGAGCCGGGCACGATGTCTACGCCAGAGCTCTACATGCTCTATGCGATGACACGTCCCAGAGCTCTATCTAGGGATGGACACGAGCTTGTCCCCGCCGTCGTGATCGACATTGCGGCTTGGTTTCTAGACCGTATCATTGTGTCGGTGGGCGCTCGCTCACCGATATGCTGCGGCGGTCTGATCACCTTGCTTACCATGATGACCGGCGAGGACCTACCCGACGACCTGTGACGCGTTCCGGGCCCCACTTCTCTGTCGATAGACGTTATGGCCCGGATGAAGATGCTGCGTCCGCATGGTGAGCGTCACTGGGTCTGGTTGCACGGCCCCTATGGGGCCGATTACATGATTCTCCCGAGCCCTGCTCGGACTCTGATTGCACCAGCCCACGTTGACTGGATTCCGGCGATGGATGTCCTCATCCCCGCCGCCTACGTGCTCGAGGCCGAGGAGGCCGAGCAGGCCCACGCTGACCAGGCTGCCCCCGCAGACCCTGCTGCACACCCTGCCGAGCCTGCTGCCGACCCTGTCGCCCCTGTGGCCCCTCAGCCTGTTCCTGACGTTTCTGCTGCTCCTGACACTTCTGTCCCCACCTCTGCCAGTGTCGAGAGTACTTTTGCTGAGCCCACTTCCACACACTCTAGACCTGCTTCCACTTCCACGCCCACCCCAGCTCAGCAGCCCACACCACCACCACCACCACCACCTCCGCCTCAGGACGAAGACGGCGCAGCACCACCTTCCTAGGCACCCTTGATGCCATCGATTCCTTTTGCCGTTGTGCTGCCCGTTTCTGCTGGGTCCTGATGTCTTTTTGTCCACCCCCCCTCCCCTCACTTATTTTGCGTTTCTCATTTTGCCGTATCTCTATATATCTTTTTTGGGAGAGAGGGAGAGCTTTTCGGTGACACATATATACTCGTATCACTCATATCTGTGCATGCATCATATCCGCATCATATTTTCACTTCTTTATTTTTCCTTTTATTATCTTTTTTCTTTCCATCATGCATGCATCCTCACTTGCACCTCTCATTCCTTGTCTCTCTGTGTGCCACACTTTGCACATTGAGGACACTGTGCCGTTTAGCTTGGGGGAGTGAGTCCTCACTTTCTTTTTCGTTTAGCCACCTTTATTTTCAGTTTTTCACACCGTTTTTCACTTTTGCACTCATTTTTCATTATTTTTCCTTTATCTTGCCATGCATCACGTTTTTCTTATTTTCCTGTGTGCCGCATTGCATAGTTCTATTTTCCTTTTATCTTTACTTCTTTCCTTTTTTCATCTCATGCTAGAGATGAATTTTCTGTGATGATGTCTACGTGGAGTTAGCTTATTCTATATGCATGCTACATTTGTCATGTCTTAGGTTTTATTTCTGATATCATATGCTATGACTTGCTTTGCATTTAGAAATAGTAACCCACACTTTTTCCACATGAAAATGGATGAAGTTTTATTATTAGCTGAGCCTGAATGTTCATATGTATGCTATCACAGAAAACACACCAAGATTCACGCATTGAATGCCTATATCTGGAGTACTGATTTCTTTTCCTATATCACTTCTATGTGCATGAATTGTACACTTCACTTCAGGATGATTGAATGATGTTAGCCATGATATATCTGGATTAGTTAGCTTTTTTGTGATCGAAACTGAGTAGATTAGATTACCCTGCTGAAGTTGTCGTGCATGTCTTATAGAGTGAACTGAGAGTTACATTTATTTCTTTCTCCACAAATCTTGAACATCATTTCTCTACTTTTAAAATCATTGGTGAACCCCCCCCTTAGTGATTCTATTTTTATGGCATTTCCCCCATTATTAATTCCTAGCTCCAAGTTTCTTATTCTAAAAAAAAAGGGGAGAGAAGAATAAAAGAGAGAAAAACATTCTTGTATATCATTACCTCTCTCTGAGTTGGGATCATTGTATATATATTGCTTGTGCAAAAAAAAAAGAAAAAAAAAGAGAGAAAAGAAATAGAGGAAAAATCCTCAATAAAAGATCCCATCTCGCTTACTTTCTTTCTTCTTTCTCTTCTTTGCCTTTGGAGCTATATAAAAATGGGGATGTAAATATTTTTGTGCCACCACGCTTATAGATAAGCTTGGGGGAGGAGATCCATTGATGTGTGAGAGAGCGACTACTTGACATTGCACGACAACCTAGGCTAAGTAATATTCTATACTCGGTGAGATTGTTTCTAGCTTTACGAAATCCAGAAATCTAAGCCTAGCATTCATTTCATGAAATCCATACTTTTCTATTCTCTCTATTCTATGATGTGATACTCTTATACTCCAGATAGAAAGCGTTCAATTGAAAAGTGTGTGATCTGAGATTAGTATACCGCTTTAGATGATTCAGGCGATGTTAATTTTAAAAATCATTCCGTTTTTCATGATTATACCGTTGTTCGTGGGTTTTCTATTTTCTACTTGCACTATTCTACTATGATATCAAAATAAGATTCTTTGACATGTATTTCTCATTCGGTGCATGCTATAAGAGTAAGTGAAACCCACGTCCTGAGAAAATGATCTAGCATCCTACCTCTTCTTTCTTTCTTTCTTTATTTTCGTTTGGTTTTCATTCTTCTTCGTTTTTCATTTTTTTCGTTTTTCGCCATTTTCGTTTTCCGAATCCACCGGGTTCGCCTTTTACTTATCTTCCTCGAGGACGAGTAAGAGGCAAGCTTGGGGGATTTTGATCACTCCTTATTTTACACCCTTTTCCCGCATGTTTGCATGCCATTTTGATCGCCCAAATCATGTTTTTCACGATATATCGACGATATTGCGATGCTTTTCACGATTTGTTGTTTTTGTCGCATTTCAGGTGATTTGGCGCGATTAGGAGTGATCTCGAGATGCGCGTAATCTAGACGGCCACCGACGACCTCCCCGAGGGATATTTTACTGTTGGAGAGGAGCGGAAGAAGAATGGATGTCGCAGGAGCGACGAGGAGGCCAAAACAATCAGATTGGGCATTTTTTGTGTCCCACTCGGCCGAGTGGAGGAGCCACTCGGCCGACCAGCGAGACACTGCTCGGCCGACCCGTTCAGACACGATTTCCATGTGTACTCGGCCGAGCGACGGAGACCACATCGGCCGAGTGACGATACCACGTCCGCCCGAGTGGCGCCAAGACGAAGGCCCTCAAAAAGATCGAAGTTACTGTTTTTCGGCCACCTGAGCTTCAGAAGATCCACTCGGCCGAGTGGCAAATCCCGTCCGCCCGAGTGAAGTGAAGCCATCGGCCGAGTGACGACAACTCACTCGGCCGAGCCGCCCCCGAACTGAAGACCCCTGAAGCCCACGACTTACTGGAAAATGACAGGGTTTTCACTCGGCCGAGCGACTTTTGTCACTCGGCCGAGTGCGATGCGCTGCCTGTAGCGAAATTTGCGGAAAACAGGCTGTGCAGGGGCGTTTTGGTCAGGATTTTTAGACGATTTTTGGGGCTATTTAAGCTCTGTTTTTACCCTAGTTTAGGAGCCATCTCTCAGATTTTTTGCAGCTTTTTGAGTCTACTTTTTAGCTTTATTAATTGTGATTGGAGAAGAGGAAAACTTGGATTTTTTGTTGGATTAATTGAAGATCTACATTGGTTTGCATTTCTCTTCCCCAAAAACTCTATTTTTATTGTTTATATCATTGTTGTGATGAATTCCATTGCCTATTTCATTGATTATTTTTGTGCTATTGCTATGATTTGTGAGTAGTCTCCACGTCTCGGGGCATGGGGATGAACCCTACAAGCCCTATTTCCTATTTGTGTTGAATTGGTAGAAATTGAGCTAGGATTGTTATTAGGGATTAGATTGGGATCGAATTACTACGGATAGCTAGGTATTCATATCAATTGGGATTTGCAAGAGATTGGATCCCAATTTGATAGGAAGCCCTAGAAATCCGAATTGGGTTGGAGTCGGATTTTCGAAGTACCGGTTTGCAAGAGATTGGACCGATACTAGGACCTCCGGTTGCAATTCCATGCCGATACCCGTTTGCAAGAGATTGGACGGGTAGGAACTATCCTAATCTAGATTGTGGACCGAGTTTGCAAGAGATTGGGCTCGGTGCGCAATTGGACGATGATGTTGATCCTAATGCTAGCTTCCATAGGCTAGGGTTTGCAAGAGATTGGACCCAAACCTAGGATAGCTATAGACCGGCAACAGCGCGAGAGCGTGAGCTTGGTTCCACATTTAGTTGCAACTAGTTCATCCAAATTCTCATTCTAGCGATTTCGATACCGGTGAACCACATTTATGAAATACGGTGAGTAGTGGGGATTCCCCTTTCCCTAGACGTTCTTTATTTGATTTGATATTTTGCAAATTTGTCTGACGATTGTGACAGGATCGCCCAAGGCAATTATCTCTGTTCCTAAATAGCCAGGTTGATCAGGAGCAAGCACGGTCATTCGTCCTCCCTGTGTTCGATACCAGCTCGCTACCATACCGTGCGCTTGCGGTAAAACTACAACCGTCGCCTCGGGACGTGTATCCGGGGAGCGATCAGCAAGTCTTCAGAATAGGCCCTCCTGGCCTCTTAAAATGAGCGGACTGATTAGGCCTGAATCCAGGTCTAACCACAGCTCTCGCCTGTTCCACAGGCCTCTTCCCAGCACCAACAACAGACCCCCTCCTCTGGTTCACGAGCAGCTCCTGCCTCTTGGCTGCTACCAGAACCTTCTGATAAGACTCCCGGTCAGAAGAGGTCACGAAACTCTGGCGCTCCGAAGCAAGTCCCTGCAGGAACCTCTGAGCTCTCTCCTCAGTGTCCTGCACCATCTTTGGTGCAAACCGACTCAGCCTCATGAACTCTTGGTGATATAGGTCCACCGACGAGCTCCCTTGCTTCAAATCGATAAAACGCTGCAGCATCTCTTCCCTGGCAGCTTTCGGGAAAAACTCACCCTCAAATCTGGCCTTGAAGGTAGCCCAAGCTATTGGCTCCACCAACATCTTCTCTTCCGCATCCCACCAATTCCGAGCATTATCCTTGAGTTGCCTCTTCGCCAAATCAACCCATCCAGCCGGGGTGATCTTGGCCATCTTCAGATTGTCCTCGATGTTCCGAATCCACTCATCGGCAGCCAGAGGACCCTCAGACCCATCAAAATATGCGGGACCCAGCTCCCGAAATTGCTTCGCTCCTGGCTCAGAGCGAGGGGCATCCGGAAGAGCCCGGGCAGCTCGAGCAAGTGGAGCATTCTGGACTTGCAGGAGCACGCCCTGCTGCACTTGCATCATCTGGAGCATCATCCGCATCATCTCCCCGTTGGTGGGTTCCCGCTCAGGCTCCTCATCATGAGGGAGCACACCACTACCCCCACCACGGGTGAATCGTCTTCCTGCCATCTAGTGACACAGAAAACGAATCAGATTAGACTCATAGCTTATGACTCGGACGTCGAACTTAGTTTATTGGACATTCTAATATTATTATCGTCATTTCAAAAATCGCAGTTACAGAAGGACCTGCATGGGCCACCAACAAAACCTGTCACGACCCGCTTCCCTAAAATGGAGGCGAGACGTGAAAAGGTCTGCACGAGAGTGGAGCTGTGAAGCCCCAAACCCGATAAGCGTCAATAAAACATAAGCAGATCCATGTAACCACAACGGAACAACAATAATAACACAAGGAGAGACTGAAATAAAATCTCACATCTCATAAATTGTCCAACATGAAAATAAGTCCAACATCCAGAAAAGCCACCAGGCTAAAAGAAAGAGTCTAAAGGCCCAGAACAAGGCCAACAAAAGCAACGACATAACAAAGTATAGGTGCTACGCACCGATAACAAAACAACTGTCAAAACAAAAGTAAAACACAACGAAGACACTAGGACTGGTCCCCAGTGTCCACGTACTCCCCGTCGAACACAAGCTCGGGCTCGGCGTCAGCAAACACCTCGTCCTCAACAAGGTACTCAGGCTCAGGATCTAACATGTGTCACCCAAAAGAGTAAAGGGGCACATGTCAGCAAGTCTAAAAGACTTGGGCAAGGAAACTGAAAGTAAGGCAACTAGCAACCTAGCAGTTTTAGTATGCATGACATGTCAGTTATAACATGAGTGTACAAATAAGACATGGTGAACAACAAGTACAAGAGAACATTTATCGGGACAAGACAAGAGTAGCCAAGCTACTATCAATCTCAATCAATTCACTATTTACGTTTCACGTTGTTTGTAGATGTTTACGCCCTTCAGCTGAATGGTACATCACTCACACTGATCGGCACTAAACACTACCCCACCCCAGAGTTTACGCCTTACAACTGCAGTTGATGATCGGGCAGACTCCCAGTTGAATGGCCGCTTAACCCTTACCCCATCCCACACGTAAACAAGCCAGGGTCCCTGTACATGAGCCCAGCAAGTGAGCCAGGGTTGCCCCGCACGGGAGCTTGTTTCTTAGTTCACGATTCAATATCGAGCGTTGGGGTTAGCAACTCATTATGCTCGCTTCTGGTCACGAGCAAGGAACACAAGTATTGTAGCGATGCTACGCAATCACGGGATCACTTAAAGAATGCAATGACATGACAATTAATTCGTGTACCGTTAATGGAATTTAAACATGGCATGGTAATTGTGCAACATGATATATGTCGGAACTAGCTTCGTTGTCAAGCTAGTTCCTCAATTTGCGCCTAGGCGAGTATCATTTCGTCGCCTAGCCTCTTTTACGCCTACAACAAGCAAGATGGCCTAAAACATGGCCCTAACCCTAAGTGGCAAGTTTCACTTGCCTAGCACCGGGGATGACGATCACGAAGGTTCGTCTCGCGGATGCTAATCTACGGGGAAAATCGCTGTTATGGGGAAACAATCATCAAACAACATGAAATTTCATTAGGGTTTCATAAAAATACAAATAGGTTATGAAAACATCGAGAGATCGATTTCTTACCGAGAGGAGGCGGAAGAAACACTCCGGAGAACCCTAGGACCAGATCTGGAAACAAATGGAGAAGTTTGGAGAGTTAGGGTTTTTGGGGGATATTGGGGATTTGGTGAGATTTTGGGGAAGATGAGTGGTAGAATGAGTTGATGGAGGGTTTAGATGATGAATCTAGGGCTTGGGATGAAGGAATAGGGCTTGGAGGAAGATGGGGGGCTCAATGGCGGAGATTTTAGGGTTTTGGGTCGAGTGGAGGAAGAAGAAAACGTTTGGGAGGGGTATAAATAGGTTGGGCTAGCGGCTGCCCAGAAATTAGGGTTTTGACACAGATTAGTCGGTCAAAGAGCAACCACTGACCGACTAGTTTGGCAACTAATCGGTCGGTCGACCAACGCAGACCGACTAAGTGTAAACAGTAACTTCTGAACGAAAATAGGATTTAGATTTAGTCGGTCCATGAACAAATACTGACCGACTAGTTTAACATCTAGTCGGTCGATGAACGTTCTTAGACCGACTAAGAGTGAACAGTATTGATATTAAAATTTAGTTGAAGAGTTAGTCGGTTAAAGAAGCATTGATGACCGACTAGTTTGCAACCTAGTCGGTCAACCAACGTTCTTAGACCGACTAACGATAAACAGTAACTCCTGAATAATTTAGAAAGCCAACTAGTCGGTCCAAGAAGGATTGCCGACCGACTGGATCGTCATCTAGTCGGTCGGTGCCCCTTCTTACACCGGCTAATAAGCACCAAAAGTTCCGATACGGAGCGCGGGGCCCCGGGATCGATTCCTAAGACTCCTAGGCTTGATCTAATAGTAAGATACGACCGTTATGAAGCCCGTCACGAATGACATACTTCGAAATCGACAATCCTAAGGAAGAAACGAGAAAATACGACGAATCGATCGAAAATGAAAGCTACGGAGACGAAAACCACACATGAGGAGAAAATCCACCAAAACATATATTATATTATAATAAATCCAGATACATGAAAAGCAGTCGTTACACGTACCAGTCTTTAACAAGAACATCAGAGATACCACTGTACTTCAACAGGTAGATCATACAACAAAAAAAATACTCCCCCAAGATGTTCAAGAAGTTACATATCACAGATCAGACAATAGTAACACCAACTTCAAATCACCACCATAACATATCACCACATCAAACATATCACCACATCAAAACACTATCTCCCCCTTTGTGACACTAAAAGTCAAAGGTCATAGCTTGTCAGAAGACACTTTAGCTTGGAGCTGAACAATCCTTTCCTGGAGAAAAATTCTCTGAGCTTGAAGACGAACTCTCTGACCATCAAGCATATCCAGCTGATCATCTACAGATTTGATAGCCCTCTGAAGCACCAACATGTCATCCAGTAAATCTTGCACATAGACCTTTGATGATGAAGTCCTTTTGCCAGCAGATTTTGAGGCAGATGAAGGAGAAGTAGATGAGGAAGGCACATAGGACACAGAAGCCGAAGGAAGAACAGATAAATCATCAATTTTGCTGGCTACTGACTTGGTAGTGAAGTTGATCAAGTCACATGACACTGGAAGTTCAGAGGAGTCAGGGACAACCCCTTGCGAAAAAAGTATCATGGAAATGAGGGAGGCATGAGGCAGTGAAGTATTAGGTGCAGAAGACTCTGATAGTGAAAGGATGGAATCAAAAATAAGTCAACCCAAATTGAAAGATTTCTTAGTTCTGGCAGCAAACAATAATTTGCACATAGCCTTGGTGACAATCGACATGTTGGACGTTGGCAGCCAATTACGGGTGGCAATGCGATAGAGTAAAAAGAACTTTGCAGTCAACGCTGAGGAAGGGAAGGAAAACGTCTTTGGCCAACACATAAATTGCCCATCAGTGACTGTCTGGATGAATAAATCATAGTCTTCACCAACAGAAACACCATAAGAAGGGAGGTTCTGAATGTACGGCCACTTTTAGTAGTTTGTTGATGACAGCAGGGGAGAAAGGAATAATCTTGCCTTCAATAAAAGTCCGGAAACCCCACTTAGATGCAGATTCCGTAGAAGACTTGGAGAGGTTACAATAGAATTCTTGGACCAGTACTAGATAAAAAGTCTTAAAGCATCTTGCTGCTTGGAAGAGATCAATGTCCTTGAGAAAGACTAAGAAGTGAGTCTTTCTAAAGGATGAGACAGCAAGAGACTTTTCACCAAAGATAGATCGCTCTGAGTAGACAGGCCATCGATTCTGGTAGGACTTTTCAAGAAATTGCTTGGATAAAGCCCTAGATCGATGTAGACACAGCAGAAGGGGAGAAGGAGCCTGAACCACCAGACCTCTTGAGTTTCTTAGAGGGAGAAATACTGGATGATCTGGATGAACCTTTGCGCTTGAGAGACTCAGATCTAGTTCTGCGAGTGTGAGATACAAAAGGATCCATACTAGGAGCATCAATCATCATGGGTTCCTCTTCTTGAGCACTAGCAGTCGATCTGACATAAGATCCAACATTTGACGTGGGTTCGACATTTTCACATGGAGTAGTGGTCAGTCCAGCAGTAGGAACACTCATCACCACATGATCAGAAGCTATCAATACTGGAGTAGCTTCATCAACAATTTTTGAAGCTCATGTTCCTACTTCCATGTCAACCCCATCCTCCTTCCCTCTAGAACTTAGATTATCATTTCTCTCATCAATTGAGTGAGAAGCATTATGTATAACATCTTGTGAAGCCGTCTACCCAGCATCATCCGTATCAGAAATGCACATGTCACTTTGACCATCAACATTATGTGCAAAATCAGGAGCAACATGAATAGAAGGTCCTTCACCAATATCCAGATCAACAGCACCCACATTGACATGATAAGACTCACCATCCTCGTCAAAGTCTCTACTAGGGACTTCTCCAGTCATGGAAGGCTCAGAGTCGGAGCCATCCAACACAATAACATCAGAGATTTTGACAGAAGGTTCAGGTGGATTCCAAGTCTTAAGAACAACCAGGTCATCAAAAGGAACTCTTACACTAATCAATTTACCATCCACATCTTTAAGAAGGACAGAACCAAAACTAGCTTTAGATAAATTCATCCAAGAGACATTCAATTTACGTCCTATCCGACGAAGATACCAAAACCAGTCAGCCACAGTTTCCAGCTGGGGAACCTGTTCATCTTCTTCAGATTTTGACATCGGCGACTTAATCGGAGAACAAGGATCAACAAGAATTGGGGGAAAAGTACCATAGCCAAATTCGATATAGAACCTGGTTGCATGTTGACAACAGACAATGGGGATGAAGAAGGAGAGGAAATACCAACAAATGAAGCCCTAGGAGCACGAGGAATCGTCCTTTTCCGTTTGATGCGAGACGAAGAAGATGAGACGGAAACCTGCAGAGGAGATGCAGCCTGACGGGAGGAGCGTCGAGGATTTGGGAAGGATTTCTCAGTCCGAGCACGACCCATTTTGCAAGAAAGGCTAGAAAGAACTTTGTCGAAGTATCAAGAATCAAGAACCCTAAAAACCACTGAGCACCTCTTCTTTTTGCAAAGTTCAAGAAATGATGACCGCTGCGAGAACCAAGAGGGGAGAAATAAATGAGGAAAAAATAAAAGGAATACCAGACACCAGAACCCCTTCCTTAGTTGCAACATAATGTACAACATTATGTGCAACAATATGTCCAACATTAGATACGACACAACCCAAGAGCTTGTCGTAACTCCTCAAACATACTAGAGTCCAAGGGCTTTGTAAAAATGTCTGCCAACTGACTGGTAGTCTCTCTATATTCCATGACAAGTACCTTCTTTTCAACCAGCTCTCTGATGAAATGATGTCGAATGTCGATATGTTTGGTCCTTGAATGTTGAATAGGATTCTTGAAAATGTTTATTGCGCTCTGGTTGTCACACAGAATGGTCAAGACCTCTTGATCAACACTGTAATCAGTCAGCATTTGTTTCATCCATAGGAGTTGAGTATAACAGCTCCCTGCTGCAATATATTCAGCCTCAGCGGTTGATAAGGAAATCAAATTCTGCTTTTTACTATACCAGGAGAGTAAGTTGTTTCCAACATAGAAACACCCTCCTGTGGTACTCTTTCTATCATCAGCATTACCTGCCCAATCAGCAGCACTATACCCTGATAGAAGTGTATTGGTATCTTTAGAGTACCAAATGCCATAGTCAGCAGTTCCACTTACGTACCTGATTATGCGTTTTACAGCCGTGATGTAAGATTCCTTAGGACAGGCTTGATATCGGGCACACACCCCAACACTAAAACTGATGTCAGGTCTACTTGCTGTCAAGTACAATAGACTTCCTATCATACTCCTGTACATAGTGACCTCTACTTGTTTTCCACCATCATCCTTTGAGAGCTTTTCAGTAGTAGCCATAGGCGTGCGAACTTGGCGGGCTTTCTCCAGACCGAACCTCTTAACAAGATTCTTAGCATACTTACTCTGGGATATAAACAGACCATCGCTAGATTGTTTAACTTGAAGACCAAGAAACATATTTAACTCACCGACCATACTCATTTCAAACTCTTTTTGCATAAGATCTAAATTCATGTACCAGTTGTGGTGAAGTAGATCCAAAGACTATGTCGTCAACATGAATCTGTGCAACTATGACCGCAGATCTGGTTCTCTGAACAAACAATGTCTTGTCTGCTCCCCCTCGCTCATAGCCCTTTTTAAGAAGATATCTGGTCAGTCTTTCATACCAAGCTCTTGGAGCTTGCCTAAGTCCATAAAGAGCTTTCTTCAATCGATAGACATGGCTAGGCAAGAATGGGTCTTCAAATCCCTTTAGCTGTTCAACATATACCTCCTCATTTAAAATGCCATTTAGAAAGACACTTTTCACGTCCATTTGATGAAGCTTGAAGTTGAAACTACATTCCACTGCGAGAAGTAATCTAATAGATTCCAAACGGGCCACTGGAGCAAAAGTCTCATCAAAGTCAATTCCCTCGATCTGAGTGTATCCCTGAGCTACCAGACGAGCTTTGTTACGTGTGACATCCCTTTTTCATCCGTTTTATTCTTGAAAATCCACTTAGTTCCCATGACATTCATCCCTTTTGGTCTCTCAACAAGACTCCAGACGTCATTACGCTGAAATTGATTTAGCTCCTCTTGCATAGCCATCACCCAGAAGTCGTCGAGTAATGCTTCTTTAACATTCTTGGGTTCAACACTAGATAAAAAACAAACATATCCAGCAAGATCACGATAATTTACCTGACTAGTGTCTCTAGTGCGAAGACCATCTTCAACATTCCCAATGACAAGTTCAGGAGGATGATTTCGTATAACTTTTGTAATCCCCCTTGAGGAATGTACTTCATTTCCATCTGATTGCGATTCCTCAACGGATGATGTTCCCTGAGAAGTACCATTCTGACCAGTATTCACTTGTGTTGAATCAAATGTTGTAACATTTTGTTCAACATTTTCATCCTCTTCATTACTCTCTCCTTGAGAACCAGGCCCCCCATGAATAACAACTTCACCCTGCTCGAAGTCATCTACAACAACATTGATAGACTCCATCAAAACATCAGTGCGATGATTCAGTACCCTGAAAGCATGACTCGTAATAGAGTATCCGAGAAATGTCCCTCTATCACTCTTAGCATCGAACTTTCTCTTAGAAGTTCGATCCTGCAAAATGTAACACTTGCTTCCAAATACATGAAAGTAAGAAACATTGGGTTTTTTACCTTTCCAGATCTCGTAGGGAGTTTTCTCCATTCTGGGTCTTAGATACACTCTATTTATGGTGTAGCAAGCAGTGTTGATCGCTTCTGCCCACCATTTAGTACTGACTTTCCTGGCATTCAACATCACGCGGCCATCTCCTGTAGAGTGCGATTCTTCCTCTCAACAATTCCATTCTGTTGAGGGGTCTTAGGCGCAGAAAACTCATGTCGTATTCCATCTGCTTCACAGAAATCAGCAAACAAGTGATTTTCAATCTCCTTACCATGGTCACTGCGAATTCTGATAATCTTTCCAATAGTGACTCCTCTCTCCGTCTGAAGGCGGGTGCAGAGCTTCTTGAAGGCATTGAAAGCATCTGACTTTTCTTTGAGAAAATCTACCCAAGTGAAACGAGAGAAGGCATCAACACAAACATACATGTACTTCTTACCTCCCATGCTGACTTCCGTTATGGGTCCTATCAGATCCATGTGTAGCAGCTCCATGTTCTTAGAGGTGGTGATGGTCTGAAGTTGTTTATGACTAGTTCTCTTCTGTTTTCCCAGCTGACAAGGACCGCAAACCCCTTCTATTTTTCTTGGATATGACAGGTATCCCTCGAACGGCTCCAACTCTGGTAATTTCGATCAAAGTTTTGTAATTTACGTGACCTAGTTTTTGATGCCATTGTTCGGAGACTTCAACACTAGCCGTGAGACATCTGTTAGCTTCCTGAAGTAGATAGCAGTTGTCAGCCGATCGTTTCCCAATTAGAATGTTAATCCCAGCTTCATTCAGTACTACACACTCGTCCTTAGTGAACTGAACAAACAATATTTGGTCACATAATTGACTTATACTAATCAGGTTTGCCTTTAAGTCTTGAACATGCATGACATCCTTCAAAGTAATAGATCCAGTCATCTTCAGCTCTCCCTTCCCAATGACTTTGCTTCTCTGGCCATCACCAAAAGTAACATGTCCTTTATTGCCTCTAGTGTACTCTGAGAGAAGACCCCGATTTCCTGTCATATGTCGGGAACAACCGCTGTCGAAATACCACATATTTTCCGAGAAGGCAACCATGGAGGTGTAGGCAACTAGGCTATGAATTTTTGACTTCGTTACCCATTTCTTTATGAGCCTTTTCTCCGGATGTCCTGTGTCTCTTCCTTCACGTTGGTGTCTCATACGACTGAAGCACCTATTTTCAGTGTGACCTTTGCATTGACAGTAATTACACACAAAGTGCCCGAGTGTAGCATTCTTTTTGTGTTCATCCTTTTGACTACCTTGCTTGAAGTGTCTATTCTTGTTCTGACTCTTGACAGTTCCACCATGTACTTCCTTGGTTAACTGAAGATAGACTCCTCTATTGAACCCTACACCCGTACGATCTCCGGATACTTTCCCCATGCTTAGAATGTCATCAAGCTTAGTCTTACCAGAGTTCCATTTGTTAAGAACGCTCTCGGCCTTCTCGGCTCTAAGCAGTGTTCTCCTGAGTTGTCCTTCTAGATTTCTGAAATCTAGCTTGATCTCTGCTAGTTGAGCTATAGCCTCTTCCCTTTCTCCTTTCAGTCTAGCATTTTCTCTCTTCAAGGACTTATTGATCTCACAGATCTTCATCCAATTTGTAAACATAGTTTGATATGCAGATCGAATATCAACTTCATCAACTTCTTCATCCTCACCCGTATCTGAAGTAGATTCACTGTCCGATGTTGCACTATATGTTGTAACATTCTTCTTGACATTCTTACATTTATCCTCCAACATGGTGCGAGTTGTGCCCACACTTGGTCCAACATTGCTAGTGATGTCATCAGTATGCTGATCATTCATAATGGCCGCAAAAGCAACATAACTGTTGACAATATCCTCGTCTCCAGCATACCCTTTGGACTCTTCACCAGAGATTTTCCTTTTTGTTTCTTGATAGTGTTCGCACATTCAGCTTGTATATGTCCAAATCCTTCACACTCTCTGCACTGAATTCCCTTGATATACTCTTAGGTTCATACTTCTGTATAGGACGGCTATTACCTCTACCTGCAGGAGAGAAACTATGACGAACTTCCGTGTTGACATTTCTGAAGCTCTGTCTCCTACTTCCTATTTTCCTCATCATTTTACTAAATTTTTAGTTAACAATGCTATGTCATCTTCAAGATCAGTGTCATTCCCTTCATGTGAAACTTCAGTAGCTTCCACCTTTAGAGCCACTCCTTTATCCCTTTTATTTTGCTTCAAATTCATTTCAAAGGTTTGAAGGGACCCCATCAATTCATCCAATCTCATATTGGATGTATTCCTTACTTCTTCGATAGCAGCAATTTTAGCTTAAATTGCTGAAAATTTTTCAGGTAGAGACCTCAGAGTTTTCTCCACTAATTTCTTTTAGGAGTACTTCTTTCCCAATTGAAAAGCCTGATTAGCTATATCACGTAATCTTCCATTGAATTCGGCCACGGATTCATCATCGTTCAGCCTAAGATTTTCAAATTGAGAAGCCAGAATTTGAAGTTTAGATGCTCTTACAGTGCTTGTCCCTTCATGTATGTTTTGAAGAATGTCACATGCTTCCTTTGCAACTTCGCAAGTAGAGATCAATTTGAACTGTTCTTCATCAACAGCGGTGAAAATTGCATTCACATCCTTCGAATTTCCCAGTGCCGCATGTTCTTCCTCAAGACTCCAGTCTTGGGCTGGCTTGAGAGATTCATTTCCCTTCTTATCATCAATTGTAGGAGGAGTCCAACCTTCAATAGTGGCCACCCAGCCTTCTCATCAAGAGACTTGATGAATGCGCGCATCCGAGATTTCCAATACGCATAATTAGTACCAGTGAGCAGCGGAGGCCGAGTCACTGAAGCTCCTTCCTTTGTGTTCATGGTTGACGTACTCAAACAGCAGAATCACACCCTCTTTTCCAAACAAAGAATGCGGATGACCTACTCTGATACCAATTGAAGTTTAGTACGTAATCTAAAATAGTAAACACATATGAATAATAATCAACACAGCACGACACATGGTCATTGGTAACGCAGTTCGGTGCACACACCTACATCTGCGGGGCCTCGCCCAGAAATTCAAATTACTCCACTAAAATAATGATAATTACAATCACCAATACTATTTGATACTAGGGGAAACAAACTCCCCCTCAATACAAACCGCAAGGGTTGATCTCAATCAACACCGTGGAGTAATTTACGCAAGCTCCCCTTGCGTACAAGATCCCCTTGCAATACTGACCAAGATCAACTCCCTTGATCCCCTACCTCAGTAGTCGTCAGCCTCCTCCCAGAGTTTGATATCACTTTTGCAAAAGCCGATGTTCCAAAGCGATTACCACAACGCCAATCCAACTTCCAACTTTACTTCGCTCCCACTTTGAAGTTGTTAAGTTGTTAATAACAATTCCTCTGGTAGAATCACTGAAGATTGGCCGAACAACACAGAGCACATCTAGGTGAGATAAAGCAGTTAATATAGAGATCTTAGCCGACAAACAGATCTGAAGCCAAACGAGTATCCTTAACCATTCTTCAACAGCTTCAACAAAAATAACCATTAGAACCACTTGTTCCGCACTGAAAGAGAAGATCAGAATCTGATCAACAAACACGATAACTTCTTATCTCCAATAACTACAAGTCTATTACAACGAGGTCTCATCTTCAAAATTCGCAATACAAACAGCTACATAGAATGTCCACGAAGAATGATCTCAGAAGTGTGAACACCAAGTTCAACATTTCATATGACACAATGTTCAACATTTCATAAGACACATTGTGTCATGGTCACAAATGTTGAACAATAAGTTCAATGTTTCATACGACATATTGTTCAACATCTCATATGAACCATTGTGCCACAAATGACAAACAAAAGACTTAACATAAGCCGTGGTCCATGACCCCAAATCATGAATATGAGGTAAACAGATTATCATCAAAATGAAAGTAAAATGTTGGGGACCTTAAAATAAATAATAGCATGTTATCCTTAAAAGTAATTTTCAAAGAAACAACGTCACAGTATGTGACCCTGAATTGAACTACTACAGTCCAGTCCGATGCATAATGCATAAACAACATGCATTAGTTGCCCTCCTGCTTGCCAGCACAGAAGGTTTTTCTTGAAAGGGCAGGTGTGTGGGGGTTTGGGGGGGAATGTCACAAGCATCCAAAACTACAATGATTACAGCTCAAAATCTGACACAAGTTGGGATTTGGAGGTGCAGATGTTTTCAGCTGAATCCGTTAACAGTGAGCGTAATTAAAGTCAAGAACTAAGGGCTTTGCTGAGAATAAAAAACAAGAATTAGGATGCAGCTTAACAAATTGCATAGTGAAACACAAAACACACACATCAATTACTATGGTATGCACTAAGCAGAGGTAAAGCAAAACAGGAATTAATTTTATTCTAATAATTAGAATTACAAATCTTAGCCAGCCATAACTTGTAAGGAATAATTGCTCGAAGAACCAGCCACAGTTCAAGAACTTCTGCACGACTATCATTGGGAAACAAGAAAAAGAAAATTATAAAAACAATACTGGTCTTGTAATATCCCGAGGGCATGCAAAATTTATAACCGTCTGGACCCCAATAATATCAAGCCCCTGGAACAAGATCAAGCGTTAGAATCAACTGTAACAAAAAACTATGGTTTGGTCTCCAATCTAAGGCAAAAAAGAAAATTAGAATTCTCAAAATCAGAACATTATCTTAGCAACACTACAACATCCAATTAAGGACAAACTTCCAATTAATATAATGGAAACAAATCATAGCTCTTTTCCCTTTGTTTTCCATTGCTCTACTTTTACAATACCCAAAATGAAACAAAAAGGAAGAAACCCGAACCGCTTAGAACCGGATCTACGCATGCCAAAAATACTAAAAAGGTGGCATTTTTACCTTCTTCTTCTGCTTCCCACCGCCAGACGTGTCGAGCTTGGACGACGGAGGCGTGGCCTTCGCGTCCTTCTTCAAAGCCTGCGTCAAAAAACCAAATAAAGAGTGAGAATTTCACGATCAATGAGCCCAATCTGGGATCTGAGCATGAAATAGATAACCATTTTCAGATGGGGATTATGGTTCCTTTGGATTCGATCTCGAAAGAGATGATGGGAAAAGGAGAGCAGCGCGAGAATGAGAGGGATTTTGGTTTACGGATGGGAGAGAGGGATGAATACATGGGGAAAGAACGAGATGGGGAAAGCCGAAGATGAAGAGGGTGAGGGTGTTGAGAAGGAGACCAATGTACTGGGGAACGAAAAAGTTCGAAATATATGGGAGGCCCACGCAAACGAAATTTTTGGGGGAAATTTATCTAACCTTTAACAGCGCCTTGCAGAAAAGAAGCGCTGTTTATTAGCTGGCCTTTAACAGCGTTTGTAGAAAAAACGTTGTCTATTATCCGACTTTTAACAGCGCTTGTAGAAAGAAGCGCTGTCTATTATCTGTGCCTCTAATAAACATCGCTTGTAGAAAGAAACGATGTCTATTATCTGACCTTTAACAGCGCTTGCAGAAAGAAGCGTTGTCTATTATCCGACTCTTTGCAGCGCTTGCAGAAAGAAGCGCGATCTATTATATGTGTCTCTAATTAACAGCGCTTATAATTGGCAAGCGCGGTTAAAGGTGTGCTATTAAAGGTCCTGTTTGTAGTTGTGATTCTAAAGTTTGAGAGAGAATGTTAGTTGGATTGGTTATTTGTGGTTGTTAACAAATGTGTTTATTACATGTTTATGAGATAAATCTTTTGTGTATTTGGTCAAAAGCCCAAGATGGGAAAAAAATCTTTGACTTCGCGCCCTTAGATCCAAAAAATACAAAGAAAATATTATCCTTGTTGCCATGACTCATGCATGATCCAAGTGGGATGGTCGGCTTGTGATTAATTACACATGCAAATCGCGGCTAAAATTCCATAATCACGTGACGAAATCAGTCACATTCCATTACAGCTGACCATTGCGAGGATCACGAATTTTAATTGTTATCAAATCGTAATGCACGGATCATGGAGGATACTTATAATTAGGTAGAGATTGTTTTATATTTCGAGGAGAAAGAATTTCCAGGAAAAGCTAGAAAAATTGTAGGAAGTCCAGATAGAAGTAATTCACAATAATTGCAGCAAGAACACAATCAGTAAACAAACAGAGTCTCCTTTTAATGAAACATCCAGGTTTGATTTCTTCCTTTTATTCATGGCATTATGAGCTGGGGACAAAAATATAAGAAGAATTACATGAATTTTGATCTCGTGCGTTGCACATTTTATGATTTATACATTGAACCATGTACATACTTAAGTATCAAACAGAGATGTCTACAAAAAGCTCCTAAAACTTTCAGCAAGTTGTACGAAGCTTCAAATTTAGGTTCATCTTCTTTTATACAAATTTTTTGGACAAAAACGCCAGTCCGTCTATTGGACCAAGCCTCGCAAATGACTAAACTATGTGGTAAATACGTACCCGTAAAGACAACGACTCGGCCTTTATAACGTCAAGTCAATCAAACAGTTGAAAATCTATAAAAAGGCCATGGGTTTATCGTAGCATGCATCCCCCTCCCTCTAACTAGATCTCATGGCTCCACTCGCCAATCTCTCCTCCTGTTTCGCCTTCTTTCTTCTAATAAATTTTATTACATGTTCTTATTCACAGACTGGAGTGGCGACGCATCATGTTGTGAGTGTTCAGTCTCTGCAACCGAGCGACGCCTGCAAATCGTCCAATGGTTAGAACTTTCTAGACTGTTTAATTTATCTGTTTGTTGATGTTCTATAATTAAAGCACTTACATGTACTCTCTCTTGAGTGTGGGATTTGATCGAATCATGTATGTATCATGGGCATATTATTGCTTCTCTTGGTGATGTGCATGCAGGATCTGATCCTTCAAGGCTGCGGATAGCCCACGCTCATGGCCCATGCTCGCCTGTCAAGCCTCAGCAGAGGCCCACGCAGAAGCAAATCTTTGACGACGACGAACAACGCGCCGAATGGCTGCGCAACAAGGCCAAGTCTGGTTCCGGCAAGGCCAAGTCTGGCATTTCACTAGAAGCAACCAAGCTTCCGGCTCGAAAAGGAAGCTATATAGGCAGCGGCAACTACGTCATCACCGTCGCGTTCGGCACCCCTAAAGTGACGCAGACCATCATGTTCGACACCGGCAGCGACGTCACCTGGATCCAATGCCAACCGTGTGTCGGATCTTGCTACACGCAGGACGAGGCGCTCTTCGACCCAAGACGATCCTCGACTTACGCCAACATCTCCTGCAGCTCTTCCTACTGCTCCGCTCTTTCCCTGTCCGGCTGCTTGGGGTCTACTTGCCTCTATCAGGTGGACTACGGTGACAAGTCCCAGACTATAGGATTCTATGCCAAGGACACCCTCACGTTGGCGCCCTCCGACGTGATACCCAATTTTCGGTTTGGGTGCGGCGAGCAGAACAGCGGAATCTTCGGCAGGGTCGCCGGACTTTTGGGACTCGGGCGGCTTGCGTATGTCTCGTTCATAGCACAAACGTATGGGAGGTACAACGGGGTCTTCTCCTACTGCCTGCCGTCGAGTCCAAGCGCAACCGGCTACCTGGCATTCGGCCCGACATCGGTGCCGTCTAACGTGCAATACACGCCGATGCTGACCTACGACTTCATGCCAACCTTTTACTTCGTCGAGATGGTGTCGATGAGCGTGGGCGGAAAGACGCTCCCAATATCGCCAGCGCTGTTCTCTAACGCAGGCGTGCTGCTCGATTCCGGCACGGTCATCACACGGTTGCCTCCGACGGCGTACTCGATCCTGAGTTCAGAGTTCCAGAAGGGGATGACGAACTACCCGAAAGCGCCGGCGGCCGGACTGCTCGACACATGCTACGATTTCAGCAAGTTTCAGACGGTGACGGTGCCCTCGGTGTCGTTGAACTTCCGAGGGGCCAGTCTGAATGTTGACTTCCTCGGTATAATCTACGTGATTACCAACACGCAGGCCTGCCTAGCGTTTGCCCCGAACGGCGATGACGGTGATCTGGTCATCATCGGAAATACGCAGCAGAAGACGTACAGTTTGATCCATGATCTTGCCAAGGGCGTGATTGGCTTCAGCCCTAAAGGGTGCTAATTTATTAGTTGGTGAATTGTTGCTGATCTTTATTGGTGCTCCTATAGCAACACTTAATGTTTTTATGATTTGCGTAGTTTTTACTAATACCCCTTTTTGTTCGTGAGGGAGACGTGGAAGAAATAATTGTTGAGATAAAGGTTTTATGTCCAGGCATAATCAGTGTTGTTGATACGGCTATTTTGACCGGACCCGGAGGAGCCGAGTCAACCACGACCAGTCAACCAGCCTATTACGGACGTGGGCTCCGGACCAAGAATCTCGCGGGCGGATCGCGCTTCTCCACCCAAGACGAAGGCCCAAAAGACTGCCCATTTCCATAGTGGTGGAAATCGGGGCCCAAATCAAGGAAGCATTCGCCAAATATGGCAACCGCCCAATGCCATCACTCTCGCCATTATGACCCACTGATTATGGCGACCACCTTCATGGCAATAACTCATCAATCATGGCCCGACTTCATGGCCATTACTCGAGCCATCATGGTCCGCCAATTATGGCAACAAGCCATCATGGCCCGCCAATTATAGCAACCACTCATGGCCATGACTCCACCTTCATGGCATTAATCACGTCATCAAATGGGCGCAATTAGTGGGGGTCAACACTTTCCCATTTGCATGTCCCCATGAATGGCGGTCATAATATCACATCATGGCACATTATTAGGATGATTGGCCTATATGAGGGGAGGGGTTGCATCATCCACAGGGGCCGGATCTTCGCGATCTACAATGGAGGTATCTCATACCCACTCTTACACCTTCTTCCACTTAACATATTTCACCGCCATAGCTCTGCCCAAGGATCGGTGCTTGGTCTCTCCGCGAACCAAGTCTAATCCCACCAAGCATCTAGCAGACCAGATCTGACTTTGGCATCGGATGGGAATTGGTCGGAACCAAGGTCTGACCCCCCTGACGAGCTCTCTTGTCTATTCAGGTGCATGAGATCCAGCGACACCGAGGCTACCTCTCAGCGTCTTCCTAGTCAGAGCCGAGCACTCTCGTCCCCGAGTCCGCTCATCTCCACCACCAGGAGGTCGTCGCTCTGCCGAGGCTACCCTTCGGCAAGCCGACGCGAAGATCCGCGCGTCCCTCACCGAGTGACTCCGCCTTCAACCGATCCCGGAGGTTGTCGTCCCACCGAGGCTACCCCTCGGTGCACCAAAGAACGGATCCGTGCCTTCTTACCCAAGCGAACGCGCCATCGATCGACCCCAAGGATCATCTTCGTCCCACGTGACAGCTACGACAACTCGGAGGTCCCGCGTGTCCTCTTTGACCGCGTTGACCTCGCACCCTCTGGTCAACAATTCAGAGGTGAGAAAACACACGTAAACATCTGGCGCCGTCTGTGGAAACGAGTCAACATCCACGATGCCAACCGCACTGACCATAACTCGTCCTGTTAACGAAAATCTATATTTCTCCCAACCAAAGGTAGATATTAGATTCTTCATCGCGCTCTCCAAGATCGACGCGGAGGAAAGAGCATAAGGCCGCTGCTGAGATGGAGATGTCCAAATCAATGGCTAAAGACATTAGATTCTTCTTTGGATCTCAAAAAGGTCAAGTTTTCCTTTCCTTGGATTTTTCCCTTTTTAATAAAGTTTGGTTGTTCCCCGTTTAAAAGATTTGTCGACCGTTCCCAGGTGGATCAATGGTCGCTCAACTTGAAGAATGGTGCAACACGAGGGCTCCTCCTCTGTCACCTCCTCCCCGCTCCAGTGCTTCTCCCTCATGTCCCTCTCGTCGGCGTCTTTACCTGTTCCAATGGGCTCGATGCCGTTCAAAACAATCGAGCGGGGCTACCGATGGATAGCGATTCGAAAGATCTGATGGGGCTAGTCAACGATTCGCCGGCAGTCCTCACGATCTCAAGCGAGAATCAAGATCTCCCTAGCATCGCGACTCTGAACAAAAGGAGGAAGTTGTTGGGTGATCAGAGGAGGTAAGCACAAGTTCACAAGATGGGTGAAGAGGGGAGCCAAGAGGATGCTCCAGGTGTCGCAAGGAGGGGAAAGGGAACTACAGAAAGATCGGCGCCTCCGATGATGACAATGGCAAGGCCGCCGTGCCTCGTCACTCACAATGGCGCCAAGAGCTCTTCTTCCTAACATCCATGTCTTCCATACCTCGTCCCACTGGTCACCACGCTCCCCAGGCTGATGGGCTCCGATGTCGTCGCAGATGACGTTTTCTCCTTTGAGAGGTGTCCCCAATGACCCCCATGCTCGGTGAGGTGGAGACCGGAAGCCTCATTACACAAACGTGATTCGATGACGATCGGCCCCGGTGAGACGGTGATTAGATCGATCAATGATCAGATAGCGGCGGATTTCATCTGGAATCGGGGGTTAATCCAACTTGTGGCACCCAAATTAGAAATTGGGGGAAATTTGACAAGATTGACCTATCGATCTCGATCAAGTTCAAGCAAGAGACAAACATCAACGACCCTCGCAGATGCCGGGCTTGGCCCTGACTCGTCGATCGCCATCCCATAATCTCCGGTTGTTGCCTCGTCATCTCTCATGCCATCGCCGTCAAGACTCCAAAACCCGCATCGGTTACTGCCTTGATGGCAGTTTCCTTGCTTATAGGGGTCGAAACCTCGTAGGCCCCAAACATGGCTCCGACTTGAGCTCTGTCGATAGCCTTACCATCATCTCCAGTCGTCCCCTTACGAGGTAGGAGGTGAAGGGATCAACAATAGTGAGGAAATCGAAGGCGAAGAGCGGAAGGTCGAGATCCCTTGAGTCGATAAACTCTGAAAGTCGTATGTTGCCTAGCTCCATCGCAAAGTCCAGCCTTATGCATGGCATCTGCAAATCGGCAGCTTGCAGATGAATTGGCACCGGGGCGGAGATGAATCGGCGCCGGGGCGGACATGAATCGGCGTCGGGGCGGCCCCCCCATTCGGCGGGGAGGGGGGATATGAAGCGGCGCTGGGGGGAGATCCCCCCCTTCGAGGGGGAATTGGCGGGGCCCGATCGTTGCCCCCCTTCAGGGGAGAATGTCAGTGGTCTGTGCGCTGTTCCCCCTTCAGGGGGGTTGGGGGGGAAACGGCGGTGGACAGAGGTTGGCCCCCTTGCTACAGATGGGGGGAGGGCCGGCGGCAAGGCGCCGGCGAGGTTAGGGTAGGGTTAAAACCCCTATTTTTCATTATTTTTGGATTTTAATCATGTTAAAAACATGATATTTAGAGGATACATATCGTAGATTTGGGCGATTAGCCCTATTTCCACTCCGATCTTGTGAGATCTATGGATAAAATTATCATACGTATGATTAAAATGACATTTTTTAGCAAGATTTGCCTCTATTTCCGTCCTCCGGATATAGTGACAGTTTGAACAAAGCCTACACTGATGACGACACACATTTGATGAAGCTTGACGCTGCGCGTGTGGATCTCCTGCCGTTCTTCGCTTTCGCAACGATCGATTTTGTGTGGAATTTTTGTTTAGAGACTCGTGATGATAACGTGTTATGAATCAATTAGCTGGTTTAGGGTAGGTTACTTAGGGTAAAAGTAATTAGTAATTGTAAAATTGTAATTAGAAAAAGTAATTATTAAAAATAATAAAATATGTTATGAATCATCATCTGGGGGAGGAACCCCCTGTTGGATCTGGATCCTAGCCTAGAGGGGGGGTGAATAGGCTTATAAAAAATAATTCGTGCAACCCACGAATAATCACACGCAGTTATAGCACAACCAGAGTAACTAAAATGCAGACACAGAGAACACAGCAGATTTACCCTGGTTCGGTCGTCCCAACGACCTACTCCAGCCCCCAAAGCAAATACTAGATTGAATAGTGCAATAGGTACAAAACCACAAGTTAGAGCACGCTCAGAGCACCCTCTACGTCTCTACACTCGCCAGGCTCTCAGTACCCCACACACAGTGTTTCCTCTCACTATCAATCCTAGCAAAGCTTTCTACCAGCTAGTCCCAAACTAGCTGGGTCCCACTTGTATAGTCCCAACTAGACAAGTCCCAAAATAGTCACAGAAAATAGGTAAAATTTTCCCCACAGAGAACGTTACACTAAGACACAAATAAAGAGTTTAAGAGTTTAGAAATGCTCAATTTGTGACCGTGTAGGCGTCTCTGTCAATCAGCACGTCGTCAGCGCCAATCTGACGCAAACGGTGTCTCAATCTGACTCCTGGATGTCAAGTTATGCACTGGTCTGTGCACAAAGCAATTCAGTTCAAATCCTTTATTCACTCTGGTCTGTGCGCTCAGTAATAAGGCGGTCGGTACGCGGAGCAACCCAGTTCAATCATTTAATTAACGGCATGTGCGCAAAGCAACTCGTATTAATACTTCCCTGCCACGTCAGCGCAACGAGCGAAATATTTCGTTTTGATCTGACGGAGATCCGATCGCCACGTCAGCAGGTAACGCGAGACGAAATCATTTCAATTTCTTTCGTCCCCGACTATCAGCCGTCCGATCGAGTTCCCTTGAGATCTCGGCCGTCCACGTCAGCACGTCGATACGCCGATCGTCTCTTCGCTTCGAAAATATTAGGGCATGCAGGCGTAATCCCTTTCGACGACGACGGCGAGACGGTGGTGGCACTTCGTCTTCGACAGTGGGCTACGGTGGCAACTTCTTCTCGGCGGCATTCTTCGATCAACGTCGGTCTTCTCATCGGCAACGTCAACTTCGAAGTCCTTCACAACTTCGACGGTGATCTCTCAGCGATGGCAGCGATGTAGAGCTCGAACAAGCGGTCTCTTCTTCAGCAAACTCGACGGTGCTTCGATATTTCACGACGACGAGCACACAACGGAGTTCGTGCGGCAATGTTCGAGCAGCGACGACTTGTCTCCGGCAGCCAGGCTCGAGTTCTCCGTGCTGCGTGATCTTCAACGGTGGCGAGATCGAGAGCTCCGGCGATGAGAATCTCTTCGACAAGCAGCGATGATCTTTTCGAGCAGCGGCGGGGCAGCGTTGGGCTTCGACGACGGACGGCTTCAAGGCGGCGTGACGACGGCGGTGCCAGCGCTCCTCCGGGACGACGATGATGGTTCTCCGAGTGGCAGCGAGATCAGCGGCATTTGCAAGCTCCTTCGTCGTCTCCTTCTTCGTGCAGCAGCGGCGGTCTACGTGTGACAGCTTCGAGACGGCGAGACTCCTCAGGCGATGGCTCTCCGATGATGCTTCTCCGTGCAACGGCGGTGATGCTTCTCCAAGCAACGGCGAACTGTGCGACCTTCTTGATGGCGGGGCAACGAGGCGACGAGCGGCTTCTTCAATCACCTTGATTTCGTCGGCGACTTCTTGTCTTCGTTCTTCGACGGTGAGCAGCTTGGTATCACGGAGATGGTGGGTTCTGTCTTCTCCGGCGGTAAGAGGCAGCAGCAGTGTCGCTTCGGTGATGGAGACGGCGATGGGCTTTGTTGGTGATAGGGTTTTGGCAGTAGCTAAGGGTTTTGGAGGAGAGGTTTTCAATGACGGTGATGTTGCCTTCTTAGATAATTTTTGTGCTGCCGTACAAAAAATATTTGATGTGTGCCCTCTTTTAATTGTCGTAGCCCTCTTCTCAAAATATTTGATAGCCACAGAAAAACGTAGCCCCTCAATAGTGTTTTTATAGGCTAGGGCTAGGGTTTTTGGGGAGAGTCCCTAAGAGATAGGGATTTTGTATTTTGATTGGGATTTTGAATGTGATAGTATTTGTTTTGGCTAAGGAATTCGAATAGGAAATCAAGTGAGATTGGAATCGGATATGAAACATGTGACTTAATCAAATCAACCATAAGTATTTGATTTGCACCAATCACCAATTGATTTGAACCAATCATCTTTTGACCAAGTCACACTTCTTTGTGCACAGACACTCCATCTCTCCCAATGTGCTATACGAATAGCAATTCCGCCAAATATCGAAAGTACATCATTTCGCCAAGCCTGAGACACACTGAGCACACACATGAGATATAACGACACGTTTGTCATCATCAAACCAAGATCCTGGATCGTTGCTTCCAACAATCTCCCCCTTTTGGTGATGACAAACCCACAAAAGATTTGATCAATAGAAATGAGTGTGTGAAGTGTGTTGAAGGGTGTAATGCAATATAAATCATGAGATGAATATTCAAGCACTACAACATGGCATGCGTAAACTAATAACAGATACAATAGCATGATCCCCCTTCTCTCAAGCTCCCCCTTCACCATATATTCAAGTATTTTTCAAGCTCCCCCTTCAACAAATAATACCAAAGCAAATAATACCAAAGCACCAAACATCAAAGTTGTCAAAATCTTTTCTTTCTCCCCCTTTGTAATCACCAAAAGCAGATTAATGAAGTCACAAATATATTCCATGCAAAAATAAGTCATTATTAGATGTAGCGTGTAATTTGCATGAGCATTCCAAATAATAGACAAGTCAAGTTCATAGAATTTCATACCAAGACTTCTCCACCTTTGTGTAAGTGAAAAGATATAGACAATAAAGTGCAAGAGGAGATTCAATATCAGAAAATCAACCAAAACAATCCATATTTTCCATTTTTCATGAGTATCACTAGGATTGACTTTTCCCACCTCATCAAAGATGAGTTCAAGTTACCGAACCCCGAAACATAGCCTAAAAGGACTTTTAAATGTGGGGTGGCATTGCTTGACGAGTTATATACACCAACGCTAATGATTACCCATGTAGCACAAGTTGGATACTCGTGGGTTGTGTTTTAGCCATGAAGTGTATCCATTTTTCATACGGAGCAAATATAGTTTTTTTAATTCTTTTGTGCTCAATTTTAATTCATGGCTAAACACATCATATCCCTTAGAAATTTCAGAAATTAATCATTCCTACATTCACTTTCCATTATTCTTCAAAAGAATATCCAAAAGCACTAAAAAGTCAAATATCGTGAAAGTACAAATGTAGGTGTAGAAGTCAAGTTTGAAACTTATGAGACATGTCATGGCTACTAAAAAGAATAACATCATGTTCATGTAGCTACAACAATAATGAATTGACTTCTACAAGGGATAGAATTGATCATTCATACAATATCACTCAAGAGATTCAAAAGAGGATTCAATAAGCACACATTTTTTTTGATTTTTTTTTTCAGAAATAAAAACATTAAAAATCATCCATGCAAGCACACAAAGCAAAATAAATCAAGCACACACAACAATCTATGAAGGTATGCAATGAAATGCGAAGAGGGATAGAAAATTATACCTTCTCGTCGCTTTTTGACGAAGGAGCTAAAAGAATGAAACATTGAATTTAACGCTCCTCGCCAAAACTCCATCACACCTACATGAAAGGTGTTAAGTGTGACCTTGGAATCCAACAAGGTCCACTAGTGTTAGCCAATATTATTTTAGGAACCCACACTTGTTTAAACTTGATGTTTGTGTTCCTAAATTTACAATAATATGAAGTGTGGCCTACACTATCACAAGTAAAGCACTTTGCATATGAGTTCTTTGCAATAGAAGGTGCTTTGTGGAATTTCTTGAATTTTGGCTTTTCGGCATTTTTCAAACCAAATCCAAGTCCTCTTCTATTATTGCCATATAATTGATTCTCTAAAATATTATCCAACGATTGTTTTCCCATAGAGAATTTCTTAATGGCCAATTCAAGATTAGAGACTTTGGATTTCAACAATTTATTTTCTTCCACAAGCAATGTGCATTTACTTATAAAAGCTCTCTTGTTTTCCTCTTCCTTCTTTTCAAATTCAACCATTTTTCTTTTAAAATCATTATCCAACATGCAGAATTTATCGTTAAGCTCTCTAATAACATAGTCTTTTTCAGTTTCGAGCTTAACCAAATCAAGTTTAAGCATGCTAATATTATTCATCAAGGAAGGGCAAGAGAGACAAGGTGATTCATCATTAAAACTGGATTTTTCCTTTTTCAAAGTATCAATAGTAGAGTCACGTGCAACAATATCAAGAGTCACGTGCAACAATATCAATTTTGAGTTTTTCAATCTCTTTAGACATTTCATATTCAGATTGTTGCATTTCAAAGTTCTCATTTTGATAATCATCTATAGTGGATTCAAGCTCTACTATTTTATCTTGCATTTCTTTACAAAGAGTAAGGAGTTCAATTTTACTACCAGAAGTTACCTCATTGTGTATTCCCATCAATGCCATGCATGAATGGGCTTCGTGTTCCTCCTCCTCGCTCTCAGCTTCGCTATCCATGTCCCAATTAAGCACCTTGGATTTTCCCTTTTCTTTAGCTACCTGAGCTGTCTCATGTGGGCAATCCCTCATTCGATGTCCTCTTTTCTTGCATTTAAAACAAGTCATTCTATTAGTAGTATTCTGATCATAATTTTGCTTAGAAGACTGAAAAAAGTTAGAGCGATTAAACCTGGGTGCCATTTCTGCTCTTCCTTGCTTGGTCTGGACAAACTTTCTGAAATTTCTGACCATTAGCGCTATGTCATCATCATCATCTTCACTTTCGTCAGCTTTCAGAGCAATTGGCTTGGTAGCTTTCTCCTTTTCCTTAGGTTTCTCCCTTTCATCAATATTTTGCAATTCAAGCTCGTGGGACATTAAATTACCTATTAAGTCCTCCACCCTCATCTGTGACAAATCTTTCGCTTCTTGGATGGCAGTGACTTTAGGCCTGAAAGAGCTTGGCAGAGCTCTTAATATCTTCCTCACCTGCTCAAGGCTAGAATATGGCTTACCGAGCGAACTAGACTTGTAGACAATGTTGGTGAACCTCGCAAACATTTCTGATATTGTCTCTGATGGTAGCATGCGAAATCCCTCGTATTCTGTGCTCAGAAGTGCAAGTCTAGACTCCTTCACCTGTGACGTTCCCTCATGCGTCACCTCCAAAGTATGCCATATTTCCTGCGCAGTTAGACAATGTGAGATACAATTGAATTCAGATTTATCTAATGCACAAATAAGAGCATTCATAGCTTTAGCATTTAAAGAATAAAGCTTCCAATCATTATCATCCCACTTATCATCATGTTTAGGCATCTCAGTATTTTCAATTTTTATAACAGGTGATTTATATCCTTTTTCAACAATTTGCCAAGCTTTATAATCAATAGAAATAAGATAGATTTTCATACGATTTTTCCAGTAAGCATAATATCCTCCATTAAATCTAGGTGGTCGGGAAATAGACTGACCCTCAGCAAAAGCACTATCAATGTGGTCCATGGTCAACTAGGCTAGATCTACTAAACTGGCTCTGATACCACTTGTTGGATCTGGATCCTAGCCTAGAGGGGGGGTGAATAGGCTTATAAAAAATAATTCGTGCAACCCACGAATAATCACACGCAGTTATAGCACAACCAGAGTAACTAAAATGCAGACACAGAGAACACATCAGATTTACCCTGGTTCAGTCGTCCCAACGACCTACTCAAGCCCCCAAAGCAAATACTAGATTGAATAGTGCAATAGGTACAAAACCACAAGTTAGAGCACGCTCAGAGCACCCTCTACGTCTCTACACTCGCCAGGCTCTCAGTACCCCACACACAGTGTTTCCTCTCACTATCAATCCTAGCAAAGCTTTCTACAACTAGCTGGGTCCCACTTGTCTAGTCCCAACTAGACAAGTCCCAAAATAGTCACAGAAAATAGGTAAAATTTTCCCCACAGAGAACGTTACACTAAGACACAAATAAAGAGTTTAAGAGTTTAGAAATGCTCAGTTTGTGTCCGTGTAGGCGTCTCTGTCAATCAGCACGTCGTCAGCTCCAATCTGACGCAAACGGTGTCTCAATCTGACTCCTGGATGTCAAGTTATGCACTGGTCTGTGCACAAAGCAATTCAGTTCAAATCCTTTATTCACTCTGGTCTGTGCACTCAGCAATAAGGCGGTCGGTACGCGGAGCAACCCAGTTCAATCATTTAATTAACGGCCTGTGCGCAAAGCAACTCCTATTAATACTTCCCTGCCACGTCAGCGCAACGAGCGAAATATTTCGTTTTGATCTGACGGAGATCCGATCGCCACGTCAGCAGGTAACGCGAGACGAAATCATTTCGATTTCTTTCGTCCCCGACTATCAGCCGTCCGATCGAGTTCCCTTGAGATCTCGGCCGTCCACGTCAGCACGTCGATATGCTGATCGTCTCTTCGCTTCGAAAATATTAGGGCATGCAGGCGTAATCCCTTTCGACGACGACGGCGAGACGGTGGTGGCACTTCGTCTTCGACAGCGGGCTACGGTGGCAACTTCTTCTCAACGGCATTCTTCGATCAACGTCGGTCTTCTCAGCGGCAACGGCAACTTCGAAGTCCTTCACAACTTCGACGGTGATCTCTCGGCGATGGCAGCGATGTAGAGCTCAAACAAGCGGTCTCTTCTTTAGCAAACTCGACGGCGCTTCGATATTTCACGACGGCGAGCACACAACGGAGTTCGTGCGGCAATGTTCGAGCAGCGACGACTTGTCTCCGGCAGCCAGGCTCGAGTTCTCCGTGCTGCGTGATCTTCAACGGTGGCGAGATCGAGAGCTCCGGCGATGAGAATCTCTTCGACAAGCAGCGATGATCTTTTCGAGCAGCGGCGGGGCAGCGTTGGGCTTCGACTGCGGCGGACGGCTTCAAGGCGGTGTGACAACGGCAGTGCCAGCGCTCCTTCGGGACGACGATGATGGTTCTCCGAGTGGCAGCGAGATCAGCGGCATTTGCAAGCTCCTTCGTCGTCTCCTTCTTCGTGCAGCAGCGACGATCTCCGTGTGACAGCTTCGAGACGGCGAGACTCCTCAGGCGATGGCTCTCCGATGATGCTTCTCCGTGCAACGGCGGTGATGCTTCTCCAAGCAACGGCGAACTGTGCGACCTTCTTGATGTCGGGGCAACGAGGCGACGAGCGGCTTCTTCAATCACCTTGATCTCGTCGGCGACTTCTTGTCTTCGTTCTTCGACGGTGAGCAGCTTGGTATCACGGAGATGGTGGGTTCTGTCTTCTCCGGCGGTAAGAGGCAGCAGCAGTGTCTCTTCGGTGATGGAGACGGCGATGGGCTTTGTTGGTGATAGGGTTTTGGCAGTAGCTAAGGGTTTTGGAGGAGAGGTTTTCAATGACGGCGATGTTGCCTTCTTAGATAATTTTTGTGCTGCCGTACAAAAAATATTTGATGTGTGCCCTCTTTTAATTGCCGTAGCCCCCTTCTCAAAATATTTGATAGCCGCAGAAAAACGTAGCCCCTCAATAGTGTTTTTATAGTCTAGGGCTAGGGTTTTTGGGGAGAGTCCCTAAGAGATAGGGATTTTGTATTTTGATTGGGATTTTGAATGTGATAGTATTTGTTTTGGCTAAGGAATTCGAATAGGAAATCAAGTGAGATTGGAATCGGATATGAAACATGTGACTTAATCAAATCAACCATAAGTATTTGATTTACACCAATCACCAATTGATTTGAACCAATCATCTTTTGACCAAGTCACACTTCTTTGTGCACAGACACTCCATCTCTCCCAATGTGCTATACGAATAGCAATTCCGTCAAATATCGAAAGTACATCATTTCGCCAAGCCTGAGACACACTGAGCACACACATGAGATATAACGACACGTTTGTCATCATCAAACCAAGATCCTGGATCGTTGCTTCCGACACCCCCAGCTCTATATTTATAGCATACAGAGGAGCGTACATAGATAGGATACAAAAGATATGGGCAAATCTATAAGATAGTTGTGATCCTAACCAACTGTGGTATTATCTATTCACAACAAAAATTATTATGTTAATGCTAACATATCAATTTTCACAAACGACTCCGAAAAATTACGAATAAAATGCCACTGGTTCATATCGGCGCGAGGATCACGGAAATAAAGTCCATTTTTAGATTTGATTTACGAAATATAAAAAAATCATTTACTTATTTTCGAACTCGATTGAAATCGTTTTCGTTATGGAAAAACGTGTACTATGAAACTAGTCCGTTACAAAATGGCTAGATAAAGAATTTCCATTAAAGCCCACGGTAATTTCATTAATCGGCCAATGAACACCTATTAGTCAACTAATGATTTATCAATGGACTAATCTACTGCCTCTAGTTGACTAGTCAGTCATATGAGGTACCTGTAAGACTCTCTCTGTTTTAAATTAATCGAGTAGTGTTCATCTATTAGTCGTCTAATCAAGCTATTAGTCGAATAGCAGAACTTTGGTCCACTAATCTGACATACTGATTAGCCATTATTTTTCAGATTTATCAGTCAAATAATGAAGACTTGTCGGTCGATTAATGGACTTAGAAAATCATTGTCTTGGCCTTAAAAACTTATTATGAAAACGAATTGAAATATTTTCAAAACTTTTTCAACGCTTTTTTCTATAAAATGATAAGTGTGTGCGTGATTCATCAAGATTTTAACATTGAATCTAAGACAAGAAGAAAATTTACATCAAATATATAATTTACTTTGCTTTCTTCCTTGAAATAGTCTTGAAATCTTCAAGTCTTGTCTTAATTCTTCAAATGCTTCTGTCCTTAGCCTTGATCAACTGCACTAAGATTTGATCATCTACTTCATATATTTGTATCCATAGATTAATAACACATAAATATGTTTCTTTATCATCAAAACATATATTAGGGTGACTCGGTATTCAACAACACACTCTATTTTTTCCATCGATCCAAACAGTTCATTTTGATCTTCATGTTCTAAAAACTCAAACTCCTATTTTTTCAAGTGAATCTAAGCAGTTTTGCTCATTCGCATTCACTCGTCCTAAGAATAATGGTTTTGCAATAACAGAACTTTTTACACTGGTTAGATGAACGATCAAAACCTTTAAGACTTATCTGAAAATCGGTAGTTTGGTATTTTAGAACGATCAAAAACGTTAAGATTTAATTAAAAATTGGTAGTTTGATATTTTAAAACATGAAGAACAAACTGAATGGATCCGTTAATTGAAAAAAGGAACGGGGTCTGTGAGTTGTAATGCCCTGCTAAGCTACTGCACAAGTACTAGAGGGGGTGAGAATAGTACTTTAAAATAATTAAGAGGATAATTCCTAATTATCTTGCAAACTCTACCAAACAATGTGGAAATGCGAAAATGTAAATATTAGACAACAAAGAAGACAATCGCAAACAAGCAATTTAACGGGTTCGGATCCACTCAAGTCTCCCCGACTTATTCCCGGTGATCCTACGTCCCAACCACCCGGATCTCCTCCGGATACTTGAGTTAGAAACCATAACTCAAGATTTGCACTATGAAATTCTTGTAGAAAACCTCTACAAGATCAAATCATACACAAATCTAAATGTGACTCCCACAAACCGGGATCACAAACAAACTCTCACAACCGAGAGTGAATCACTTACAATATCAATGTAAATTGAAATAGAAATTCTTACCGACAAAATCCTATGCCTTGAGTAAACTTACGATTTAGGGCAAAACGGATTTTGGAGAAGATGAAGAGGCACCAAACCCTAGCTCCAAGTAGATGACCAGTAATGGAGTCCTAGGTGGATGTTGGTGACCTAGAATCAAGCACTTGGCTTGGAAGGCTCACAATCAATGAATCTCTCTTTTGAAATAAGAGTGAGGGAGAGATTCTTGAATGGAAATGAATGAGCTTTGAATGAGATTGAATGCTTTCTCTTTGATCTCTAAACTTCTCTTAAAATCAGCCTTGAGTGCAATGAATGCAGCACACCAAGTATTTATAGGTTAGAGGAAAGAGAGAGAGAAAAACGTTTCAATTAAAGCTCCAACGGCTCTATTCTGAACCAAACTAGTCGGTCAAAGAACAACCACTGACCGACTAGTTCATCAACTAGTCGGTCGGTGAAACAACATGAACAGACTAAGAGGTGAACATTGAATAGATGAAAGTTCAGACTTAAAGAACTAGTCGGTCCAAGAAGACTTGCCAACAGACTAGTTTCACAACTAGTCGGTCGGTGAGTGAACTTAGACCGACTAAGAGATAAAACAAATAGTCTGAGTATAAATTGATTTAGTCGGTCCAAGAACAAATGTTGACCAACTAGTTCATCAACTAGTCGGTTGCCAAATGTACATAGACCGACTAACGATAAACAATAACTTGGCATGTACAGGGAAAGCTCAACTAGTCGGTCTAAGAAGGATCACTGACCGACTAGTTCACAAACTAGTCGGTCGGTGAGTCAATGTAGACCGACTAACTGTAAACAGTAAAGAGCTTAGAATTGAGAAGGCAAACTAGTCGGTCCAAGAAGCATTGCCGAACGACTAGATCACCATCTAGTCGGTTGGTTCTTCTTCTTGAACCAACTAACATGCACAAGAAGTCGCGAATCGAAGCGCGATGCTTCGGGAAAGTTCGTATGGACTTCTACTAAGATCCTAGCTCTAAGATATGAGCGTAATGAGGATTAAAACGTAAGACCTACTCAAGGCTTAACATTCTACGATACGAAGCTAGAAGACTATAAATAAAACTTGACGAACCGTCTTCGAAAGCTTCGATCGAATCTTCATGACTTCAATAATGGTCCAAAAGCTTCAACGAAGCTTTAGGCATACGATCACGCGCTTTGAGAAGTCTCGAGACGTCACTTTGGATGTTCATATGAATTTGGCGACGATCTCCATAACTGCGCTCACAAAGAGTTAGTTCACGATATATTTATGTTTGTTCATCATCCAAAACCAAATCCGGGGAGTCCAATATCCAACATTCTCCCTCTTTTTGGTGATGACAAACCAACATAAATAATAATAAAAAATAATGATTCAAATGAAAATTACTTACTCCCCCTGCATTGATGACACGTTAGTTCCAAAATTAAATAATAATCATACGCATCAAGCAGACGAGGAAAGAATAAAATGTGAATCGATTATTGAAATATCGGATTTGAAATTTAATTTTATATCTTAACTCCCCCTGAATCTAACATATCAAATTAGATTCTTGGAAAAATGCTTAAATTATCATTTAGCTCATCGTCATTATTATATCTCTCCCCCTGTGGCATTAGCAAAAAGAGTGGGAGGAGATCAACAACAACAACAATTGCTTCAAATAAAAGCACAAGAGTCGTAGAATACGACCACGGTCCAAATGACACCAAAAGAAAATACGAATTAAATCAAAGCGTGTCAATGAGACCAAAGTCGAAAATCGATAAATAAAATCATCAAAACTCAAATCAATTTTACGGATTGAGTTATGGAATATACTCTCCAATATCAATATTCTTGGTTAATTTAGTGCATGGAGAACAATTCTATGTTTCCATAGAAATAATTTCTATTTAACCAAGTTATTATCGTCGGGCGACGAAATCAAACATCAGAGACATAAAAAGAATATAATGTGCGCAAGAGAATGAAATGTCAACATCGATGTATATATATAAATATGAACCATGAGTACATCAAAAACATACATCGCCAACATACATAAGAGCGATCCTCAGATTGACGCACAAAAAAACATCATCATATCACAACAAATAACATATGTCACCACGGACACCAGAGTATCACATACTTACACCAATATCAAAACATCATCAGAGATACATCAAAATATATCCAAAATACATCAAAATAACCAGAACCACCATCTATCCTACCCAACTCTCACAAACTAGATCTATCATCCAAAGTGCACTAAGAGAGTCCTCAGAGAAGCTCAGGAGGCAGCGGGAGGATCTGCAGCAGCAGCAGCAGGCTCTGCAACAGGAGTGGTGGTCACCGGATCAGCTGGAGTGTCCACGGGAGCGACGAGAGTGGCCTCGGGATCACCAGACGTAGTATCCACCACAGGTATGGTGGCACCAGGTGTGCTCTCGGGGTCAACGGCAGACGAAGCAGCAGCACCAGAAGTGCCCTCAGGGGCACGAGCAGCAGCGGCACGAGCAATCTCCTCGATCTCATCCTCATCCAACTCATCCTCGTCAGAAACTGACGGTGGGATGGCAATCCCCAAGTGAGCTACGATGCGAGCGAGAATCTCCTCAGATCGAGCGCAACGAGACTCTACACGTTTCAACGAACGTGCGAGCTCAGCAAGAGTAGGAGAGGGAGCAGCTGAGGCTGAAGCAGAGGCTGAAACAGACGGGGTCGTCCTATGAACGTGACGAGGCGCCGCAAGAGACTTCTTGACGGCCACCGCATTCAAAGGGGAACCGAGGGGACACTCATCATCAGGGGGCAGAGGGACACGGAAGAGGCGAAAGACAAGTGTCAACAGGCATGGATATGGGATATGAGCAGATTTCGTGGACTTTCGGATACACTCAAAAGAATCCATCTTATCGAGAATGATCCTAGCCCAGTTAATCTCGCTCCCCATGAAGATGGCGTAAATGAGTTTTAGGAATGGCTGGGATGGCAATGAAGAAGAGCCGTACTTCGGAAGGAGGCACGACTTCAGAATAAGATTAAGTACCCAAGCATTCAGCTTGAAGGACTTCGAGGAGATGCCAATCATGGCAGGAGGAATCTCATGAAAGATCTCGGTGAGCATCACCTGATCAAGCTCACAAATATCGTCTACTGAAATATCAGAAGGAAGAAGGCCAGACAAGGAGACACCTAACAATTCTCCTAAGATTTCTGCCGTGAGGACTATCGGTGTCCCCAAGACAGTAGTCTCAATCGAATGGGTCTCATCGTACTGACCGCGAACCCTATTGGCGTAGAATAACTTGACAAGGCGAGGGTATGGATGTGGATTCTCCTTAGGGTCATATCGAAGATAATCGATAAGACCGCTAGACGACAGAAGATCAGCAAGGCCTGGGAAGTCAGAGAACTGTACGAAGTGCTCCAACAGCAGGGGGCAGTGTTCGATACGGTTATATGCCGCGAGACACAACGGGTCATCGCGACATAAAGAGATATCGACACCGCCAACTGGCATCTGAGCCTTCCCCTTAGGCTGTCGGGTGCTAGAACGGAGTGGAGGAGTAGGATCCTGAGCAGTGTGCTCGGTCTCCGGAATGTATTGTGTCAGAATCGGATGGAGGAGTGGGTGCACAGAATGAAGCTGGTGAAACTGGTTGCTTCCTAGGCTTGGGTTGTGATCGGGGTTTGGCGATCGCCGTCCTCTTCTTCTTAAGAGGAGGCGACGACGACGATGGATGGGTGGTCTTAGATCGGCGTTTGGGTTGCGGGGGGTCCGTAGGTGGTGAATCGATGGTCATAGGCGAAGGACGAGTAGGTTCAATCGGAATACGTGTTTGTGCCATAAGCGCGACAAGACACGCACGAATCAACACTAGAAATCGAGATCTAAACCCTAAAGCAAACCCTAGCCGAAACCCTAGCAACTGAAAATGATAGGAAATAGATGAAACCCTAACCCTAGACGCTGAGAGAGGGTATACCTAGGTCGGAAGGAGGAGAGGGATGATCGGCGGCCGGAGTTGGTCGGAAAGATGGCCGGAAATGGATGGAGGAGGAGGGAGGAAGACGAACGGGCTCGGGGGTCTTTGGCTGGAGAAGGGGTTTCAGATCGACTAGAAAAGAAACAAGTCGGTCTGAGGGAGATTAAATCGACCGGAATGCGAAAAGACAAAGCAGCCCCTGAGCACTTAGTCGGTCAGAGTTCAAGCGCTGACCGACTAGATGACCATCTAGTCGGTCGGCCAATGAGCTTGAACCGACTAAGTGCAAACAGTAACTGAAGCCAAATTTAGGGCTTGAGTTAGTCGGTCTGAGTTCATTCACTGACCGACTAGATGATGATCTAGTCGGTCGGTCAATTAACATGAACCGACTAACAGAGTTCAAAAATTTTAGAATTTGAAATTTTGAGTTCTCTCCTAATCGCACTTGGACGAAACATCGAAATACTCTCACTAATCATTATACTACCCCATTAAACATCGAAAATCTGAAATTTGACGTTTACGAACAAATCGAGCGAAAATTCCGAAAATTCAACGAAAAATCCAGAAAATTCCAATACATCAAGAATGTGCAAATATAATGAAATTGAATAGCATGCAAGATTATTGAACATAAAAATGAATCCTAAATCTCGGATTCACCCATAATCCCCAATTCTCGACGCAACCGCACAAAGGAGTCTTCCTTTTGGGGTTTCGTGAAAATATCGGCGATTTGCTTCTGGGTTTCAACGTACACTAATATGATGTCCTTTTTAGTAACATGATCATCTAAGAAATGGTGACGGACATCTATGTGTTTAGAACGGGAATGGTGTACCGGATTCTTAGAGAGGCATATTGCACTTTGGTTGTCCACCATGATAGGGCAAGTATCACAGTTTATACCAAAGTCTTTAAGAGTGTGTCTCATCCAAAGAACCTGAGCACACGTGGCACCGACGGTAATATATTCTGCCTCGATGGTTGAAAGTGATACGGAATTCTGCTTCTTGGAAAACCAAGAGACAAGAGAATTTCCTATAAAATGGCAAGTGCCACTAGTACTTTTCCTATCGGATTTGCATCCCGCATAATCTGCGTCACTATATGAGATTAACTCATACGTGCTAGATTTTGGATAAAGTAATCCAAAATCAAGTGTGTAACTTAGATAACGGAAAATACATTTTACCGCTACTAAGTGAGATTCCTTAGGTTGAGACTGATAACGAGCACATACACATACGACAAACATAATATCGGGCCTACTTGCTGTAAGATAAAGTAAACTACCTATCATACCTCGATATAGACGAATGTCTACATCTTTACCGCCCGTATCCTTATCAAGATGCGTAGTGGTGTTCATCGGAGTCTTCTTCCCGGAGGCATTCTCCATTCCAAATCGCTTTAGCAACTCCACCGTGTACTTCGTTTGATGGATGAAGATTGCATCGTTCATTTGGCGAATTTGGAGACCTAAGAAATATTTGAGCTCACCCATGTGGCTCATCTCAAATTGATCCTTCATCACATTAGAAAACTCTTCGCAAAGAGCAAAGTTAGTAGCACCGAAAATGATATCATCAACATAAATTTGAACTAAATTATATCATTATTCGAATATTTAACAAATAATGTGGAATCAACTTCTCCCATTTTAAAACCTAAATCCAAAAGAAAATTCTTTAACCGGTCATACCAAGCTCGAGGAGCTTGTCTCAAACCGTAAAGTGCTTTCTTAAGTTTGAAAACATGATTTGAAAATTTTTCATTTATAAAACCCGGAGGTTGAGAAACATAAACTTCCTCAACATCTCCGTTTAAAAACGCACTTTTTACATCCATTTGAAATAATTTAAAATCCTTATGGCATGCAAAAGATAACAATAATCTAATAGATTCTAATCTAGCTACCGGAGCAAAGGATTCTTCGAAATTGATACCTTCCTCTTGCCGATAGCCTTGAGCTACTAACCAAGCTTTGTTCCGGACGACGATTTGGTTTTCGTTAGTCTTGTTCTTGAAGATCTACTTTGTCATTATGACGGTGTGGTTCTTCGATGGCAATGGAACAAGCTCCCAAACCTCATTCCTCTCGAATTGAATGAGTTCCTCTTCCATGGCAAGGATCCAAGCGCTATCTTCGCACGCTTCATTAATATTCTTTGGCTCAATCGAGGAGGCAAAGGCACAATGAGCGAAGTAGTTGACTTGCGATCTCGTCTTGACACTATCATGAATATTGCCAATGACTTGCTCATGAGGATGGTCACGAACGGTATGAAGCCGTTTGGGAATTCTCTGATCACTAGGAACATTCTCAAAAACTTCATTAGTCGGGTTAGTATCAATAGAATCAATAGAATTAGAATTACCAATTGAATCACATAAAACATCCATGGAGTCATCATCATTAGTAATTCTAGTAGGGACAAAACCTTCATTAAATGAGACATGAAGTGATTTCTCGATCGTTGAGGTTCATTTGTTGTATATCCGGTAGGCTTTGCTACGGGAGGAATATCCAACAAAAATCCCCTCATCGGATCTTGGATCGAATTTGTCCAAACTACCATACGTGTTTTTAATAAAACATTTTGAATCGAAAACTCGAAAATGTTTAACTTGAGGCAACCTACCAAACAACAATTCATAACAAGTTTGTTTAGTGTCGGGCCTCAAAAGTATCCTATTAAACACATAGCAAGCGGTATGTACCGCTTCCGCCCAAAATTGATGGCCAAGTTGGCTATCATCAAGCATAGTGCGAGCACATTCCACTAGCGTCCTATTCTTTCTCTCAACAACACCATTTTGAGGAGGTGCGCGAGGGAATGAAAAGGTGTGTGTAATACCAACATCATCACAAAAATTTGAGAAAGACTCATTCTCAAATTCCCCTCCATGATCACTACGAATAGTGACAATGGTGGTTCCAATGAGATTTTGTACTTTCTTAACAAATATTGTGAAGTTTTCAAAAGCATCATTTTATTACTTAAGGAAAATATCCAAGTAAATCTAGAAAAGTCATCAACTATGACAAGTCCATATCGTGCATTTCCTAATGAAGCAACTCTAGTTGGCCCAAATAAATCTAGATGTAATAGCTCAAGAGGCCGCTTAGATGAAATGCTTTTCTTAGGTTTAAATGAAGATTTTGAAAGCTTGCCTCGTTGACATGAGTCACAAAAGCTTTTCTTTTGAAAGACAAGCTTAGGGAAGCCTCTAATAGAATTTAACTTGGAAAGCTTAAAAAGTGTTCCAAAGTTCACATGACCAAAACGTCGATGCCATAAGTGTTGTTCACTTGTGTTGGCAATGAGACATTGTTCATGTGATCTTGGAAGATCTAGGATATATATATCCTTATGGCGTGTGCCGGAAAACAATAATTCATCATTATCTTTTCTTAAAATATGGCACATTCCTTTCACAAAGCTAACTTTGTAACATTTGTCACAAAGTTGGCTTATTGAAATAAGATTGTGGTTTAATCCTTTAACAAGGTAAACATCACATATAAGTGGTTTAGAAGGATTACCCACTTTACCAACACCTACGATGGTTCCGCTCTCGTTGCCTCCAAAGACTACCAGGTTTCCATTTGCAATGGGCACCACTCTGGAGAGCAATTGAGCGTCACCCGTCATGTGTTTTGAACACCCGCTATCGAGTATCCAATTATTCTTGGAGCCAAATTTTGATTTGTTGCTCCGTTTCTTTCTCTTGAGTACCTAAAGATAGAAAATATCGTATTATGGTACCCAAGGTCATTGGGTCCAAAAGATTAGACCTTTGGAAGCCAAGTCCAATTGGACTTAGACTTCCCCACATAATTATCACTATGCACAACATTCATGAAATAGGAATTCATATAGACTTGTTTTTCATTCATGTTTGTATCCTTTGGGCTCCAAATCTTGAAAATTTTGGGAGCCATAATCCTATTGGGTGCATGCATGCATCGTTGATTTCTACGTGATGCATGTCGTGGATAGGCATAAGGAACATGATGGAATGGTGTATGATGATATTTATTCATACGATGATGTGGGTGTACAAATGCATGTGGAGGAACACGTGCATGAGGGTGTCTCACATGGTGTGCACGTGCCCGTGGATGTGTAGCATAGAAATCATCATATGTGTGAGCATGTGGAGTAGGATGAGTGTTCCTACGTGGCATGGTATTTGTTTACATGTAGGCACGACCCTTCTTTGGAGGTCCACCCAAAGTGGGTTTCTTTCCAAAAGAGGGTGTGTACGAGGTGGAAGCACCATTGGTAGATGAACTACCAATAGAGTGTTTGCTACCACTCGTTGAGTTACCGGAAGTTGGCCTAACAAAGATAGTGGCCGATTTGGAGGAACTTCCCATCTTATACCACAAGCCAATGTGGTGATTGGCCGGAAGTAAGTCATTTAGGATGTTATCTAAATGGTCCTTACCCTTATTGAATTTATTAATTCGGCCTAATGTGCACTCATATTTCTCGGTGAGAGAATGCATCGATGCATCCAAAGTGGATACTTGCGATGTGAGTGCATAAACACGAGATTTGAGATTCTCATTCTCGATACTCAAAGTTGAGTTCCGAGAAGTCAAATCCGCTATCTTATGTTCATCCGATTCCTCAATATGAACATGTTCAAGTTGAGATTTGTGATTTACAATCTCATTTTTCAGCTCTTCAACAACGGTGTCGTTGTTGGTGATGATAGTTTTAGGCGAGGTTTGGATGCTAGCTAAATCATCTTTTACTTTAGTGTATCTATTTACTAATTTAGTGTATTTAGACCATAATTACTCATTAGCATTTCTAAGGTCATCCATTGTTACCTCATCGTCGCCTTCATTGTCGCTATCATCGGAAGAGGAATCTTTATCTTGCTCCTCTCTAGCCATGAAGCACGTGTGTGCTTGCTCCACTTGCTCATCATCCGACTCTCCGCTTGAGGAATCCTCGGAGTCGGTGAATGTCCCGACAAGCCCCCTTTTGTACCCTTTCTTGTACTTCTTGGACTTGTCGAACTTTGGCGCCTTCCACTTCTCCTTTTGTTTATTTTGAGGACACTCCGCTTTCATGTGTCCTGGCTTGTTGCATTTGAAACACAAAGGAGAGGAGGCGTTAGAAGAACTAAACTTCGATTTATTTTTGAAGTTACCTTTCCAGAAGAACCGGCTGAACTTCTTTGCCATGAGGGCAATAGATTCCAAGTCCAACTCTTCTTCCGATTCTTCATCATCGATAGATGTGGTTGTAGATGGAGCGGCCTTGAACGCAATCGCCTTTTTCTTTGGCTCGTCTTGCTTCAAGTAGGACTTCATCTTGTCCTGCAATTTCAACTTGCTATCCTTGCGTACCTCATAAGACATCAAGGTACCCATTAGTTGAACACCGGTATAAGTTTTCATGTCATTACCTTCCTCGATGGCGAAGGTACGTTTCTCCCAACAAGAAGGAAGTCCATCGATGATCTTCGAGACTTTCTCCTTTTGGGTGTAGGTCTTACCAAGAGCCTCCAACTCGTTTGTGATGTCGACGAAGCGAGCATAATACTCCTTCATCTTCTCACCCTGTAGAATATGAAACAATTCGTAATCTTTATTAACTACAACGAGTTTAGAGTCTCTTACCCTACTCGTTCCTTCATGCAATATGAGGAGGGAGTTCCATATTTGATATGCACTCTTACATGTGCATATCTTATTGAAATCCTCGGGCTCCAAAGCGCATTACAAGGCGTTCATTGCATTGGCATTGCTTACCTCCGCAGCGACCTCCGTGGTAGTCCACTTCTCAAAATCTTCTTCGGCTGGCGCGACATACTCCTTCATCGTGGCTCTCCATAATGAAGCACTCCGGAGGAAAGTTTCCATCCGGCATTTTCAGTACCCGTAGTTGGTACCGTTGAAGAAGGGAGGCCTCGTCGAGGAGTGTCCTTCTATTACCGAAGACGCTCCTTCACGGTTCCTGAAGGTGCTATAATCTGAAGGTGGACGAACGGTCTTGTTGTCGTTGGCAGACATAGTTGTAGACTTGGCTCTGATACCAAATGTAATGCCCTGCTAAGCTACTGCACAAGTACTAGAGGGGGGTGAATAGTACTTTAAAATAATTAAGAGGATGGTGAATAGTACTTCAAACTCTACCAAACAATGCGGAAATGCGGAAATGTAAATATTAGACAACAAAGAAGACAATCACAAACAAGCAATTTAACGGGTTCGGATCCACCCAAGTCTCCCCGACTTGTTCCCAGTGATCCTACGTCCCAACCACCCGGATCCCCTCCGGATACTTGAGTTAGAAACCCTAACTCAAGATTTGCACTATGAAATTCTTGTAGAAAACCTCTACAAGATCAAATCATACACAAATCGAAATGTGACTCCCACAAACCGGGATCACAAACAAACTCTCACAACCGAGAGTGAATCACTTACAATATCAATGTAAATTGAAATAGAAATTCTTACCGACAAAATCCTATGCCTTGAGTAAACTTACGATTTAGGGCAAAACGGATTTTGGGGAAGATGAAGAGGCACCAAACCCTAGCTCCAAGTAGATGACCAGCAATGGAGTCCTAGGTGGATGTTGGTGACCTAGAATCAAGCACTTGGCTTGGAAGGCTCACAATCAATGAATCTCTCTTTTGAAATAAGAGTGAGGGAGAGATTCTTGAATGGAAATGAATGAGCTTTGAATGAGATTGAATGCTTTCTCTTTGATCTCTAAACTTCTCTTAAAATCAGCCTTGAGTGCAATGAATGCAGCACACCAAGTATTTATAGGTTAGAGGAAAGAGAGAGAGAAAAACGTTTCAATTAAAGCTCCAACGGCTCTATTTTGAACCAAACTAGTCGGTCAAAGAGCAACCACTGACCGACTAGTTCATCAACTAGTCGGTCGGTGAAACAACATGAACCGACTAAGAGGTTGATTCGGGTTCAATATTACATATTTAACCCCCCATTTAGCCCTATTTTGTGCTCATGCAATGCTACATTGTTCTCTAATTCATACGTATTTTCTACACATTTATTTATTAGAGAAAACACACTATTTGAGCACAAAACAGCATTTAACGACGTATTTCTGCATTTTTTATATTTTTCCTAGCACCGTCTCGATCTCACGATTCCAACAACTATTTATTTGTATTTTTCTGAGATCTGTGCTAATTACTGTGAATATTTGAATGCAGAATACCATTTAAGTGAAGAAATACAGAAGAAATACAAATATACGGTCGGCCGCCAATCCAAATCTGACACATGGCGTTCATCCGTTCAATCCCGCCGCATCCAACGGCGCAGATCAACTCCGCACCGTATCCATCAGCGGGGACTCGTGGCTTCATCACAGCCGTTGCGCACCAATCCAACGGGCTGTATCGATGGAGCTATGAATTCGTAGATGGGGCGACGTGGCGTAGTTTAGATCGTAGGATGCCGATCCTACGGAGGAAAGAGGGAGCGAGCGAAGCGAATGAACCGGCGATCCGAGAGCCGCACGATCAAGATCTAACGGTAGAGATCGTCCCCGCTTCGAACGAAATCGAGATGTGAGACGCATATACAGCGGGGACGCGTGGCAAGATCTTGTCCGCTGGCCGATCGATCCAATGGCAACGAAGCAACGAAAGTATATGCACAGCGGAAAATTTACACAGCGACGTGGCTTCGTTTGGGTCGTTGGATTCCTATCCAACGGACGAGGTTCACCCCGCCTCGCGAAACCAAAGCGAACGACGCAGCATTTTTCGGCGGCGACGTGGCTTCGTGAGCGCTGTTGGATCGAGATCCAACGGCGCTTGTCGATTCCGATCTGAATTCGAAACGTAGCGGGCGCTGCTCGTTGGATTAAGATCCAACGGTGAGAGGCGAAGTAAATTGTGCGGGCGCTGAGCAACGGATGCGGGCGGAGCACAAATATTGATGACCACGTGGCCTTTCCACGTTTAATCCCGCTTGGATCAACGGCTTATATTTGCTCCGATCTGGATCTGCGGATCAGATCAATTCAGGTGCGGGTTTTGGAACCCAATAAGGCTATTAAACCCGCAATGCCTCTATTTAAGTATTTTAGGGTTTTTTTTGGGGGTATTCAAGGAGTTTGGGGGCGTATTTTGAGCGTATTGGAGGCTCTAGAAGCCGTATTTCCCCTCTGAAAAATTCTGTAAAATTCCAGAGGCTATTTTCTTATTTCTAGAGAGTTTTGATGTATTTTCAAGGATATTTGGTGATGAATTCTTAACTTAAACTCCTTATTTAGTGCTTTTTCTACCGTATTTTGCTATAATCTTGATGTATTTGGCTATGGAACTTGTTTATTCTGAAATTATGAGTAGCTAGAACTTATTTGTGCATGGTATGGAGTAGTTAGGGGATATTATTCGTGTTAGTTTGGTTGTATTCCATGTGCTAAATCGTTAAACGTCGCTAAAATTGTAATCGTTGTTCGTAAATCGACTTTTTTAGATTCCAAAAGAATTAATTTAGTTGATGATCGCCCCAAAAGGGTGAGTTTTGATCTCCCCAAAAGGGAGTTTCATACCGTAGTTTTGATCTCTCCAAAAGAGAGTTTCATATCGTATTATAACTTTAGCGACGATCTTTTTGAATGTTGTGTTTGAACCCCCAAAAGGGCATCTTCCGATGAGTTGCTCCCAAAAGGAGAATTCATTGAGTTATCTTGGGTATTTTCCGATGAATTGCTCCCAAAAGGAGAATTCATTGCGTTATACCTACCAACCAAATTAATACAAACCGTTGACCCTAGCGAACCCATACCATGTGCACACTTTTTTATAGATATCTTCGTACACGTATTTCTTTGTTTGCACATCACCATCACACACTTTCACACCATCACCATCATTGTTGAAGTGGTTAGTTTATTTTCGTAGGATTTCTATTTGATTTCAACTGTGGTTGCAACAGATTTCTTCCCGTGGATTCGACACCTGGACTTCCAGGTTTTACTACTTGTACGGACTCTTGCACTTGAGAGAGAGCACCTTTCGGAGCCCACCAAGTTTTTGGCGCCGTTGCCGGGGAGGAATGGTTTGTGACTACGGTTTATTTCATTTAGAGGACCTTCGGTGAGATCTTTCCACTTTACTGTACATAAACTTTTTTTTTTATTTATTATTTTATTTTTTTTTAAAAAATGGAATACATGAACTTCTATTGCACAAACAATCTTAATGATGCACGATATGCTAATGCACACAAACATAGAATGGAGAAGCTCAAAATTGTCAATTTTAACCAAACTGACTGTGAAACTTTCTTTCAGGCCTGGAGGAGGTTCACAGACATTATATCGAGCTATCCGTAGCATGGGTTCACAAACGAAGAGCTTATGACGTTCTTCCTAGATGGACTACAACCGCAGTTGCAGGAATTATTGGGAGGCATGACGCCGACAGTGGCGTGGGAATACATGGAGTCTCTGCAAGAAAACGAAGAAACCGTGGAAGAGACTTCAGAGAGCGATTCAACGGAGCCTTCGTGCCTCGATCAAGAAGAGCAAAGCGTAGACGTACCTTTGCAATCCTTGAAAGAGGAAGCTTACCAGACTATTCAGACACATGAGGCCACATCCCATCAATTCCAAGAAAATTTCCTTGCTCGGAGTCGGCAAATTCAGAAATCCATTGAAGATCTTAATTTGATTGCCACTTGCGTAGAAGAAGGTAATTCTTTTGATATTCAACTTAAAGAATCTAATACGATTTCATCTTCTATTGTAGGTATATCGAGCGAGCCATGTCACGTTGAGGACACGATTATAAATATCCACATGGCAGAAAGTGTGTGCAAAAGGGAGGACGAGCTAGCAATTTTGGATGAACGAGAGGAGGAGACAGCTAGGGACAAGGGTTTTGAGATTATCTCCATGGAATCAGAACCATGCCCTCCTCCAGTTTTGTCCCAAAATCATTTACCCCTCTCCCCATTGATCGAGCATCATACAGAGAGTAGTGCAAATCTTTCAGGGAGTAATCGTCAACTTGCTTTAATTTCTTTCACTTATTTTGATGACTACATTTGGAACGTTTTTGTTGAAAGGAACTTTAAATTAATTTGGACTGACATAACTCATCTCTCGCAGGACATTGGCAAACAGCTTATAGAGATGCTTGGAGTCGTGTTGCTGGGGTCCAAATTAGTTTATGGAGGAAGAATAATCGCCGAGGAGCGCAAGGAGCAAATTGAACAACTTCCTCCACCATCAAAGATTCGGGATCCGCCATTTGATCACGGTGTGTTCTTTCCAGTAGTGTAGTTTTTATATGCTTTCTAGATTGCTTGCTTGAATAAACTCGTACCTCTTCCGACATTGAGGACAATGTCCATCTTTAGTTGGGGGGTGTGTATGAGACCTTAGGATTTTTTTTTGACGTTTTTTAGAAGAATAAATCACCAAATCTCATCTTTTAAAACTCCTTCATATGCCTCAAATGCGGATGATTATACATTAATTGAGTTCTAAAAATTTTTATGGCTTGGTTAATTATTTTTCCTTCATGGAATTGCCGTTAATATGCTATTCATGAAAATTTTCAATTTCCATGATTAATATCTCGAAATAGTTTGAATTTATCTCATGCATGCTAATGTGATGAAAAAGCTTAAGTATACACGATTCATTAGAATAGTTTTCAAGTTGAAGAGGAATTTGGCCATGGTCGTTAATGTTTATGTTTGAAAAAAAAATGGGTTTTGAGTTGCTTACAAAGAAAGAAAAGAAAGAAAAGAAAGAAAAGAAAGAAAAGAAAATGAATGATGAAAAATGAATGAATAAGTATGTCACTAATACATAACTTGGTTGGCTCGAGTGGTACAGTCCGAGGGGTCCTTCTTGGCCTAATGCCCTATGATCGTCTGATTTGGAAGCCATTGACCGGAAACTCACTCATTTGATGGAGCGATCCAAGTTATACTTTTTTCTGCGAATGTTGCTTGATGCGCGTTACGCAGAACGGATAAAAGAAAAGAAATGGTGAATATACTAAGCAACTTCAATACCCATGTCTTGAATGATTGTTTTGATAGGCCAATTCCTTGGAAACAAGAAAACTAGGATATAACGACATGTTATACTTTCGCTTGCGCAAAACGATGCTTGCATGTTATTTATTCATACTAAATTAGAGAAAATATCATGTGATTGATTTTGTTCATGGATGTGTATATTGATGGTCAAGATCAAGTTGGAATACGTATTATTGAGCCATGCCATGAGCGATTCGAAAGAACTTATTGTTTTATTACTCGTCCATATTTATCGCTATTTTTGCTAGAGACTAGCAAATCGCTAGTTGGGGGGTGTGATTCGGGTTCAATATTACATATTTAACCCCCCATTTAGCCCAATTTTGTGTTCATGTGATGCTACATTGCTCTCTAATTCATACGTATTTTCTACACATTTATTTATTAGAGAAAACACACTATTTGAGCACAAAACAGTATTTAACGACGCATTTCTGCACCTTTTATATTTTTCCTAGCACCGTCTCGATCTCACGATTCCAACGACTATTTATTTGTATTTTTCTGAGATCTGTGCTAATTACTATGAATTTTTGAATGCAGAATACCATTTAAGTGAAGAAATACAGAAGAAATACAAATATACGGTAGGCCGCCAATCCAAATCTGACACGTGGCGATCATCCGTTCAATCCCGCCGCATCCAACGGCGCAGATCAACTCCGCACCGTATCCATCAGCGGGGACTCGTGGCTTCATCACAGCCGTTGCGCACCAATCCAACGGGCTGTATCGATGGAGCTATGAATTCGTAGACGGGGCGACGTGGCGTAGTTTAGATCGTAGGATGCCGATCCTACGGAGGAAAGAGGGAGCGAGCGAAGCGAACGAACCGGCGATCCGAGAGCCGCACGATCAAGATCTAACGGTAGAGATCGTCCCCGCTTCGAACGAAATCGAGATGTGAGACGCATATACAGCGGGGACGCGTGGCAAGATCTTGTCCGCTGGCCGATCGATCCAATGGCAACGAAGCAACGAAAGTATATGCACAGCGGAAAATTTACGCAGCGACGTGGCTTCGTTTGGGTCGTTGGATTCCTATCCAACGGACGAGGTTTACCCCGCCTCGCGAAACCAAAGCGAATGACGCAGCATTTTTCGGCGGCAACGTGGCTTCGTGAGCGCTGTTGGATCGAGATCCAACGGCGCTTGTCGATTCCGATCTGAATTCGAAACGTAGCGGGCGCAAAGAATGAAAGATCCGATAAGCAAATGCGGGCGACACGTGGCAAGCTGCTGTACGATCCCGCTTTTGATGAGCGGCTGTCGTTTGCTCCGACTTAGATGTGCGGCCTGGATGATGCGGGCGCGATTTTAGAGCGGGTTTAGACCTGTTAGCACAACCCAAACCCGCAATGATTTATATTTAAGCGTATTTAGGGTTTTTTTGGGCGTATTCAAGCAGATTGGGGCGTATTTTGGGCGTATTGGAGGCTCTAGAAGCCGTATTCTCCCCCTGAATAAAATTCCAGAGGCTTGTTTTATTATTTTCAGAGAGTTTGAAGTCTTTTCAAGGAGAATTGGTGATATTTTCTTCAACTTCTATCCCGTATTTTGGTGTTTTCTATTGTATTTTGCTATGAACTTGAAGTATTTTGTTATGAAACTTGTTTATTATTGCATGATGAGTAGCTAGAACTTATTTGTGCATGGTATGGAGTAGTTAGGGGATATTATTCGTGTTTATTTGGTTGAAATTCCTTGTGCTAAATCGTTTAACGTCGCTAAAATCGTAATCGTTGTTCGTAAATCGACTTTTTTAGATTCCAAAAGAATTAATTTAGTTGATGATCGCCCCAAAAGGGCGAGTTTTGATCTCCCCAAAAGGGAGTTTCATACCGTAGTCTTGATCTCTCCAAAAGAGAGTTTCATATCGTATTATAGCTTTAGCGACGATCTTTTTGAATATTTTGTTTGAACCCCCAAAAGGGCATCTTCCGATGAATTGCTCCCAAAAGGAGAATTCATTGAGTTATATTGGATATTTTTCCCGGTGAATTGCTCTCAAAAAGAGAATTCATTGCGTTATACCTACCAACCAAATTAATACGAACCGTTGACCCTAGCGAACCCATACCATGTGCACACTTTTTTATAGATATCTTCGTACACGTATTTCTTTGTTTGCACATCACCATCACGCACTTTCACACCATCACCATCATTGTTGAAGTGGTTAGTTTATTTTCGTAGGATTTCTATTTGATTTGAACTGTGGTTGCAACAGATTTCTTCCCGTGGATTCGACACCTGGACTCCCAGGTTTTACTACTTGTACGGACTCTTGCACTTGAGAGAGAGCACCTTTCGGAGCCCACCAGAGGTGAACAGTGAATAGATGAAAGTTCAGACTTAAAGAACTAGTCGGTCCAAGAAGACTTGCCAACCGACTAGTTTCACAACTAGTCGGTCGGTGAGTGAACTTAGACCGACTAAGAGATAAAACAAATAGTCTGAGTATAAATTGATTTAGTCGGTCCAAGAACAAATGTTGACCGACTAGTTCATCAACTAGTCGGTTGCCAAATGTATATAGACCGACTAACGATAAACAGTAACTTGGCATGTACAGGGAAAGCTCAACTAGTCGGTCTAAGAAGGATCACTAGCCGACTAGTTTACAAACTAGTCGGTCGGTGAGTCAACGTAGACCGATTAACTGTAAACAGTAAAGAGCTTAGAACTGAGAAGGCATACTAGTCGGTCCAAGAAGCATTGTCGACCGACTAGATCACCATTTAGTCGGTTGGTTCTTCTTCTTGAACCAACTAACATGCACAATAAGTCGCGAATCAAAGCGCGATGCTTCGGGAAAGTTCGTATGGACTTCTACTAAGATCCTAGCTCTAAGATATGAGCGTAATGAGGATTAAAACGTAAGACCTACTCAAGGCTTAACATTCTACGGTACGAAGCTAGAAGACTATAAATAAAACTTGACAACCCGTCTTCGACAACTTCGATCGAATCTTCATGACTTCAATAATGGTCCAAAAGCTTCAACGAAGCTTTAGGCATACGATCACGTGCTTTGAGAAGTCTCGAGACGTCGCTTTGGATGTTCATATGAATTTGGCGATGATCTCCATAACTGCGCTCACAAAGAGTTAGTTCACGATATATTTATGTTTGTTATCATCCAAAACCAAATCCGGGGAGTCCAATATCCAACATGAGTTTGTCAACGAGTAAGCTTCTTTCTTTGCTAGTTGATGCACATATTGCTCTTAGGAAATTGCACCAATTACAATCTATTTTATTACAACCTTAAAAATAACAAGTTCACTTAGATCATGCATGACATATATATGCCGTCCTTTTTTCAACATTTTTTGTCTCACTCGCTCAGAAGTCACAGCACGCATGGGTAAAAACTTTACAAGTCATAAAAACATATATAATACATTTAAGGGGGGATTGATGTGACATTTGTCCTATGTGACATCCAAAGATGTGTGTCACAACAAAAAACGCACATGAAAATTGGGAGTTTGAGTTAACACGCTAAACCAAAAACACACACTCAAAAACCCACCCTTGGGAGTTTTTGAGTTAGCCCCAACACACACACACCACCCCCACCCCCCCCCCCCCCCCCCCCCACAAAAAAAACACTCAAACCCAAAAACCAACCCCTAACTCGCACAAAACACACCCAAAACCACAACAACGAAAAACACCAACCCAGTCAAAAAAGCCCAAAGTCCCCAAGATAATACACACACAATGACCCTTTCCATTTGAATCCGGTTTTGCATCAAGTGAAACACTCGCATGGGTCCGGCATATTGATGGTGTGAGTATTTTTTGGGGCTGCCCGCGCAATTTGTGCACGGGTTATTTCTAGTTAACTATTATTGTAGCATCACCCGGTAGCAGCAATTCATTAATTAACTAAGGGCATGTTCTTTTGCCAAGAATAGGGGCAGGAATGGGAATAGAGACACTATTCCTGTAATATTCACCATATTCCAAGTTTGTATTCTAAGCGGTTGTTCTTTTGGGCGTGGAATAGAATCCTACGTGGCTATTCAAATTTGGTAATGATGAGCACTTTTGTATTCCAAGCTTTTTGCTTGGAATACAATGGAATCCTTGGGAATGGTGGGCCACATTCTCTCATCTCTCTCTCTCTCCCCCGCTCCTACTCATCTCCTTTCCACTTTTTCATTCAAACTCTCCAATTCCAAAAGAACACAAGAATAGAAAGTAGACACCACTTTCTATTCAAAACCCTCATTCCATACTTTATTCCACCCAAAAGAACACAAAACTATATATTCTCTCTCCTGGGAATACAACATTTCCCTCTATTCCATTTTTCCTACTCCTGGAAAAGAACAGGCCCTAACACCCTTATGATAGATGTGATTTTATTAAAACTTAAATAATACAAAGTTAATACTATTATGCACTGACATAACAGCTTTATGTCATTTTATTGGAACTTTAATAATACATACTTATATAGGGGTGGGCATCGGGTAAACCCGAATTTTTTAACCGAATCCGAATCCGATTCCGATTTTATTCGGATGGGAAAAATAAGTCCGAATTCCGATTCCGAATTTTTTTCCGAATCCGATTCCGAATCCGATTTTAATTCGGACAGGATATATAATCCGAATTCCGATTCCGATTCCAAAAATTGACAGTTTCGATTCCGATTCCAGTTCCGATTCCAAAAATGACCGGTTCCGATTCCGATTCCGATTCCGATTCCAGAATTGGATAAAAATCTTTGTTATTTCCCAATTTATATAATCCAGACATCCCAAAAAATAAAAATAATTAAGAAGCTCAAACCCAATTACTTCCAAAATTTCTAATGTAGGCAACACCAAATTGCAAATATAAACTCACCAAAATGTCAATAAACTAACATTCAAAGTATCATCCCAATATATATTCACACAATCAAACTTCAAATTAAGGTTCATCCCAATATTTCAAATACAACCCCACCAACAGTTTACTCTTCGTATAAGATTCACAGAATCTCAATAAGCCCACAAACAGATCTTTTTACTACAATAGAAAACATCAAAAAATAAAAGCAGCTCACAAAATACACTAGATAAAAAAATTCTTCTAATTCAGTTCACAAAATGCAGATCTCTAGCCAATAGCTGAATACTCTTTCCGTCCATAAAGTGTCCAATGCTGGGTGATTCCTGAAACGTAGAAATGAACATGAGAAAATATTAGTTATATAAAAATCATAAGGATTCTACAATTATTTGTTGCAACATATACATGCACATATTTGTACCACTGCAAACATATGGGGATTGTCATACAAATTAAACTCATTTAATTAAGGAGAAGGTCTAAAATATACATGCACATATTTGTACCCCTGCAAACATATCTGATAGAAATTCTTATCCTGGATGTCTAGGCAAGCACTTTGCTACATCATTTGCTCCTTTAATGTAGTCTTATGGAGATACTCCATTGAACGAATATGTAATGCCCCAAATTAACAAAATGGCGGCCCAAATCAAAAAATATGTTCCATTTTATTGATTAAACCTATTTAAACTATATTTAAAAACAAATGATTATGGTAAGTTTTCCTCATGCATCAAGTGGCAACAAAATTGACATTCCCCAGTTTTTTTAACAAATTCACTAATTTCATTCAACTTGATGCATAGTAGAAAATACCTTATGTTGGTGTTTGAATTTTAGTTTTTAGATAATTTAAATATGTCAGATTGCATACAACATAAAGGATTTTCAATTCCTGCACTTCAACTTCAACAGCATTTGAAATTTACTGCCTCTCCGCTTGCAATGGGACTTCTTACGGAGAGTGGTCCGCCCGAGTGGCATCCTGCATCAGCAGAACTCAAGGTAATATTTAATGTCTACAGTTTCTTAATTTGCATGTGTATTAGAGATGCAAGATATCACATAACCTCTTCAAGGCGCCGTCTTAGGCAAGTGGTATATATGCAGATTTGAATATATTACAGTAGCTGTGTTAGTTTCATTGTTATGGAGGTTTGGAGGAATGTCCAAATTTTAGAGTTAAGACGCATAACATTGCTAATGTTTTTTCTACAGTTATTAATTGTATTGAGAACTGCATCAAATCATTTCAATATGAAAGAATGAAGAAAACCAAAGCATTAATACACTGACACTTGTTTACTATACGCTGAATATTTTGAATGTTTATGCCCAGCCATGTGGCTTGTATACATGCAACTGTAAGCATGGAATTATGTTGGAGCTACCACATAAAGATTTGAATGGGTTCATTGGCCTAAATATGACATGGTTGGGATCATACTCACGGGTAATAGGGTCCATGCAAGGCTATCGTAGACTCACTTCTCCTAATCTAGATCTGATTTGTCTACAGACTTTATTTAAGTAAAAGGGTCACGTTCAACTTGCTGCACTTCAACTTAGAACAGGATTAAGTGTTCTAAGTTTGAATATCTTTCAAGAGCATAGCCACTCTAGAACAGGATTAAGTGTTCGTGGAGTAAAAAGCAAGGGAAAAAAGTTTAAATGACAGAAAACTTAGAAGACACCATTTCACTATAATATGTTATCTGCCACCACAATGTTAACTTCAGTGTGATCAAAACATGAAATTCCTTGGAAACCCGCTCAAGTTTTCAATTATCAGTTGTCAAAATCATGAAGACTGGTTGGCTTGGATAAACAGAACTGTAAATTTCAAATGCTGCACTTCAACTTTGAATCACTTTCTGCTATAAACAAAAGTTACAGAATGATGAAAAAATGTGAATTCTAAAACCATTCCAATTACAGCTTGACTTCGAGTTAGACTTATTAAATGGGAATCCTCATTGATACTAGATGCTTTGAAGTTATATGAAATAATGTAAAAACAAGATATACCTGATAAATTTGTCTCATGATTCGGTTACAGATTCACTAAGCAATTTGCTAAGCTCACTGTCGTTCTCCAAATCTGCACAAAGAACACATTTGATATTATAAATTTTTAAGGTTCAATCATTCTAAAATTAAATATAAAACTAATATACCTTCATCTAATTTTGCACTCATCTCGTCCTCCATCGTGTAATCACAGTCGAGATTTTTAAATGTTCTAGGCTTCAACCAGTCTTGTGCACAAATGAGTGCCTCTGCAGTCTTTGGAGCCAAAGAACTCCTATGCTCATCAAGTATACGTCCTCCCGTGCTAAAAGTCGACTCTGAAGCCACAGTTGTAATTGGAATTGCTAAGACATCTCGAGCAACTTTTGCCAACACCTTATAATTGGAGGAGTTTGACTTCCACCATGCCAAAATATCAAACTGCTGAGGTGGTACAAACTAACAATAAAATTTTGAATTTGTCAGTCAATAAGCCAAGTATATATTATATAAAGCAAAACACTATTACGTTAATAGATTAATACCCGATCAGTGAGATATCGATCAACCTCGCCCACTTGTTCTGGATTTGTTGATTGTTGACGAAGAAACATAGCCAACGGATCAAACTCATCCCTCGAAGCGATAGTAGATGAATTTCTCACAGGATCTTGACGTTGAGTAACTTGTGTAGTCGAATCTGTGTTATACTCATCATAAATCCTATAGAGCTCATTCTTTAAGTTGTTCGTGCAATCTTCACCAATCACATCTCCAAATGTATTCTTAAACCAAAATCCAAGTACATTTAATTTATATCGGGGATCTAAGATAGCTGCCAAAAATAATACTCTATTTTGACTCATGTCTCCCCAATACTTATCATACTTCTTCTGCATATTATATGCCATGTTCGCAGTACTATTATCATTACTCATCTTTTCTTTTTTGATGTGCCCATATATCAAACATGTCTCACCAAAGTAATAATTTGATGTAGCATACAATGATCCTGTAAAGAAATACAACATGAACTTTAGTTCATTAAAACATGTGTAAATTTGAATCATAAAACAATTGTCAATTTAATATATACCTGAGACACGCTTTGTGATGTCATGGAAAAGACCTAAGAAGCTCGAAATACTTCTCGCATTCTCCCAATCATCAGCTGAAGGTGGTCCTTTCAGTTTCCTTTTTCTAGCTTCCTCCTCGGTCTCTACTCTATCAATAGGTGGAGGAGGGGTTTTAGGCAAATAACCGAATTGAATCATCTTTTTAAATGCATTTTCAAACTTTTCAGCTCTATCCAACATGATATAGGTAGAATTCCATCTAGTAGGGACATCAAGCTCAAGAAAAGGCTTCAGAGTAATCTTTGCACGTGTCACGCAATGCTTAAAGTTCTCAAATCTTTGTGGTGATGACTTAACCAATTTAACCGCATTACGGACCCGAATAACAGAATCTCCAACGTCCTTTAGCCCTTCTTGGACAATCAAATTTATTATATGTGTTGTACACCTACAATAACAACAAACAATTTAAAACTTACACTACCTACATAAATTATGATAAATATGTAACCATCAATGCACACATAAAATTTATACCTGACATGCATGTAGTCACCATTACAAACTTGATGATGCCTCAGTACATCGCTTCTCTTGAGATATGCAATTGCTCCGGCATTGGCCGATGCATTATCCACTGTCACTGTGAGAATTTTATCAATACTCCAATCTATGAGTACATCTTCCAAGTGTTGGCCAATGCCCTCTCCACTATGGTCTGCTAACTTCTTGAATGATATTATTTTCTTCTGTAAATTCCAAATCTTATCAATAAAGTGAACAGTCACACACATGTAAGTGATATTTTGTATAGATGACCAAGTGTCAGTGGTAATACACACACGATGAGCTGTTTTTTTTATAAAATCTCTCAAATCGGTCCTCTTATCAAAATATATCTTCATAACATCCCTCATGGTTGTGTAACGAGAAGGGATTTTGAACCGAGGTTCAATCTCTGACATGAACTTAATAAATCCAGGTTTCTCCACAGTTGTAAAAGGAAGCTCATCCATAATCAAAAACTGTGCCAAAGCTGATCTTGCAACGTTTTGGCTAAACCCAAGTCTCACCTTCGCCTGTGCAGATGCCTTTCCAAATTGATATGTCAATGTCTGCTGACTCTTTTGATTAATCCCGAGGTGATCACTATAATCCTTGCAATTTAACAAATGCTTACGCAATGGTGTAGTGCCTTGGGATCTAGAGTCAGATTTCAAAACACTTCCACAATAGTCACATTGTGCCTCCTCTGATTGAACTTTAGGATCAGCATTATATCCTAATTTGGTGAAATGATCCCACACTACAGATGCATTCTTTCTTTTTTTCTTTGGAGGTTGAGGGATTGGATTCTCTTGTGAACCTTGACCAGCAGTATGGGAGGGTGAAACTGAAGACGTTGAGGCTCCACTTGAACCCCCAACTAAAGGATTAGGATGCTCATTCAGTGGTTCAGTTGCATCTAAATCCTCGACATCATGAGCGGATGATGATGGAGGATCCATATACCTAATGGAGAATTAACAGTTATGGATAATTGGATATGCATGAAATAAAAACAAGTAAGAAAATATGAAATTAGAAACATTCGCATCAACATTTAAATCAAAGAAAAAAGAAAAAAAATAATCAAAAGAGACTAAGAATAATTTTAATAGAAACAGTTGGCCTATTATAAATATTTTTAAATAATAAAAAAATAAAAAATAGACTAAGAATAATTTCTTTGATCTTAATAGAATTCTATTAGGAACGGTTAAGTTACTTTAATTATTTTTTAAATGGATAAAAAGTTAAAATTCGAGTTATTTTTGAAGTGAACGTTTGGAATAACAAACTAAAAAGTAAATAGATCAGATGAAAGATATAATCTCAGAAAGAAGTATGAAGCCTCGGATTGAATCCAAACAAAAGGTTTAGAAAAGAGTAACGGTGATGTAAGGGTACAAATAGCCTTAAAAATAAAATAAAGAAGAATCTCTGTGATAATTCTAAGCAATACCAAATGGAACTATCATTATATAAAATTAAATTTGGTCCCATTTACATCTGACATTCTAAAAGGCTTTCTCTAAGGTCCTCTATGTGTGTGTTGGTCTACAAAGTTTTCAATTTTTTTTGAAGTACAATAGAGAAACCACATTCCCCAGTTTTTTTTAACAAATTCACTAATTTCATTCAACTTGATGCATAGTAGAAAATACCTTATGTTGGTGTTTGAATTTTAGTTTTTAGATAATTTAAATATGTCAGATTGCATACAACATAAAGGATTTTCAATTTGAGTGGACAAAATTTTAATTTGGGACGTTAAGTATGTTAACATTTCCTAGTCCAGCTCTTTAGATATAAATATATAGCCTTCCCAAAAATTTAGAATAATTCTCTGAAGTACAATAGAGAAACCAGGCTGTCAACATCAAAATATGTTGTCTCACTTCAAATTGGATGATTTCACGTTGGACCAACTAAGCAAAATCATATTCTATAACTTAGAACTCAAACCAACCTTCAGAAGCTTCGGTGGAGTCAAAATGTAAAAACTAACAGAAATTATCAAAAAGCTGAAAGGCCGAGGCAATTGATAGAAATTTGAAAAATAAAAACATCAATAATTTCTTGCAAGGATCAAACTCTGCAAAAAGCTCAAATAGTTAGCAGGTCAAAATGTCAAAACAGTAGTAGTACAATATTAGGTATGCTAAATAAGGAAAATTTGCTTGTACATCCATTGCCTCACTGCTTCTCCCTCCATAGTCCAAACCCAATCACCAACATGCACTCCTACACAAAGATAGATGCAGAATCTGAAGGAATACCTGCAGATAACTTCCCTACATGAAGGTTTTCGGCAGTTTAATGACCCCCACAGTGAGAGAGGCTATTAGGTTTCCATCTCCACACCCAATCATGCAATGATCACATTACCTTCTAAAACCTATATGCCTCAAAATCCCTCCTATGATAAGCTATTAACCCCATTTCCTTGAGAGATCTCATCCCACCATTCTCCAAGCGCAATAGCTATGTATGAGGGCTTATATTTGGAGATTCAAATTTTTGTAGGATGCTTGATCAGCACTTGGCTTAAATGAGTAACCTAGCTGTTGTCAACCCCACTGTGTTACCTACTGAAAAATTTCATGGGAATAATCAGCAAGTGTCTTATAGTCTGGGTTAATTCAGCAGTCTGCCTCTCTTGCAGAAAGCATGTCTCAGGTAAAATTTGTAGGAACTCTTCAGGTGATCTCTTTTGGACTACTTATAATGTTTCACATGTGGTTATCTGATTTAATAAATACCTAGAACATGCACCAACTAGACTTCAAAGAAGTTTCTTTTAAATAATTTTAAAGAAAAATTATACACACTATTTATAATTTGTTGATTTTTTGCACTTATTTCCTTGCTGCATTCTGTAGTGGGTTTGCCAAAACATAGTAGGAGTCTAGATCATTGAGTATGTTTTAGTTAGTCAAGCTGCATAGCGCTAAACAATTTTTTGGAAATCATCTCTCTTGTTCTATTCTGGTTATCAACTGGATCATGGATACATCAACATGATCAAGATGTTTCAAGTATCGCTCAGACCTAATATCCCTTCGAGTAATTCAATCTCATTGTCAGTTACATTTGCCCTAAATGTGTAAGCATTTCATATTTAGGAGTTTGGTCAATAACCTAAAGCTGCCTTACATGTGTGTATGAAGCTTTTACAGACCTTTCAGATCTCTATCCTGCATACAAATTGGTTACGCTTTTTGGTTCCCATTTTCTATATAATATATACAAAAGGAAGAACAAGGAATGACATAGATAAGAGAAAAACTATTAAACGCATACAGAGATTTAAAGACGTGCATAGAAATCCTTGCATTCTCAATAATGCATTTAGGTGCTAAATATATAAATAGTGCGTACATCTAAATTAAGCTCATCGAAACTCAAGATCAAATGATCAATTACCATTCGTATATTATGAGAATATCGTATTGTAGTCTATCATATTTGTTGCAGTAACATTCGGACTCCGTACTTGGAGTTTAGTTAGTAACATATAGATTTGTATGTTGAAATTTGCAAGAACAATCACCTTAAATTAACCTAACGAATGATATGCTAATCTAACCAATCCCAAACAATAGCATATATAACGCTAATATAAACAAGAATTCTGGATTAAGTATATAAATATTGCAACCCTTTAGCTAAAATATGCATCAATGAGGTCATGAGATCATGATATCATGAATCCACATAATTTAGATGTCAGGTTGACAGTAGAGCTTTTCATTAGTCTACATATTCTCTCATTACTGTTTGAGTCAGGATTTAAGGGCTTTTTTGTGGGAATATTAGAATTTAGACAGGAGGAATCCTATTGGCACTTCTCATACTTTGAACTCACAACTACCCCTCGAATAGTTGAGCACCTTGCCGACTTGCCTCCAGCTAGAGAATGGGTTTTAACATAAAAGGAATGGACAGCATAGCCCCCACACATCCACCACAAAGTTGACAGATGTTCAAATGTATCAGTTATGCATTGTCAGGCATGAAATCAGGAATTGCATGCGTAAAAAGATCACTATTCTTTGACTTACCTTCAGATGAAACCAAACAAAAAAAATTATCTTTACCTTCAAGAAGGGATCGATCGCTATAGCCTACAACAAGAGGGACTGTAAGAGAGAGGCGACAGGCGGCGGCGGATCAGCCGGAGGAGGCCGTTCTTCCACAGGGACCCTGCAAACACCAAGCTTCGGTCAGAGATAGTAGGGGAGACGCAAAAAAATGGCATCGCTCCTTATTTGCTTCAACGTATCGATGTAAACTGGTCGAAATCGAACAGAAAATAGAGATTTACCTTGAATCGGCGAAGCTTGTCGAGATCGATCCTTGTCTTCGAAATCGATCCTTGTCGAAATCGAGGTGATCCTTGTCGAGATCGATCCTTGTCGATCCTTGTCGAGATGTAAACTGGTCGAAATCGAACAGAAAACTGGTCGAAATTGATCCTTGTCTTCGAAGCTTCAGCCTCCTTGAAGACTTCGGACTGGAAGAGAGGGAACGGAATTGAGCAGGTCTTTGAAAAAAACTGATGAAGGTTTGTGAAGAAGAAGAAGAGGCGGCGTGCGCTTTGGATTTTAGGGAAAAAGAACTGAAGGAGTTTTGTGAAGAAGAAGAAGCGGCGGCGTGCGTGTTTTAGGGTTGTGGTCCTGTGGACTTGAGAGTTGAACTTGAGACTACAGATACGAAAGGGCAAAAAGAATTCATATACAAATTTTTTGACAAAAGTATCCCTATATTTCGGAATCGGATTGGACCCGTTTTTTAGGGTTCAAATCCGAATTCCGATTCCGAATTGAACCGGACAATGATTTTAAACCCGATTCCGATTCCGGTTCCGAATATTCGGACAATTCGGAATCGGAACCGGGTTCGGAACCGGGTTCGGAATCGGAACCGGTGTTTTTGCTCACCATGTCACTTTATTAGAACTTCAATAAAAATTTTGCCTTGACATGACACCTTTATTTCATCATTTATTTCTTCCAACAAGCGTCTCCCTCACGAACACACAGGGTTAAAAAGTGAAAACTTCACAAATCATAAAAACATTAACTGTTGTTCTTGGTGCACCAATCAAGAGCAACAATTCACCGACTAATCAATTAGCACCCTTTAGGGCTGAAGCCAATCGTTTCCTTGGCAAGATCATGGATCACACTGTACGTCTTCTGCTGCGTATTTCCTATGATGATCATATCAGTGTCATCACCGTTCGGGGCAAACGCTAGGCAGGCCTGTGTGCTGCTCGACAGGTAGATTATACCGAATAAGTCCAAATTAACAACAACGCCTCGGAGATTCAACGCTACAGAAGGCACCGTCACGTTCTGATAACTGCTGAAATCGTAGCAAGTGTCTAGCAGTCCGGCCGCCGGGGCTTTCGGGTAATTCGACATCCCTTCCTGGAACGCCGAACGCAGCGCCGAGTAGGCCGTCGGAGGCAATCGGGTGATGACCGTGCCGGAGTCGAAGAGCGCGCGAGCTTCAGAGAACACGGTGGATGGTATCGGGAGCACAGTCCCGCCGACGCTTATCGACATCAGCTCCACGAAGTAGAACGATGGCATGTCGGTGTAGGTCAGCAGCGGCGTGAACTGCGCGTTAGACGGCACCGTGCTCGCACCGAAAGTCAAGTAGCCGGTTGCGCTTGGGCTCGACGGCATGCAGTAGGAGAACACTCCGCTGTACTGCAAATACGTTTGCCATGGTAACGAGACGTTCTCAAGGCGGCCGAGGCCTAAAAGCCCGGCTGTCCTGCCGAAGCCTTCACTGTTGTTTTGGCCGCACCCGAACCGAAAGCTGGGCACCACATCGGAGGGTGCCAGTGAGAGAGTGTCCTCGGCATAGAACCCAATGGTTTGGGATTTGTCGCCGTAGACCACTCGATAGAGGCAAGTAGAATCCAAGCAGCCGGATTCGGAAAGAGCGGAGCAGTACGGGGAGCCGCATGAGATGTTACTGTAAGTCGACGATTGGGCGGGGTCGAAGAGCGTCTCGTCCTGCTTGTAGCAAGATCCCGCGCACGGCTGGCACTGGATCCAGGTGACGTCGCTGCCGGTGTCGAACATGATGGTCTGTTCCACCTTTGGCGTGCCGAACCCGACGGTGACGACGTAGTTTCCGGTCCCTATGTAGCTTCCGCCCCGAGCCGGAACTTCGGTTGCCGACGATGAGATGTCGGGCTTGGCCTTGCCGTTCAGCCAGTCGACGCGAAGTTGGTCCTGGTCCAAGATTTGCTTCTGGGTCGGCCTCTGCTGAGGCTTACCCGGGGAGCATGGGCCATGGAGATGGACTACTTGCAGTCTTGAAGGATCGGATCCTGCATGGACGACGGCGCCAGGAGAAATTGAGTGCTGACAATAATATTATGAAGCTACCTTCAACTGTGGGTGGCTAATTGAACAAGCCATATAAAAATTGGTTATCGCCTGCTTTCATATATCATAATTAAACAGTTTAGAAAGCTGTTATATAACCATTGGATAATTTGCAGACGTCGCTCGGTTGCAGAGACTGAACACTCGCAACATGATGTGTTGCACCTTCAGTTTGCGAATACGAACATGTTAGAAAAATTGTTAGAAGAAAGAGGGTAAAACAGGAGGAGAGATGGGCGAGTAGAGCCATGAGAGCTAGTGAGAGAGGGTGGGATGCATGCTACAATAAACTCATGATGTCCTTTATATAGATTTTCAATCTCTAAAAGGGAATCTCTGGGAAACGTTCTGTGAGATAAAAAAAACGAATGTCAACTGTCTGATTTTTTACCTGGCTTTATCGTCGTCTATAAAGGTTTGTATATATATATCCACCAACTTGCATGGCGTAACAGAGTTTTACTCATTCTGCATCTCATAGTTTAGTTTTTTTTCCCCCTCTTAATGTCATGATTAAAAGGGAAGAAATCAAAACCCGATGTCTCATTGAAAGGAGATTATATATATTTGTTAACTGATGCTATTCTTGCTGCCATTATTGTGCACTGCTCCCTTTTTAGACTTTAGTTGGATAACTTTAGCTAATCATTTTTCTAGCTTTTTGTTGAGCGTTTCATGTTTCATTAATCGCAGGCAGACCCTCCCACTTGGTAACTTGCAGGCGTCGTGACAACAATGGTGACGATTTCTACGGGTTCTTGATTTCAACGGCCTTTTGTAGCTGCAATGGGGCTGGGTCAACAGTCGAGGCAAGAAGAAGGGATCCCTTCCAAGCCATGAAAGCTATATAACAATTCTTTCAGTTATAACAGAACGGAAGTTTCCTGGGTGTGGTTGTTGGCAAGAGAAGATGATAACAGCGATCTCAATATAAAATTAAAATTAAACAGTTTTGACGTACATAGAGTTGTTTGTTATGTTAATCCAATTGCCTATATCCGAATGTTACATCATATACGGCCCACCATGATTGGGCCATTGCCAATTGCCATGCCGACCCATGAACCATAGCTCATGGGTTAACCGAGTCAACCCACATCTACATCATGAAAGTCCACTAATGACGGTGTAACGACCCGCTCCCGGGGCCCGTTACTTTTTGATATTTGCGCAGGTCCTGCAGTTAACCAGTGAAAACAAAATAGTCACGATGCAGAGATGTACAGAATACCCAAATAGTGTCCAATTATTACATTTCATACTGTACAAAATGTTCCAACAAACGTATATGAAGGAAAAAAATACAACTGAAAATGACTCTGAATGCTGTGGTCCCAGGGTCGAACTCTGACGCTATTAATTCAAGAGCATCTACCTCCATATGTATGTCGTCTGCGGTGCCACGGAGATGGAACCGTAGGTAAGTCGCAACAATTCTAGCAATAGAAACAAAGTAGTGCAAAAGTATGGAACAGACTATAGTAAACAAAAGATGGTCATGTTGGTGCAAAAAGTAAAGTAAGAACAGATATGTATGATAAGTAAAGTACTGGTAGCTGCTCAGGTGTGAAAGTGGTGCATGTAATGCATAAAGTAAAGGTGAATGTACAACTGCAAAAGTATTAATAACTGTGGTGTGGCATATGGTAGCAACAATATTTTGATTAACAGGCATTGGGATGACAATAGTAAGACATCCAGGTAGACGTAGTAACACTAAGTTAGCAATAGTAAAGCTGGAGACTACGTGGCTTATATAGGAAACTAAAGGGCGAGCAAGAGGAAATAAATGTCGCTTGACTATCTAATAGTGTTGGCTGGCCTAATAATAAGAAGTCTAGCTTAACTCCCAAACCAGCCAGGCAGTCAGGGCTTGAAGGCACAGGTCACTTCTATGACCGTAGGACAAGTCCTTTGGTTGACCAACCCCCTTCCCATTCCTTTCTAGACACTGGTCCAGTAGTAATTTAAGACCGCTTATTATTATACTGCTCTATCATGTTCGAGTAGTCTCGACTTAGTTAGTAGAATAGTCGTATCAAGTTAGTAGTCGTGACTGAACAATAGTATCAATCAACTAGTGCAACATCAATCAAACTAGTGCAACAGCCTTAGCTCGAGTGTACGATATGCAACCAGAAGTGCACACATCCCACGGAGCAACCCTTGGAATATCTACCTACCATTCCCTGCAGGGTGATGGTACAGCTTACCAAATAAGGGTGGACCCGGTCACTCCCGTACACTTTGTACCTCAAGACTACCCCGTATCCCGTGTATTATCATAGTCCAATGTTCATACTAGTGTTCATATCAATATGGTCTCATGGGCCCTGGTATCAATCAAGCTAGTGCAACAGTTTTAGCTCGAGTGTACGTATGCAACCAGAAGTGCACCCATCCCACGGAGCAACCCATGGAATATCTACCTACCATCCCCTGCAGGGCGATGGTACAGCTTACCAAATAAGGGTGGACCTGGTTGCTCCCACACACTTCGTAGCTCAAGACTACCCCCATAACCCGTGTTGTATCACATTACACATTAACAATCGTATCTGTATCCATATCTGTATCCATATCCGTATCTGTAACCGTATCCATGTCCATGTCCGTGTCCGTGTGGCCTTATATGCCCATCATATCATCAACAGATAAGCATTCAATTTCAATAGGACATTCCACGATATACCATTCATTCATTACTTTTCAATATGGTACAGGAATCCGTTGTTTCAAAGGCAAGACACCAATGACGGTTGTGATAGACCGACTTATACATACCAATAAAGTTATGCACAATAGTCTCACTCCAAAGATGTTCAAAAGCATTAACAATACTCCAAGAAGTTTTGCTTGTTGAAAAGTCAAGGCAGAAACCCTATGTAACGACTAGTTTTTCATGTATGGATTTTATTATATATATATATTTGGTTGCTTCTCCTTGGTTGTGATTCCATTTCCGTCTCCGTAGTTTTCATTTTCGTTCGTTTCGTCGTGATTCTCTAGATTCTTCCGTCGGTCGGCGTGTTTGGAGTAAGTCATTCGTGACGGGTTTCATAACGTCGATATCTTAGAGTTAGAATGAGCATAGGAGACTTAGGAAACCATCCCGGAGCTTCGCGCTCCATTTCGGAACTTTCAGTGCACATTAGCCGGTGTGAGAAGGGGCACCGACCGACTAGATGACGATCCAGTCGGTCGAAAAACCTTCTTGCACCGACTAGTGGGCTTTGATAAATGTTCAGGAGTTACTGTTTATCGTTAGTCGGTCTAAGAACGTTGGTTGACCGACTAGGTTGCAAACTAGTCGGTCAGCAATGCTTCTTTAACCGACTAACTCATTAACTATTTTTGGTACCAGTTACTGTTCACTTTTAGTCGGTCTAAGAACGTTCATCGACTGACTAGATGTCAAACTAGTCGGTCAGTAGTTGACCGACTAACTCTTAGTTCAGGTTTTCGTCACGAGCTACTGTTAACACTTAGTCGGTCTGCGTTGGTCAACCGACCGACTAGTTCTGAAACTAGTCGGTCAACAGTTGTTCTTTGACCGACTAATCAGTGCAGTATGTTGGATCTAGACCGTAGCCTAGAGGGGGGGTGAATAGGCTAATAAAAATTCTCGTGCAACCCACGAGAAATCCCACGCAGTTATAAGCACAGACAGAGCAATAAAATAGCAATCACAGAATACACACAGATATACCCTGGTTTGGTCGTCCCCACGACCTACTCCAGCCCCGAAAGCAACTACTAGATAGATATGTAATCAAGTACAGCTACACAGTGAGTCAAGATCCCAAATCTACTCTCACCTAGCTCGTACGCACACCACGTGCCCTACACTCTCAATCTAGTCAGATGCTCTCCTTCCGTGACAACTCCCAAAGTCGTCAGGTCACCAAAAAGTAACACAGATGGTAAAATTTTCCCAACGAAGAACTAACACAAATACTACACAATATAATAAACAAGAGATTTTAGAATGCTCAGATCGTGTAGCGGTGTCGTCTTCGTCAATCAGCATGGGCCAGAAGTCATCTGGCAAGATGTAGAAGTCTCTCTCCCCTGTTCGCAACTCAGGTTGCGGTAGTATCCCTCTTTGTATATCTCCCCTCTCGATGAAACTTGCGCCTTCCACAGAAGTTGAAAGTTGCGGTACCTCACCTAAGATTGCAACTTGCGACAACAAGCTTTCCTAGATGATGGCGCACGAATATCTTGCACACAATCTTCTGCACACAAAAATCTTTGCACACAAAAACAAATATTAAATATTTATTTAAACCAAGTCACTCACATAATTCCCATAGGCACGTGTTGCCTTCTTTTGTGTTCTTCAAGGAGTGCGGCGCCTCGGAAAAATTTCTTGTTGCTCTCTGCTTTTTGTTGCAGCTGCTCTTGAGATTCGACTATGCCCCAAAAAAAATGCAGATGCTCTCAAAATTCTCGGCTCCCAAGCACATACTGCTGCGCACTCCTCCTTGTCCCTTGGTAGCACCGTCCTTTGTTTAGCCCATCTTCAATTTTTGTTTTTCTCGGTTGCGTCTTGTGCGTGCTGGCATGAAGGAAGTGCCTTTTTGATGCTTGCGAAAGTTTGCCTCCGGAAATTTTTTGCTTGGCCGTCAGAAGGTTGAAGTCTGTAGAGTTTTTGCCTTGGGATTTTTTGCTAAGCCCTTTTGATGATTGGCCGAGAGCACACACCAAAGACGGCTGCTTGCTCACTTTTTTTTGTGCGGCAGGCAAGGCAAATTGTGGCTTTGGGATTTTTTAATTGGTTTGTGCTTGGGGTTTTTTCAACACACAAAGCTCTCCTCTAATTGGTTTGTGTGGCTTTAAGGGTTTTTGGAGAGGACACGACTTTCGGCCTGAATAATATTTGTGCCAGCCGCGCGTTAAACATTAATAGAAGCATGGGTTATATAGGAGAGGCTAGGGTTTTGAAATGGATGGGATATTGCTAACCGCTTTGATATTTGACCCAATCAATATGGGAATTGATTAGGAGATTGAATCTTTAATAGATTTGATCAAATCCCACTTTGATTATATTTTTTTCCATCTCTCCCAATATTGACCAAGTCCAAATTGCTTTGTGCACACAACCTCTTCTTCATTCAACTTGCTATATGATTAGCAATTACTCCAACTATTGAGAAGATTATCGTTTCGCCTTTCCTGAAACACACTTAGCACACACGTTAAATAAAACACAACGTTTGTCATTATCAAACTAGGAATCCTAGATCGTTGCTACCAACAATCTCCCCCTTTTGATGATGACAAACCCATAAAGGATTTGTACAAATAAGTGTGCGTGTGTAAAGTGTGATGAAGGATGTAATGCAATATGATATATCCAATGAGATGAGATCAAGCATTACTAGCATGCACAATATAACATTAAAAATTAGCATGCTCCCCCTTTTTTCAAGCTCCATATATTCATTAATTTCAATGCTCCACCTTCAACCAATACTACCGTAGTTTGTGAACCAACATTGATACCACAAATCTTTCAACACTTTTCTCCCCCTTTGGCATCATCAAAAGATTATTCATGAAGATTACAACATAGCACATGCAAAAAGAGAGCATTATTAATTATAACTAGTATTTGCATGTCGTCATTCTGTAATTAGCACTCCAAATCCAACGATAATGATAATTAGAATTCAACACCATCGTGTAAGTGCAATTATTAAACATAGAAGTACAAAGGGAGATACTTTTACAAATCCAACCAAATCAATCCAACATTTTCCAAAATAACTTTGTATCACCAAGGATTGATTTTCCCCACCTCATTAAAAATGAGTTCAATGTATCACATCCCAAAACATAGCCTAAAAGGACTCTTAGATGTGGGAGTGACATTGCTTGACGAGTACAAACACCAACGCTAAAGATTACCCGTAAAGCTTATGTTGGATACTAGTGGGTAGTGTATTTGCCATAAATTATATCCATTTTTCATACGGAGCAATTTTCAATTTTTGTTTTCATATTCATTTTATTTGTTTTGTGCTCAATTTTTATTCATGGCAAATCACATCATATCCCTTAGATTTTTCAGTTAATAATCAGCCTACATTCACTTTCCAATATTCATAAATAGTATCTCCAAAAGTACGACATAGTTTAACATTCGTGGAAGTGAAAGTAGGTGTAGAAATTATATTATCAATTCATCGAACTTGGCATGGCTATTAAGAAATAAAACATACGCATGTAGCCATGATAATAATACTACACTTTCTACAAGGATATGATCATCATTCATTTATATCACTAGAATGATGCAAAGAGAAAGATATGCATTAAGCTCCAAATTTTTTTTTGCTTTTGTTTTTTTTTTTCATTTTTTTTGGTTTTATAATGAACTAAAAAGCACACTAAAAACAATCAAGCAAACAAAAACAAAAACAAAAAAATCCAAGCACACAGAGAATGTTAACAAAAAAAATGATATGAAGGTATGCATTAAGTTCAAAGAATGAGATATACCTTCGCGTCGCCGTTTGACTAAGGAGCTAAAAATAATGAGACATTCAAATTATTGCTCCTCGTCAAATTTCCATCCACCTACAAAAGAGGTGTAGTGTGTGACCTTGAAATCCAACAAGGTCCACTCACGTTAGTCATCAAAGATTTAGGAACACATATTTGTTTGAACTTAATGTTTTTGTTCCTATATTTGCAATGATATGAAGTATGACCAACACATCCACATGTAAAGCACTTAGCATGAGAATTTCCAATTTTTGTTGTTTCAATGTGAACTTTTCTATATTTAGATTTTTCAACATTTTTAAGATCATATCCTAGTCCTCGCCTATTATTGCCATAAAGTTGATTTCCAAGAATAATGTCCAAATTTTGTTTTCCAATAGAAAATTTCTTTAATGACAATTCTAAACTAGCGACTTTGGATTTCAAATGAGCATTTTCGTTCACAAGCACAATGCATTTACTAATGAAAGCTTGCTTGTTTTTCTCTTCTTTCTTTTCAAAATCCCTCATTTTTCCTTTAAGTTCAAGATTTAGCATGTTAATCTTTTCTGAAAGCAATTCATTTTCAACTTCAAGCTTTATCTTATCTAGTTTATACATGCTAATATCCTTTAATAAAGAGGGACATGAAAGACAATCAATTTTTTCAGGCAAGCTAGCTTTCTCCTTATTTAACATGTCAATTGTAGTATTACATGCAACAATTTCAGTTTTCAGTTTTTCAATTTCCTTAGACATGTCATACTCAGATTGTTGCATATCAAAGTTATCATTTCTATAACTATCCACATCAGCTTCTAGCTCATTAATAGTATTTTGCATTCCTTTCAAGATTTCTAACAATTCAGCTTTAGTGGGAGATTCTACCTCATTATGTTTGGCCATTAATGCCATGCAGGAGTGGGCTTCGTGTTCCTCATCCTCATCCTCAGATTCGCTATCCATGTCCCACGTCAGCGCTTTCGTTTTTCCTTTTGCAACTTGAGCTGTGTGTTGTTGTGGGCAATCTTTTATGTGGTGCCCTTTCTTCCTGCATTTAAAACATTCACTTCTATTAATAGCTTTCTGATCATAGGAATTTCTAACAAAATTAGAATTATTAGAACGAATGAACCTTTTTCCCATCTCAGCTCTTCCTTGATCAGTCTGAATGTATCTCCTGAAGTTTCTAACCATTAGAGCTTACTCTTCATCAAGATCGTCATCGTTAGCTTGAAGAGCTAATGGTGTGGAAGCTTTGGTCTTCTCTTCAGGTTTCTCTCTGGCTTCTATACTCTGCAACTCAAGCTCGTGTGACATTAGGTTGCCTATCAAGTCCTCCACTTTCATTGTTGACAAGTCCTTAGCTTCTTGAATAGCGGTGACTTTAGGCCTGAACGAGCTAGGTAGCGCCCTTAAGATCTTTCGTACCTGTTCATGGCTAGAGTATGGCTTACCGAGGGAACTGGATTTGTAGACGATGTCTGTGAACCTCGCAAACATGTCTTTAACTGATTCTGTTGGTAGCATGCGGAAGCTCTCGTATTCTGTGCTCAGCAACGCAAGTCTGGATTCCTTTACTTGCGATGTTCCCTCGTGTGTCACCTCTAGAGTATGCCAGATTTCCTGCGCAGTTAGACAATGTGAGATACGGTTAAACTCAGATTTATCAAGAGAGCATATAAGCGCATTCATAGCTTTACCATTAAGAGTATAAAGTTTCTTATCAGCTAAATCCCACTTGTCTTTAGGCTTAATCATAACAGTGTCGTCAATTTTAATAGTGGGTAGACTATAACCATTTTCAACAATATCCCACACATCATAGTCTACAGACACTAGATAGATTTTCATTCTAGCCTTCCAATATGCAAAGTCTACACCGTTAAACTTAGGGGGACGGGCTATAGACTGACCTTCAGCAAAAGCACAATCAGATATATTCATGGTCATTTAAAAATCTAGACTAGATCCTCTAAACTGGCTCTGATACCACTTGTTGGATCTGGATCGTAGCCTAGAGGGGGGGTGAATATGCTAATAAAAATTCTCGTGCAACCCACGAGAAATCCCACGCAGTTATAAGCACAGACAGAGCAATAAAATAGCAATCACAGAATACACACAGATATACCCTGGTTCGGTCGTCCCCACGACCTACTCCAGCCCCGAAAGCAACTACTAGATAGATATGTAATCAAGTACAGCTACACAGTGAGTCAAGATCCCAAATCTACTCTCACCTAGCTCGTACGCACACCACGTGCCCTACACTCTCAATCTAGTTAGATGCTCTCCTTCCGTGACGACTCCCAAAGTCGTCAGGTCACCAAAAAGTAACACAGATGGTAAAATTTCCCCTACGAAGAACTAACACAAATACTACACAATATAATAAACAAGAGAGTTTAGAATGCTCAGATCGTGTAGCGGTGTCGTCTTCGTCAATCAGCATGGGCCAGAAGTCGTCTGGCAAGATGTAGAAGTCTCTCTCCCCTGTTCGCAACTCAGGTTGCGGTAGTATCCCTCTTTGTATATCTCCCCTCTCGATGAAACTTGCGCCTTCCACAGAAGTTGAAAGTTGCGGTACCTCACCAAAGATTGCAACTTGCGACAACAAGCTTTCCTAGATGATGGCGCACAAATATCTTGCACACAATCTTCTGCACACAAAAATCTTTGCACACAAAAACAAATATTAAATATTTATTTAAACCAAGTCACTCACATAATTCCCATAGGCACGTGTTGCCTTCTTTTGTGTTCTTCAAGGAGTGCGGCGCCTCGGAAAAATTTCTTGCTGCTCTCTGCTTTTTGTTGCAGCTGCTCTTGAGATTCGACTATGCTCCCAAAAAAATGCAGATGCTCTCAAAATTCTCGGCTCCCAAGCACATACTGCTGCGCACTCCTCCTTGTCCCTTGGTAGCACCGTCCTTTGTTTAACCCATCTTCAATTTTTGTTTTTCTCGGTTGCGTCTTGTGCGTGCTGGCATGAAGGAAGTGCCTTTTTGATGCTTGCGAAAGTTTGCCTCCGGAAATTTTTTGCTTGGCCGTCAGAAGGTTGAAGTCTGTAGAGTATTTGCCTTGGGATTTTTTGCTAAGCCCTTTTGATGATTGGCCGAGAGCACACACCAAAGACGGCTGCTTGCTCACTTTTTTTGTGCGGCAGGCAAGGTAAATTGTGGCTTTGGGATTTTTTAATTGGTTTGTGCTTGGGGTTTTTTCAACACACAAAGCTCTCCTCTAATTGGTTTGTGTGGCTTTAAGGGTTTTTGGAGAGGACACGACTTTCGGCCTGAATAATATTTGTGCTAGCCGCGCGTTAAACATTAATAGAAGCATGGGTTATATAGGAGAGGCTAGGGTTTTGAAATGGATGGGATATTGCTAACCGCTTTGATATTTGACCCAATCAATATGTGAATTGATTAGGAGATTGAATCTTTAATAGATTTGATCAAATCCCACTTTGATTATATTTGTTTCCATCTCTCCCAATATTGACCAAGTCCAAATAGATTTGTGCACACGACCTCTTCTTCATTCAACTTGCTATATGATTAGCAATTACTCCAACTATTGAGAAGATTATCGTTTCGCCTTTCCTGAAACACACTTAGCACACACGTTAAATAAAACACAACGTTTGTCATTATCAAACTAGGAATCCTAGATCGTTGCTACCAACACAGTAAACCCTAATTTTGCCCTAGCCGACATCAAACCCTATAAATACCCCTCCCAAACGTTTTCTTCTTCTTCTTCTTCAACTCTAAACCTAATTTCTCCCCCATTGAGCTCTCATCTTTCCCAAATCCTCAAACCTTCATTCCAAGCTCATCCTCCATCATCCAATCCCTCACTTAACACTTTCCACCTTCCACCTTCCTCAAACCTTCATCAAACCCCCAAAACCCATATCAAAACCCATTTCTCTAGATTTTCTCCATCCATTCCAGATCTGAACCCTAGGTTCCCCGGATCGTTTCTTCCGTTGCCGTGCTTGCTCGGCATCATTCTTCCGCTTCCGAATACGGTAATAACTCGATCTCTTAATATCCTCATAACCCAATGTGTTTTTTTTGTGAAACCCTAATAAAACTAGGTTAGATGTTGTTTTAATATTGTTTTGCTATAACAGTGATCTATTCCGTAGTTAGCTTGTGTGACGATCTTCATTGCTCGTCAATCCCGGTATCAGGCAAGTGAAACTTGCATATCTTGATTTGGGCCATGTCTTAGGCCATTACCTTTCTTTAGCGTAAAAGAGACTAGACGGTGAAAGGATAGTCGTCTGGACGCCATTGACCTAGCTTGACAACGAAGCTTGGTCCGTCGCCTTCATCATGCTTGTATGTCACGTTTACTTTCCCTTAACGGTATGCGTATTAACTGTTCATGTCATCCATGCATCCTTAACTGCTATGGCATTTTAACTGCCATGTTTAATTTCAATTAACGGTACGTGAATATGTTCATGTCATTGCATTTTGCCTGTCACGTTTAATTTCAATTAACGGTACGCGAATATCTGCTCATGTCATTGCATGCTTGAACACTCATCGTGATTGCGTAGCTTCGCTACATACTTGTACTATTTGTTCCGGCTAGGCACCCGTTCTGCGGGCACAACCCTAGGCCAATTACAATTCTGGCTCGTGTTCCAGAAAACGAGCTCAACACAGCCTGCGGGCAATAGGGCACTCACCTGTGTGTGAGTGATCCCTTGTACTTGAACACAGCCTGCGGGCAATAGGGCACTCACCTGTGTGTGAGTGATCCCTTGTACTTGAACACAGCCTGTGGGCAATAGGACGCTCACATGTGTGTGGGTGATCCCTTGTACTTGTTACTTGACAATACTTGTCACACTTACCACTTGATACTTGATACTTGTACTTCACTTTACTTATTATCTCCATACTATACTTGTCATGCCATTCACCATACTTTAACTGGTAGGTTGTTAGTGTACCTTTCTTTCAGTTTCCTTGCACAAGTCTTTCGACTTGCTGACATGTGCCCCTTTTTCTCTTTTGGGTGACACATGTTAGAGCCCGAGCCTGAGATACTTGCTGAGGACGCGGTGTTCGCTGACGCTTAGTCAGAACCCTCGTTGATCGAGGACTTCGTAGACACTGGAGATCAGTCTTAGTGTCTATGTCTGGTTTTTGTTAGATTGCTTAGGTTGTCAGTGCGTGGCACCTAGTTTGATACTCTGTTATGTTTGTGTTTTGTTTGGCCTTGTTCTGGGCCTTTAGACTCTTTCCTGTTAGCGTGGTGGCTTTTTCTGTGATGTTGAATATTTTGTGGACAAACTTTGGGATTGGTATTTCATATCCGTCTCCTTTTTCTATTATTATTATTGTTGTTCCATTTGCGTTTACAGGGACCTGCTTATACTAAATTGACGCTTATCAGGCGTGCATCTTCACAGCTCCACGCCTGAGCGGACCTTCTCACGTCTCGTCTCCATTTTAGGGAAGCGGGTCGTGACAGGTTTTAGTGGTGGCCCATGCAGGTCCCTCTGTAACTGTAAATATCGGGATAACGATAATAATATAAGATTGTCCAACAAATAAATTCGACATCTGAGCCCTAAGCTACGAGTCTAATTGTTTCGTTTTCTGTGTCACTAGATGGCAGGAAGGCGGAATACCCGTGCGGGTAGTAGTAGTGGCGCGCTCCCTCATGTTGAGGAACCTGAGCGGGAGCCCACTAACGGGGAGATGATGAGGATGATGATGCAGATGATGCAGGTTCAGCAGGGTGTGCTGCTGCAAGTCCAGAATGCTCCGGCCGCTCGAGCTGCTCGGGCAGTGGAAGCCCCTCGCCCCGAGCCTGGAGCGAAGCAGTTCACGGAGCCGGGTCCTGCATATTTCGATGGTTCTGAAGGTCCTTTAGATGCGGACGAGTGGATGATGAACATTGAGGATAACCTGGCGATGGCGAAGATTAACCCGGCTGGATGGGTTGATTTGGCCAAGAGACAGTTGAAGGACAATGCCAGAAACTGGTGGGATGCTGAGGAGAAGATGTTGGAGGTGCCTATAGTTTGGGCTACCTTCAAGGCCAGATTTGATGGAGAGTTCTTCCCGAGGGCTGCAAGGCAGGCGATGCTGCAGCGCTTCATAGATCTGAAGCAGGGGAGCTTGTCGGTGGATCAGTACCACCAGGAGTTCACGAGGCTCAGTCGGTTTGCACCGAAGATGGTGCAAGATGCCGATGAGAAAGCTCAGCGATTTCTTCAGGGACTTGCCTTGGAGCTTCAGAGCTTTGTGACCTCTTCTGACCTGGAGACATACCAGAAGGTCCTGGTTGCTGCGAGGCGGCAGGAGTTGAATTTGAACCAGAGGAGGGGACGGGTTTCAGGAGCTGGGAAGAGGCCTGTGGAGCCGGTCCGTGCTGTGGTTAGACCTGGATTCAGGCCTGTTTAGCCTGTTCAGTTCAAGAGGCCAGGAGGGCCTATTCTGAAGACTTGCCATTTCTGTGGCAAGACTGGACACATCAGGGATCAGTGTAGGAGGTTCCTAGGGCAGTGCATTGTCTGCGGAGATCCTGCCCACACCATCAGAGAGTGCCCGAGGTTGAAGCAGCCTTGGCAGGGACCTATTGCTGCTCAGCCATTGCAGCAGAGAGCCCATGTGCCCGCTGGACGTGGAGCGCCCCTTGTTCCACAGAGACAGGCCTTTCGGCAGGCTGTTCCGCCGAGAGGGCAGGCCTTTCTGATGACTGAGGAGGAGAGCATGGCCGTGGACGAGGTTATTACAGGTAACGCTCATTCTAGCTATTTTTCTTCCTTAGTTAGTTTGATTGTTGATTATGTTTGTTGCTTGCTCATGTTTGTTGCTAGAATAGGATTTGATTGTTAGACTGTTTGCTAGGTGTGGTTTTGGTTTGCACATTTCCTGCTCGAGTCCTCTTTGACTCAGGTGCGTCGATGTGCATTTTGGCCCGGAGCTTCGTGGAGAAGCATTCCTTGTCGACGTTGGTCTGCCCCGGGATATAACCCAAAAAGGGCGACCGTGTAGTTTTACCGCAAGCGCACGGTGTAGCGGCGAGCGGGAATCGAACTCAGGGAGGACGTATGACAGTGCCTTCTCCGAACAACCTGGCTATAAGAACAGAAAAGATGGAATTTGCCTTTCGACGATCCTATCACAATCGTCAGATAAAGTATGGAGATATAAAATCAAATAAAGACGCCTAGGGAATGGGAAATCCCCGCTACTCACCCTATCTCGTCAATGTGATTCATTGGTATCACAATTGCTAGGGTAGAATTTCGGATGAACTAGTTGCAACTGAATGTAAAACCTAACTCACGCTCTCGCGCTGTTGCCGGTCTATAGCTATCCTAGGTTTGGGTCCAATCTCTTGCAAACCCTAGCCTAGGCAAGCTCGCATTAGGATCAACATCATCGTTCAATCGCATCCCGAGCCCACTCTCGTGCAAACTCAGGCCACGACCTAGGTTGGGATAGTTCCTACCCGTCCAATCTCTTGCAAACGAGTATCGGTATGAAATTGCAACCGAGAACCCTAGTATCGGTCCAATCTCTTGTAAACCGATACTACGGAAACTCAGTTTCAACCCAATTCGGATTTCTAGGGTTTCCTATCGAATTGGGATCCAATCTCTTGCAAATCACAATCGATATGAACACCTAGCTATCCGTAGTATATCGATCCCAAACTAACCCTAATAGCAATTCTAGCAATATTTCTACCAAATCATCACAAATCGGAAATTGGGCTCGTAAGGTTCATCCCCACGCCCCAAGACGTTAGGACTACTCACAATTCATATCACAATTGCAAAAATAATCAATTGAAATAACAATAGAATTCATGGCAATATTCAAATAAGCAATAAATTGAGATTTTTAATGAAGAGGGAGACAAACCAATAGAGTTCTCCAAGAATCCAACAAAAATAAACTTTTCTCTCCTCTCCAATCACAAGAATCAAAAGCTAAAAAGTTTAATCTAAAAAGCTGCAAAAAGCAAAGGAAAAAGCTCCCTAACCTAGGTTAGAATCAGGGGTTAAATACCCCCCAAAACTGCCCAAAAAAACCTGACCAAAATGCCCCTGCGCCTCTCTAATTTCGAGTTTTCCGCTACAGGCGATAGCCGCACTCGGCCGAGTGACAAATGTCGCTCGGCCGAGTGAGAAACCCTGAAATTTTCCAGTAAGTTCGGGTCTTCGGGGGTCTTCACTTCAGGGGTCACTCGGCCGAGTGAGTTGTCGTCACTCGACCGATGGGCTTATCTTCACTCGGGCGGTCGGCAATTGCCACTCGGCCGAGTGGGTCTTCTGCTGCTCAGACTGACGAAAAACAGTAAGTTGGCTCTTTTTGAGGGGCGTCGTCTGAGTGCCACTCGGGCGGACGGAATAAGTCGCTCGGCTGAGTGGGCTTATGATGCTCGGCCGAGTGCACGCTTGGAGCATGCCCGATCTGGCCGGCCGAGCGGGGTCTCGTCGGTTGGCCGAGTGACTCCTTCACTCGGCCGAGTGGGACACTGAAAATGCCCAAACAACTTGTTTTTGCCTCCTCGTCGCTCCTACGACGTTCTTTCTTCTTCCGCTCCTCTCCAATAACAAAATACCCCCCGGGGAAGTCGTCGGCGACACTCCGGAGAGGGTGTATCTCGTTATCACTCCAAAATCGCTCCAAATCTCCTGAAATACGACAAAAACAACAAATCGTGAAAAGTATCGCAATATCGTCGATATATCGTGAAAAACATGATTTGAGCGATCTAAATGGCATGCAAACATGCGGGAAAAAAGTGTAAAATACGGAGTGATCAAAATCCCCCAAGCTTACCTCTTACTCGTCCTCGAGGAAGATAAGTAAAAGGCGAACCCGGTGGATTCAGAAAACGAAAACGACAAAAAACGGAAAACGAAAAACGAAGAAGAAAGAAGAAAGCGAAGAGGGAAGCTGGTAGATCATTTTTCTCAGGACGTGGGTTTTGCTTACTCATATAGCATGCACCGAATGAAAAACACATGTCAAAGATTATTATTTCGATATCATAGTATAATGGTGCAAATAGAAATAGAAAACCCAAAAATATTGATATATCATGAAAAATGGAATAATTCTAAAATTAGCATTGTCTGAATCATCTAAAGCGGTATACAATACCGTAGACAACACACTTTTCAATTGGATGCTTTCTATGAGGAGTATAAGAATATCACGCAATAGAATAGAATAGAATAGAATAGAGTGGATTTCATGAAATGAGTGCTAGGCGTAGATTTCTGGATTTTGTAAAGCTAAAACAATCTCACCGAGTATAGAATATTACTTAGCCTAGGTTGTCGTGCACCGTCAAGTAGTCACTCTCTCACACATCATTGGATTCCCTCCCCCAAGCTTATCTATAAGCGTGGTGGCACAAAAAACAATATTTACATCCCCATTTTTATGAAGCTCCAAAAGTAATAGAAAAAAAACAAAAAGAGGGAAGAATGAGAGGAAACATGAGATGGGATCGTATATTGAGATTCTTTTCTCTTTTCTTTTCTTTTTCTTTTCTTTTTCTCTCTCTCTTTTTTTATAGCATACATACACAATGATCCCAAATCAAAGAGAAATAAGGATATACAAGAATTTTTCTTTTTCTTTTTGGTTTTAGGAAATTTGGAGCTAGGATTTTAATAACGGGGGAAATGCCATATATTAGAATCGCTAAGGGGAGATTCACCAATGATTTTAAAATAGAGAATTGATGTTCAAGATATGTGGAGAAAGAAATAAATATGTCTCTCAGTTCACTCTATAAGACGTGCACGACAACTTCAGCAGGGTAATCTAATCTACTCGGTTTTCATCACAAAAAAGCTAAACTAATCCAGATTTATCATAGCTAACATCATTCAATCATCCTGAAGTGAAATGTACAAATCATGCAAATAGAAGTGATATAGGAAAAGAAAACGGTACTCCAGATATAAGCATCCAATGCGTGAATCTTGGTGTGTTTTCTGCGATAGCATACATATGAATATTCAGACTCAGCTAATAATAAAATTTCATCCATTTTCATGCGGAAAAAGTGTGGGTTACTATCTCTAAATGCAAGGCAAATCACAGCATATGATATCAGAAATAAAATCTAAGACTTGACAAGTATAGCATGCATATAGAGAAAGCTAACTCCACGTCGTCGTCATCACAGAAAAGTCATCTCTAGCATGAGATGAAAAAGAAATAAAGATAAAGAGGGAAAATAAAGCTATTTACAATGCAGCACACAAAGAAAATAAGAAAAACGTGATGCATGATAAAAGAAAAGAAAAAGTGAGTGCAAATGCGGAAAATGGCGTGAAAAAACTAAAAATAAAGGTGGAAAATCGAAAAGGACGTGAGAACTCACTCCCCCAAGCTAAAGTGCACAGTGTCCTCAATGTGCGAAGTGTGGCACACCGAGAGACGTGTAAAGTGAGGGGTAGGTGAGGATGCATGCATGAGGAAAAAGAAAATAAAAATAACGAAATGAAAAATATGATGCGGACATGATGCATGCAGATATAGGAGTGAATCAGATATAAAAGTGTGACACCAAAACTCTCACTCTCTCCCAAAAATGATATAGAAATATATGAACAAAATGTGGTCCCAAAAACAGTGAGGGGAGGGGGGCAAAAATCATCAGGACCCAGCAGAGACGGGCAGCACGACGACAAAAAGGATCAATGGCATCAAGGGTGCCTAAGAGGGTGGGGCAGCGCCGTCTCTGTCCTGAGGCGGAGGTGGTGGTGGTGGTGGCGGTGGAACAGTCTGCTGAGTGGGTGTGGGTGTGGGTGTGGGTGTGGAAGCAGGCTGGGTGTGTGTGGGTATGCGAGGAAGCCGCTCGAGAATCTGAGTGAGGCAATAGTGAATGCCCGGAAGTAGGTCGAAGCGGCTGGCCATAGCGGTGACGGTGGCAGACATGGTCCTAAGGTCGCCTCTGAGGCCACTCACCGCCCCCTCGAGAGCACGAATGCTCTGAAGTACAGTGTCGGGGGGAGGTGGTGTAGAGGGACGCACCTGTCTGTGCTGTGCAGGACGGGGCTGGCGGACTCGGGTGGCGTAGGTGATGGGCTCAGCAGGCATGTGGAGGAAGGGTGTTGTGCCCACAAATGTGGGCCGAGCCTCAGGGCGAGGCTGGGGCGCAGGCTGGTATGAGGTGGAGGCAGCAACAACGGAAGTGGAGTATAAAAGTGGCGACGAGGCGGCCAGAGAGGTCGGTGACACAGACGTGTGGACAGACGCCACGACACTCTCAGAAAAAACGGCTGCGGTGGAGACAGAGGTGGAAACCACGGTCTCCACGACGGGAGCAAAAGAGGGCTCTCCGCTCTCAACTATAGTCGGTGGGCGCTCGGGTAGGGCGGAGGAAATGGGCTCAACGGACAGGGGGCCAGCTGTGGTGGGAGTGGTGGTGGGCGTGGAGGTAGTGGAGGTGGGCTCAGCGAGGGTACTCCCGACACCGACAGAAGTGTGGACATAGGTGTTGGGAGCAGCAGAAATATCGGGCTGCTGAGGGGCCACGGGGTCGGCAGGAGCAGCGGGGTCAGCGGGTGCAGCGTGGGCAGCGTGGGCCTGCTCAGCCTGCTCAGCCTCCTCGGCCTCAAGCACGTAGGCAGCGGGGATCAGGAGATCCATCGCCGGAAGCCAGTCCACCTGTGCCGGTGCTATCTGTGTCCGAGCTGGGCTCAGAAGGATCATGTAATCCGCACCGTAGGGGCCGTGCAACCAAACCCAGTGCCGCTGACCGTGCGGACGTAGCATCTTCATCCGGGCCATGACATCTATGGACAATGAAGTGGGGCCCGGGGCTCGTCACAGGTCATCTGGAAAGTCCTCGCCGGTCATCAGGGCGAGCAGGGTGATCAGACCGCCGCAACATATCGGTGAGCGAGCACCCACCAATACGATGATGCGATCCAAAAACCAGCTCGCGATATCAATCATGACGGCAGGGACCAACTCGTCACTATCCCTAGCTAGAGCTCTGGGGCGCGTCATCGCATAGAGCATATAAAGCTCCGGCGTGGACATCGTCCCAGGCTCATACCTCACCAAAAAGGTAGTCGCCATAAGGCGTTGAGCTATGCGGAGGCAGGGATGGACGATGGCCGAGGCCTTGGCCCTACTAGGGTCGAAGGCGGCAGGTAAACCCGTAATCCGGGCCCAGAAAGCACCGGAATCGAAGGAAGGTGGGGGGATGTGAGTGGGGGCATAACCACGGTCGGCCCCGGGGACATCGGGCCACGAAAAGAAAGCTCTCATCATACTGAGAGTGACCTGGCACTCTCGGTCCATGAACCTAAACGAGCATCCCTCGTCGATCCGGGCGATAGAACTAAGCACCTCAAGTGTCGGACGGACGAACGTGTCCGCCGACACCTGGAAGAAATCTCGCCAACCTACATTGTCATACAACGTGAGCATCCCCCCGAGTACCCCCAGGCGTCCTAGGTCTGCAAGGTGTGCGAACCTGGAGGGTACAATCGAGCGCTGGGAAATGCGCTCAAAAACTACGCGGTGTGTGTCGTCCCGGAACGTAATCCCCAGCGGCCCGACAAGTGGAGCCGGTGGCGGTGGTGGTGGCTGTGGGGCGGCAGGGAGTGGCTGTGCGGGGCGAATGGGCTCTGCAGGCTGTGCGGGGTGTGCGGGGTTTGCAGGCTGTGCGGGGTGAACGGGGTGTGGTGGTGTAGGCGGAGGAGAGTCTTTCACCTCGTGGGAGGGGCCGGCCTCATCCGACCGCTTCCGCTTGGCGGAAGCTCTCCTCGACCGTGGCCGTGTCCGGGGCGGCATATGGCCCCCGGGTGCTCACCAAAAGCGATAAAAATGCGGCGTGCGTAAAATAAAGGAAGGAGTATACCGCGACACGCCGCGAGAGCAAAGTAATGGAAGCGTGCGAAGACAACGCCTCCACGTAGCCCAAAACGATCCCCGGAAGCTCCCCTGGGCTCCCCTAAGCTCCCCAATATACCCTGCACATCAAACGAAGATATCAGCGAGTAATATTCAAAATGTATGGGGGGTTAGGGGTATAATAGATAGAAAATGAAGTTGATTTGGGTTTGGGGTTCGTTAGACACACGGATCGTCGAAAAATACGCAAAAGAGGAGGAAAAAGGCGAAATAAAGCTACCGGAGCTCGGCCGGTGAGGTGGTCGTCGGCGGCGACTCGGGCGAGGTGGAGGAGGCGTCGGCCGGAGGTGGGTGGCCGAGCGTGGTGGCGGGGCGAGTGGTCGAGCGAGTGAGGGGGGCAGCGGGCGAGGGAATACGATCGGACGCGATTTTGGGGTTTAACTCGTTTCGAAAAATGCGCCGTCCCGCTCCCCCTTTTATAGAAAAAGTTACGACTCGACCGAGTGACTAAGTCGCTCGGCCGAGTGAACGCAACGGAAATATTTTGGAAAATTCCTCCCCGCTTACCACTCGACCGAGTGGCCTTACCACCCTCGGCCGAGTGGAAAAAGTCCATTCGGCCGAGTGGCTCAAGCTACTCGGCAATACTCGCCCTAGGAGCGTATCAGTTTTACTCGGCCGAGTGAAGTTATATACTCGGCCGAGTGGCAATTATACTGAAATCAAGAAAATAAACAGAGAGTTGGGTACAGCAGACTTCCCTCGTTCGTGAGCCTCTCGGGCGGATGAACTTATGTGCTCGGCCGAGTGACTAGTATACTCGGCCGAGTGAACCCTGTTTTCTGCTGTTTGGCTTCGTTTGGGCTCTAAACTCTGTTTTTCTTCCTCCAGTCGATTTCATCTTCCTCCTAAGCATCGAGCGCATTCCTGGAGCGCTCCTCGTCGCCATGTTCATCCTCCTAATGATAGATATCCCTTTCTCCTCTCCTGTCAAAGAAAAATAGGACCCGTTATCACGAAATTTTTGGGCAAACGACTCAAAACACTAATAATTTCTAAAACAAAAATAAAGGAAAGGTGAAAATAAAGCGATAACCGTTGGGTTGCCTCCCGACAAGCGCTCGTTTAAGGTCGTGAGCTCGATCCCCTTTGATTTTCAATTCAATGCGGGATATTGGGTGCATATGAGATGCACCCGTCAAATTTTCCGGGAAGAACGCTTGGATTCGGATGTTGCGGCGGCGTGTTCTCCCTCGGTGCTTCTTTGCCTCGGGTAGTGTTGGGGGGTGGCTCCCCCAAGCTAGCGCTTGCTCCGGTCCTCGGCTTCACCGGTGACACCGATTTCCGTATCGGTGGAGCTTTCTTCGGAGACTTCAATTTTGAGAGCTTGGAAAGCTCTTGAATCCTTGTGACATCAGCGTCGCCTTCATCAACTTCGGTGGAGGGGTCGGGGGATTCATTCATCTTCTCTTCTTGGTCCAAATCCGGCCCTTCCTCAAAATCTTCCTTGAATAGAGCGCCGATCGAATGGGGGATCGCCTCCTCAATAACCTCGTCAAGGAGGTATGAAAGATCATCCGGCCGTCCCTTAAGTAGATATATTCTATTGATTTCTCCCATCGGGACCCCCTCAGAATAATGCTTGAGCCTCTGACCATTTACCTTGAATGTGGCTCCGTCTTTACTTTCCAACTCGAAAGCCCCTCCCGGTTGTATGTTCTTGATGGTGAAAGGTCCGGACCAACGTGACCTCAACTTACCGGGAAATAGTCGGAGCCGGGAATTATAAAGCAAAACCTTGTCTCCTACCTTGAAGTCTGTAACGGTTATGCGCGCATCGTGGAGAATCTTGGTCCTTTCTTTGTAAATTCTTGAGCTCTCGTAGGCGTCTCTCCTTATCTCATCAAGCTCGTTGATGTCCAAGAGTCGCCTCACCGCCGCACTCTTATAGTCATAATTAAGGGTCTTGATGGCCCAATATGCGCGGTGCTCCAACTCTACCGGTAAGTGGCAAGCTTTCCCATAAACAAGTCGGAACGGTGTGGTGCCGATGGGAGTGCGAAAGGCCGTGCGATATGCCCATAGAGCATCGTTTAACTTCATTGACCAATCCTTTCTAGATCGATCCACGGTCTTCTCAAGAATTTGCTTGATCTCTCTATTCGAGACCTCCACTTGGCCGCTTGTCTGGGGGTGATACGCCATGCCAACTCTATGGTTTACCCCGTACTTCTTCAGCATGGCTTCAAATTTATTCTCTATAAAATGGCTTCCCCCGTCGCTTATCAAAGTACGAGGCACTCCGAAGCGTGGGAAGATATTCTGCTTGAAGAACTTAGAGACGACCCTTGCATCATTGGTAGGGGTAGCGATTGCTTCTACCCATTTGGAGACGTAGTCAACGGCTAATAGGATGTATTTGTTACCATTGCTCGACGGAAATGGTCCCATGAAGTCCACTCCCCAACAATCAAAATGCTCAATTTCTTGGATGGGCCTCATTGGCATCTCATTGCGTTTGGAGATATTCCCGGTCCGTTGGCATCTATCGCACCCCTTTACAAAGTCGTGGGTGTCTCTAAACATTGTTGGCCAGAAGAATCCGCTCTGCAAAATCTTAGCGGTTGTCTTAGAGGCGGCATGATGTCCCCGCATGGCATACCATGGCAATGCAAAATGATAGACGTTGCCTCCTCTTTAGAAACACACCTCCGAATAACACTATCTTTGCATATCTTGAAGAGGTATGGATCCTCCCAAAAATAGCTACGGACCTCATGCAAAAATCTCCTCTTTTGATGCGTGGGCATCCCATGCGGTTTAATTCCACAAGCCAAGTAGTTGACGAAGTCCGTGTACCAAGGTACTTCTCCAGGCCTTATGGCGTATAGCCTCTCATCCACGAATGTGTCGTCGATAGGTAAACTCTCATCCTCCTTGTCACGAATAAGCCTAGACAAATGATCTGCCACGACATTGTCCGTACCTTTCTTGTCTCTGATCTCCAAATCAAATTCTTGCAACAAGAGTATCCATCTAATTAACTGAGGTTTGGCCTCCTTCTTGTTTAAAAGATACTTCAACGCCGCATGGTCGGTGTGGACAATCACCTTGGAACCAAGGAGGTAGGAGCGAAACTTCTCGATGGAATAGACGACCGCTAGAAGCTCTTTTTCGGTAGTTGTATAGTTTTTCTGCGCGTCATCCAATGTCTTGCTCGCATAGAATATCGCATGAAGCTTCCTATCTTTCCTTTGTCCCAATACCGCTCCAATGGCTTGGTCGCTAGCATCACACATTAGCTCAAAGGGAAGGCTCCAATCCGGTGGTTGTATGATGGACGCGGAAACTAGTGCTTCCTTCAAGGTATTGAAGGCTTGCAAGCATTCTCCTGAAAAAATAAAAGGAGTATCTTTAGCAAGCAAGGAAGTAAGCGGTCGGGCAATCGAGGCGAAATCCTTGATGAAGCGACGGTAAAACCCCGCATGATCAAGAAAGCCTCTAATGCCCTTGACATTAATAGGAGGAGGGAGTTTCTCGATTACCTCAATCTTTGCTTTATCTACCTCAATTCCTCTCGAGGAGACAAGGTGCCCGAGAACTATACCTTCCGTGACCATGAAGTGACACGTCTCCCAATTTAGAGTGATATTGTTTTGTTGGCACCTTTTAAGGACTTTAGTAAGATTGGCCAAACAAGAGTCAAACTCACTTCCATAAACCGAAAAATCATCCATAAAAACTTCCATAATATTTTCAATATAATCGGAAAATATGGATGTCATACACCTCTGAAAGGTGGCGGGAGCATTACAAAGACCAAACGGCATCCTACGGTAGGCATAGGTACCATAGGGACAAGTAAAAGTGGTCTTTTCTTGGTCATCTTCATGCAAAGGGATTTGGAAGAATCCCGAATACCCATCTAGATAACAAAAGTATTTGTGTTTAGCTAGGCGTTCAAGCATTTGATCAATGAAGGGCAATGGGTAATGGTCCTTTCGGGTAGCTTTATTTAGTTTCCTATAATCAATGCACATTCGCCATCCCGTGACGGTGCGTGTAGAAATGGGCTCACCTTTATCATTTTTTATAACTGTCATCCCCCCTTTCTTGGGGACGACATGAACGGGGCTAACCCATCTACTGTCAGAGATAGGATAAATAATACCGGCGTCGAGCAATTTTAGGATTTCCTTTTTAACCACCTCTTTCATGTTCGGGTTTAACCGCCTTTGAGGCTCTATGGAGGTGGCGTCGGTATCCTCCAAATGGATCCTATGTGTGCAAAGCCTAGGGCTTATCCCTTTTAGATCAGAGATAGTGTAGCCAAGGACATCTTTGTGGCTCCTAAGAACGTCTAGGAGTCTCTCAAGTTGTTCATGCGTGAGGTGGGAGTTAACTATCACCGAAAAAGTTAATTTACTACCCAAAAATGCATACCTTAGATTCGGTGGTAATTGTTTAAGTTCTACCTCAAGAGGTGCCGCTCCTTCTACTTCATCAGCTCGCATGAGTTTGGCTTCTTCCTTGTCATCCGAGTTTAGCTCATGTTCAGGTGGCGTGCTCTCATGCGAAGACTCAGACTCACTACTTAGTGAGGACGATGCATCAAAATAGGCGCTCTCCGATTCTGTGCTAGCATCGTCAAAACCTTCACTCTGCTCCGGTTCGTTCCTGGAATCAAGAAACACATCAGACGATTCATAAAAGCAAGAGTGAGTGTCATAGAGTGTAACTCCCTGAACATTGGTTTGCTCGAAAGATTCTTCGGGAGTATAGTGCTCTTCGACACTTGTTCTACCGTCTTCGAAATATAACTTGTCGTCTATCACATCAACTCTGACATTGCCCCCGATAGTCCCATCCGGGGAGACTTGATCCATCACAAAACTAGCAAACAGTTGTTCGTCTGGGTCCTTGATATCGATAGCAAAAGCTCCGGTAGCGTGGACCTCATCGACAAGCTCCTTAAGGAGTTCTGTGAAGGAGTCATAATCTTCCTGACTGAGTTCTGTTGTCGACATTGCATCCTCCATTCTACCAGTTAAGATCTTATGCAAAATACGGGGAGAGTATGCAAATAGGGCTGCAAACAGAGTTAGAACATGATATAGAAGAAAGTAAAGAAAGGAAGAAAAATAACCGGGTGGTCGATGCCGAACACCGTCAAAATGGCCTCCCCGGCAACGGCGCCAAAAACTTGATTTGCCCCGGGATATAACCCAAAAAGGGCGACCGTGTAGTTTTACCGCAAGCGCACGGTGTAGCGGTGAGCGGGTATCGAACTCAGGGAGGACGTATGACTGTGCCTTCTCCGAACAACATGGCTATAAGAACAGAAAAGATGGAATTTGCCTTTCGACGATCCTGTCACAATCGTCAGACAAAGTATGGAGATATAAAATCAAATAAAGACGCCTAGGGAATGGGGAATCCCCGCTACTCACCCTATCTCGTCAATGTGATTCATTGGTATCACAATTGCTAGGGTAGAATTTCGGATGAACTAGTTGCAACTGAATGTAAAACCTAACTCACGCTCTCGCGATGTTGCCGGTCTATAGCTATCCTAGGTTTGGGTCCAATCTCTTGCAAACCCTAGCCTAGGCAAGCTAGCATTAGGATCAACATCATCGTTCAATCGCATCCCGAGCCCACTCTCGTGCAAACTCGGGCCACGACCTAGGTTGGGATAGTTCCTACCCGTCCAATCTCTTGCAAACGAGTATCGGTATGGAATTGCAAACGAGAACCCTAGTATCAGTCCAATCTCTTGCAAACCGATACTACGGAAACTCAGTTTCAACCCAATTCGGATTTCTAGGGTTTCCTATCGAATTGGGATCCAATCTCTTGCAAATCCCAATCGATATGAACACCTAGCTATCCGTAGTATATCGATCCCAAACTAACCCTAATAGCAATTCTAGCAATATTTCTACCAAATCATCACAAATCGGAAATTGGGCTCGTAAGGTTCATCCCCACGCCCCAAGACGTTAGGACTACTCACAATTCATATCACAATAGCAAAAATAATCAATTGAAATAACAATAGAATTCATGGCAATATTCAAATAAGCAATAAAAATGAGATTTTTAATGAAGATGGAGACAAACCAATAGAGTTCTCCAAGAATCCAACAAAAATAAACTTTTCTCTCCTCTCCAATCACAAGAATCAAAAGCTAAAAAGTTTAATCTAAAAAGCTGCAAAAAGCAAAGGAAAAAGCTCCCTAACCTAGGTTAGAATCAGGGGTTAAATACCCCCCAAAACTGCCCAAAAAACCTGACCAAAATGCCCCTGCGCCTCTCTAATTTCGAGTTTTCCGCTACATGCGATAGCCGCACTCGGCCGAGTGACAAATGTCTTTCGGCCGAGTGAGAAACCCTGAAATTTTCCAGTAAGTTCGGGTCTTCGGGGGTCTTCACTTCGGGGGTCACTCGGCCGAGTGAGTTGTCGTCACTCGGTCGATGGGCTTATCTTCACTCGGGCGGTCGGCAATTGCCACTCGGCCGAGTGGGTCTTCTGCTGCTCAGACTGACGAAAAACAGTAAGTTGGCTCTTTTTGAGGGACGTCGTCTGAGTGCCACTCGGTCGGACGGAATAAGTCGCTCGGCCGAGTGGGCTTATGATGCTCGGCCGAGTGCACGCTTGGAGCATGTCCGATCTGGCCGGCCGAGCGGGGTCTCGTCAGTCGGCCGAGTGACTCCTTCACTCGGCCGAGTGGGACACTAAAAATGCCCGAACAACTTGTTTTTGCCTCCTCGTCGCTCCTACGACGTTCTTTCTTCTTCCGCTCCTCTCCAATAACAAAATACCCCCCGGGGAAGTCGTCGGCGACACTCCGGAGAGGGTGTATCTCGGAATCACTCCAAAATCGCTCCAAATCTCCTGAAATACGACAAAAACAACAAATCGTGAAAACTATCGCAATATCGTCGATATATCATGAAAAACATGATTTGAGCGATCTAAATGGCATGCAAACATGCGGGAAAAAAGTGTAAAATACGGTGTGATCAGACGTCCTCTCTTCCTAAGAGTTGGAATATCATCACAGGGAACGGTGTGGTCTCGGTGCATCGTGTGTGCAATTCTTGCCCGTTGGTGGTTTGTGGACATGAGCTTTGTGCTGATTTCATTGTCCACGACATCATCAACTACGATGCGGTCCTTGGGATGGATTGGCTTGCGAGCTTCTATACTACGATTGACTGTCGGAGGAAGAAGGTGGTGTTCAAGATTCCCAGACATCCAGTATTTGAGTTCAGTCGAGGTAGCAGTTCGCTGGGTCCGGTCAGATTTTGGACCAGACCGGTGGAGGTTGTGGCTATGCAGATGGAGTTGGAGAGGCCAGCTGTGGTGCGAGATTTTGATGACGTCTTCCCCGAGGAGATGTTTGGTTTGCCACCTGATCGAGCTTTGGAATTTTCTATTGATCTTATTCCAGGAGCGCAGCCCATTTCGAAGGCACCATATCGTATGGCGCCAGCAGAGTTGGAAGAGTTGCGTAGGCAGTTGGATGAGCTTATGCAGAAGGGTTATATCAATCTTAGTGTGTCTCTGTGGGGAGCACTGGTGCTGCTGGTGAAGAAGAAGGATGGTTCGTGTCGCATGTGCGTGGACTATCGGGAGTTGAATGCGGTGACCATCAAGAATAAATACACGTTGCCTCGCATCGATGATATCTTTGATCAGCTGGGAGGATCGAGGGTGTTTTCTAAGTTGGATTTGAGGAGTGGTTACCATCAGTTGAAGGTGAAGAAGGATGATGTGCCGAAGACAGCTTTCAGGACGAAGTATGGACACTATGAGTTTGTGGTTATGCCTTTCGGCGTAACTAACGCACCCGCAGTTTTCATGAATCTGATGAACCTGATTTTCTATGACTTTTTAGACAAGTTTGTCGTTATCTTTATTGACGACATTCTGATCTATTCGAAGTCGGAGGAAGAGCATGCCTCGCACTTGAGGACGGTGTTGGAGATTCTGAGGAAGCATCGGTTGTATGCCAAGTTTTCGAAGTGCGAGTTTTGGCTGGACAGAGTTGCTTTTCTCGGGCATGTGGTGACTGGAGTGAAGGGAATTGGCGGTCCCTTAGGGCACAAAAACTCTAGTCCCGTCCTAAGTCGGACGGAACATAGACACAAAAATCATTTGCAGCGGAAGAAAAACTAGTTAATCTAAATTAACAAGCAGTTAAAACAATTTTAACTTAGCCCTAAGGTCCAAGACCCTATGCCAAGATCTATGCCGACTTGGGATGGATCTGACCATCCCAAGAAGGATCTAGCCTACTGTGATTAAACTAAACTAATGCTAATAAAATACTTTAACCACATACCCGGAATCTCAGCCCTGGAGCAGGCGAGATGTTCTGCGCCGTCTTCCGAGCTGCTCCCTTCCCACGCCGAGTAGCTCCTTGAACCGCTCCCCGAACCGCTCCTCGAACCGCTCCGCATCCCGAGGCGATCAATCCCCGTGCCGCCGAGCCAACCACGCGCCGAAGAAAGTTTCACACGAGTGAAACCTCCGCCTAGATTTCGGATCCAGAATCCGAACTCCTTCGTGGCTTTGCTAGAGCCCTCAGGAGTAAGGAAGAAATTTAGGGAGATGAGAAATATTAATTTAAGCTTAGATCCGAGCGTGCTCCAACATTTACGAGAGCTGCTCAGATCTAGAGCTTGGGACGAGTTTTAAGGAAGGGGGGAGACCCCTATTTATATAGGCGGTGGACTCTCCCCTTTTCTCAAAATCCGATGTGGGACTAAATAATGGGTTAATTAAAATCAAGTTATTTTGCACTTCACAAAGTGCAAACTTCCGTGAATTTTAACTCACTAACCGTTGAGCTTCAAGATTGATACAACCTATCAATACGACGAGCGTTCAACGATGAACGCATAGGAAAAAACCGTTCGTCAATCGGAGTTCGTTTGACCCTCCAATTGAGTGTTCAAACATCAGCCCAAACCCATGTATTTCTGAAATCTGCAGCCGTCACTCCTTGGGTTCAGAACCCTAGGCGTGGGGCCCAAAAGTGGGCCCCATAGCACTTTGCACGCACAGACCAGCCTGGGCAGAGCCCAGGCCGAGCCTGGGCTAAGCCCAGGCTTGTTCCTGGCTAGCCCAGGCAGTGCCTGGGCTAGCCCAGGCAGCCTTTTCTGCCTCGCATTTATTGGGTCTGGCCTGGTCTGATCCTTTGGGCGGTTTTGGCTCTTACTTGAGCATTTGGTGTCCGATTTGGACGTCGTTCGAACCTGGGTCTAGACCGGAATATTTCCGTCTTACCCGTGAACTTTTCCTTGCGTTTATATTATTAAATATTGTATTAAACAATTTAATACACATTTAATCGCTTTTGCATCAAATGCAAATTAGTCCCTATCTAAGCTTAAATTACCATATTGCAATTATTTCATCCCTTGCATCAAAAATGCAATTATTCTCCCTAATTGATTTCTACCTATTACTAGACGAAGGTCGCACTCTTTGTGTGACCCTACGGCCTGACCCTACTACAGGTTGGGCTCGAAGCCCTATACGACAAAGACCACGAGCAGTGGCTGCCGTCCCTGTTTCAGCATCATCATAATGTGGTTAGCTCATCAACATGAGAATTGTCGGGACCACCCTGACCGTGTCTGTGATGATTTCCGCAGTTATAGTCTTTTCGTCTTAATTATGTCGTGTAGATCAAGTCTGGGGTACGGTCAAACTGTCAACCCCAATAACTTGACTCCGGTTAGTTTCGATCAATCTTTAGTCAATTAATGTTGGACTTCTTCCAACATACTCTGCGCAGAGATTATACTAAAGACCGAACTAACTCTACGACACTAACTCCCATTGACCGGGAGAGACGAATCCTCTCTTGGTCATTACTCGCCTCGTACGTTTCAAGTGACACCCAATCAAAAGACCTTTCGACAGGCATTGCCTCGAAGCTAGGTAAGTTGATATAAGTGGCACCGTTCACGCACAGGTTTGTCAAAATGACCTCAAGTCAAAAGACCAACTATCCTATCATCACTCAGAGTTATCACTGACAGATTGGTCAATATAACCATATGATAACTCTAGTGGATCGTTCAGTGAACTCATTCTAATGAGCACTTGTGTCTCGTCTTCGACTTCGCCAAGTCAAGCGATCATGAGATCATCGCCACCGCTAAACGGTGAAGACTAAGACACAATGGTCTATCCGATGTTTCGATATCCTTGTCTCGAAACATCTACGACCACGAACCATTTTAGACTTATGCTACAGACGGTCAAACGTTTCTCCATGATCGAGATACTCATCTCGATACCCGTTTGACCTTGCATAAAGTCTCAGGACTTTACCTAAGTTGATATCTAATGTTAACTACATTACAATATAACTTAGATAAATTATTACCAAACAGCTTACTGTTATTTCGAACAAGATGTTTGTGCTATTCACACAGGAATAAATGGCCTCGAGGGCATCATATTCCTACATGGAGATGGTATTTCAGTGGATCCCGAGAAGATTAGGGCCATCAGGGAGTGGCCTGTTCCGTCGTCTGCGTCTGAGATTCGGAGTTTCCTTGGTTTGGCGGGATATTATCGGCGTTTCATTAAGGACTTTTCCCGTATTGCGGAGCCGATGACCAGGTTGACGCGGAAGGATGTTGCTTTTGTTTGGTCGGGTGATTGTGAGGATGCCTTTGGTGTTCTGAGGGAGAGGCTGACGATTGCCCCTGTTCTTGCTGTGCCTGATCGCAGTGGAGGATTCGAGATCTTTTGCGATGCTTCTGGCAAGGGAATTGGTTGTGTTTTGCATCAGCATGGACATGTTGTAGCTTATGCTTCTCATCAGCTCAAGGTTCATGAGAAGAATTACCCGACGCATGATTTGGAGTTGGCTGCTGTTGTGTTTGCTCTTAAGATTTGGAGACACTTCTTGCTGAGTGAGAAAGTGAAAATCTTCACCGATCACAAAAGCTTGAAGTATATTTTCACCCAGAAGGAGCTCAACATGCGACAGCGTCGATGGTTGGAGCTCATGGCGGATTATGAGATTGATCTGCAGTATCACCCTGGCAAGGTGAATGTGGTTCCAGATTTGAGTAGGCTTCCCGCGGTGATGATGTTGACTTCGCAGTGGAGATTGCAGCAGAATTTTTGCGAGTCTAGAGTGGAGATTGTTCTTCCTGGGGAGGATTCCTCGTTGATGTGTATGCAGATACAGTCGACGCTCGTGGATCGGATTAAGGCGAGTCAGGCCGGAGATCCGAAGCTGGTGAGGATTCGAGAACAGGTTGAAGCCGGTCTGCGGACTGACTTTTTGGTTCATGAAGATGGCTCGTTGAGGTATGGAGCCAGGTTGTGTGTGCCAGCTGGGGATATTAGAGAGGAGTTGATGGTGGAGGCACACAGTTCGCCGTATTCTGTACATCCTGGTGGGACCAAGATGTACAAGGATCTTCGTCTGAACTTTTGGTGGCACGGCATGAAGAGGAGCGTGGCTCGGAGTGTAGCCAAATGCTTGGTTTGCCAGCAGGTAAAGGCGGAGCATCAGCGTACGACAGGGTTGCTGCAACCGCTTCCGATTCCAGAGTGGAAGTGGCAACACATCACTATGGATTTCGTGACTGGACTACCTCGGAGTCCGAAGCAGAACGACGCGATTTGGGTGATCGTAGACCGATTGACCAAATCCGTGCACTTTCTTCCATTCCGAGTAGGACAGTCCACTGAGGTGCTAGCAAGGAGATACATGGAGGTAAATTCTTTTACTCTCCGTTTCTGTTTCCTTTTCCTAGCTTAGATAGTGATGTAACGTGAATCGTGCAGGAGATCGTGCGACTTCATGGGGTCCCGTGAGTATCGTGTCGGACAGAGACACGAGATTCACATCTCAGTTCTGGCAGAGTTTGCAGAAGAGTTTGGGTACGCGTCTGAGTTTCAGCACGGCGTACCATCCGCGACGGATGGCCAGTCCGAGAGGACGATTCAGATTTTGAAAGACATGCTGAGGGCGTGCATGTTGGATTTCAAGGGTTCATGGGAGGACCATCTACACTTGGTGGAGTTCTCTTACAACAACAGCTACCAGGCGTCTATTGGCATGGCGCCTTTCGCCGCTTTGTATGGGAGGAAATGTCGATTGCCATTGAGTTGGGATGACGTTGGCGATCGGGAGCTGTTGGGGCCTGAGATGATTATGGAGGCTGTGGAGGTCGTCAGGAATATTCAGGAGAGATTGAGGATTGCTCAGGACCGTTTTAAGCATTGGGCGGATTTCCCCGAATCGTGGAGTGATTCGCTTTGGGAAGCGAGGGAAGTTGAGCCCGCGATACATTGGACCGTTTGATATTCTGGAGAGGGTTGGCGAGGTAGCTTACCGCTTAGCCTTGCCGCCATCTTTGGAAGGAGTTCACGATGTTTTCCATGTGTCGCAGCTTCGTCGATACATCAGCGATCCATCTCATGCTGTGGATTTCTCGGAGATCGCCGTTCGCCCAGATTTGACGTATGACCAGCATCCAGTGCAGATTCTGGACAGGCGTCAGAAGTCACTTCGGAACAAGGTCGTCGATCTTGTTAGAGTGATGTGGCGGCACGGTTCGCCGGGAGAGTCTACTTGGGAGAGAGAAGATGAGATGCGAGAGCGCTACCCACTTTTATTCCCGGACACGTGAGTGTTGGGAATTCCGAGGACGGAATTTTTCTTAAGTTGGGGAGGATGAAACGACTGGTTTTTCATGTATGGAATTTATTATATATATATATATTTGGTTGCTTCTCCTTGGTTGTGATTTCCATTTCAGTCTCCGTAGTTTTCATTTTCGTTCGTTTCGTCGTGATTCTCTAGATTCTTCCGTCGGTCGGTGTGTTTGGAGTAAGTCATTCGTGACAGGTTTCATAACGTCGATATCTTAGAGTTAGAACGAGCCTAGGAGACTTAGGAAACCATCCCGGAGCTTCGCGCTCCATTTCGGAACTTTCAGTGCACATTAGCCGGTGTAAGAAGGGGCACCGACCGACTAGATGACGATCCAGTCGGTCGGAAAACCTTCTTGAACCGACTAGTGGGCTTTGATAAATGTTCAGGAGTTACTGTTTATCGTTAGTCGGTCTAAGAACGTTGGTTGACCGACTAGGTTGCAAACTAGTCGGTCAGCAATGCTTCTTTAACCGACTAACTCATTAACTATTTTTGGTACCAGTTAATGTTCACTTTTAGTCGGTCTAAGAACGTTCATCAACCGACTAGATGTCAAACTACTCGGTCAGTAGTTGTTCTTTGACCGACTAACTCTTAGTTCAGGTTTTCTTCAGGAGCTACTGTTAACACTTAGTCGGTATGCGTTGGTCAACCGACCGACTAGTTCTCAAACTAGTCGGTCAACAGTTGTTCTTTGACCGACTAATCAGTGCAGTAAACCCTAATTTTTCCCTAACCGACATCAAACCCTATAAATACCCCTCCCAAACATTTTCTTCTTCTTCTTCTTCAACTCTAAACCTAATTTCTCCCCCATTGAGCTCTCATCTTCCCCAAATCCTCAAACCTTCATTCCAAGCTCATCCTCCATCATCCAAACCCTCACTTAACACTTTCCACCTTCCACCTTCCTCAAACCTTCATCAAACCCCCAAAACCCATATCAAACCCCATTTCTCCAGATTTTCCCCATCCATTCCAAATCTGAACCCTAGGTTCCCCGGATCGTTTCTTCCGTTGTCGTGCTTGCTCGGCATCATTCTTCCGCTTCCGAATACGGTAATAACTCGATCTCTTAATATCCTCATAACCCAATGTGTTTTTTGTGAAACCCTAATAAAACTAGGTTAGATGTTGTTTTAATATTGTTTTGCTATAACAGTGATCTATTCCGTAGTTAGCTTGTGTGACGATCTTCATTGCTCGTCAATCCCGGTATCAGGCAAGTGAAACTTGCATCTCTTGATTTGGGCCATGTCTTAGGCCATTACCTTGCTTTAGCGTAAAAGAGACTAGATGGTGAAAGGATAGCCGTCTGGACGCCATTGACCTAGCTTGACAACGAAGCTTGGTCTGTCACCTTCATCATGCTTGTATGTCACGTTTACTTTCCCTTAACGGTACGCGTATTAACTGTTCATGTCATCCATGCATCCTTAACTGCTATGGAATTTTAACTGCCATGTTTAATTTCAATTAACGGTACGCGAATATGTTCATGTCATTGCATTTTGCCTGTCACGTTTAATTTCAATTAACGGTACGCGAATATCTGCTCATGTCATTGCATGCTTGAACACTCATCGTGATTGTGTAGCTTCGCTACATACTTGTACTATTTGTTCCGGCTAGGCACCCGTTCTGCGGGCACAACCCTAGGCCAATTACAATTCTGGCTCGTGTTCTAGAAAACGAGCTCAACACAGCCTGCGGGCAATAGGGCACTCACCTGTGTGTGAGTGATCCCTTGTACTTGAACACAGCCTGCGGGCAATAGGGCACTCACCTGTGTGTGAGTGATCCCTTGTACTTGAACACAGCCTGTGGGCAATAGGGCGCTCACATGTGTGTGGGTGATCCCTTGTACTTGTTACTTGACAATACTTGTCACACTTACCACTTGATACTTGATACTTGTACTTCACTTTACTTGTTATCTCCATACTATACTTGCCATGCCATGCACCATACTTTAACTGTTAGGTTGTTAGTGTACCTTTCTTTCAGTTTCCTTGCACAAGTCTTTCGACTTGCTGACATGTGCCCCTTTTCTCTTTTGGGTGACACATGTTAGAGCCCGAGCCTGAGATACTTGCTGAGGATGCGGTGTTCGCTGACGCTTAGTCAGAACCCTCGTTGATCGAGGACTTCGTAGACACTGGAGATCAGTCTTAGTGTCTATGTCTGGTTTTTGTTAGATTGCTTAGGTTGTCGGTGCGTGGCACCTAGTTTGATACTCTGTTATGTTTTTGTTTTGTTTGGCCTTGTTCTGGGCCTTTAGACTCTTTCCTGTTAGCCTGGTGGCTTTTTCTGTGATGTTGAATATTTTGTGGACAAACTTTGAGATTGGTATTTCATATTCGTCTCCTTTTTCTATTATTATTATTGTTGTTCCGTTTGCGTTTAAAGGGACATGCTTATACTAAATTAACGCTTATCAGGCGTGCAGCTTCACAGCTCCACGCCTGAGCGGACCTTCTCACGTCTCGTCTCCATTTTAGGGAAGCGGGTCATGACACCTCAACAGAGAATGTCAGTCCTAAGCAATACTTTGAAGTCCAACAACTATGATATGATCCATGCTTCGAGCATGCGATAATTCCATAAGATATACTATCTTAATTTTTAGAATTCATTGTGACTTACACCCGATCCATGCTTCGAGCATGCAGTTTTCAATTAGTACACAGTTTACCCAAGTAGATGGTCGTGTACTACAACCATCTAAGTTGAAAGTTAGCGAGACGTTCAAGTCAAAGTTGCTCTGCAGTTGATTCATTTCCTATTTAGTTATGTCTCTAGTCATCTGTTCAGGTCAATAATTGTTCTGAGATCAGATGTCATGTCCTAAGTTCATACGAGTACACTGGCTAAATTTCTAATGTTAGAATTAAAGTGACTTACATTATCGAGATCGTCATAGTAAGACGAGGTTGGAGCTAGAGCTTATAAAGATACTGGTGCACGAGAATTGGTACCTGCAAACACAAGAAACAATCGATTAAAGCACACACTATTTTCTATTTATTAAACTTGATCATTTTGATTTTTGAAACTGGTTGAAATGGTGTCGGAAAACGTGATATAATTAAAATAATTTTAGTGTAGGAGAAAATGAGTTTCTAAAGCTTATAGTAATTTTTATAATTTTTAAAAGCTTAAAATAAATTTAAAAACTAATTTTTAATTAAGTAATGTAATTATTCAACAATTTATTCTGGATGCAATCTGTATCGGAATGTCGCAAATGTGCTATCAAAATGACCGTCTCGAAGAGTACTACAACATATATTTTTATCACGTATCAGTTTACGTGAAAATAACAAGTTACTGATTTTGAACGAAAATAACATATTTAACTTTTAGGCTTAAAAATTAATTTTGGAAAAACTAAGCGTCTGATTTAGATGAAACTAGCGTCATTGGGTCCAGAACGCCATTTCTGATTTTCTGGAGCTAGCCTTGCATTTTTATAGTCCCTATATAATTAATTATGAATTTTTCATCAGTAAACCTATATTAAAACTTTACAAAAATACGTCTATACGTATCAAAATACGAAAATATGGTTAAAAATACATTTCTAAAATTACGCTCCTTCGCTCTCCGTTGCATGGGTGTTAGTGGCGGATCGTCGGCGACGACCGAGGCGTCGTAGGCGGCGGGGATTGGTGCAGTAGAGTGGGGGCGGCGCGATAAAGCTGCCGGTGGCGGGGACGGCGCTTGCAACGGCGGTGAAGAGAGAGAGAGCGCGCACGGGGAGCTGGGTCTGTGAGGTGCTGCTACTGCTGCGGGCATCGGAGGTCAGCGGCAGACGGCGGTGGCTCGAAGCTACGGAAGCATGTGCGTGGAGCTTCGTCGGAGCTCGGTGAAGGGGAAGGCGGCACATCGGGCTTCGGGGTGTCAGATGCTGCTACGATGGGAGGGAGCTTGGCGGAGGCTTCGACGGTGCTGCAGCTACCACGGCGGAGCGGCGGTGCTCGGAGGGGTGTCTCTGTGGATGGCAGCGAGGGGAGGCGGCGTTGCGAGGGCCTGGGCACCAAGGAGCGGTGGCGGGTCTGTGTGCGGGCAACAGTGTGCTCGAGCGGACGTCGAAAGGCTGGGGTCGTCGGTGGTGAGTAGCGGCGAAGGCATGGGTCGCTGTGGGTTTAGTTCGGGGGAAGGAGGGAGTGTTGAGGGAGAGAGCGAGAAACGAATAGAGAGGGGGCGTGCATTTGACCTACGAACGAGAGGATGGGGTTGGGTTTGCGTGGGATCGGGCTTGTGCATGAGTATGGGAGTGCTGGGGATGAAGAGAATGGGTGAGAATAAGTGTAGGGGAGAGGGATGGCCTGGGTGCGGGGTTTGCGAGAATAAAAACTGGGGGAGAGAGAAAGATGAGAGAGTGCGTGGGCTGAGGAATATGGTTAGGGGTTTGCCTTGGGTGCGTGAGTTAAGGGATATGGTTAGGGATTAAATAGATATTAAATTAGTCATTAGTCAAATATAATTAATGATATTAGGTGTGCAATAAATGTAATTAGGTTAATCTTTTGACTAAGTTAAGAAAAAGATTATCATGTCCCCTCTCACGTGTTAGTCATGTTTAGGTTAATTTAAAAGCTAATTAAGTTAAGGTAATTAGTAATTAGCTAAGGTAATTAGTGACAGTAATAGTAAAACTTGTAACGAATTTACGATTTTGCTCCTACTAGTAAACGTGTCCGAAAAATTACGAAAACATACCCACGGGATCGTATCGTCGCGAGGATCACGAATACAAGATCCATTTCGGGATTTGAGCTACGAAAATACTAGTTTTAGGCCAAAATGTTTAGGAAGCGGGTTTGCGGGTTCTCTAGTGATTTGACTTTAGAAAATTACGAAATTAATGTGGGAAGCCCTAAATGATCATTGAATATTACTGTAAAAGTTTGAAATCGTTTTGAGGATGTTTGTATAGAAAATTAATTCATTAAGCCAAAACGGTAATAATTGAAAATGAATTTTTATCAGATTATTTAGAGGTATTTGGTTAAACCCGAACTTACTAAAATACTTTATAACTAGTCTGATACTTCAAAATATTTTTATAAGAAATTATTTGAAATCGTAAAACTCCTGACGACCCATTATAAAATAGTTTTAAAAAAATTGAAAATAGGTTAAATTCGTAAATAGTTGTGTTGATGAAAACAGACCGTTACAGACGGGCCGTTACGATCCATCATGGCCCACTTTAATAGCCACTAAGGAATTAAAGTCTATTTTTATGGTGGAAGTTACGCTAATAATTAGCTAGAAGGTTACAAGCCAAGATGACCTATAAAAGCCCTCGAAGACAATGGGAGAGAGGTAGCAGATCCTAACTTGAGATATCACAACAATCTAAACTCTCCAATTAATATTTCTTCTGCCATAGCTCGGTGTGACGGCGATGAGACGACTTCCCTATAAGTCGGACCCAGCCGCCACGAGCCTCATTGGAGTCATCAATTGACTTGCTCATTGGAGCGGATTTGGTTGGGCTCTATCCCCGACCCACTGACGATTTTCCTATGATGCATATCAATGGAGATATTGCGAAGCTAGGTCAACCTCACCTAAGGAGCTCAATCCTAGCTCTCCGCTACCCGGAGACTCCTCTCTCGCGGGTCCTGCTTCTCAACCGGAGCATGGTCCATATAATGAAGGTGCCCTTGTCAGCCCATATTTACTACATGGCGGAGCCCATCCATCAACACCGACCTAAGGGAAAAAACCTATAAGAAATCGCAGCTCACATCCCGATCACATTATGGTTGAGCATTCACTTCTTATAAGCTAGTGCCAGCACCTTCTATACATATATATTTGGACGAGTCCCAAAAGAACGAAAACATTTTTGAAATGGTAAACGAGGCCGTGGCCTATTTGAATGAGCTTCGGCTTAATACAAACAAAATTGGGCTGGAAAAGTGGGTAAATGTCCATGCAGGATAAGCATTAGAGCTACGATCCACGACTAGAATTTCGGTCATGTTTAGAATGAAGATGCATTGGCCCGTTCTTGTACCAAACAAAAACACGATGGATCTACCTACTGATAATGGAACATATACGTGCTATTAGGTTTTGTCTCCTATTAAGAAATAGACTCCTTGGATTTAGATATATAAGTCGTCATATTTATGGAAATATGCATGTTGCTTTGAGTTTATAGAATTGTATACTATATTGATTACTGGAGGTGGCTAGATATGACTTACGTCGGAAGATTTTAGGCCAAAAGCATCCCAGTCTCCTTTTTAACTATCGTTCATTCGTGGTGTAGATCCAAAAAGGATGGCATGTATGTTGGATCCATGTGGATGGCTCTTATACAGTACTAAACAATTACGATTAGTGCTAAGATTAAATATAACCAAATATTACAGATAATTGGAAGCGAATGAGTGTAATCTAAAGAGAGCAGACGATTCAAATTAGTCAAGAAATCAATTATAAACACAAGGAATTATCCTAGTTTGATCCTTCTAAAGCTAGTCTCTAAGCCCCCTCACTAGAGAATTTTCACTATCTCTCTCTCTTGCAAACCTATACTAATAAATTATACAACTTGAAAACTTAATCCAATTGTATAACCAATCTTTAACCCTTGAGATTAAGAAAACCCCACTCAAACAAAAGAGTGAATATATCTTAGTTCTCCCTCAAACACAATCTTAGTTCTCCCTCAAACACTTGAGTGGAACTTTGTAGTAATTGGAAAGTATAAAACCTCATATATCCTTGAATTCACGTGCTTGTGTATCAATAAAGGTACGTAGTGGAATCATATTCTTTGGGATATAAACTTTGGGAAGAAAAGAATTTTGGACAAAGTTTCTTTTTGTTATTGGCATAATACAATAAGAAAACAAAACTTTACATAAGGCCAATTAATGTCAATGAATGAGGAGTTAATACTTATAAATAGAGCTAATTTTTAATGTTTAGATAATTCAAAGAATGTGTCTGTTGCAACTACCATAACGAATATATCAAGAACAAATATTTGTAAAAAATAGCTGACTAATTGACTAATAGGATTATTGGTTAACTAATGGTTCAAATCAATGAAAAACATATAAGTCTACAGCGCTAGCATTTCTTCTCACATTGGAATTTCAAAACTTTCTAAGTCCTAGCACATATCCCAGAATACTATAGAATTCATAAATTAATTACTAAAATAAAAACCATATCTTTGCGTGGATATTCTTATGCAATATCTGTTTTCTAAAATTTTCAATGAACATCTCTGATCTCTTCACCTACCAGGTACAATAGTAGTTTCACCTTAATGAAGAAACTCCTCAAGATCCACGAGCCCTCCAAGAACTTCTTAACTCGGTCCTAATCAATATTGCTAGTGCTTAAAAGATATTGAAAGGAAAAACATTTCTTTTTAGAGAGAAAATTCTACTTCAAAATTTGAGGTTATTTTTCTCTCTTGGTTTTTCTTGGTATTGGACGTTGGATGCCATTGAGAGGATAAGAGGACCCCTTTATATGTGCTAGAATCCCATATTACCATTTCAACATTAGGAGTTTTAGTTAGAGTCAAACTCTATGTAATAACATATAGGATTAAAGAATAATCTTTTGAAATTCTTTAATACTTAAGCGTTTTATTAGAATCAAAACTCTATCTAATAATATGTATGATTAAAGAAAAAGATCCCTAAAATCCAACAATATATAGGGGTTCTAATTTGGATCAAACTCTAGTTTTTGGGTTTAATATTGATCTAATAATTCTATCAAACCCAGACCAAATCTAATCTAAAACCCATTAAATCAGACCCATGCCTACGATGCGGCTTGCCATCTCCATCTGCCACCAGATGGCAGTCGCTAACTACAACCAGCAAACGATTTGCTGTGACTACCAAACTGTTGGATGTGACCAGTAAGTTATAGCCGGTTGCTAATAGATTAGTGGTCAGCTAGTTGTCGACCGCCAGCTGACCTACTATCCTCCTGCGGTGCCATTTCGTCACTTACAAGGTCCTGAACATGGTTTCAATGTGGTTTTGATATTTCTTTTAGGATCATGAGTTTGTAACTTTTTTACAAACATCTTCCATTTGCATTCGCAACATTATATGATGAGCTTCTATATCTCATTCAAATCGATCATAATTCATTGTAATCACTTGCGTATAAATTATTTTCCTTCAATTATCGTGATGAATCATCATCATTGTGAGACTCTAAAAGTGTATTCATACTTTTATAGCGACTTAATTGTACTTCGATCATGTTACATGTATGAAAGTGATGTTAGTTGCATATGAAGAGCACTCATTTTGGAATCGTTATTATTTGGTTGGTATGAAAATAGACTCTTATCCAACCTAAATATGCGTCTATCAGTGACAGATACCATGTAGTCAAGTCCCCTCGTCATAACTAGTTCGCTAAGGTGTCCATGGTATGGAATTTTGTCAAACCCTAATAACACCTTAGTGTCATGAGTCTTGTATGTGATACCATAGTCAAAGATGGATCAAGCTTATCATATTAAGAAGTTTATCTATTCTACATTGCCCAAAGATTTATTATGGATCCCTACTAACTCCATGTGATACAACCTCCAATACTAGAGGAGACACATCTTGTCTTGACTGTCACCTCTCTTCGCATACTTTGGACTACACCCATCGAGTAACTAGCAATGATCGCATTCATCATAGATCAGTAAAATCCAAAGCATATCCTCCCACGTGTAAGGTTCATTAGTGTGACTCCGGTCAAAAAACTAACATGCAACAATTATCGCCTGAGAGTTTCTGTTGACAGTGAGAGTATGTTTACCCTATAGAAGTTTCTTGTCAAGTCATTCTGTGAAATTGCTCTCCAACATACACGTATGCACTGTTACACAATGTCTCCACATCAAATGGCTATGAGACCGGCCACTATCATCTTAATTAATGGTAAAGATCAATGCACACTAGTCTATCCGAAATATCAATGTCATGTCTTGATATTCCAACGACCATGAAAATTTTGGATTTAAGATTAAGCAGATTAATTAGGTCTTCATTGGATATTAGGTCATCCATAATATGAGTTTTAATGATAAGCAAACATATTTCTTGTACTAACTCTATGAACATAGATATTAAAAGATGAACACTGCTTTGTGATGGTGTTATATATAAATCAAGGTAAGATGAACTCAAAATCTTTCCATTGCAAGGACTTGAAGCTTAAAGTTTACATCAATGAAGATACCAAGATAAATTTGTATTTGATGTATTTTATTTTTCTTGTCATAGATTATTTATTAAGGCCTTGAAGATGCACCTCACATGTACATTAGAAACCTTAGAAAATACTTAGAATTAATAAGGAATTAATTAATATTAAACCCCCTACGTTTCTACTCAAACTTATGTATTTTTAACATCATTAGTCGATCAATGCTATTCCTGTAGTCGATTGAGAACTATTTGAGACTTTGGTATATCAGGTTAGTCAGTGTGTTTCCAGTAGTCGACTAATAGTATACCACTGGTCGACTAATGGTTGTACGCTAGTCGATTAACGACATTACTGTTGGATAATTTGACTTTAAATAATTAGTTGTTTTATAGCCATTGTAAAGGGTATTTTTGACATTCTTTGATGGATTTTCATGCCTATAAATAGGAATAATCTCAAAAAATTTAATAATATTTGGAGAAAGAGCAACCATGGCAATAACCCATGGTATCCTTTTATTCATTCATATTATAGGAGGTTACACCTAGTAGCACAAGGGTTCACCCCATTACATGGTTGTGGGGTGCTATGGTGGATAATGAGGGAGTGGAGATCATAAGTCTTCCTCACTCATAACACTCCCCATTATCCATCCATTACATTGGACTTAGCATATGATGCTTCAGGATTCATGATGCTACTTGGGTGGATACTTCTGGATCCAGAGTAAACGTGTTTGCCTCGTTAAAACCTTAGATGTGAAAAACCCAGTGGGAAAAATCAACAGCCTTAAGGAAAAAGAGTACAACCCACAGGTTACTCCTTCTGATCTGTACAAGCTTCAGGCTTGTAGGTCTCTCAGCTGTCTCATCCCAATTCCTTTTACAAGATTTACAAAAGTACATCTAGGCAGAGCTTTAGTGAACAAATCAGCTAAATTATTACAAGACTGAATCTGTTGTACTTCGACTTGCTTCTCCTCTTGTAGGTCGTGCGTCCAGAAGAACTTAGGAGATATATGCTTCATCTTGTTGCCATCGATGAAACCAGTCTGTAGTTGAGCTATGTAGGCTACATTGTCCTCAAATATCGTGGTTGGCTCAAGGTCACTAGTCTTCAGGCCGGTAGTCACTAAGAAGTGATGAATGAGTGAACGAAGCCATACACATCCTTTGCTTGCTTCATAAATCGCGAGGAGCTCAGAATGGTTGGAAGAGATTGCTGTAGTAGTTTCCTTCACAGATTTCCAGGAGATGGTTGTACCACCGTAAGTGAACACAAAACAAGTTTGTGATTTCTCGGTGTGAGGATCAGACCTATAACCAGCATCTGCATAACCAATTAAAGTGGGAGATCCAACTTTAGGGAAATATAATCCCATGTCAATTAACCCTTGGAGGTAGCACAGAAGCTACTTAACTCTGTTCCAGTGGCGCTTTGTGGGCGCTGCACTATATCTTGCTAGAAGATTCACTGAGAACGCTATATCGAGACGCATACAGTTAGCCAGATATAGAAGTGCAGCAAGTGCTCCAATGGCACTACGATAAGGTACTTCAGGACCTAACATTTCATCCCCTCTTCAAGCAGACGGAAGGGGTCCTTATGTGCATCCAAGGATCTAACTGCCATTGGTGTACTTAGAGGATGACATTTACCCATTAGGAAATTTTTCAGTAATTTCCTTGTATATGTGGATTGGTGTACGTAGGTGTTCGATCTGTAAGCCAAGATAGTACTTTGTTTTGTCCAGGGCTTTCATTTCAAAAGTATTCTTTAGGCTTGCAGATATCTCAGCGATTTCTGCAGGAGATCCAATGAGATTTAAGTCGTCCACATAAACGGCGACTATAACAAATCTTGTTCCCGATCTTTTAATAAAGATACATATATAGACTTCATTATTGGTGAAACCTTGTTGCACACGGAAATCACTCAGTCTGTTATACCACATTTTACCCGATTGCTTAAGACCATATAATGATCTTTGAAGCCTTACAGAGTAGATGTCACGCGGTCTCTCTGCTATCTCTGGAGGTAATTTATATCCGTCAGGGAGTTTCATATAGACATCTTTATCTATATTGCCATATAGATATGCAGTCACAACGTCTATGAGCTGCTTTCTAGGCTTTCCAGAGTTGATAGGCTTAATAAAATTCGGAACGTGCTTAATAAAAATTAGAACATGATCGCATCCATAACACGGGAATATGTTTGTTCAAAATTAATCCCCGGTCGTTGGAAAAATCCTTGTGCTACAAGCTGTGCTTTGTAGCGTACGATCTCGTTATTTTCATTTCTTTTTCTGATGAAAACCCACTTATAACCCACAGGTTTTACACCTTCAGGTGTTTGGTCCAAAAACATCATGTTTCAAGAGTGGGTCCAGCTCTACTCCTATTGCCTCGTTCCACTTTGGCCAATCATCTATGAGTTTACATTCTGCAAGAGATCGTGGTTCGATGTCATCATCGTATTCAGCTACGTGCACGATAATATTGAACGCAAAGTCGCCGTCAACGACAGTGCTTTTTCTGTGGAGTACCTCCCCAGTACGTACAAAATTTAATGATGTTTCTCCTATAGTTTCCTCTTCAGGGGAATGTAGGAGGGGAGAGGTAGCTGGTCTGAGCTCAGCATCATGTGTAGGGTTCATCTTTATTTATCTAGGATTTTTTCTTTTTCGAGGAGCTTTCATTCGAACCTGGTATGCGTCCTCTCTTTAATTGAGGTACAGCCGATTCTGCTGCCGGTAGATTGCATCCATCTTTGGTGATGTCAATCCTAACTAGCATAGTGGCAACAGGGACGTATGATCTGACAATCTTCTGGTTGTCAGTAAAATTATCTGATAGTAAATGTATTGTATTCTGAAGATGAATGATCTTCAGGATCTCATCTTCACATTGACTAGTACGTGGAGCATAATGAGACAAAGTCTTTTTGTCCCAAGAAATGGTCTCAGAAGCTTCTGGCTTCTTAGACTATGTGCCTAATTTTTGAAACATTTTCATCAAACTCACACTTATCAAAACGTGCCTTAAATGTGTCATCAGTTAGGGGTTCAAGATATCTAATTATAGAGGGTGAATCAAACCATATATAGATACCCAAACGACGTTGTGGACCCATTTTGGTCCTTTGAGGTGGTGCAATGGGGACGAAGACTGCACAACCAAACACTCTCAAATGAGAGATATTCGGAGGTGCACCATACGCTAGCTGCATCGACGATAAAATATGGCCACCAGAGGGCCGTATTTTGATAAGCGATGTGGCATACAATATGGCATGTCCCCAAGCATTAATAGGCAACTGTGATTGTATCAGCAATGGACGTGCAATTTATTGCTGTCTCTTTATCAGAGATTCTGCTAACCCATTCTGGGTGTGAACATGTAATACTGGATGTTCAACTTCGATACTAGTTGCTCGGTAATAGTTTTGAAAAACATGAGAAGTGAATTCTCCCACATTATCAAGATGTAGTTTTTTGATATGGTTATCGGAAAAATGAGCCCGCAACTTAATTATTTGTGCCAATAGCTTTGAAAAAGCTAGGTTGCGGGTGGACAAGAGGCACACATGAGACCATTTTGATGATGCTTCTATCAGTACCAAAAAGTACTGAAATGTGCCACTTGCAGGGTGAATAGGCCCGTAAATATCCCCATGTATTCTCTCTAAGAAGCTAGGAGACTCTAATCCCACTTTTAGTAGGGATGGTCTCGTTATTAGTTTACCCTTGAAACAAGGTAGACATGGAAAATCACCCTTCTGAAGAATCTTCATGTTCTTCAGATTATGTCCAAAAAATTGGGTGATGATGCGGTGCATCATTGTCGATCCAGGGTGACCAAGTCAGTTATGCCAGAGTTTGAATCCTAGCGAAGAAAGACACTTCTGGTGCACAGTCAAATTAGCTTCTATAGGTTGAATATGAGTATGATAGAGACCCGACTGGAGTCCCTTAAATCGTTCTAAGACAGTTTTTAAACCGTCTTTTTGACGAGTAACATACAGATATGCATCCTCATTTATATCATTAGTTTCTAAGTGATATACGTTTAAATGAATATCCTTGAAACTTAACAGATTCCTAGTTGATTTAGGAGAGAAAAGTGCATCTTTAATTGTTAGTCTCGTGTTATTTGGGAGCAAAATCATTGCTTCACTAGATCCTTCAATTATGTTTGACAGTCCTGAAATAGTAATAACAGAACAATCATAATCATTTAAGCTAATAAAATAGCTTTTTTCACGAAGGATTGTGTGCGTCGAGGCACTGTCCACTAGGCACTCACACTTCATATATAGAACATGAATTTGATACTTTAATAAAAAGAAAGACATTCATTATTGAAAAAGAAAGATATAACATGATTAAGCAAACTACAGATGAAGTACTGATAACAGATAAAGTAAATGCATAACAGATAAATATGACATCAGTCAAGGAGGTCGTCATTCTCGAAGTCGTCCATTGTGAAATTGGTTAATGGCTGGTTTTCCACCAGATTTGTTTCAACGGGAGACTTCAGGCTCGCCTGATACAGATCTTGGAGATGTCGTGGAGTACGACAGTTTCTGGACAATGTCCAGCCATGCCACGTCTGTGGCATTTGTCCTCCCAATTTTTCTTGGGAATAGACATCTGTCCAGTGTTCTTTTTCTTCCACTGGAGCTTCTTCTTTCCTTCATTGTTGTTGCTCTGGGGAGGGTTCTGGGGAGGACCTCTGGCCTGCCTCTTAGGGGCTTTCCCTTTGTTGAATTTCCCCTTCTGTTTGTTCTTCTGCTTCTGGAAAGAAACTTTGTGAGCCTCATGAAGAGAAGCTGAGCCACAGCGCGTAGGTTATGTATGGCCAGTAACAAGTCTCTGTTCTGCTCTGCCATGAGAAGGTAGGAGTGCAGTTCAGAGTACTTGGTGAACTTGTATTCACGGTATTGTTGCATGAGGATTGCATCCTTCTCATGGAAGGATGTGTAAGTCTTCTCCAGCATGCGTTCTTCCGTGACTTCTTCACCACACAACTTCAGGCGTGAGCTGATATTGTGAAGTGCTGAATTATACTCAACAACGGACTTGAAGTCCTACTGTCGGAGATTTTCCCACTCATAACGTGCACGTGGGAGGATCACATCTTTCTGATGCTTATATCTGTTCTCCAGTGTAGTCCACAACTCTAGTGGATCTTCTACAGTGAGATATTCGGCCTTAAGTATCCGATCAATATGTCGCCTGATATAGATTATGGATTTCGCCTTATCTACATCAGAGACTATTGGTGTAGAAGCTGCCTCAGCAGTGCCCGTTGCCGTTGCCGTTGCCGTAGGCTCAGGAGTAGATATTGTGGCCATAAGGCCATGTGCGCGCAAGTGGAACTTCAGGTCTACAAGCCCGCTCAGATAATTCTTTCCAGCCGCATCAATTAAAGTCGACGCTCGCTATTTTTGCCATATTATCTATGCATTTAAAATAACATGAATTGATAATAAAACATATTAAAAATTCATGTAAAATCAATAAATTAGTTGTGTGGATCGGCCAGTCACCACATAATAAAGTCGAAATTCCATAAGATATACAGTCCAGAGAATACAAAAGACAAAAATGGAAAAGTACAGCTTGAAAACCCATTGGGGTCCCAGCAAATTTGCAATTTTGCCTCCATCTTCAAGGAAAGATACTCCAGTCTTTGGCTTATACAAATATATCCTAACTAGAATTCAATTTATCTCAAAAAAGAAAAGAAAAGAAAATGTGAGGAATATAAAATGGTGACAAACTGGTCGGTCCAAAACCACAACATAATTTATAAAACATCCACGCAATTTATAAATTGTGCAACAAACATAAGAATAAATCATTGTGCAACATCACATGCAAGTAATTATATGGAAAATTTAAAATATTTAATAATTAATTAGGCCACGAGGAGACATATCATGCACCGTTAGGTTAGATAACTAACGGCAGAGCGATCTCAGGACCTTTCATAATTATTAATCATAAAAATACTAATTAATCCAATGTAATAATTATGCAAATAGTGATGTTATTAATATTATATGGACCAAAAACAATCAAAATCCAACTCTTATAAATTTCGGCTTGGCTGGAAATTTCATAACGGTCAGGTTTAACAGCAAATTCCTCCATATTTTTTGTACAGAATGTGAAATTCAGTGTGAATTAAAGTTGTACATATAGGTGTTATAGGTTCACATATCAATTTTTATGAAGTATAGATGAGTATTCTATTTTCTACAGAATTTACGCCAAAGTGTACATGTGCTGGAATTGAAAACAGAAACTGCATTGACTTCATGACTTAGTTACTCTTAATTGCAGTTCAATTCAGCAAAAGTGGAAAACTACAAAGTTGTAGATCTTGAAGTTATCTTTCCAACGAGACCAAGAACACTAAATTTCATTACGTATTGAGGGACTGATCACTGTTTTCGTGAAAGGTATCCAGACTGGATAAAAACGGACAGTTGGAAAGATTAAATTCTTACTCTTATTTACAATCCGAATTAGACAAAGTTCACAACATAAAGGTTATAGAAAATATTCAAAACCTTTAGCCATAAAATTTTCATAACAATATCAGTTCTATATTAAGAGAAATAAACAAAATAATGAGCATGTAAATATGTCCTGATTTCCAGCAACATATCATGAATGAAACTTATCATCTGTAGCCGGAAAATCCTCTGGCATGCCGCTTCAGGCGGGTTGGTCGTCAACAGAGATGAAGATAATAATGGAGATATTTTTTTTGTTTGTAATAAAATAGTTTTTATTTGTATTTTGATTTGATTATTACAAGCAACTTGCATATGTAATAAAAATTTATGGTCCATAATCTATATCTACGGAAAAAGAAGTATTCCTTTAGATCAATGATCTAAGGAAGAACCAAAAGAAACCGTAGCTAGAAAAAAAATACCCGCTCCTGTAATGCCTTGCAAGTAATCGATCGCTCGTCGTCGCAAAAACTTTGCCACAACAATTAGATTCCTTCGCAAGAGGAAAAAATATGTGGGGAAGATGGAATAAAATTTCGTGGCTCAAAAATTTTTCCTAGAGCTTCGTGCTAATAACGTGTTTGGAGAAAGAGCAACCATGGCAATAGCCCATGATATACTTTTATTCATTCATAGTATAGGAGGTTACACCTAGTAGCCAAGGGTTCACCCCACTACATGGTAGTGGGGTGTTATGGTGGGTAATAAGGGAGGGGAGACCATAAGTCTCCCTCACTCATAACAAATAACAAGATTTATTGAAGAAAATCAAGTTGTGCAATGTTTTTAAGAAACCCAATTTTCAATATTCGCCAAAATACCATCAAGTCTTCATGTTCTTCATTAAGCCAAATCCATAGATTTCTATTGCCCCAATTCTAAATCCTTAGAATAGAAATCTTTCTAATAAACACATTTACACACAAAGATCTTCATCTTCAAGGATATATGAATCTTACGCAAATTGCTCTCATTGTAAAGGTAAAAATCTCTTAGGGGTGTTTGAGAGAAGGGTTAGTTTTACTATCAAGGTTTTTTTGAGTGAATGGTTACTTAACACCAGCTTGTGGTGTTAAGAGTTGTACTTTGAAGGGTTTTGAACAGGCTTACATATGGATTTTCCCATTGTCTAGCTCTAGGCTTAGTAGACGTGGGAAGCAGTGGCAGAAGGAAAAATTCATAAAACTCTTTTATGAAAAACTCTACGGAATAAAAACCCTTTACAAGACCATTAATATCTAATGAGGGAGGCGAATCGTCCTCACAAACATAGATCAAAAACTAACTGCTATTAAAATAAAATGCTTAAAAGACCATACCTTTGTTTTTTTAAGTTGCAAAAACCATTTCCTTATAGAGATGTCGCGAAGCGATGCAATGCCTCATTTTAGAGCCGACCACTTGCCCCAGAAGATTTCATCTTAGCTGAATCTTTGCCTCAAGCTTTGGATCAAATTCAAACTCCCTTCAAATTTTGCTAGAACCTGAAAGATGGAATAAAGAGAAAAAAGAAAAACTAAAATTCAGTCGCCTTTAGAGCTGGGTTTGCTCACTTAGTTAGGATGAGACTCCCTTGATCAAGTCTTGGTACAAGTTTAGGAAGAAGAGGATGACCCTACTTATATGGTTAGCTGAGACTTTAGATCAGAAACATGACTAGCATGGTACTAAAAATTAGAATCTCTATTAACTTAAGTTTTTCCCATTAAGGACTAAACTTTGAGTAATTGATTTACCCTCTTCGATAAGCCTATAAAGTAAAATGATATATCATTTTGAAGAGCTTCATATAGAGAGCACATAGAAACTGACGTCACTCAATTTCGAGATCATTTTTTCCCTCAACTGAGTCATCAAAGTTGCCCAAAACTGCCCAAAAAGACGGGTCTGGTTTGACCCTTCAGACTGCAGGAGCGCCCGAACCGGGTTCGGGTGTCACACGTAGTTCAGGCACACCTGAACTGGCTAACAGGTGTACTCTGGCTCAGGTGCCTGCCTGACCTTACGATCAAGCGTGCTTGAGTCAAGTGCGCACCCAAGTCGGGCGCCCACCCGACCTGGCACCTAGGCACGCCCTGGCTGAAGCCTAGACATGCCCGGCCTAGGTTTTAGGCTTAGCCCGAGCTAAGCCCAAACTGCACTCGGCTCACCTAAGCCAGAGTCTTGCACTAGCCTGAATCCATGCTCAAGCTCAGGCAACTGGGTCCGGAACCCCGTCATGGGTTTTCTATGCCTTTAGAGAGGCTTGTCTTTCGTGTCACATCATATGTGACCGAAATCCCATTCGAAACTAATTGCGATCGTTTTAGTTCACATGCATCATATGTATTTAACATTTCTCTCTTATTACCTGGACGAGGATCTTAGCCTGCATGAGACCATACAACCTGATCCTACTACATGTGGTACTCATAGCCCCTGATGACAGTGAACGCGAGTAGTAGGTGGCATTCCTGGTTCAGCATCATCATTATGTGGTCTGTCCCCTTGATATAAGTGTTGTTGGGACAACCACTGGCTATTCCACTGATGATTTCTACAATTTTAATCTCTTCGTCAACATTATTCCACTGCAAAGCCTAAGGTATGGTTGACTGTCAATCCATAATAGCTTCGTGATTGTGTCAGTATCGTTCAGTCTTAGCTTGTCTTTGTTAGATCATATCCAACACACCTTGGCCAAGGATTTTTGCTAAGGACCATACTGACTCTGCGACAGTAACTCCTCACAACGGGAGAAACAAATCCTATATTTGCCACTACTCGCCTCGTGCACTTCAAGTGCCACCTACCCAAAGACCTTTCGACAGGTCCTCCTTCGAAGCTAGGTAAGAGATCTAAGTCACACCATTCACGCACATGCTCATACAATGACCTTAAGTCAAAGTACCAGCTTGCATGTCATCACTTAAGAGCTACCATTGACAGTTCGATATATGCATCCATGTAGCAGCTCTTGTTGGGTCATTCAGTGAACTCATTCTTTAATGAGCACATGTGTCTTGTCTCTGATTTCGCCAAATCGAACGATCATGAGATCATCGCCACCAATAATTGGTGAAGATAGAGCACACAATAGCCTATCGGATGTACCGATGTCCTTTCTCGATGCATCTACGACTACGAACAGTTTTAGACTTATGCTACAAACGATCAAAACACTTCTCCATTATCGTAATTCTCATATCGATGTATGTTTGACCTCACACTCAAAACTTTATTTAGTATAAAATGTAGACAAACATTTATAAAACTTACTTAGATAAACAGTACGAAATAGTATACTATTAATTTGAACAAGATGTTCCAATTACAAATAATTGGCCAAAAGGCATACATTTTCCAACATCTCCCACTTGCACTCAGCCTGAATTATCATGGTATCTCATACCACTTTTACATATGAGTCTTTTCTGACGATCACTTGGTAGAGCCTTGTTGCTTTCGCAGGAGTGATCAAAGATTACACCGCAAGCACATGGTGTAGTTGTAGTGCTAACAGGTCGTCCACTGGGAGGCAAAGTTAAGTTTTGGTTTAATTCGAAGTTTATTAGCCACGCGGTCGATTAAGCAAGTAAATATGAATCCTAGAGAGATATACCAATAGTGGAGAAATATCTAAAGCCGGGTATCACCTCTATTGAATTTAAGCTAGGATTAATTCAGGTTGATCGGTCATTGAAATCATGAGATATTGTGAGGTTGTCTAACCTAAAGGCATCTCCTACCCCCACTTCTGTGATGCAATGATAGGATAGTCCCTTATGTTATCACATACCCCACACTTTTGTGATGCTATGATATGTCTACCTACCACATGTCACGCCCCGCTTCATATTATATGGGTGCGATGACGAGACGAAGGTCCGCATGGACTGGAGCTGTGAAACTCGACCCCAATAAGTGTATATAGTGATACACCATTTAAAGTACATGTTCTTGCATGCAATCAAAACAATAGAAACATTTCATTAATTTAAAACCACATCCAGAGTTCGTACATGAAATAACAACGAGGCCTCAGCATGGCCAAAGGAAACTACAATAATGGAACTATCCCTACTACAAGTAACTAAAAAAGAATCTAAATTAATGACAGAAAAGAGTATCTAGCCTTCCGCAGAAAGCGACTCAGCATCTACAGCAACTCCTGGCTCCCAAGGTCAGGTGTCTCAACTAATCCTGTCGGTAACCTGTCTCATAATCTGACATACATTCCAAAACACGAATGTATGTCAGCAAGGGCCTACAAGAAAAAGTAAGAAGACCCAAGACAAAGTGTACGAATAGTAATAAATTATGAAGCATTAATTTAATTGTTCTAAGCAAGATGTCAGCATAGTTTAAATATGGCAATTTAAAACAAGAAAAAGTAAGATACTACTAGCATGGCAGTTTATATATATGGATGGCAGGAAAGTAAAAGACAGTGCAAGAAAGTAAACGTGGCATGGCAATGGTTGTAGTGTGTGCTACTGGCTACAAGACAAGGCAAGACAAGACAGACGAGACAAGACAAGTGTGCGTCACGAAGGGTTCATGCCTTACGGATAGAGAGAGATCAAGCCCTCTAAACCGTGCGCACGCTCAATCCTACCCCAACCCAAGTGCACAAGACAAGTCCGTACAAGGGATCACTCTCGAGAGTGCCATATTCCCCGCAGGTTATCCGTTCAAGGGATTACTCTCTCTATCTTGGATATTGCCATATTGTCCGCAAGCTGTGTATCCATAAAAGGGATCACTCTCTCTGTCTTGGAGAGTGCCCTATTACCCGCAGGTTATGTATCCGTACAAGTGATCACTCTCTCTGTCTTGGAGAGTGCCCTATTACCCGCAGGTTGTGCAATACAATTACATGTGTTTAAATCATTTCAAGAGTTTCATGTCATTACAAGGCATCGTCAATTTACTTAATCGGGGTCCATACACATGCACGCGCAGAAAATTCAGTTAACATTAATACTCCAATGATTTATTTAGGTTCGCACGCTTGCCCGTTTTGGGATGGTTTTGGGTGACCAGGTGATTGTAGCAAGAGGCGCCATATATCTGCGTCAACGGATTTAATAATATTAACAAAGGAAAACTATAAAAGTTTACTTACAGTTCGTAAACTATTAATTAATATATATGAATATATGTAATTGTTTGCAAGCTAACATATAAACTAACCTATTAAACCTGTGGGTTTTCTATACCTACTAATATGCTGTAAGGTACAGCTTACAAGGAACCTGTTGTTGTTGTAACAACAACAACAACACACACACACACACACACACACACATACACACACACATATATCCCAAAAATATACCTAAGAACGTGCACATGCAGAATTACATACGGGATCGTCGCCCCGGGATGCACACACACCCGGGATAAGCGACTCGTAGTCTTACCGAAAGCGCACGGTGTAGCGGCGAGCGGGTATCGAACTCAGGGAGGAACAATGACAGTGTCTCTTTCCAATAACCTAGCTATCGAAATGGTCGAGAATGATTCGGGGTGAAATTGTCACAATCGTTCAAATGTCTATGGAAATATCAATAAAATAAAACGCCTAGGGATAGGGAATCCCCGTTACGGACCGTATCTCATCGTTGTGATTCGTAGGTTTCATCATTGCTAGACTTGAATTTTAGGTGAACTAGTCGCAACTAGATGTGGAACCAAGCTCACGCTCTCTCGCTATTGCCGGTCTATAGCGAACCTAGGATATGGCCCAATCTCTTGCAAACCCTAGCCTAAGCCACTAGCATTAGGATCGACATCATCGTTCAATCGTATCTCGAGCCCACTCTCGTGCAAACTCGAGCTACGACCTAGGTTGAAATAGTTCCTACCCGTCCAATATCTTGCAAACGGGTATTGGCATAGAATTACGATTGAAAACCCTAGCCTTGGTCCAATCTCTTGCAAACCAATCCTAGAGGAGTCCAATCGTAAATCTAAATCGAATTTCTAGGGCTTCCTATCAATTGGGACCCAATCTCTTGCAAATCCCAATCGATATGAATCCCTAGCTATCCGTAATTTATCAATCCCAACCTAACCCTAATCAATTCTAGCAAGAATTTTACCAATTCATCACAATTTAGAAATAGGGTTCATAGGGTTCATCCCTATGCCTTAGGACGATAAAACTACTCACCAATCATCATACAATTCATAAGAAAATCAATAGCAAAATCAACACAATTCATTGCAATAGATAAATTATCAACAAAAATAGGGTTTTTGATAAGAAGAGAGACAAACCAATGAGAATCCAATAGCATCCAACAAAAGTAGCCTTTCTAATCTCTCCAAAAAGCCTAATTCTAATTATCTAAAAAGATCTCTAAAAAGGCTGTCAAAAGCATCAAAAAATTCTTCTAAACTAGGGCAAAAACTGGGTTTAAATACCCCTCAAAATCGCCCAGAAATTCGTGACAAAATGCCCCTGCGCAGCCCAGAAATCGCACTTTACGCAGCAGGCGGGGCGGCTCACTCGGCCGAGTGACAAATATCACTCGGCCGAGTGACAAACCCTGTACATTTACAGTAAGTCGGGGATTTTCGGGGGTATGTCTTCGGAAGTGACTCGGCCGAGTGGCTTTACTCACTCGACCGAGGGGATTTTCATGCTCGGCCGAGTCGGAACCCTCAGTCGCATGTACATTTCCAGTAAATCGGCCTCTTTTGATGGTGGATTTTCCCATGCCACTCGGGCAAGGGGATCTTCATACTTGGCCGAGTGGACTATCGTCACTCGGCCGAGTGCACGCTGATTTCCTTCTGTGGTGCGTGTCTGGTCTGGTCGGCCGAGCGGTCTTCTTGCTCGGCCGAGTGAGTGCTTCACTCGGCCGAGTGAGATGCTGCAGATGCCCAATCTTCATCGTTTCGCTTCCTCGTCGCTCCTACGAAGTTCCTTCCTCTTTCACTCGTCTTCCATCGCCGAATAGTCCTCAAAAGAGCATTGGGTGACACTCCAGAGTGGGTGCAAATCCTCTTGATCTCAAAAACACTCCGAATCGCTCTATATCTCCTGAAATACGACAAAAACAAGAAATCGTGAAAAGCATCGTAATATTGTCGAATAATCGTGAAAAACACGATATGAGCGATCAAAGTGGCATGCAAACTTGCAGAAAAAGGGTGTAAAATATGGAGTGATCAAAATCCCCCAAGCTTACCTCTTACGCGTCCTCGAGGAAGATGAGTAAAAAGCGAGCCCGACGGGCAAAATGATGGAAAAGAGGGAAAATAAAAAAATAAAAAATAAACATAGAATAGAAAGCGAAGAAGGGGGCGCTAGATCATTCTTCTCAGGACGTGGGTTTTGCTTACTCATATAGCATACATCGAATATAAAACACATGTCACAGACTGTTATCTCGATATCATAGTATAATAATGCATTCGAAATAGAAAACCCCAAAATATCAAAATAGCACGAAATATGGAATCATTCTAGGATTAGCATCGTCTGAAGCATCTAAAGCGGTATGCATAACCATAGCTCACACACTTTTCAATTGAATGCTTTCTATAAGGAGTATAAGAGATATCACACGATATGGAATAGTGAGAATAGAAAAGTATGGTTTTCATGAAATGAATGCTAAGTGTCGATTTCTGGATTTCGTGAAACTTTAGCAATCTCACCGAGTATAGAAGATTACTTATCCTAGGTTGTCATGCACCGTCAAGTAGTCACTCTCTCACACACCATTGGATTCTCTCCCCCAAGCTTATCCATAAGCGTGGTGACATAAACAAATCAATATGTACATTCCCCATTTCTTTTGAAGCTCCAAAAAAAATAAAAATAAAAACAAAAGAGGGAAGAAAGAGAGAGATAGTATGAGATGGGATCGTTATAAATTTCTTTTCTCGTTTCTTTTCTTTTTCTCAATTTTTCTCCTTTTCTCTCTCTTTTTTTGAATAAACATATATACATAAGCGATCCCAAATCAAAAGAGAGAAGGATATACAAGTGTATATATATATATATATATATATATATATATATATATATATATATATATATATATATATATATATATATATATATATATATATATATATATATATATATATTCTTTTCTTTTTGATTTTGGGGAATTGGAGCATGGGATATAATAACGGGAAAATGCCGATAATAGACTTGCTAAGGGGAGGATTCACTAATGAATTTTAAGTAGAGAAATAATGCTCAAGATATGTGGAGAAAGAAATAAATGTATCACTCGGTTCACTCTATAGGACGTGCACGACAACTTTCAGCAGAGTAATATAATCTACTCAGTTTAATCTCAAAAAGTAAACTAGTCCAAATATATCATCCTAGCAATCATCCAATCAACCTGAAAGTGAAGCGTATAATTCATGCAATAAGAAGTGATATGAGAAAGGAAAGCTGTCACGACCCGCTTCCCTAAAATGGAGGCGAGACGTGAAAAGGTCCGCACGAGAGTGGAGCTGTGAAGCCCCAAACCCGATAAGCGTCCACAATACATAAACAGGTCCATGTAACCACAACAGAATAGCAATAATAACACAAGGCGAGACTGAAATAAAATTCCACATCTCACAAATTGTCCAACATCAACAAAAGTCTAACATCCAGAAAAGCCCCCAGGCTAAAAGAAAAGAGTCTAAAGGCCCAGAACAAGGCCAACAAAAGCAACGACATAACAAAGTATGGGTGCCACGCACCAATAACAAACAACTGTCTAATAAAAGTAGAACTCAACGGAGACACTAGGACTGGTCCCCAGTGTCCACGTACTCCCCGTCAAACACAAGCTCGGGCTCGGCGTCAGCAAACACCTCGTCCTCAACGAGGTACTCAGGCTCAGGATCTAACATGTGTCACCCAAAAGAGTAAAGGGGCACATGTCAGCAAGTCTAAAAAAGACTTGGGCAAGGAAACTGAAAGTGAGGCATCTAGCAACCTAGCAGTTTAGTATGCATGACATGTCAGTTATAACATGAGTGCACGATTGAAACATGGCAAGACAATTTGTACAAGAGAACAATTTATCGGGACAAGACAAGAGTAGCCAAGCTACTATCAATTCAATCAATTCACATTTTGTAGGTGTTTAGGCCCTTCGCTGAATGGCATAGCATTTCAGACCGATCGGCACTAAACACTACCCAATATTCACACGATATGGAGCCTGGGGTCCCCGCACATTGAGCTCAGCTAGTGAGCCTGAGGTTGCCCCGCACATTGAGCTCGCATTCTTAGTTCACAATTCAATACATCGAGCGTTGGGGTTTCCAACTCATTATGCTCGCTTCTGGTCACGAGCCAGGAACACTAGTATGGCGTAGGGAACACCTAGCCGGAACACGCAATTCGGGCATTGGCTATCAACCAACACATGGCCCGCTTCTGGAACACGAGCCAGGAACACAACATTGTAGCGAAGCTACGCAATCACAGCAATACCTAAAGAATGCGAGGTCATGACAATTTATTTGCGTACAGTTAATTGAATTAAACGTGACAGGCGAAATGCAATGACATGAACATATTCGTGTACCGTTAATTGAAAGTAAACATGACATGGTAATTGTGCAACATGCTAAAAGTCGGAACTAGCTTCGTTGTCAAGCTAGTTCCCCAATTTGCGCCTAGGCGAGTATCATTTCGTCGCCTAGCCTCTTTTACGCCTACAACAAGCAAATGGCCTAAAACATGGCCTAAACCCTAAGTGGCAAGTTTCACTTGCCTAGCACCGGGGATTGACGATCACTTCGTCACACGGATGCTATCTACGGGGGAAATCGCTGTTTTGGGGGAGACAAACATCAAACACATGAAATTAATTAGGGTTTTCATAAAATTATAAATAGGTTAAGAAAACAACGGTAGAACGATTTCTTACCAAGAGGAGACGGAAGAAACACTCCGGGGAACCCTAGGATCAGATCTGGAAAAGATTGGAGAAGTTTGGGGAAACTAGGGTTTCGGGGGATTTGGGGGTTTTGATGGGTTTTGATGGAGATTTGGGGAAGATGAGGGGTAGATAGAGTAGATGGATGGTTTGGATGAAGGTTTTGAGGCTTGGAATGAAGAAATGAAGCTTGGAGGAAGATGGGGGCTGAAGGGGGAAGTTTTTAGGGTTTTGGGTCGTGTTGGAGAAGAAGAAGTCGAATGGGTTGGGTTTAAATAGGCTAGGCTGGCGGCTGCCCAGAAATTAGGGTTTTAACACTGGTTAGTCGGTCAAAGAGCAACCACTGACCGACTAGTTTGGCAACTAGTCGGTCGGTCGACCAACGCAGACCGACTAAGTGCAAACAGTAACTCCTGAACGAAAATAGGATTCTAGAGTTAGTCGGTCCATGAACAAGTACTGACCGACTAGTTTGGCATCTAGTCGGTCGATGAACGTTCTTAGACCGACTAAGGGTAAATAGTAACTGATACAAAAATAATATGATGAGTTAGTCGGTTCAAGAAGCATTGCTGACCGACTAGTTTGCAACCTAGTCGGTCAACCAACGTTCTTAGACCGACTAACGATAAACAGTAACTCCTGAGAAATTTAGAAAGCTAACTAGTCGGTCCAAGAAGGATTGCCGACCGACTGGATCGTCATCTAGTCGGTCGGTGGCCCTTCTTACACCGGCTAATGAGCACAGAAAGTACCGATACGGAGCACGGGGCCCCGGGATCGATTCCTAAGACTCCTAGGCTTGATCTAATAGTTAGATACGACCGTTATGAAGCCCGTCACGAGTGACAAACTTCGAAATCGACAATCCTAAGAAAGAAGCGAGAAAATACGACGAATCGATCGAAAATGAAAACTACGGAGACGAAAACCACACATGAGGAGAAAATCCACCAAAACATATATTATAATATATATATAATCCAGATACATGAAAAGCAGTCGTTACAAAAGCAGTACTCCAGATATAAACAATCAATGCGTGAAGCTTGGTATGTTTTCTATGAAAGCATACATATGAATAATCAAACATCAGCTAATAACAGAATTTCATCCATATTCATACAGAAAAAGAGTGGGTTACTATTTCAAATGCAAAGCAGAACATAGCATATGATATCTGAAACAAAAGCTAGGACATGGCAAAATAGCATGCACATAGAGATAAGCTTACACCACGTCATCATCATCACAGAAAAGTCATCTCTAGCAAAAGATGAAAGAAACAAAGATAATAGAAAATAGAACTATGTATACAATGCAGCATACTCAAAAAAAGATAAGAAAACGTGATGCATGATAAAAAATGAAAAGGTGGTGAAAATGAGTGCAAAATTGGAAAGAAAATGTGAGAAATCAAAAAATAAAGGGTGGCAAAAGCAAAAAGTGTGAGAACTCACTCCCCCAAGCTGAAGTGCACATTGTCCTCAATGTGCGGAGTGTAGCACACCGAGAGACGTGAAGTGGGTGGGGTGGGTGAGGATGCATGCATGATGAAAAAGAAAGAAAAACAAAAAGAAAATAAGATGTGAATGAATGTGATGCATGCAAAGATCAGGATGGTGCAGATATAAGTGTCCCCAAAAAGTCTCTCCCTCACTCTGAAAAAGATATAAAAAATATATGATCAGGAAGGCACCAGAATAGTACGTGGAGGAGGGGGGGGCAAAAAAATCACCAGGCCCAAGAACAAACGGGCAGCAAAACGACAAAAATATCAGAGGCATCAAGAGTGTGCCTAAGCTGGTGGTGGCGCTGCACCAGCACCGTCCTGTAGCGGATGTGGTGGTGGAGGTGGTGGGCGTGGTATCTCCTGGGTGGGTGTCGGTGGTGGTGGCAGACGCGCCAGAATCTGATTCAGGCAAGCCTGAATATCGGGAAGCATGGTGACGCGGGTCTGCACGGAACTGACTGTGGCGGAGCGAGCCTTAAAGTCCCCTCTAAGTCCACTAACATCCCCCTCAAGAGCACGAATGCTCTGGACTAGAGTGTCAGGGGGTGGTGGAGCAGAGGGACGCACATGTCTAACAGGTGAAGTGCGGGGCTGTCTCACACGGGCAGTGTAGAGGATGGGTCCAGCAGGGTAGTGGGGGTAGTGGTGATGTGCTCACGACGTGATGCCCAGCCTTGGTGTGAGGCTGGGACGCAGGCTGTGTCGAAGCGGAAGCAGCAGCAGCAGAAGTGAAAGTCAAAATGGGTGACGAGGCAGCGGGAGAGATCAGTGACGCAGACATGGGGACAAAAGTCACGACGCTCTCGGTAAAGACAGGAGCGGTGGAGACCGAAAGGTCGACGACTGGGGAGGCTGTGAAGGGCACAAAAGATGACTCCCCAGGAGTCGTGGACAGCAATCGGGAGAGGGTCTCCACGGCAGCAGTAAAGGAAGACTCGCCGCTCTCAAGAATGGTGGGTGGACGCTCGGGGCTCAGTGTGGCAATGGGCTCGACAGAAATAGGCGTAGTGGTGGTGGTGGTGGACAACTCAGCTAAAGTTCTCCCGACACTAACAGACGTGTGGACAGAGGTGTCGGGAGGTGCAGACAGTGCAGGCGCAGGCTGAGGGATCACGGGGTCGACAGGTGGTGCAGGGGGTGCCTGCTCAACACCCTCGGGCTCAACCACGTAGGCAGCGGGGATAAGAAGATCCATCGCTGGAATCCAGTCCCCGTGAGCCGGTCCAATGTGTGTCCGAGCGGGGCTCGGGAGAACCATGTAATCAGCGCTGAAGGGACCGTGCAACCACACCCAGTGCTGACGACCGTGTGGATGAAGCATCTTCATCTGGGCCATAACATCTATCGAAAGCGTAGTAGGGCCCGGAGCTCGACGCAAGTCGTCAGGAAGGTCGACGCCGGTCATAAGGGCCAAAAGGGTGATCAGACCACCGCAACAGATATGGGAGCGAGCGCTCACCGAAATGATAATGCGGTCTAAAAACCAACTGGCAATGTCGATCTCGACGGCGGGGACCAAATCGTCACTACCCCTATCTAGAACCCTAGGGCGAGTCATCGCGTAGAGCATGTAGAACTCTGGCGTAGACATGGTCCCGGGCTCGTACCTCGCGAGGAAAGTAGTCGCCATGAGGCACTGTGCAATGCGGAGGCAGGGGTGGATGATAGCAGATGCCTTGGCCCTACTAGGGTCAAAGCCGATTGGGGACCTCGTGATCTGTGTCCAGAAGGTGTGGGTGTCGAACGACGGGGGTGGGATGTGCGTGGGAGAGTAGGCGCGGTCAGGGTCAGGGACGGCGGGCCACTGGAAAAATGCTCTAAGCATGTCGAGAGTAATAGTGCACTCTCGATCCATCAGACGGAAGGAGCATCCTCCATGGGTCCGATCAATGGAACTGAGGACCTCTAGTGTCGGACGGATGTAAGTATCCGCTGACACCGACAGAAAATCACGCCATCCCACGTTGTCGTACAATGTGAGAAGCCCCTCGAGTACCCTAGGCGGTCGAGGTTGGCTAGGTGTGCAAACCTAGAGGGTACTATCGAGTGATGGTAGATACGCTCGAATCTGGCGCGGTGTGCGTCATTTCGAAACGTAATCCCCATCGGCCCGACGACGGGAGCGGGTGGAGGGACAGGATCAGCAGGGATCGGCTGTGTAGGTGGTGGTGGCAGTGGTGGGCTAGGTGGAGGGGAGTCCTCCCTAGCGGAAGAGGGACCAGGATCATCGGTCCTCTTCCGCTTCGAAGCGGCTCCCCGTGTACGTGGCCTAGTGCGCGGCGGCATGTGTGCCGCGAGACGTGTCCCAACCAAATAAATACTTCGACGCGCTAAATGATGGAACGAGTGTACCTCAACACGCCGCGAGAGCAAATCAGCAGTGTGTGCAAAGAGACGCCTCCGTCGTGACGCTCAATGCGCGTCCAAAAACTCCCCAAAGCTCCCCCAAGCTAGCCTGCAAATCAAACGATCAAATTAGAGAATAATATTCAATATATATGGGGGAAATAGGGGACAATAGATAGATATGAAAATAATTTGGATTTGGGGTTCACGGGCGTACAAATCAAGAGAAATATGTAGAAATGGGCATTTTGGGGTGAAAACGGGCGATCGGAGGCGGTGGCGGCCGACGCCTGCGAGGGGGGATGGCCGGTCGGCGGCGGTTGGCGGGATGTCGATCGCCGGCGAGGGTCAGTCGGCTCGGGCGGGCACAGGTCGCAGCGGGCGAGGGGTCAGGGTATTGCAGCGGGCGAGGGGGGAAAATGAAACGGCAGCGGGATTTTTTTCTTTGTCTCGCAAATCGCACATCCCGCTTATATAGGGATTGTTACGACTCGACCGAGTGACAATGTCACTCGGCCGAGTGGCGTAAGCAAAAAGATATTGCTAAGCCTCCTCGCCACTTACTACTCGACCGAGTAGCTTTGGTTCACTCGGCTGAAGGGAGAAACTCCACTCGGCCGAGTGGCTCTGCCACTCGGTAATTTTTGAGCTAGGAGGGTATCTGTTTCACTCAGCCGAGTGACAAGTCACTCGCCCGAGTAGCAATTAAAACTAAAACTTACAGAAATTGACATAGAGTTGGTCTACAGAAACTTTCCTGATTGGTGCTCCACTCGGCCGAGTGGAGTCTTTTCTCGGTCGAGTGGCATATGCTACTCGGTCGAGTGATGTGCTGTTTTCTGCAACGGCTCTTTGTTTTTGCTCCAGTCTCTGTTTTTCTTCCTCCAGTCTGCTTCTTCCTCCTCCTAAAGCCTGAGTGCGCTCCTGGAGCGCTCTTCCTTGCCTCGATCATCCTCCATATGATTGATCTCCCTTTCTCCTTCTCATGTCATGAAAATTAGGACCCGTTGCCACGATTTTCATAGACTCAAAACTCTAATAAAAGTCTAGACCAAAAACGAAAATCAAATAAAAACAATGCAAAAACCATCGGGTTGCCTCCCGACAAACGCTCGTTTAAGGTCATGAGCTCGACCCCTTTAGATATTCGTTTAGCTTACGATATTGGGCGCATACGAGATGCGCCCATCAAACTTGCCGGGAAGACCACTTGGATTTGGGTCGTGATGATCATTGGTCTTCCTCGATGCCTCCTCATCAGGGGCAATGTTGGGGGATAAGTCCCCCAAGCTAGAGCTTGTTCCTATCTTCTTCTTGGCTGGTGACACCGATCTTTTGTTCGGTGGAGCTTTCTTTGGCTTCTTGGCCGTTGAGAGCTTGCAAAGCTCCCGTATTCTTGCGACATCAGTGTCTTCATCATCATCGTCTGTGGAGCTATCTGGAGGGTCCTCCAACTTCTCTTCATCGCTAGAAGCTTGGCCTTCTTCGAAGCCATCGTCATGGAGAGCGCCAATAGAGTGGGGGATAGCCTCTTCAATCACTTCATCGAGGAGATATGAAAGATCGTGGGGATGTCCCTTGAGTAGATACACGCGATCTACTTCGCCGGAGGGGACTCCTTAATTCTTGAGCCGTTGTCCATTCACCTTGAATGTGGTTCCGTCTTTCCCTTCCAATTCAAAGGCCCCTCCCGGTTGTATGTGTTTAATATTGAATGGTCCGGACCATCGCGATCTCAACTTTCCAGGAAAGAGTCAGAGCCGGGAATTGAATAGGAGGACTTTATCTCCGACCTTGAAATCTGTAACGGTGATGCGTGCGTCGTGGAGGATTCGAGTCCTTTCCTTATAAATCCTTGAGCTCTCATAAACATCTCGTCTAATCTCATCAAGCTCATTAATATCTAAAAGTCGCCTCACTGCCGCACTCTTGTAATCATAATTGAATGTCTTAATAGCCCCATATGCGCGGTGCTCCAACTCTACCGGCAAGTCACAAGCTTTCCCATAAACAAGACGGTGCGGTGTGGTGCCAATTGGAGTTCGAAAAGCCGTGCGATAAGCCCATAGTGCATCGTTCAATTTCATTGACCAATCTTTTCTAGATCTATCTACGGTCTTTTCTAGAATTTGCTTGATTTCTCGGTTTGACACCTCCACTTGGCCACTCGTCTGAGGGTGGTATGCCATGTCAACTCTGTGATTCACCCCATATCTTTTCAACATGGCTTCAAATTTGTTTTCTATAAAGTGGCTTCTCCCATCGCTTATCAAAGTACGAGGCACCCCAAAGCGTGGGAAGATGTTTTGCTTGAAAAACTTGGACACCACCCTCGCATCATTAGTAGGGGTCGCAATGGCTTCCACCCATTTAGAGACGTAATCCACGGCTAATAAGATGTACTTGTTTCCCTTGCTTGACGGAAAAGGTCCCATGAAGTCCACTCCCCAACAATCAAATAGCTCAATTTCTAGAATGGGCCTCATCGGCATCTCGTTTCGCCTTGATATGTTCCCGGTTCGTTGGCATCTATCACATCCCTTGATGAAGTCATGCGTATCCTTGAACATGGTCGGCCAAAATAATCCGCATTGCAATATCTTAGCGGTGGTCTTAGATGAGGCGTGATGTCCTCCGCATGGCATACTATGGCAATGCAAGATGACTGACGTGGCTTCCTCATTGGAAACACATCTCCGAATAACACCATCCTTGCAAATCTTGAAGAGATACGAATCTTCCCAAAAATAGCTTCCGGCTTCGTGCATAAATCTTCTCTTTTGTTGCATGGGCATCCCACATGGTTTTATCCCACAAGCCAAATAATTAACGAGATCCGCATACCAAGGCACCTCTCTGGGTCTTACGGCGAATAGCCTCTCGTCGATAAAGGTGTCATCGATTGGCAAGCTCTCATCCTCCTTGTTGCGAACAAGTCTAGATAAGTGGTCCGCCACAACGTTGTCAGTTCCCTTCTTGTCTCTAATCTCCAAGTCAAATTCTTGCAACAAAAGTATCCATCTTATCAATCTTGGTTTTGCCTCTTTCTTGCTTAAAAGATACTTCAATGTCGCATGGTCGGTATGGACAATAACCTTGGATCCAAGGAGGTAGGAACGTAACTTCTCGATGGAGTAGACGACCGCTAAAAGCTCTTTCTCGATGGTAGTATAATTTTTCTGCGCGTCGTCCAATGTTTTGCTATCATAGAATATAGCATGAAGCTTTTTGTCTTTCCTTTGTCCTAGTACCGCCCCAATGGCTTGGTCACTTGCATCACACATGAGCTCGAAGGGAAGGCTCCAATCCGGCAGTTGTATGATGGGGGCAGAAATGAGCGCTTCCTTCAATGTATTAAATGCTTGCAAATACTCTCCTGAAAAGACAAAAGGGGCATCTTTAGTAAGTAAGGAAGTAAGGGGTCGGGCAATTTGAGCAAAGTCCTTGATAAAGCGGTGGTAAACCCCCGCATGACCAAGGAAGCCTCTAATGCCCTTTACATTAATGGGAGGATGGAGTTTTTCGATTACCTCAACTTTCACCTTATCAACCTCAATTCCTCTAGAGGATACAAGATGCACAAGTACTATCCCCTCGGTGACCATAAAATGACATTTTTCCCAATTAAGAGTGAGGTTGTTTTGTTGGCATCGTTCGAGGACTTTAGTAAGATTAGCCAAATAAGAATCAAACTCACTTCCATACACAGAAAAATCATCCATGAAGACTTCCATAATATTATCAATGTAATCGGAAAAGATTGATGTCATGCATCTTTGAAAAGTGGCGGTAGCATTGCAAAGCCCAAAGGGCATTCTACGATAGGCATATGTACCATAAGGACATGTGAAAGTGGTCTTTTCTTGGTCGTCTTCATGTAGGAGGATCTGAAAGAATCCCGAATAGCCATCCAAATAACAGAAGTATTTATGTTTAGCGAGACGCTCAAGCATTTGATCAATGAAGGGCAATGGGTGATGGTCTTTCCTAGTGGCTTTGTTTAATTTCCTATAATCAATGCACATTCGCCATCCCGTGACAGTACGCGTAGAAATGGGTTCTCCCTTTTCGTTTTTTATAACGATCATCCCCCCTTTTTTCGGGACGACGTGAACGGGGCTAACCCACCGGCTGTCAGAGATGGGATAGATGATACCGGCTTCAAGTAATTTAAGAATCTCTTTCTTAACCACCTCCTTCATGTTAGGGTTCAACCGCCTTTGAGGCTCTATGGAGGTGGCTTCAGTGTTTTCCAAGTGGATTCTATGCGTGCAAAGCCTAGGGCTTATTCCCATAAGATCAGAGATGGTGTAGCCAAGCACATCCTTGTGACTCCTAAGGACATCTAAGAGTCTCTCTAGTTGATCATGGTTGAGGTGGGCATTAACAATAACAGGATAGGTCAATTTATTACCCAAGAAAGCGTACCTTAGATTTGGTGGTAATTGTTTAAGCTCTACCTCAGGTGGCGCTGTACCCTCCACTTCTTCTCCTTGTGTAAGCTTGATTTCTCCTGCGACATCTGGGTTTAGTTCCTGCTCTTCGAGTGGGCTTCCACATGCAGACTTAGATTCACTTCTTGGTGAGGACGTCGCATCGGAATAAACGCTGCACAACTCCGCGCGGGCATCGATGGGATCACCATCGTGCTCCGGTCCAAACCTGAGATCAAGAGATGCGTCAGTAGGTTCATAAATATAAGAGTAAGGGTCGTAAAGTGTACTTTCCTGAATCTCAGCATGACCAGTGGACTTCTTGGAAGCGTTATACTCTTCGATACATGCTCCGCCGCTTTCAAAATATAACTTGTCGTCTCTCACATCAACTCTAACGTTGCCCTCGATAGTCCCTTCCGGGGAGACTCGATCCATCACAAAAATAGCAAATTGTTGCTCAATGGGGTCCTTGACATCAACGGCGAACGCCCCTGTGGCATGAACCTCATCAACAAGTTCTCTAAGAAGGTTCGCGAAGGAATCATCATCCCCCGAGCTACACTCAATCATCAAAATTGCGTCTCCCATGTTCCTGTCAAGGTCTCATGGAGAATTCGGTGAGAGCAAGTGAATTGGACAGCAAACAGAGTCAGTAAGGAAAAATAAAGAAAGAAAGGTGGATAGATGGTAAGAGATAGCCGGTTGATCAAAATTAAAAACCGTCAAATACTCGTCCCCGGCAACGGCGCCAAAAACTTGATCATCGCCCCGGGATGCACACGCACCCGGGACAAGCGACTCGTAGTCTTACCGCAAGCGCACGGTGTAGCAGCGAGCGGGTATCGAACTCAGGGAGGAACAATGACAGTGTCTCTTTCCAATAACCTAGCTATCGAAATGGTCGAGAATGATTCGGGGTGAAATTGTCACAATCGTTCAAATGTCTATGGAAATATCAATAAAATAAAACGCCTAGGGATAGGGAATCCCCGCTACGGACCGTATCTCATCGTTGTGATTCGTAGGTTTCATCATTGCTAGACTTGAATTTTAGGTGAACTAGTCGCAACTAGATGTGGAACCAAGCTCACGCTCTCGCGCTATTGCCGATCTATAGCAAACCTAGGATAGGGCCCAATCTCTTGCAAACCCTAGCCTAAGCCACTAGCATTAGGATCGACATCATCGTTCAATCGTATCTCGAGCCCACTCTCGTGCAAACTCGAGCTACGACCTAGGTTGAAATAGTTCCTACCCGTCCAATATCTTGCAAACGGGTATTGGCATAGAATTACAATTGAAAACCCTAGCCTTGGTCCAATCTCTTGCAAACCAATCCTAGAGGAGTCCAATCGTAAATCTAAATCGAATTTCTAGGGCTTCCTATCAATTGGGATCCAATCTCTTGCAAATCCCAATCGATATGAATCCCTAGCTATCCGTAATTTATCAATCCCAACCTAACCCTAATCAATTCTAGCAAGAATTTCACCAATTCATCACAATTTAGAAATAGGGTTCATAGGGTTCATCCCTATGCCCTAGGACGATAAAACTACTCACTAATCATCATGCAATTCATAAGAAAATCAATAGCAAAATCAACATAATTCATTGCAATAGAGAAATTATCAACAAAAATAGGGTTTTTGATAAGAAGAGAGACAAACCAATGAGAATCCAATAGCATCCAACAAAAGTAGCCTTTCTAATCTCTCCAAAAAGCCTAATTCTAATTATCTAAAAAGATCTCTAAAAAGGCTGCCAAAAGCATCAAAAAATTCTTCTAAACTAGGGCAAAAACTGGGTTTAAATACCCCTCAAAATCGCCAAGAAATTCGTGACAAAAATGTCCCTGTGCAGCCCAGAAATCGCACTTTACGCAGCAGGCGGGGCAGCTCACTCGGCCGAGTGACAAATATCACTCGGCCGAGTGATAAACCATGTACATTTAGAGTAAGTCAGGGATTTTCGGGGGTCTGTCTTCGGAAGTGACTCGGCCGAGTGGCTTTACTCACTCGGCCGAGGGGATTTTCATGCTCGGCCGAGTCGGCACCCTCAGTCGCCTGTACATTTCCAGTAAGTCGGTCTCTTTTGATAGTGAATTTTCCCATGCCACTCAGGCGAGGGGATCTTCATACTCGGCCGAGTGGACTATCGTCACTCGGCCAAGTGCACGCTGATTTCCTTCTGTGGTGCGTGTCCGGTCTGGTTGGCCGAGCGGTCTTCTTGCTCGGCCGAGTGAGTGCTTCACTCGGCCGAGTGAGATGCTGCAGATGCCAATCTTCATCGTTTCGCTTCCTCGTCGCTCCTACGAAGTTCCTTCCTCTTCCACTCGTCTTCCATCGCCGATTAGTCCTCAGAAGAGCATTGGGTGACACTCCGGAGTGGGTGCAAATCCTCTTGATTTCAAAATCACTCCGAATCGCTATATATCTCCTGAAATACGACAAAAACAAGAAATCGTGAAAAACATCGCAATATTGTCGAATAATCGTGAAAAACGCGATATGAGCGATCAAAGTGGCATGCAAACATGCAGAAAAAGGGTGTAAAATATGGAGTGATCAATATGCACGCCCCCTCTGTTCGGGGGTTTTAAGTATTTTTTGAATTTTTTTGTAGTAGGTAGATATACTTGTTATGTAGCTCTCCACAAAATTTCAGGTCAAACAAACACCATTTGGGCATCGAAACATCCATCACAAAAACGTTGCGCAAAACCGTCCAGAATTCTGGACAGTTTTGGGCAATGTTTTTGTGATGGATGTTTCGATGCCCAAATGGTGTTTGTTTGACCTGAAATTTTGTGAGGAGCTACATAACAAGTATATCTACCTACTGCAAAAAAATTCAAAAAAATACTTAAAACCCTGAACAGAGAGGGTGTTCGCAGGCAATTCTCCTGTGCACGTGCGCAGGCACATAAACCATATATATATATATATATAATCACTAATATATATATATATATATATATATATATATATATATATAATTATAGCGTGATGAGGCGACCTGACGGCGATATAGGGGGTTCCGGCAACCATCGAGACCCTGGAGGATCTACCACCTCGGATCAGCGGGGTTTTGGTGAGGATCGGGGAAATGGGGATCCTGCTATCACTAATGACGGCGACTGGCAGCAAGTAACGCGGAAAAGAAATGGAAACCAAGGATTAGGAGGCGTGAATCCTGTGCGAAATCAGATGCATACGAAGGGGGGTTTTCTTGAGAGGAGATCCGTGCAAGGAGGCGACAGATTTACAAGAGGTAGATGGAAGGCGCCGGGTTTTGAGAGGCATGGGGGAAACCAAATCCGAGGGGGCAGATCAGATTATCTTGGTGATGTACATAAAGTGCTCGACAGAGTACCTGTGAGGCCTAGCGTGGCTATTAAAATAAACACCTCAAGTACTAAGATAACTTGGTCAGACGTATGTTCGAACAGGCGAAAGTATGAGGAATCTAGAACGTTGTCATACATACCACCTGTGACCAAGGAGGATGGCTCCACTATTGGTAGAGTGGATGGAGCTATGATCGATAGGGGGTCTAAGAGATGGGAAAATACCCTGGTAGGATATGTACTTGGGGATGTTCCCTACTATGGGCAAATTAAAGCGTGGGTGGACCGGTTATGGAAGATAAAAAAGGGTGTACATATCTACAGCCGGGAAAATGGGGTTTTCTACTTCAGATTCAGTTGCGAGGAGGAATGTGAACGAATTTTATATGGGGGACCTTAGCTATTTGATGGGAGGTTAACTGTGCTCCAACGATGGAGCCCTACCTTGCAGCATGATAGGGATATGCTGTCTACGGTCCCGGTATGGGTCCAGCTGCATAGTTTACCAGTTAACATGTGGGCTTTGGAGATTCTCAATGTTGTGGCTTCCTTGATAGGTATGCCCATATGCCTTGATAGATCTACAGCAAATCTAGAGAGGCTGTCCTACGCCAGATGCCTTGTGGAAGTAAATGCAAGAACACCACTTCCACTTAGGGTTGGAGTGGAGCTAGATGATGGTACTATAATTAACATGGACATGAAGTTTGAGGGCGAGCCCCCTAGGTGCAGCCATTGCATTTGTTTCGGTCATGCAGATACGCATTGCCCTGACTTACTGAAGCCCCCTTCAATCCTAGCTGAAATTACTGAACAATAAAGGATACATGAAAACTAAATGAGGACATACTGGGGAAAACTCCTAATGATGATGTTGCTGAAGGTGTGTCTACAATAAATGAGTTGGAAAAGCCTGCACCCATAGTGAATGAGATCCCTACCCAAATAAAGTCTGTGCCATTAGGGGCTTATACTAAACCGGGTGCTAGGGTAACCCAGGAAGCAGCTAAGGATTCAGATACTCAGTCAGACAGTGAGCTAGAATGGGTACCAGAAGAGGGGGGGTTTTGGAAATGACAGATTTAGGCAAGGCATTTATTCCCCATGCTCCTGATGCTACTACAGGTGATTCCGAAAACCATTCTGAATCTTGCCATGTGCTACAATCAACATCCGGGACTGAGAAAGGAGTATCAGGAACTAAAAGTGCAGCTCCTAATATGCATGTACAGGATATTTGTGGGGATATGGGAGTCCAAAAGCAAACTGAGGAGGTTGTACTGGATGCAACCTCTAAAGAGGCAAACAAAACCGGAAATGAGCATGGTTTGGAGCACCCAGCACCAATCAAGGAAGGAATGAATTTACTACCCGGGGTTAACAGGTCAGCACCTTCACTGCTAGAAGATACGCTTGAATGTGAAATTGATAGGGTCCCTGAAATTCTGAGTTACCCAAATCCTGAATGGGAAAAGGAAGTTGAAGAGAATGAAAACACAACAGCGGCAAGGAAAACTCATAAGAAATCATTGTCTGTCCCTTCACTGGCTGTTAATACTAGGAGAAGTACAAGGCTCAAAGAGGGTGAGCTTGTACGCAAACCCCCAAATCCCTCCCAATGACTGTCTTCTTTTGGAATACATGTGGCATCAACAATTCGGTGAGGCGCAGAGATCTAAGAGATAGAATTAAGTTGGTGAAACCATCGATGGTAATTCTTTTGGAGACGAAGATTAAACATGGCAAAAAACCATTTACTTCTGGCATCCCCAAGCACTGGAAAACAGTGGATAATTTCTCTTCTCATAAAGGTTGCCAAATCCTGATAGACATGGATCCACTAATCTGGAAAGTAGACAAGGTATCTAGCTCTAGTCAGCACATCACTATTTTCTGTTGTAATGCAGGGGGGTTTTTCATTACACATGTCTGATGTTTATGGCTCAAACTCAATTTCCGAGAGGAAAGAGCTGTGGAAGCTCTTGAGAGCTGACGCCTCTAAGATGCAAAATTCCCATTGGCTTGTTGGGGGAGATTTCAACTGTGTGCTTTATGCCAAGGACAAAGTGGGAGGGCGGTAGCTACATGACAATATGGTGGGCGAATTTCATGATTGCATAAATGATTGCTCGCTTCAGGAGATTAAAAGTGTGGGAAACAAACTCAGCTGGTGCAACAGACGGATTGGTAACGGTCAGATTGCAGCTCAACTAGACAGGGCCTTTTGCAATGCTAACTGGTTAGGGAAGCTCGCAGAAACATTTGTTGAATATCTAGATCCGCAGACGAGCGACCACTCCCCCTTGGTGGTTAGATTCCACTCTCAGGTACCGTCTGACCCAAAACCTTTCAAATTTTTCAACCACTGGACAAAATTGGCAGGTTTCAAGGACTTCATGGAAACAAATTGGAATCAGTTAATTGTGGGCTCCCCAATGTACAGAATAACCCAAAAGCTCCAGCACCTTAAGCCTCTAATTCGTGGTTGGGCACATGCGAAAACCACGGAGCTGGACATTCCTACTTGTCGCAAGCAACTTGAGGGAATCTGGGCCTCCCCTAATTTACATTCTGATCCTATCCTGCAACGGAGTGAAAAATCTCTCTTCCGAGCTTGCAAAGTATCTGGACCTAGAGGAGGAAATGTATCGCCAGTAAAGCCGCCAAAATTGGATGAATCTTGGTAACAAAAATACAAAATTCTTTTACACTTCTATGAAATCAAGACATGGGCACAACAATCTGGGCCATCTTGTTGACACTAATGGGATTCAAGATAGAACCTATGAAGACTTGAAAATTGAAGCCCCGAGGTTTTATGAAAATTTGTACAAACAGACGGATATTGGAATGTGTTTCCTAAGCTTACTCCAATGCGTATAGTCACGAAGAATGCTAGTTCTTGGCTAGAGAGAAGAGTATCTGGGGAGGAAATAAAGGAGGTGGTCTTTCAAATAGGAGCAGATAAAGCTCCTGGTCCAGATGGATATAATGGTTTTTTCTACCACCAATACTGGTACCTGATTGTGGGAGAAGTCGCTGTTGCAGTCCAGTCTTTCTTTAAATCTGGTACCATTCTTCGTCAGATCAACCACACTTTTCTCACTTTGATTCCCAAAAATTCAAATGCGACCGGTTTGGGTGACTACAGACCCATCGCTTGCTGCAATGTTTTATATAAAGTCATCAGCAAGGTGATTTGCAACAGATTAAAAGTGGTTATCCATGAACTCATCTCTCCAAATCAAGTGGCTTTCCTCAAAGGCATGCTCCTATCTGACAGTACCCTCCTGGCCCATGAACAAATAAAGGATTTTAGCAATCCCATGGGAGCTAGAGCATGCCTTAAACTTGACTTGAGAAAGGCTTTTGATTCTGTTAACCACGAATTCGTATACTATATTCTCCACCGATTCGGGTTATCTTTCAAATACATCAATTGGGTTAAAGGATGCATCTCCACCCCAAGTTTCTCTGTCATGGTGAATGGGACCCCAGTTGGACATTTCGAAAGCAACAGGGGTCTAAGGCAGGGCGATCCCATATCCCCTTATCTCTTCGTCATCGTCATGGAAGCCTTCTCTTTGCTCATCCACAAGGCCATGGTTTCTCGTACCATTCATCCCATGAGACAGGCAGGTTCTATTTCCCACCTCCTATTCGCTGATGATCTTCTTATATTCTGTCGCGCCAATCGCCATTCTTTACTTGGTCTCAAAGCTATGCTCCATGAATTTACAAGTTACACGGGACTTCACATCAATTGGGAGAAAAGTGCAGCTATTTTTAGTAAAGGCACAAGGGATCCTTCTACTTTAGCGGATTACCTGTGTATTAAATTGGCCTCGACAATCACCACCTACCTTGGCCTGCATCTTTCCTTAAAATACCCGAAAGCCCAAATGTATAGCAGGTTGGTTGACAGGTGCAGGAAGAGGCTCACGGGATGGATCTCAACCACTCTCTCCATATCAGGGCGTATTCACTACTAAAAAAATGGTATTTACCAACGTTTTTATGCCAGCGTTTTAAAGAAAAGGTGGCATATGTCTATTGGTATTGCGACATTTGCCAGCGTTTATAAGAACGCCGGCAAATGGTAGACTTTTACCAGCGTTTATAAAAACGTTGGTAAAAATGCTGGGATTTTCCCAGCGCATTTCGAAAAGCGCTGGCAAATGCTGGACGTTTCCTGACGCTTTTTTAAAACGTTGGCAAATGCTGGACTTTTTCCGACATTTTCTAAAAACGTTGGGAAAAGCTAGAATATTGCCAACGCTTTCCGAAAAACGTCGGCAAATACTAGACGTTTCCAATCGCCTTTTTCAAATGTTGGGAAATGCTGGACTCTTCTGCCGGAGCTTTCCGAAAAACGTTGGAAAATGCGTGACTTTTCCCGACGCTTTTTTAAAACGTCGACAAATACTAGACGTTTCACGACGCTTTCTAAAACATACCGGCAAATGCTTGACATATCCCAACGTTTTAGTGTAAACGTTGGTAGGAGGAAAAGGTTTTAGTTGCAGTCTTGTAAATTATTAATGGAGAACTTGTAAATAAATGAATGAATTTCAACAAGCCTTAGTGGTAGGCTTGTAAATATTTTTTAATGCAACTTGTGTAAGTAATATTCAAGAAGTTTTATTTTATATAAAATGATTTGGTGAAATATAGTTAAAGTCTATGAAAGTGTATAAAATATCACTTTGGAAATGATTTGCATTTTAGCCGATAACCCCAAGGTTTTTTTTTGATTCAATATTGTGATTCTACGTTGAAAAGGTACGCACATAGATGGCGACAACGAAAATTTCCCCTTCCTGCGACAACGAAAATCTCTCCCCCCACAAAAAAATTCACCCTAAACCCCTATTTACCGCCGCCTTGTAGAACCCCCCAAATTTCCCCCGAAAATTTCCCCTTCCCGCGGCAACGAAGATCTCCGGCCCCCCAAAATTCATCCCGAACCCCTATTTAACGCCGCCGCCTTGTAGAACCCCCCCATTTCCGCCGAAACCCTATCTCCCGTCGCCATATATGCCCTCTAACAGACGGTCAGGACATCCTCCTCCAAGCTCCACAACAGGCCGCCATCTTCATCTTCAACCAGTGTCGAGGCCACGCCGTTGTCCTCAGCCTGTGCTGCCGTCGATTGTCTCTCTCTGCCCCCGCCTCAAGGTTCGTGACGTGCGTTTATATTTCATATATTTACGCACGTTTTCTTCCGTGTTTTTCTGTATTTTACCGCCGTCTTTTATTCGTTTTCTCGTGTTTTCTTGTGTTTTCTTGTTTTCTTTCACTTTTCCGTGTTTTCCATGTTTTGCAGGAGTTTACTGGCATTTGGGGCATAAAACGATGATATCATGTGTCCCCGGAGCAATGGGAGGAGTCACGTGTGATCCAGGGGGTCAAACGACGAAGATTGCATCTTTCAGCCCCTCACCCGATCGGTTGGTCATCTCCAACCGATCGGGTGATGCACGCGTGCACCACCCGGGCGCAGCTTGGAGCTCACGAGAATTCACCCGGTCGGTTCAGTGACCGGGTCAAAAGCTCAAAGTCTCTGGAAATTCGAAGCTGATTGCCAACCGATCGGGTGACCTTCACCCGATCGGTTCACCTGTAGCTGAATTTTGACAGCCAAGACTCGAAGATCCAACCGGTCTCCTCACCCGGTCCGTACCAAGATCCAACCGGTCGGCACCAAGATCCAACCGACCGCACCAAGTTCCAACCGACCGGTTCATACTGACCGGGTGAAACCCCCGCATTGCGCTGTAATTTTGTGAAGCGGCTCACCCGACCGGTTGACTTGTCAACCGATCGGGTGATGTCGTTTTCTATAAATAGAACCCTAGGTTTCCCAGATTCGGGAGTTGGTTATTTTTTACTGTTTTCTTCATTTTGTGACGGCTGTAATTTTCCAGTTTTTGTAAGTTTTTGGATCTTTGTGAAACTTTAGTATTATCTTAATTGCTTTACTACCATTGCATTTCTATTATCTGATTATGATTTTGACGGTCCATTTTCATTTAGATCACTTTTTGATGAATATTTGTGAGTAGTTCTCTAATCCGGGATTTTGGCGGAAACCCCTTCGGGGGCTCTTCCCGATGCGTCCATAGGGTTAGGAAATCTATAGGGATTAGGAATCTAACGGTTACGCGGGGTGTTTTATTGTCATCGGCGGGAAAAAGACCGCCTTTGACCGTTGGGCCAAGGGGGAATAAACTTGGCGGTTGACTCCCTAGCCATAGCTCACGCCCTTAGCGTAGATGTCGAATCCTAGCGCACGGGAGCGGCAGGATGAGACGTTGGGAGTTATCGTTGCGAGCTTAGTGCTCCCGGAGTCGATCAGTGTTAATGGACACTGGAGTGCCCACTGATCGAACCCGGGAAGTCCGACGTATCATCCTGGGCATCGACCGGAATATCGGGCCCATGGGATGCCGGTACCACTTTTAGAGGCAACGTCTCACCATTAGACCCTAATTCTGATCGCCATCCTACCCGTAGGCCGCATCGGCGAGAGTCGCTCGTTGGGGTCGAAACCAGAGTCCCGGGTTTTTTTTCCTTCATATTGTCTATACCTTGCATTTTTTTACCGTGACAAACCCTCAATTGATCCGGGCTAGCTCGCCCATGGGGTGATTTTGATCCTCTTTGACACAAGCACATCCGCGCCTCCCTGTGTTCGACCCCCAAGCCACACTACAACACTGTGCGCTTGCGGTTACAAATATCTAAACCTCCACCGGGTCCCCCGGCCATTTGCGGCTTGCAAACCGGGACCACGTCAAGTTTATGGCGCCGTTGCCGGGGAAGCAACGTGCTTGTTATATTTGGATTTCATGAACCCTCGTGTCTAGCTCCCATCCCTACCTCGCGATAATTTTCGCACTCTACACTTTTCAATTTCACTTGTACATATTGTAGATAGTAATTGTATAGTACTAATTGACTGAATCGCCGAGCTACCGTCGCTACCTTCGGTTCCCGTTTATGCAACCCGTGCTTTTGACGTGTTTGCTATTTGTGCAGTTCTCTCTCTCTCTCTCCTTTCTTGTAGGTTCTTTGCCCCACGTCGAGGATGTTGCATGCGGTTTCAGGAGACATCTGGGATCACTCACACTATATCCGCTGTTTGGCACGAAGCTTAGCAGAATCCATGAATACTTCAAATATACTATCCCTTCTGTCTGCCGTCGTGGAAAATCAGAGGAGATATCAAGATACGCAGGAGCATCTTGCCACGGCAACTCTCTTTCCTCACGGTGAAGTAGCGTATATCGACATTCCTAGCCCCGATTTTAGCAAGGAAGAGTTGTTCGCGGAGTTTGGTCAGGAGAACCATCAGGCTGAGTCTGTGGGCTACGTTGGACAGGAACCGATCTATTCCTTGCAGACTTCTATCGAGCATCCCGAATCTTTGAAAAATGAGGAAGCTAGAAACAGTTGTGGAGAACCATCGACGGTTGAAACCTGTTTTCACTTAGAAGCCTTCTTCCCGGACAATTATTATAAGCTTGAAAGAGACCCAATGCCTTCCTCGGTCGTTCCCACAATACCCTGCGAGACTTTGCCATGCGGAACCGCGGCTGGGAGTGAGGTTCAGGATGCTGGCTTCCAAGAAATCCACGAAGAACTCCTTTCCCTTGATGATGCTCAGCTTGAAAAGTATGCGTCGGGGCCTCACGAAGTTGAAATGAAAGAGTTACCCCCGGGGCTAAAGTATGAATATTTGGGGGCTGGCTCGACCCTACCGGTCATAGTGAACTCTTCACTGCCTGAAGACCAAATGACCAGACTTCTTGGTGTTTTAAAAAGGTTTAAGGGAGTTTTCGGATATGCAATTGAAGATTTAAAAGGGGTTAGCTTAGGCCTCTGCTCACACAGAATTCTGCTTGAAGATGAGCAAGCCTCCTCGATTGAGCCGCAGCGGAGGCTAAATCCCATAATGATGGAAGTTGTAAAAAAGGAGATCGTTAGGCTTCTACATGCCGGTATCATATACCCTATCTCCGATAGTCGCTGGGTTAGCCCGGTGCACGTCGTACCCAAGAAAGGAGGAATGACGGTGGTTCGCAACGAGAAGAACGAGCTAATACCAACGAGGACCGTCACGGGGTTCAGGATGTGCATTGACTATAGAAAGCTGAACAAGGCAACGAGGAAGGATCATTACCCTCTCCCCTTCATTGACCAGATGCTCGAGAGGCTGGCGAAGCATAACTATTTCTGTTTCATGGACGTGTACTCAGGGTTTCTTCAGATCCCTATTCATAACGATGACCAGGAGAAGACGACTTTCACTTGCCCATTCGGGACATATGCCTATAGAAGAATGCCGTTCGGACTTTGTAACGCCCCTGCTACATTCCAAAGACTCATGTCCGCTATCTTCTCCGACTACTCCCAGGACATCATGGAGGTTTTCATGGACGACTTCTCCGTCTATGGAACTAAATTTGACTTGTGCCTCAGTAATCTAACTAAAGTCCTGCAGAGATGTCAAGAAAAGGGATTACTCCTAAACTGGGAGAAGTGCCACTTCATGGTCCAAGAAGGGGTTGTGCTGGGGCACGTCATCTCTTCAAGGGGAATCGAGGTTGATAAGGCTAAAGTTGAGGTGATTGAAAAGCTTCCACCACCGCTCAATCTTCGAGGAGTCCGTGGATTTCTGGGACATGTGGGATTTTATTGCCGCTTCATAAAAGACTTCTCGAAGATTTCCAGGCCGCTGACCTAACTCCTCATGAAGGACGTGCCTTTCGTCTTCAGCGAGGAGTGTATGGAGGCCTTCCGCACCCTGAAACAAGCTTTGATTTCCGCGCCCATAATACAGCCACCGGACTGGAATCTACCCTTTGAGATAATGTGCGACTCTAGTGATTATGTGGTTGGTGCCGTCTTGGGGCAGAGGAAGGATAAAAATCTTCATGTCATATATTATACGAGCAAAACCCTTGATGCCGCCCAAATAAATTATACTACCACGGAAAAAGAATTGCTAGCGGTCATCTACGCCATGGACAAGTTTCGGCAATATCTCGTTGGCGCCAAAGTGATCGTGCACACAGATCACGCGGCTCTTAAATACCTATTGAGCAAGAAGGAAGCTAAGCCGCGGCTCATTAGATGGATTCTCCTCCTCCAGGAATTCGACCTGGAAATCAGAGACAAGAAGGGGGCAGAGAATGTTGTTGTCGATCACCTGTCCAGGATGCCTACCCTCGATTTAAATGCTACGCCGATCGATGATTATCTCCCTGATGAGCATCTTTTCTCTGTCTCTTCCTCCTGGACCCCTTGGTACGTCGACTTCGCAAATTATCTGGCTTGTGCCATCGTCCCCCATAATGTGAGCTTTCAGCAGAAGAAGAAATTTTTCCATGAGGTCCGCAAATTCTATTGGGATGACCCTCACCTGTACAAAACCTGCAATGATGGGGTGATACGAAGATGCATCCCTAAAACTGAGGCGACCTCCATCATTTCCCACTGCCACGATCAGCAATGTGGAGGGCATGCGAGCACCTACAAGACCACCGCAAAAATTCTCCAGAGCGGATTCTACTGGCCAACACTATTCAAGGACACACATGCTTATGTCCAGGCCTGCGATAAATGCCAAAGGGCGGGGAATATCTCAAAAAGGAATGAGATGCCTCAACACTACATCCTGGAGGTAGAAATCTTCGATGTTTGGGGAGTGGACTTGATGGGACCTTTCCCTTCCTCTTCAGGGAACCAATATATCTTGGTGGCTGTGGATTACGTATCGAAATGGGTTGAAGCAATAGCCAGTCCAACCAATGATTCCAGAGTGGTGGCCAAGTTCTTTAAAAACAACATCTTCCCGCGGTTCGGTGTACCTCGTGTCCTGATCAGTGATGGAGGGAGCCACTTTATAGAGAAGAAATTCGAGGCTCTCTTGAAAAAGTACAGGGTGCAACACCGGGTGGGGCGTGCCTACCACCCGCAGACCAGCGGTCAGGCGGAAGTCTCTAACCGGGAGATTAAAAGCATACTTGAAAAGACGGTGGCCAACTCTAGGAAGGATTGGTCATCAAAACTTCCTGACGCGCTTTGGGCCTACAGGACGGCATTTAAAACTCCGATCGACACAACCCCCTACCGGCTTGTCTATGGGAAAGCTTGCCATCTACCTATGGAATTGGAGCATAAGGCATTTTGGTCAATTAAGAATCTAAACCTTGACGCCAAGGAGGTAGGTGGGCACCGGCAGTTACAACTCAACGAGCTCGACGAGATCAGGCTCAATGCCTATGAAAACGCCAAGATTTACAAAGAGAAATTGAAGAGGTGGCACGATAAGCGAATCTTGAAGAGAGAACTCAAAGAAGGGGACTTAGTTCTCCTATTCAACTCAAAGCTGAAGCTCTTTCCTGGAAAGCTCAAGTCAAGGTGGTCGGGACCATTCCGCGTCACCAAGGTGTTCCCGCATGGGTCTATTGAGATAATGGGAAGGGATGAGCCGTTTAAAGTCAATGGACAGCGTCTGAAACATTATGCTGTAGGAGAAACGGAACTCTCTCCGGTCGGATTCTCAACGACCGACAACTCTTCCTCGAACCCTCCGGATCCTAATTGACCACTGCTTGAGGCGTCGAGCGTACGACGTTAAACAAAAGCGCTTCATGGGAGGCAACCCATGCTCTAAATCTCTATCTCCAATTTTTGGAATTATTTCTAACTTTATTTTATCTATTTTTGATAAATAAATCCAGCCGCAAGAACCTCCGTTGAAGACTGAGGCCATGTGTGCATTGTTTGCAGGAAACAAGACCCCAACCGATCGGGTGATAACTCACCCGATCGGTTGAGACGTATCAGCTAAATGGCCGAATCAGTTACCTAACGAACCGACCGGGTGAAGACAGCCGAGACCGGGTCGCTGACCGTGTGGGTAGAGCTGAACTTTCGGGAAATTTGGAGATCGCATCAACCGATCGGTTGAGTAATATCGCGATCGGGTGAGTGGCCGGGTGAAGTATCACATGTTCTCGGGAAAGATTTGGGAAGCTGTCAACCGATCGGGTGACTATCCACCCGGTCAGTTCGCCTGTAGCTGTTGGCCGACAGGAAATTTTCGAAATTCGTCCGCCTGATCGGGTGAGAACTCACCCGATCGGTTCAGTTTCACCCCTATAAATACCCCTACTGCACGACGACCGCCACCCGACCCCCAAAAATCCCCTTCACGCGATTACGCACCCTCCAACTGTCGAATCTGATGGGAATCTAGTCCCACCCCAAGTGGTTTGTTTTGTTGATGATCACACCAAATGTTGTTAAATTACTAATCATACTACTTAAGTGTGTAGGTTGTGCAATAAGCTAATTGAAGCTCGAAACATACTCCGAGAAGAAGAACTTCAACCACACACATAGAAGATGAAGATGAATTTAGCTCGCAACTTCAAAGCTCAAGCACAAGAAGAGTTCAAAGATGAAGCTTAAAGAATGTGCTCAAGCTAAAGCTAAAGAGGAGCTCAAATTCAAGCGAAGCATGTGCACCTAGCTCAAGCTCATTCATGGCTTCACGTTCTTCATAAAGTCTAGTGTGTGAGTTGTTTTTCATTTTCTTAGGAATTATGTCAAAGCCAAGAAGAATTTGCACACACACAAAATGATTTTCTAAAATGTTTTTAAAACTCATTTTAAACTTATTTGAGAGCATACTTTTCATAGAAGCTAAGTTTCAATTTGTAGTCAACTACAAACACCATGTAGTTCACTACACTGATTTCTGTCTTCTACCAGAAAAGATAGTCTGGTAGTCGACTACCTAAGTTAGGGAGTCGACTACCAGTAGTAACAGATTTTCTCTGAGACACTCTGGGAGTCGACTACCACGGTTAGGGAGTCGACTACCTGCTGTGCGACCAGAATTCCTTGATTCACTCTCTCATTTATTCATTGCTTGATTTTTGGGCTAAAGTCAAACTTGATTTGAATTATTTTGAATTCTCCTTTGGCTCTATAAATAGAGACCCTATCAGAACATTTTCTTCACCAATTTACTCTTGAGCAAAATTCTTATTCTCTCAAAAAGCTCTCATCGTTCTCATCGCTCTCAAAGTTCTTCATAGCCAAATCGGTTTTTCAATTTCTGATCTTATTTCTTATATTCTTTTACAATTCTTTTTAAGATCATTATTATTATTTGGCTATTGCAAATTGGTTTTCAAAATCCTTCTCTTTGATTTTTTATATTCTCAAAGGATTTTTGAAACATCTAGATTATAGATCACATCGAATAATTTCATATTCTTTGTGTGATCTAAGAACACATCTAGATTCTAGATCACAGTGAATAAACTCATATTCTTTGTGTGATCTACGAATGATTTAAATTCTTTTAGCCACGTTAAGCACAATTGCAAATTTAATCTTGGCTATAGAATTATTGGGTGTAAAAACCAATCTCCACCAATTCATTGTGGTGTATTGGATTTGATTTTACTTGTAGTCCCTTGGTGATAAGGGTGGTTGAAAATCCTTGTTGTAGGCAAGGTGTTTGTGAAAAGTCCTCGGATTGTGAGGCAAGGTAAAGTCCTCGGGTTGTGAGGCAAGGGTAAAATCCTAGACAAGTCTAGGTGGTTGGAAATCCTAGTGAAGGCTAGGTGTTTGTATTGCTAAGGCAATAGTGGAAATCTCGTACCGGATTGGTCGGGGACTGGACGTACCCAGGGTTGTGGGGAACCAGGATAAAAATCCTTGTGTTTGCGTTTGATTCTCTCTGTGATTGTTTATCTCTACTTTGTTTATCTTGATTCATTGAATACTACATTTGTAACTCATTCATAATATATTGCAAGATCAATTTCTGTATCTACTTCTCTATTGTACTTCCGTGTAATCGTTTATATCTTCATTAAGTATTCGCTTAACTGAGCTGTGCATAATATCCCTCTGGGAGTCGACTACTGTTCTTAGGGAGTCGACTACCAGAAGAGTTTTATCTCTGACTTGTTTTGAAGATTAATTAAGTTGATTAAGAACCAAGCGTAGATCACTCTACTTGGTTTCTTAGGCAACATTAGAAGGTTTTGTTTTGTGTTGATTGATTAAAGAACGAAAAAGTTTTATCTTTATACAACACTATTCAACCCCCCCTTCTAGTGTTGTTTGCCATCCACAGGATCCAACAGAATCGACCTCCTCCACCCAACATACTGCCCCTAGATCCTCATCCCCACTCACTCCCATACTTCCCCACCCTCGCCACCTTGCCATCATCAACATTCCATCATCAAAACATCCAAACCCTAAACATAGCCCCCAAAATTTTCGAAAATCCTGTTTCTTATCGGATCAGCGAGCGGCGGCTTCCAGAATTGCTTCCTCCTACTATGTGAGTCCCCCGGGAGCTTGATCTTGCTACATTTATGGGTAACACCTTTCCACTCTACACATCTCTTACCTTATCTGTAATGTCCTGAATTGGTGTTATACTTGCTTCGCCTGCTTTATAATTATCATAGGCACGCTCCCACTTTCCTTTTCACCATCCACGTAGTCGCCATGTCTAGAAAAGGGAAAGAGATTGCCTCATCTTCACGCCGTAATCCGCTTTACGGACCCTTTTCACCCTCTTTCCTTGGCATAAACCTTACGTCTGAGGAGCAATCTGATCGTTTACAAGCCCTCCTTCATCGCCCTATCCGACCTACTCTTTTCGCGGACTTCTCCACCCTACAATCCCTTGGACTCTTTAGGGGCGTCTGTGCACTTTTTTGTTTCATAGGTTGTGATTATCTTCTGCGGACCCAGGCCAATACACACAGAAATCTCACGCTTGAATTCCTCAGTTCTCTCGAGGTGTCTGATCATGGCTTCACTTTCCGGGCCTTCAATTGCGATTTTTCCATGAGCTTCGTCCAGCTTAACAACAATCTACTCTTCCCTAACCCCGATCGCCCTATTGAATGGCCTACTCATGATCGATCTGACATTTTTTCTCGCTTCCGGGCTGATGGTGTTTGGCAACGATTCACCCGATACACCTCCTTTCCGGCGGTAGCCCTCGCCTCCTACATCATACACACTTGCTACCGTTTTGCTCACTGCTTCCTTGCCAACACCATTTTCGCTCGTGTTGATGTATCCGCGGTGTCTAGAGATGAGCTGTTCTTTCTCTACGCCATGTCCCATGACCGGATTCATGGCGAAATCCCTTTCCCCTTAAACACCGCCCATTGGATCGTCCACGAGCTCTTATCCGTCAGTCGTGCTGCTTCTGGGTCTATCTGCTGCGGGGGTATTGTCACTCTTATTGTCAGCTTTGTCTTGAGGATGCCCTCTGACCTCCCTATTGTCCTGGGACGTAACCATATCGATCGCGACTACTTGATCTCTATCGGCATGCTTACTCCTTTTGGGGAGGATCGTGCAGCCTACCTCTATAGTCCCGCCTGCACTCCTTTTGCCATCCTCCCACCCTCATCTTCGGAGCGTTTCCCCCTACGCCTTACATACCTGCCCTGGGAGTTCTACCCAGATCCTTGGTACGCTTCACTCGTCCACTTCTCGCCCGTGGATCCTCCCGATTGGCACCAGTACGTCGGTCCACCCCGTCCAACCATCATCCACCATGATCCATCGATGTATCCCGATCCTCCGGTTGTCCTGCCTGTTGCCCCCCTTCTCCTATTCGCACACCCTCTCCTTCGTCCTCGGAGGATTCCTTCTACCATTATTCACCACCCTCCTCGCCATCCCCTTACCATTCCACCACCAGCGACTCCGATTAACTTCCACTTCCTCTATTTTAGTGTGTTGTCGTGTTTTGTTCTTGTGTGTGTGCTTGTTTCATTTTTGTGTGTCGTGTCATTTTCTTTCTTTCTTTTTCTATTTTCGTGTCGTGTGGTTTGATTTTGATTTTTCTTTATTTTCTTTTTCGTATCTATGTTTTCCTTGTTTTTTATTTCTATTTGTGTCGGTGCGTATTCCCCCCCCCCTCATTTTCATTGCCCTCTCGTACTCACTCTTATTGCATTGAGGACAATGCAAACTTCAGCTTGGGGGAGTCGCACTTTGTGCGTCGTTTGAGTCTTTCTTTTTTCGTTTTTGTGTCTTTTTCATCGTGTTTTTAATTTTTCTTTTCTTCTTTTTATCTCTTTCTCCTAGAGATGAGCCCTATGATGGATAATTACCACAAAATCACACACACCTAGCATAGCATTGATAATCACACTCACTAACCCTAGGATATCGAGTCCTCTTACATTTCACGCATCGTGGGTCCACTTAGCTTTTTGTGAGTCGTGTGTCGTGCCTAGCTGTTTGGTATGCTTCTACTTTGTGATTCACTTTATATACCTGTCCAGGAATGACCCCTAGATTATCACGCTTCGATATAAATAATGCGGTATTTGCTTCTCTTGCCTGTTTCTGAATGCATGATTATATATATATCGTATGCTTCATTTTGCATGTGTCGGGATTCCACAATTAAGGACTAGGATAACCCATTTAGCCCATGCTCTAATTAGCGAGAATAGTTTCCTTTGCCCAATTGTTTAGATTCCGATTTCTTTTTTTTGTTTTACTTGGTGCAAATCCCCTCGCCGTGTACCGTTCTCCCACTTGGGAGAGTACACATGTGTATAGCCAAAAAGCCCCAAAAATCCAAAAAAAGGAGAAAAGAAAAGAAAAACCCAAAAAGAAGAGAAATGAAAAGAAAAGCAAAAGAAAAAAAAATGGTATACCCAAAAGTTCAAAAAAAATACAAATACCCGAAACCCAAAAAAAAATTTCCAGTGTGAATATTTTCCTACTTGCCAAGAATAAAGGGAAGGCGAGAATTTGCACCGAGTGTTCTTCTCCACATCATCTCAACCCCCATCGGTTTCGAAAACACTTGGCTTAGGAACTTTTTTAGCTATTATCTAGGCTATAGTGGTGTGATTTCCTTAACCCTAGTTGTGGAGTCCTTGACGCATGATATGTTTCGATTCTCTCTATTCTCATGCATGCTTGAACTACTTATATTCACCGCTTTATTCAATTCGAATCGATATTTGGGTCATTTCCTGAATTTGTGTATATCGAGCTTTATCGCACATCGTAGATAGTGACACGGACTGCTAGCGCACGACCACACTCACTCGCGCTTCACCGCGTGGGCCCACGGCTCTTGTTTGGACTCGTATTCCTAGGTTTAGTGATGTGATTTGGCGTTTGCTTGCTTGGTGTGTCGTTTTTGATTTTGTTGGCCCTGACGGGCGATCTAGGATATAGAGTTTTCTTTTTCTCTCTTCCTCTCTACTTTTCCCCTCCGAGCTCCTACTCTCACTCGTCTTCCTCGAGGACGAGGAAGAGTTCAGCTTGGGGGATTTTGACGTGAGTTTATATTTCATATATTTACGCACGTTTTCTTCCGTGTTTTTCCGTATTTTACCGCCGTCTTTTGTTTGTTTTCTCGTGTTTTCTTGTGTTTTCTTGTTTTCTTTCACTTTTCCGTGTTTTCCGTGTTTTGCAGGAGTTTACTGGCATTTGGGGCATAAAACGATGATATCATGTGTCCCCGGAGCAACGGGAGGAGTCACGCGTGATCCAGGGGGTCAAACAACGAAGATTGCATCTTTCAGCCCCTCACCCGATCGGTTGGTCATCTCCAACCGATCGAGTGATGCACGTGTGCACCACCCGGGCGCATCTTGGAGCTCACGAGAAGTCACCCGGTCGGTTCAGTGACCGGGTCAAAAGCTCAAAGTCTCTGGAAATTCGAAGCTGATTGCCAACCGATCGGGTGACCTTCACCCGATCGGTTCACCTGTAGCTGAATTTCGACAGCCAAGACTCGAAGATCCAACCGGTCTCCTCACCCGGTCCGCACCAAGATCCAACCGGTCGGCACCAAGATCCAACCGACCGCACCAAGTTCCAACCGACCGGTTCATACTGACCGGGTGAAACCCCCGCATTGCGCTGTAATTTTGTGAAGCGGCTCACCCGACCGGTTGACTTGTCAACCGATCAGGTGATGTCGTTTTCTATAAATAGAACCCTAGGTTTCCCAGATTCGGGAGTTGGTTATTTTTTACTGTTTTCTTCATTTTGTGACGGCTGTAATTTTCCAGTTTTTGTAACTTTTCGTATCTTTGTGAAACTTTAGTATTATCTTAATTGCTTTACTACCATTGCATTTCTATTGTCTGATTATGATTTTGACGGTCTATTTTCATTTAGATCGCTTTTTAATGAATATTTGTGAGTGGTTCCCTAATCCGGGATTTTGGCGGAAACCCCTTCGGGGGCTCTTCCCGATGCGTCCATAGGGTTAGGAAATCTATAGGGATTAGGAATCTAACGGTTACGCGGCGTGTTTTATTGTCATCGACGGAAAAAAGACCGCCTTTGACCGTTGGGCTAAGGGGGAATAAACTTGGCGGTTGACTCCCTAGCCATAGCTCACGCCCTTAGCGTAGACGTCGAATCCTAGCGCACGGGAGCGGCAGGATGAGACGTTGGGAGTTATCGTTGCGAGCTTAGTGCTCCCGGAGTCGATCAGTGTTAATGGACACGGGAGTGCCCACTGATCGAACCCGGGAAGTCCGACGTATCATCCTGGGCACCGACCGGAATATCGGGCCCATGGGATGCAGGTACCACTTTTAGAGGCAACGTCTCACCATTAGACCCTAATTCCGATCGCCATCCTACCCGTAGGCCGCATCGGCGAGAGTCGCTCGTTGGGGTCGAAACCAGAGTCCCGGGTTTTTTTTCCTTCATATTGTCTATACCTTGCATTCTTTTACCGTGACAAACCCTCAATTGATCCGGGCTAGCTCACCCATGGGGTGATTTTGATCCTCTTTGACACAAGCACATCCTCGCCTCCCTGTGTTCGACCCCCAAGCCACACTACAACATCGTGCGCTTGCGGTTACAAATATCTAAACCTCCATCGGGTCCCCCGGCCATTTGCGGCTTGCAAACCTGGACCATGTCAGTTCGTCCTTTCGTCTTTCTCTAACCCCAACCCATTGTTGTCGTCATCTTCTATCTTTTATGCGATCGATGGCTTCGCTCGACCATGGTTGGGTTATATGCTTGTTTACCTTACATTGAACACAACCCTTGCTTCAATGATTAGTCTTAGTTTTCTTAGTTTTTCTTTGTCCTGCAAAGCATAAAGATTTCACCCTTTTTGTGATTTTGATGAGAAGAGAAAGCATAGGTGATATTCGATGAAATGCCTCACACACTCAAGAATCAAAAAGTAATGCAGCTTATTATATTTTTGGTTGTATATTTCTGGTTGAGATGAAGTATATGCAAGGGAATCTCCATATTCAATTTGAGATGAAGTATATGCTTTTATATATGCATATATTGGCCTCTTGTACTCATGGGCTTAACTGCTGTTAGTATATTTTATTGCCTGAAAGAGTGTATGTCAAATTATGCAATTTGTTATATACATAATTATATTTTTCATTATAATTATGCAATTTTATTCTCTATCTTTATTAGAGTATGGTGATCTATCTACTACCATTTTATTTCCAATTTGTTATATATATCGTCATTCAAATTTGATCTATTTTTATAATAATGTAATTTTGTTTCAACTTTTTGTAGTTTCATAATGGATCGAGATTGGATAAATAAGTCTAGAGTTACCAAAGAATACGTGGATGGTGTAAAAAGTTTTCTGGACTTTGCATTTAGAGATAAGTCTAGAGATTCAAAGATTCCATGTCCTTGCAAGAAATGTGTGTTTCAATGTCATCACAACTACAACATCGTATATGAGCATTTAATTGTAAAAGGGATGTTAGCTAATTATACAACTTGGTACCATAATGGAGAGAAAGTAACAAGTGACCGTAGTGATTCTACCGTGTCACGTGAAAAATCTTCTACACATTTGGAGGTTGATGACCGGCAACCACTAAATGAGCATGTTGATATGAGGCAGTTATTAAATGATGCATTTGAAACATATACGTCTAATGTGGATAATAATCAAACTATGGATGATGCACCAATGGATTCAAATGTTTCAGAGTCAACGGACGGGGTCAATGATGGACAAAATTCTAGCGAACACATTCCTGATATGAAAAGCTTTCTTGAGTTGGTTAATGATAGCTCAAATCCATTATATCTGGGGTGTGAGAAATATTCTAAGTTATCATTTCTCTTACACCTTTTGCATATTAAATGCCTAAGTGGAATGCCTGGGAAGTACTTTTCTATGTTGCTTGAATTGCTTAATGATGCATTTCCAAATATTGCATTACCAATTTCAAATTACGAAGCAGGGAACGTGGTTAATCAACTTGGTCTTGGTGTTCAGAAAATTCACGCATGTCCAAATGATTGCATATTATATTGGGGTGATAGATCTAATTATTAATCATGTGATGTTTGTAAGGTATCACGTGGAAAGGTACAAAGGGCGGTGGAAGCACAAGTTACGGTGAAAGGCCCCCTTCAAAAAACATTCCTGCCAAAGTGTTGCATTATTTTCCATGGATACCTCGATTGAAGCGACTCTACTTGTCATCTAAAACTTCATCCTTGATGAGATGGCATAGTGAGCATCGTACTAAAGATGGAATGTTGAGACATCCGGCCGATGCTCAGGCGTGGAAAGATTTTGATTTAAAGTACCCATCTTTTTCTTCTGATCCATGTAACATTAGATTGGGTTTAGCTTCTGATGGTGTTAACCCATTTCGAACAATGAATACAAATTATAGTACTTGGCCAGTGATTCTTATACCTTATAACATGCCACCATGGGAGTGTATGAGTAAGACTTCTATCATATTGTCAATGGTCATTCCCGGTGAAAAAGGCCCAGGAAATGACACTGATGTTTACCTACAACCTCTTATACAAGAGTTGCATCAATTGTGGGAAGGCGTGGAGGCCTTTGATTCTTACGCTGGGAACACTTTTACACTGCGTGGGGCATTATTATTTACAATTAATGATTTTCCAGCATTTGCTAATTTGTCTGGTTGGAGTACTCGGGGTCAATTTGCATGTCCTACATGTCAAGCATCAACATGCTCTACATGGTTGAATGCTGGAAAAAAGTGGTGTTACTTGGGTCATAGGCGATGGCTACCTGAAGGGCATGTTTTCTGTAGACAGAAAGAAGCTTTTGATAAATCTGCTGAATATGGACAAGCTCCGAACCCTCCAACAGGAACTGATATATTAAGACAAACTATATCTATGATATGCGAGTATGGAAAAGGTAAAGACGTTGGCCAAAAAAGAAAGAAAATTGGAGAAATAGATGAACACCAAGCTTTGTGGGAAGATGAAGAATTAGCCTTTGAGGAGGAGGATGAAGTTGGTGAAGACAATGAAATTAACAGGGACGGTGCTGCTCCTGGTGGTCTTGCTTATAAACAGTGGAAGAAAAAAAGTATATTTTTTAAGCTGGAATACTGGGAGCATAACTTGTACGTCATAATTTGGATGTCATGCATATAGAAAAAAATGTTTGCGACAATATTAATTGCACATTGATGAATATCAAAGGAAAATCAAAAGACAATTTAGCTGCTAGAAGAGATTTGCAAGATTGGGGTATTAGAGAATGGCTTCACCCAGATGATAATGGCGCATATCATCCAGCCATGTATACAATGAATAAAAAACAAAAAGAATTGTTCTTGAAGACCTTGAAGAATATTAAGGTTCCAGATGGATATTCATCCAATATATCTCGGTGTGTTAATATTGAACAACAGAAACTAATGCCCCTTAAGAGCCATGATTCACATGTGTTGATGCAAGATCTACTTCCACTAGCCCTACGATGCTCCATGCCAAAAGAAGTAGCATCAGTAATAATCGAATTATGTGCCTTTTTCAAGAGCTTGTGTTCAAAAGTTTTGGATCCCGCAAATTTGGATATAATGCAAAATCGTGTAGTTGTGACACTTTGTAAGATGGAGAAACTTTTTCCTCCCAGTTTTTTCACTATTATGGTGCATTTGGTGGTTCATCTTGCAACCGAGGCAAAGCTTGGGGGACCAGTTCATTACAGATGGATGTATCCCATTGAGAGGTATATTTTGATTTTTAATTGGTATTTGTTATAATGATCATATTGATTAGTAAATTTAATAGGACATATCTTTTTTGTAGGGATTTATTGGTTCTGAAAACTTTTGTCAAGAACAAAGCCAGTCCCGAAGGATCGATTGCTCAAGGATATTTGGCCAATGAATGTTTGGTTTTTCGTTCTAGATACTTCAAGGGAGTTAACACATTGTTATTTGAAGGGAGAGTTAATAAATCTTTGGAAGGTGAAGAGTTAACAGGAGCTTACTTGTTTGACACATCAGGGCGTGCTCTTGGTGGTATCATCAATGACACTATTGATAAACAATCCATGATGTTTGCTCATAGATATGTACTTCTACATAGTAATGAACTTGATCAATGGCGGGAGTAAGTGCTTCTTGACTACACAAAGAGTGTAGATTATGGTGTTCTTCTCTTCATCTTGATAATTAACCTATCTTACAGGAAATTTATTACACAAAAAGAACTTGAGGCTAAACCAAGACATCTTACAGATGCGGAGTTGCAAACCTTAGTGATAAAAGAGTTCTCCAAATGGTTGCAATCCAAGGTACAAACCATATGTTAACTTCAAAAGTCCCAAAGGCTGTGACGCTTTTCTAAAACTAAATGAATGCTACTTAATTTTTTGTAGGTTCCTAAAATGATTGAAGATAATGAGCTAGATGTTATAATTGCTTTGGCACGTGGTCCATGTCCAGTAGTGAGGAGGTTTAAAGGGTTCATGATTAATGGCTATAAGTTTCGAACCAAATCAAGTGAACAACGAAAGACCACCCAAAATAGTGGTGTTATGGTTGCTGTCGATAACAGCCATGCTGACAGACAAGGAGATGACGATGATGAAGTTTATTATGGATCTATAACTGATATTATTGAATTAAATTACTTCGACAGCTTTAGAATAGTCATGTTCAAATGTCAATGGTATGATATCATTCATCGTACTGGAATGAGAAAAGACGAATATGGATATACGTTGTTAAATTTTGATAGACAAATTCACACTGGATCTCGATGGCAGGATGATCCATTTATTCTTGCATCCCAAGTTCAACAAGTGTTCTATGTCCAAGATGCCAAAACCCCAAATTGGCACGTTGTACTGAAAACAAAACCGAGGGACTTATATGATATGGGAGTAGAGGACGATGATAGTGTTTGTATTACATCATTATCATTACCAAATGAAAATGATGCTGATTTGAATGAAGATCATTGACATTGTAATGAGATTTAATAAATTACCTTGTATGCATATAATTGACAACATATGGAATAGTCAACTTTATTTACTTATTGTATAGTTACTTTGTAGAAACTTTGTGGCATCATGATAGTCTTGTTTTTTCCAAATATTTTTGTTTTTATTAGCCAAGAGGTATACGTGTTTGAGGCCTCATACCTATATTTGATTCAGTTACCTGGGTTAGTTAACATATAGAGTCACTCAGCTTCTTCAATGGTTACATTTAATGAACAATGCAATTGCATAGTTTGCTTATTGAACAATACTAAGTTATATTGATAATGTTATTTACATGTTCAGTTTACATCTTCAGACTTCATTTTTCCAGAACTTCAGCAAGACTTGATCTATAAAGTCATGTCAGTCAATCTTGTCGTGTGCGACTCAACATGCGAGTACTTTAATTCATTACAGGTGTCATGTATCCATTGTTAGGACATCAGTAATATGCTCTTAAGCTAGATGAGAATGGGTATTAGGCCAAAAAGAATATGATACTGTTCTAGGAAAAGAAGCTTATTGATATGCTTTGCTTGTATCTGATCTATCAATTTGCTTTTATCTTTGCATGATTTAAACACTTAAGAATATGATACCTGCTCTTTCAGTAATTTCTTGTCGATTGTTAGATTTGAACACTTAAGAGTACTGATACTATCTTTTCAATGATATATATCTAGCAGCTTGTTATATTATACCAAAATCTTCTAATCAAATACTAAGTTATATTGATAATGTTATTTACATGTTCAATTTACATCTTCAGACTTCAATTTTTCCAGAACTTCAGCAATACTTGATCTATAAAGTCCTGTCAGTCAATCTTGTCGTGTGCGACTCAACATGCGAGTACTTTAATTCATTGCAGGTGTCATGTATCCATTGTTAGACCTTATGTTCCATGTTGAAGTAATTTTTAGACCGACCAACTCCATGCTCTTGTATTATATACAGTGCTGATTTCAGATGAGGATTTTTAATGTAAAATCTACATTGCTTATAAAGTCATTTTTGCTTTCTTAGAGCCTCTGATTACATAAGTCAAACTCATGAAAATAATTATATAATAATTGATATATCTCAGCATGCTTCAAGCGAAAGCAACATTCTGTTGGACCTTTGCTTTGTTTAGTTTTTATTTATCTTATTCAGTATTTTTAAATATCACACCAGATTAAAGCCTCAATGTAGAACATAATATAAATTTTGCAGGGTAATGGATGAACATTTAAGAAGCCATTTTCAGCATATGGACAATGAGCTTTTAATGATAAATACTTTTTCCTACATGCTTATGATCTACACACTTCTCTACAGATACAGTTTTAGGTGATTTAACTATGGCCCCAGTCAAGAGAAAGCTGAAAATGATCTTTTCAAGACAAAGTCAAGTGGGTGACATATCATCTGCACCTACAAGAGATGAACCCGTATTTTCTAGACCTCCACTTGCACCCGTGCCAACTGCGCCTGCACCGACACAGTCTGCTCCAACACAGTATGCAGACGTGCCACTTGCACCTTCAGTTGTAGCGTATTTTTTGGCAACTTCATCATCAAATACAGCTTCATCATCTACTGCACCTTCATCATCTACTACACCTGCTAATGGTAAGTCACATCTTCATTTGAATGAAAGTTTCTTCATCACTTGAAATATTATAATTGTCATGTTTTAGCTACCTTATGGATTTAACACATTTTTGTTGTAGATAAGAATACAAGAGGTAAAACAACGATGAAAGATGTCTGTGCTTTACCAGAAGAAAAGAGAATACATGTCATGACAAACAGTCATGATCAACCGATTTCTGAAACTACATCGTTATTAATGAACTACCTTGGCACATTAGTAAGGAGTAATGCAATAATTCCTTTTCGTGCAAAGTCACGGAAAAAGGTTGATCAGCCATACAAAGATCATCTTCTTACTCTTTTAAAGGTATGTCTCTCACTTGATCAGTGTCTATTTTGGTTTTATAAATGATGAAACCATATATTGCTTGATGTGTGATATTGTTTTCATTTTTTTATTACAGAAAAAATTTGAATACAACCCAAACATGGATGAAGTCCTTCTACAATCAGCCGGTAATAAATTACGTAGTTATAGATGTGAGATGAAGCGTGATTATTATGCAAAAAACAAGCAGCCAACAGAAATTCCTGAGTATGACTGGCAAATTTGGGTTGAGAGGTGGAATTCAGAGGATATGAAGGTGATCTTTGTTATTATTTTCCGAGTTTTATTAAAGTTTTTAAAATCTTCTATATGATGACTACTTTCATCTCATTAAAAATTTTAATTTCGTAACTTTGTAGAGAAAGTCTCAAAAGCCGAAAGAAAGTGCTGAATCACAAATAACTCGCCATAGAAATGGTTCCAAGAGTTATGCTAGAGAAAGACATGATTATGTATGTATACCTTATTTTAGTTTTAATTGTTATTTTTATTTGTATATCATTTTTAATTATTAAAAATTAGTGCACTTATGTGAAATCCGTATAATTTATTAATATTCTTTAGGCTTCTTTTAATTTTTAACATGGTCTCTTTTATGAAAATTTATATTTACAGGTGCAAGAGCATGGCGTTGAGCCCGGACCAGTAGATTTTTTCTCTATCACTCACTTGAAAAAGGATAAAACCTTAGATCCTGTTGCTGCAAATATTATTGTATATATTTTATATAAATTTCACTTGGTTTTTATTCTTACAATTGATTTAAGTAGATATTGACTCATTTTTATAATAGAACATTGTTAATGCTCGGGTGGATGAAATGGTTGAAGATTCAACAGAGATAGAACTAGTCCATGCAGCACAAGAAACGTCGCTTAATGAGGCCTTGGGAAAAGAACGACCTGGCCGTGTTCGAGGATATGGACTTGGCGTCACACGATCTAAGCTTAACAAAAGTACGCCATCAAGTTCTAGTCAAAACGATGAACGAGTGTTGAAGATGGAGAGTGAAGTGTTGAGGATGGAGAGTGAAGTAAAATTTTATAAACAACTTACGCTTCGCCTGTGGAAAGAAATGCACCCAAATGAGCCTGAACCAATTCACGATCAAATGATTCCTCCCTTTGATAGACAGGTATTTTTACACATTCTCCCAAACTCCCAAACCCAAATGTTTTTATTTTATGCAGTAATCTGAAACATTACTGATTTTTTCAATGCTTTTTCAATGCTATCGTATCTGAAATGTCCCTCGTATGTTGGATGCACATACAGGCTCCTGATGCTACTAGCAGGCCGTTATGTAACTCAAGCGGAGGAAGTTATCCAGCAACCAATGAAAATTGAGTACGGTATGCATTGAGAGTTTATTGTTTGATATCAAGTTTGTCTCAACAATGGTGTCATTGTTGGTGATGGTAGACTTAGGAGAGGTTTGGAGGCTAACAAGTTCATCTTTGGTCTTATTATATCTATCTACTAATTTAGTAAATTTAGACCAAATTTCTTGGTTTGCTAACCTCATTTCATCAATAGTAGGTTCTCCGCTTTCATCCTCGCTACCATCCTCGCTTTCATCCTCGCTTTCATCGAATGAGGACTTTCGATCTTTTGCCTCATTAGCCATGAAGCAAAGTTTTGCTTTCTCCACATGTCCAACATCCGACTCTCCACTTGAGGAATCCTCCTCGGAGTCAGTGAATGTGCCAACAAGTCCTTTCTTGTACTTTCTCGACTTGTCGTACTTCGATGCTTTCCCCTTCTCCTTGTGTTTGTAGAGAGGAGAATCCGGTTTGATGTGTCCTGGCTTGTTGCATTTATAACACACGGGAGTAGAAGCATTAGTCGAACTAACTTTAGATTTATTCAAAGATATACCTTCTCGGAGGAATCGATCGAACTTCCTTGCCATACGGGCAATGGATTCCATGTCCAATTCGTCTTCCGATTCTTCATCATCGGTAGATGGAGCGGCCTTGAAGGCAATCGCCTTTTTCTTTGGCTCATCTTGCATCAAGTACGCTTTCATCTTTTCCTTCATTCGGATCTTACTATCCTTGCGTACCTCGTAAGACAACAAGGTACCCATTAGTTGTATGACGGTATATTTATTCATGTCGTTACCTTCCTCAATGGCGAAGGTACGCTTTTCCCAATATGATGGAAGACCATCGATAATCTTCGCGACTTTCTCCTTTTGGGTATAGACCTTCCCAAGAGCTTCCAAGTCGTTTGATATATCCACGAAGCGAGCGTAATATTCCTTCATGGTTTCGCCCTGCTCCATATGAAACAACTCAAATTCTTTATTAGCAACGACGAGTTTAGAATCTTTTACCGTACTCGATCATTCGTGCAATATGAGGAGTTGGTTCCATATTTGATATGCACTCTTACATGTGCATATCTTGTTGAAATCCTTGGGCTCCAACGCACAATTCAAGGCATTCATTGCCTTGGCATTGGCTACTTCCGCGGCGACCTTCGCGGGAGTCCACTTCACGAAATCTTCTTCGGAAGGCTCGACATACTCCGTCATGGTGGCTCTCCATAGTGAAGCGCTCCAAAGGAAAATTTGCATCCGGCATTTCCAGTACCCATAGTTGGTACCGTTGAAGTGTGGAGGCCTGACTGAGGATAGTCCTTCCATAACTGAAGAAGCTCCATCGCGGTTCTTGAAGACGTTGTAGTCGTTGTTCGTCATAGCTTTGAACTTTGGCTATGTGTAGCTTTGAACTTGGCTCTAATACCAATTGTAGTGCCCTAGGAAGCCACTGCACATGTACTAGAGGGGGGGGGGTGAATAGTACTTTTAAATAATAGGGAGAGTTATTCCTAATTATCGTGCAATTAACAAACAACAATGCGGAATAACTACAATCAAGAAATAATGCAAACACAAACACAATGGTTTAATGGGTTCGGATCCACCCAAGTCTCCCCGACTTGTTCCCGGTGATCCTACGTCCCAACCACCCGGATCCCTTCCGGATACTTGAGTTAGAAAACATCTAACCCAAGATTTCCAATATGAACAATTGCGAAAACCTCACAAGTGCAATCGACCTACAATCGATGACCGTGACTCCCACAACCCGGGATCACGCAAAACCTCTCACAACCGAGAGTATACAATTCAAATATAACTGAAATGAAATGCTTACCAACAAAATACATATGCCTTCAGATTTCTTACCAAATTAGGGCAAAGAGGATTTTGATGGAGGAAGAGTCACCAAACCCTAGCTTCAAGAAGATGACCAGCAATGGAAGCCTAGGGAAGAGATGATGACCTAGAATCAAGCCATTGGCTTGGAAGGCTCACAACCAATGAATCTCTCTTGAGGAATAAGAGTGAGGGAGAGATTCTTGAGAATGGGAGAGCTTGAAGATGAGAGTTGAAAGCTTCTCTTTGAATCAATAGGGCTCTGGAAAAATAGCAGCCCTTGGATCCTATGAAATAACCCATGCAGGTATTTAAAGGATCAAGGGAAAAGAGAGAGAGAAACGTCGCTTTCAAATCTCCAACGGAACTAAATCTGAAGCAGACTAGTCGGTCAAAGAACAACCACTGACCGACTAGTTCATCAACTAGTCGGTCGGTGAAACAACATGAACCGACTAAGAGGTGAACAGTGAACAGATTGAATTTTAGACCTAGAAATCTAGTCGGTCCAAGAAGACTGTCTAACCGACTAGTTTCATAACTAGTCAGTCGGTCAGTGAACTTAGACCGACTAAGAGTCAAAAACAAATAGTCTGAATACAAATTGAGTTAGTCGGTCCAAGAACAAATGTTGACCGACTAGATTATCAACTAGTCGGTCACCAAACGTTCTTAGACCGACTAACGATAAACAGTAGCTCAGGAGAAAAATGGCATGTACAGTAAAGCTCAACTAGTCAGTCAAAGAAGTATCACTGACCGACTAGTTCACAAACTAGTCGGTCGGTGAGTCAACGTAGACCGACTAACTGTAAACAGTACCGAGCAAGAAAAGACTAACTGAAACTAGTCGGTCCAAGAAGCTTTACCGACCGACTAGATCACCATCTAGTGGGTCAGTTCTTCTTCTTGAACCAACTAACATGCATAAGAAGTCCGAACCGAAGCGCGATGCTTCGGGGAAGTTAGAATGGACTTCTACTAAGATCCTAGAGCTAAGATATGAGCGTTATGAAGATAGAAATGTAAGAATTACTCAAGGCTTAACATTCTATAGATCGAAGCTAAAAGACTATAAATAAAACCTTAAGGAACGGTCTTCGAAAGCTTCGATCAAATCTTCATGACGTCCAAAAAGGTCCAAAAGCTTCAACGAAGCTTTAGGCATTGAATACGAGCTTTGAGAAGTCTTAAGATGTCGCTTTGAGTGTTCTCGTGAATTTGGCGACGATCTCCATAACTGCACTCACAAAATGTTAGTTCATGAAATATTTATGTTTGCTCATCATCCAAAACCAAATCCGGGGAGTCCAATACTCAACATGCAAGATTATTGAACAAAATATAAATCCTAAATCTCGGATTCACCCATAATCCCCAATTCTCGACGTAACCGCACAAAGGAGTCTTCCTTTAGGAGTTTCGTGAAAATATCGGCGATTTGCTTCTGGGTTTCAACGTACACTAATATGATGTCCTTTTTAGCAACATGATCATCTAAGAAATGGTGTCGGACATTTATGTGTTTAGAACGGGAATGGTGTACCGGGTTCTTAGAGAGACAAATTGCACTTTGGTTGTCCACCATGATAGGGCAAGTATCACAGTTTATACCAAAGTTCTTAAGTGTGTGTCTCATCCAAAGAACCTGAGCACACGCGGCACCGGCGGCAATATATTCCGCCTCGGTGGTTGAAAGTGATACGGAATTCTGCTTCTTGGAAAACCAAGAGACAAGAGAATTTCCTATAAAATGGCAAGTGCCACTAGTACTTTTCCTGTCGGATTTGCATCCCGCATAATCTGCGTCACTATATGAGATTAACTCATATGTGCTAAATTTTGGATAAAATAATCCAAAATCATGAGTGTAACTTAAATAACGGAAAATACGTTTTACCGCTACTAAGTGAGATTCCTTAGGTTGAGACTGATAACGAGCACATACACATACGACAAACATAATATCGGGCCTACTTGCGGTAAGATATAGTAAACTACCAATCATACCTCGATATAGACGAATGTCTACATCTTTACCGCCCGTATCCTTATCAAGATGTGTAGTCGTGCTCATTGGAGTCTTCTTCCCGGAGGCATTCTCCATTCCAAATCGCTTTAGCAACTCCACCGTGTACTTCGTTTGGTGGATGAAGATTGCATCGTTCATTTGGCGAATTTGGAGACCTAAGAAATACTTGAGCTCACCCATGTGGCTCATCTCAAATTGATCCTTCATCACATTAGAAAACTCTTCGCAAAGAGCAAAGTTAGTAGCACCGAAAATGATATCATCAACATATATTTGAACTAAAATTATATCATTATTCGAATACTTAACAAATAATGTGTAATCAACTTATCCCATTTTAAAACCCAAATCCAAAAGAAAATTCTTTAAACGGTCATACCAAGCTTGAGGAGCTTGTCTCAAACCGTAAAGTGCTTTCTTAAGTTTGAAAACGTGATTCGGAAATTTTTCATTTATAAAACCCGGAGGTTGAGAAACATAAACTTCCTCAACAACATCTCCGTTTTAAAACGCGCTTTTAACATCCATTTGAAATAATTTAAAATCCTTATGGCATGCAAAAGACAATAATAATCTAATAGATTCTAATCTATCTACCGGAGCGAAGGATTCTTCGAAATCAATACCTTCCTCTTGACGGTAGCCTTAAGCAACCAACCGAGCTTTGTTCCGGACGACGATTTGGTTTTCGTCGATCTTGTTCTTGAAAATCCACTTCGTCCCTATAACGGTGTGGTTCTTCGATGGCAATGGAACACGCTCCCAAACCTCATTCCTCTCGAATTGAATAAGTTCCTCCTCCATGGCTAAGATCCAAGCACTATCTTCGCACGCTTCATTAATATTCTTTGGCTCTATCGAGGAGGCAAAGGCACAATGAGCGAAGTAGTTGACTTGAGATCTCGTCTTGACACTATCAAGGATGTTGCCAATGACTTGCTCATGAGGATGGTCACGAACGGTATGAAGCCGTTTGGGAATTCCCTGATCACTAGTAATATTCTCAAAAACTTCATTAGTTGGGTTAGTCTCAATAGAATCAATAGAATTATTAGAATTAGAATTACCAATAGAATCACATAAGACATCCATGGAGTCATCATCATTAGTAATTCTACTTGGGACAAAACCTTCATTAAATGAAACATGAAGTGATTCCTCGATCGTTGAGGTTCGTTTGTTGTATATCCGGTAGGCTTTGCTACGGAAGGAATATCCAACAAATATCCCCTCATCGGATCTCGGATCGAATTTGTCCAAACTACCATATGTGTTTTTAATAAAACATTTTGAGCCGAAAACACGAAAATGTTTAACTTGAGGCAACCTACCAAACAACAATTCATAACAAGTTTGTTTAGTGCCGGGCCTCAAAAGTATTCTATTAAACACATAGCAAGCGGTATGTACCGCTTCCGCCCAAAATTGATGGCCAAGTTGGCTATCATCGAGCATCGTGCGAGCACATTCCACTAGCGTCCTATTCTTTCTCTTAACAACACCATTTTGAGGAGGTGCGCGAGGGAATGAAAAGGTGTGTGTAATACCAACTTCATCACAAAATGTTGAGAAAGACTCATTCTCAAATTCCCCTCCATGATCACTACGAATAGTGACAGTGGTGGTTCCGATGAGATTTTGTACTTTCTTAACAAAAATTGTGAAGTTTTCAAAAGCTTCATTTTTATTACACAAGGAAAATACCTAAGTAAATCTAGAAAAATCATCAACGCTGACAAGTCCATATCTAGCATTACCTAATGAAGCAACTCTAGTTGGCCCAAATAAATCTAGATGTAATAGCTCTAGAGGCCGCTTAGAGGAAATGCTTTTCTTAGGTTTAAATGAAGATTTTGGAAGCTTGCCTCGTTGACACGAGTCACAAAAGCTTTTCTTATGAAAGACAAGCTTAGGGAAGCCTCTAATAGAATTTAACTTGGAAAGCTTAAAAAGTGTCTCAAAGTTCACATGACCAAAACGTCGATGCCATACGTGTTGTTCGCTCGTGTTGGCAATGAGACATTGTTCATGTGATCTTGGAAGGTCTAGGATATATATATCCTTATGGTGTGTGCCGGAAAACAATACATCATTAGTAAGTTTATTCAAAATATGGCACATTCCTTTCGCAAAGCTAACTTTGTAACATTTGTCACAAAGTTGGCTTACTGAAATAAGATTGTGGTTTAATCCTTTAACAAGGTAAACATCACATATAAGTGGTTTAGAAGGATTACCCACTTTTCCAACACCTATGATGGTTCCGCTCTCGTTGCCTCCAAAGACGACGCGGTTTCCATTTGCAATGGGCACCACTCCGGAGAGCAATTGAGCGTCACCCGTCATGTGTTTTGAACACCAGCTATCGAGTATCCAATTATTCTTGGAGCCAAATTTAGATTTGTTGCTCCGATTCTTTCTCTTGAGTACCTATAGATATGAAATATCATATCATGGTACCCAAGGTCATTGGGTCCAAAAGATTAGACCTTTGGAAGCCAAGTCCAATTGGACTTAGACTTCCCCACATAGTTATCACTATGCACAACATTCATGAAATACGAATTCATATAAACTTGTTTTTCTTTCATGCTTGTGTCCTTTGGGCTCCAAATAGTGAAAATTTTGGGAGCCCTAATCCTATTGGGTGCATGCATGCGTTGTTGATTTCTACGTGATGCATGTCGTGGATAGGCATAAGGAACATGATGAAATGGTGCATGCGGATAATTATTCATACGATGATGTGGGTGAACATATGCATGTGGGGGAACACGTGCGTGAGGGTGTCTCACATGGTGTGCACGTGCCCGTGGATGTGGTGCATAAAAATCATCATATG